>OY982935.1:7502500-8752500 GCA_963891755.1 Pyrrhia umbra
AGCGCCTCCATATTCTGTGATGGCTTCCAGGGAGCGGCTCACAGCAATGTTTGGGCAGCAATGGATCGGTCGATTCGGACCTGTTCAGTGGCCACCACGATCTCCGGACCTCACTCCAATGGATTTCTTTTTGTGGGGGTACATTAAGGGTGAAGTGTATGCCTCAGAGGTAAATACAATTGATGAACTAAAAAATAGGATTATTTTAGCATTTCACAAATTAAAGTGCTTAGCGACGGACAGTGATTTAATTAGAAAAATAAACAACAATATTGTCCGTCGGTATGAATTGTGCATTAATGTGAATGAAGGACACATCGAGAATCTAAAAATTTTGTGTTTTTGTTGTTGTGCGCGTACTTCAAAACATTACCTAACATAAAGGGCCTGATCGACGGACGAGTTCCAGGAAGAAGATCGTACAAGAAATTAGGCATTCATATGCAACAACAAATGTTGTATAATTATTTTACTATGTACAATCTTCTCGGGCACTAAGAAGCCTTTATATGATTTCCGTTTGTCAGTGATCCAGAGTTTACTCCCCGATGTCAATATATTAACTACGTCTAACACTTCTACTTCTACTAAAATTCATGTAATACAACCTTGTCCTAGAAAGGGAAAGTCAATGCGCCGACAATGCAAATTCTGTTGGGAAAGTGAAAAAAAACGCAAAGACACGGGATATTACTGCCCCGACTATGATGAGCAGCCTGGATTTTGCATTGTTAATTGTTTCAAACTGTATCACAATTATTAATAAAACTTATTTTAAATAGTGTTTTCATTTGTAATTGTTATTTTTAATTTCCCAAACCAATAAAGAATTAAAATAAATGGGTATACTTTATAATATATATTTCGTTTGGTTTGATATGATTGCATAATGCCGACCATTCTAGCAACGCGAGGTTTGCGTTGCTGGATTTGTCGATAATATTTTTATAGCTGTGTGCCACCAACGCAACATATGCGTTTGCTCTTTTTTCAGTATTTTCAGCTTGTTTTTCGAATAAGTGATTATTTGTGTAATAATATTAAATTAAAATTAAGTAAAGAAAAAATTATAAGTGGATCAAATTAAAAAGAAAAAAAAACTTGCGGTGTCGAATGGGTTAAAAATAATTATTTTTGTGTATTTTCAAAATAAAATCACAACAACACAATCACACGCATACGGCGCGTTCATTGGTATTGCAGTAAAAATCTTTCTTGGATAGTTTTATGCAAGAAATGCAACAAATCACATCAAAAATGTTGCATTTCATATTTTGTAATATGCTTTAGATTAATAAGGATTAATTATAATTAATTCGTAATTTATTTACTTACTAAACACTTGCAAGCTGCAAGCTAGCTATTTTAATTTATACATTAAGAAGTATAAGATTACCTTTAGCCTGAAACAGCAAAGTTGGGGACTTTCAGTATTATTATTTTTTGTATAAATAAACTGATCTATATATCCTCACGCCACGCAACTATTTGTAAAAAGAACAATCAAAATTAAAAGAGTATCCATCGAGTTTCTTGCCGGTTCTTCTCCATAGGACCCACTTTCTGGAACCGTGAACTTAGTTTCTAGCTTTGACGTTTTATAATTACCTGTAATTGGTCTACATAAAATAAAAACCTGACTTTGACTTCACAATACTCAGGAAAAAGAACAGTTTCATTTAGCGAATAAGTTAAGACTTTCACACATTGAATTCAAACAGAATATTATTCAAAATAAAATCACAACAACACAATCACACGCATACGGCGCGTTCATTGGTATTGCAGTAAAAATCTTTCTTGGATAGTTTTATGCAAGAAATGCAACAAATCACATCAAAAATGTTGCATTTCATATTTTGTAATATGCTTTAGATTAATAAGGATTAATTATAATTAATTCGTAATTTATTTACTTACTAAACACTTGCAAGCTGCAAGCTAGCTATTTTAATTTATACATTAAGAAGTATAAGATTACCTTTAGCCTGAAACAGCAAAGTTGGGGACTTTCAGTATTATTATTTTTTGTATAAATAAACTGATCTATATATCCTCACGCCACGCAACTATTTGTAAAAAGAACAATCAAAATTAAAAGAGTATCCATCGAGTTTCTTGCCGGTTCTTCTCCATAGGACCCACTTTCTGGAACCGTGAACTTAGTTTCTAGCTTTGACGTTTTATAATTACCTGTAATTGGTCTACATAAAATAAAAACCTGACTTTGACTTCACAATACTCAGGAAAAAGAACAGTTTCATTTAGCGAATAAGTTAAGACTTTCACACATTGAATTCAAACAGAATATTATGAAAGTGAAACCAGCGGCCCATTAGTAGTAACGACGCAACAGCATTGATGTTTTCAAGTCACTAAGGACAAGTGCCATACTTCAGATTTGCTAAGCACCATTTATGCAGATGAAGCTAACCGTTTACATTTGTTATACCTCAAAACTGTTTTGAATGACGTCCAAACAAGAATTAAAATATTTGAAGGACAAAACGCGGACCCTGTCGACTATATCCAAATGTATGGATAGCATTGCGAATATTATTAACTATACCTGTTACCGTTGCTAGTGGGGAGAGGAGCTTTTCTAAGCTTAAGCTTATTAAAACCTATCTGCGATCGACAATCTCTCAATCTCGATTAACAAACTTGGCAACTTTGTCAATCGAAAATGAAATTGCTGAAAACATGGACTTTAATAACTTAATAAAAGAGTTCGCCGATAGAAAGGCTAGAAAAGTAAAATTTTATTAGTTTTTTTTTAAATGTTTTTTTTTTTCTTTTAATGTTTTTTTTTCAACTTTGCCCCACACTAGGAATTACTCCGGTGGCGTGGGTGCGTTTACAAACATTCATTACACATGTACAAACACCTAGACCCGGAACAATTTTAGTTGTGCCGTGCGGGACTCAAACCTACACGGGACAACTTATATAATTGTTTCATTATATCCTTTTCTTTTTTTCCGTATGGGTTTAAATTGCAGTTAGGGGGCGCCGCAAAAATCTCGCCCAGGGCGCTGATGGGGGTAAAACCGGCACTGCTTGTATTTGTTCGCTTTTTAGACGACGACACCATAATTAAAGAAGAATTGTTGATTTCACGAGAACTGGAAACAACACCAAAAGGTATCGACATCATGAACTTAATATCGGAATATTTTGAGAAATATAATCTTATGTGGGATAAACTCGTTGCCCTCTGTACTGACGGTGCTCCGGCAATGTTGGAATCACGTTCCGGGCTGGCGACGTTAGTAAAACAGAAAAATCCTAAGGTAATAACAACGCATTGTATCATACATCGCCAGGCGTTAGCTTCTAAGACTCTTCCTGGATGCCTTAATGATACTCTGCAAATGGCCATAAAAGTTGTAAATATTATCAAAAGCAGCGCATTAAATACACGCCTTTTTAAAAAAAATGTGCACTGAAATGGACTCCAACCATGAGGCACTTCTGCAAGGATGCTTTTGGATCGAATTCACTTGAGTCGTTTTGGTGTAAAAAAGCAATTTCTTATACTTTACTTCGAGAAATAGCCTTGCGCTATTTTATGGTTTTCTCAACAACTTATTCATGTGAACAAGGATTTTCTGCTTTGTTGGTATATTATCCTTACTAGCCTTAAAACGATTGTATTCATCTATTACTTTTGTTCTTCTCACTCTACGTCTATAAACTGTGCTTGTGCTTTTAAAACAGCAATAAACAATAGTGTGTGCAAATAAGTTCGTTTGAATTCAAGATATTACCCGAACACCTATAATATAAAATTATTTTCACTCAGTCAAGAAGAGCACACGGATTTATTTATCGCTAAGGTCAGAGCCCATTTGCAAAGATACCTAAAGAAGATCTCTCTGAGAAAGTGCAGCTCGACATGGCTTACGGTCTCTTAAATCCTAGAATACGAAAGCGTGTCAATAGGGAGAACTTAAAAAGTTTTGACGTACTACTTGAAAAATGCCGCAGCATTGAAGATTCCTTGAGTGAAAAGCCGAGAGTTGCTCGCGAGCCTGTATCACCATCAAGTTTCTGTCGGTGTCTCCACCGAACAAAGCCCAAGAAAACCTTTTTGTGAATTAGCGCCTAAACAGAAAAAAAGACGTGCAGAAAACTTTCATTTATCTTCGGATGAAATAAAATATGCATATTTTGAGCAGTTGAAAGCGAATGGGAATGAGGAGGTTGCTAAAATACTAGAACATTTACTAAAGAATCCCCAAGATGTTAAAAAAGTTAAAAAGTGCATATCTGTTAAAGAAACAAACCTGTGTTTTCTCCGGATGAGGCAATACAATACTTTAAGAAAAAGTGTTAACGAAAAAGATAGTAATATATTTCCATCTTATTATCAAGTGCAACATGCGAAACAGAAATGCTATCCACCAAAAGATGCTATTACAGTGACAGAAACCTCAGCTAAAATAAAGTTACAAGCTCTATTGGATATAACGACAATAAGAATAATGACGTCACTCGTCATAGATAGTGGTTGTAAAGAATTTACACTAATCAGTAAGTGGGGATTTGACGGTGCTTCTAATCAAGCCAATTACAAATAAAAAATGCAAACAGACGATGAACAAGAAAGTCAACTTGACGATTCAAGCATATTTATGGGTAGTTTAGTGCCAATAAAATTAGTGTGCGGCGAACAAGTTATCTGGCAAAACGATTCACCAAATTCATCTTACTGGTGTCGTCCAATCTTTTTCGAATTTGTGAAAGAAAATAAAATAACGATATTGCGGGAGAAAAGTGCTATTGAGGAAGAGATTGTAAATTTAGTGAAAACAGAAGTTGGAGAAATAAAAATTTCACACTCTTTATTAATGACTATGATAGACGGAAAAGCAACATCAATTTTATGTGATACTTCATCTCAGAGATGCGACATTTGTAAAGCCACTCCAACAGAGATGAATAATTTGCCCTTAATTGCATCAAAACCGACTGATCCAGATCTCTGTAAATACGGATTGTCATCATTGCATACCTGGATACGAATGATGAAATGCATTCTGCATATAGCCTACAGATTAACGATACAGACATGGACAGTAAAGGGAGACAACAAGTGCATCATGGAAAGAAGATAGAAAGACATACAAGACGCTTTTAAAAATAGAATGGGACTTCCGATTGATGTTGTTAAACAAGGGCACGGCTCCACGAATGACGGAAATACTGCTAAAAGATTTTTTGCAAATCTAAACATGACTGCTGAGATAACTGGTGTTAGTGAAGAACTAATAAGGCGATTTGCAATCATTTTAGAGGCAATTTCATCAGGTTACCACATTGACACAGCGAAATTTCACGAATATGCTCAAGTGACCATGCAACTGTATTTGGAATTATATAGCTGGTATTATATGCCTTCAAGTGTTCATAAAGTTCTTATGCATGGTGCAGCTATTATTGAAAGTTTTGGTCTAATACCAATTGGACAGCTATCTGAAGAAGCTGCTGAAGCTAGAAATAAAGACTTTTGTAGGTACCGCCAACACCATTCCAGGAAATGCAGTAGAAAAACTACAAATGAAGACATTTTAAATAATTTATTGACCAGCTCTGATCCACTCATCTCAGCGAAACGTCACAAACTTCGCAGAAAACATAAAACTTTGTCAGTAGAAGCACAAAGTTTATTAGTAATTGAACAAGCGGAAACATTTGATGATGACGAATACGAAAATTTTGCATTCGTTAATGTGGATACCCTTGACAGTGATTAAATTAAAACAGTGCAGTGGCCAGTAGTGATGTGATTTTTACTTATTTATTTATTTATTTTATTAGTCCTTAGTGGATTAGGCCTAAAAGTGGTCTCCCCAACAAGCAAAATTTGGTCTTACAGGTATCCTAAGACCACCTTTTCTTTACCCTTATAGCATACTTACAAATGTCTGTAAGTGTGGAATTGGGCGCACTTTGTAAGAATATTTGCTCTTACAGTTGTTGTATTATGGTCTTATTGAGTATATTTTTACTCTTACAATCATCTTGCTAATGCAATTGCAAGGACAAATACCTTACAAGTGTCTTACACTGGCATTCTGTAAGGTTAAAAAGCCTTTAAGTGATGTTCTTAATGCCATTCTAAGTGTGATAGCCCTTGAATTCCTCTCTGTGATCTCATTGTAAGTGTATTATTCCAAAAGAGGTGAAACAAAATGTGCAAGGTGGATAAAAAAAATGTAAGTCTAACTTCTTATGTGTTATTTACTAAAAAAATAACTCAAATATATTAAGGCTTTATTATTTCTTCACAGCCAATCTTGATATTATTTATATTGCTGAACAATCTGGCAGAGTAGATTGGCTGGATAGATTTACAAATAAATAACAATATTTTCACGGGCCCTTTCCAAAATGTGAGTAGAATATTATAATTATAGTTAATTATTTGTGAAGTTAAATGTGAATCAAATATCTTAATGTGTCTGTTTCCAATAGGATTATTGTAAGAGTGATACATCTTATTTAACACTTGTTAAGTCAATTATTAGCCATTATGAATTATAGGTAAAGCGAATTAAGAAGGTACCTACCAAACAAATAGAATTCGGTGGTCAATTTTTCTTGGAATCCGACGCAGGTGTTAGACGCGAGCACGCGCAGCGTGTAATTCCCGGTAGTGCGACCGAGACGAATTATTTTTTCGGCGCAACCCTTCTCGTTTACCCGAGGTGAAGAGGAGCCTACCTCAGCACTGCGCGATCCCGCTCGCGAATTTTATTGTTATTTTTGTGAAATTGTCTTTGATAAGTACAGCACTTTGAAGCAAATAACTGTTCTTGTAAGAGTCAATATCAACTAACACTTTTATTTCCTTTTAAATTTGTATTTATAAACTAAACACACAGTTATCGCTGGGCTTTATTACAGCGTCAACGCGTCTAATGAATATTTTGTCTATAAAACGGATTCTAAATTAATGCGAGATAGATATTGTATCTTGCAAAATCGTATAATTGACAAAGTACTATTTAAGTATTATTACATCTGTGCTCGTGCAGAATAAGTTAATATTGTTTTGTTTTCAGATTATCTAAAATATGCCATATAAAATTGTTCAAACTATTGAAAAAGGCCGACCTGTGTTGACTGCTGTACCTCATAATTGGGAACATAATGGAATTTTATACTGGCCAAAAAAACATGAAAAATTAAGGAGAATAGAAAATTCATTACCTGAAGCAAATTGGCGGACAATTAATTGTATCTTAAAAAGATCAAATTTATCTAATTTCACACAGGCTGAATCAGAAATAGATGATTTGAGCAACCTTTCTGATACTCACCATAGAGGTTAAGAACTAGGCGCGTTTTTTTTATGTAGTGGACCCAACAAGCAAAATTGCTTTATAACAATCTTTTATAAGAATTAAGACATTATAAAAGGTTTATTTCCATCCTGACTAAGAAGGCTTATCTTACAAAGGCATGTTAAAAGACATTTCGTGCTTAAAGAGCATTTAAATTTACTAAGCACTCTTGTAGACGTTTGGAAGAAATATTTATAAAACATTTGTCAGAATGAAAGTTTTACAAGTGCATTTTATAAGATTAATAGGTCTTAATCATAATTTGCACTTAGTAAAGCATCTTAGAAGTATATTCGTTCTTAGTGGCATCTTCATTTAGTGTGTCATTTTTGTAATTCTCGCTCGATGTCTCATTGTAGACATTCTAATTTGTTTACTTTCACAGCGTTGCCGTGAGTTTTTTAAAACAGTCTTAAAGAACTTCTCACAATCTGGCTTCCTAAAATCAGGGTCTGAATCGTAAAGAACTGAGAAAAACAAATCAAAAATGTTTGTAAAACTTTTAAGACAAGTCTTCGACTGCTCTGTTCTGGATCCACCAGCCCAAGAACATTCACACAAAAAGCTTCTTTGAAACAGAATATCAATAAGAACATATGCATTATTTATTCCTCTATTTTTACCCTTGCTACATACGACTTCTAAATTGTTCCTAAGCTTTGCTTTAAAATCAGGATCAGCTAAGAGAAGTTCTAATTCTTGTAACTCTTTCTTGTTGTTACTAATAGGCTTCAGGTTCGTCAGGTTTTTTGTTATTTCCTGTTGACCCACAAGACCTGTGTATAAATTCATCAAACTGCGTTTGGCTTTCTGCAAATTTCAATAGAATATTATTTTGATTTTGAAAAAGAGCTTCCTGATTTGAAGTAATAATTTTAAATTCTCCAGCTAGTGTCCTAATATCTTCTTGAACCTGTTCGAATTTATGCAAGATTGTAGCTAGAACTTCATATATAGTGATATATATATATATATATATATTATAAATCATAGTCCTCCATCTAATTTTCCTACTGTTCAACCAATTTATCTAAAAAATCTAAAAAAATGGTATGCCAACACCAGCTCAAAATAATGTTGTAACACTAATTAATGAAGAAACCTTGGTACTTATGACTGAAAATTACGAAAGTAATGCTGTTCCACCACCTGTACCTGAGCAGAATACTATTATGAGTAATGAAATCACTATATATGAAGTTCTAGCTACAATCTTGCATAAATTCGAACAGGTTCAAGAAGATATTAGGACACTAGCTGGAGAATTTAAAATTATTACTTCAAATCAGGAAGCTCTTTTTCAAAATCAAAATAATATTCTATTGAAATTTGCAGAAAGCCAAACGCAATTTGATGAATTTATACACAGGTCTTGTGGGTCAACAGGAAATAACAAAAAACCTGACGAACCTGAAGCCTATTAGTAACAAGAAAGAGTTACAAGAATTAGAACTTCTCTTAGCTGATCCTGATTTTAAAGCAAAGCTTAGGAACAATTTAGAAGTCGTATGTAGCAAGGGTAAAAATAGAGGAATAAATAATGCATATGTTCTTATTGATATTCTGTTTCAAAGAAGCTTTTTGTGTGAATGTTCTTGGGCTGGTGGATCCAGAACAGAGCAGTCGAAGACTTGTCTTAAAAGTTTTACAAACAATTTTGATTTGTTTTTCTCAGTTCTTTACGATTCAGACCCTGATTTTAGGAAGCCAGATTGTGAGAAGTTCTTTAAGATTGTTTTAAAAAACTCACGGCAACGCTGTGAAAGTAAACAAATTAGAATGTCTACAATGAGACATCGAGCGAGAATTACAAAAATGACACACTAAATGAAGATGCCACTAAGAACGAATATACTTCTAAGATGCTTTACTAAGTGCAAATTATGATTAAGACCTAAATCTTATAAAATGCACTTGTAAAACTTTCATTCTGACAAATGTTTTATAAATATTTCTTCCAAACGTCTACAAGAGTGCTTAGTAAATTTAAATGCTCTTTAAGCACGAAATGTCTTTTAACATGCCTTTGTAAGATAAGCCTTCTTAGTCAGGATGGAAATAAACCTTTTATAATGTCTTAATTCTTATAAAAGATTGTTATAAAGCAATTTTGCTTGTTGGGTCCACTACATAAAAAAAACGCGCCTAGTTCTTAACCTCTATGGTGGTGTGGAATAGAGAACAAAATTTGAAATTGCGACCAAATCGCATAAAATCGCAACCCGAGAATAGGCGCTAAAATAGGACAAATATACGTACTATGCATACGTAGAGTATTCTTTGAGAGAATTTCGAGATTTTCACATTTTTTTCTTTTGCTTCATACAAAAATTACTTTGGATATTTATAACTCCGAAAATACTAAGTTATCTGAACGACCCTCCCTCATAGAAATAATTACTTATAATCGATAGAGAAATCCAACACAATATTTATAATTTCAGAAAAAGAAACTTTTTTTTAAAATGCTAAGTCCTTTACCGGCCCGTTTCAGCCCACTGTGCGGCGCTTCCGCGGCGTCCACCGAGAAAGTCAGTGCCGTCTCTAAAAGCTCTAGAAAGTATTGTGTTTATTGCAAACATGCGAAACACCTTATAGCTGATTGTGAAAATTTAATAATTCTTAGGTCATTCAGAATCAGACCATGAATTAATGAAGAAATCTTAGAGAATTTAAGGACACATGTGCACTATGTGCAGCATATGTCAGAGGAAAAAAAATTAGTAAACTTATTGTTTGATGAGGTATCATTAGCACCTGGCATGGTATATAATGCATTTTTAAATGAAATTATTGGTTTCCCAAACAATGGCATTAAGAAAACAATTGATAGCGCAGATCATGCCCTTAATTGTCTTTATGATAAAGGGCATAAAAATTAAAACCAAACAACCCATCTGCTTTACATTCACAAAGAGTGGGACAAGAAAAGAGGATTTAAAAGTCCTGCTATTAGAAATAATAGAAAAAAATAATGACACTGGATTAAAAGCTGTTTCCACTCTGTGACCTATGTCCCACAAATGTTGCAGTTATAAAACAATTAAGAGAAGAAACAAAAAAAATATGCTGTCGAGGGGAAACCACCAGAGCAAACAATGTTTTTTAAAGTTCAAAATACAAAAGTTTTCCCTTTATTTGATACACCCCATCTGATAAAGGGGGTTCGAAATAATTTAATTAATAAAGACGCAAAATTTATTCTACATGGACAAGAGAGATGGGCATAATGGGAACATTTAAAAATGTTACTGGCCATTGATGTTGGTCATGACGAAATTCGTCTAGTCAATAAGTTGACAGAAAGTCATATAAATAAAGATAAGTTAAAATAATGAAAGTAAAGTTAGCTGCACAGGTATTTAGCCAACGAGTGTCGTCAGCCCTTCGATTTTCAGCGAGTAAGTGCTTTTTATTTATTTATTCTTCACCTATTAATAAAATTTAATTAAATTTAGTAGTATAGCAACATATTATTTAAACATTATTGACCTTCATTCAAGAATGACGGAACTGTACAAAGAGCTTCTTTTAATATTTATGAAAGCTTCCTATGTGGAATCCACTAGATTAGATGACATCGATCCAACAAAAGAAGACCAGTCTTGATTTGAATAAAATATACATTGGTCTTGGTGACCAGCATCAGCTGAATTTGCCTGTTGTTTCAAATGTGAATAAACAAGAATTGATATATAACTGTAGGCAGTTGTAGTTGCTGCTTGTGTGGGCATTAGGAAAAGATATAGTCTGAATGATCAAGTTATGTTTCGAAGTTAAAACCGAAATCATGCATCTCAACAGCTTCCATTGAAAGGCCCACTACTATATCAAATCTATTTAATATTTTCCCCCGGATCAGTCCTAAGGAATTGAGTGATCAACAAATGCTGGATGATGAGTGACGGCGATTCCCAATAGTAACATCTCAAAGGGAGCAATTAAATGCAACTGACAAGGCTGACGAGTTTTGGCTCGAGGTAATGTGTTAATATAATAAATTGAATATTTTAACAGCTTATAAACGGGTGTGGTGTCGCAGCGTTCGGTCGTAGTATTGTATTTTCTTTGTGTTCGGTGACGTAAGCCGTGTTGTAAACACACGCCCATGACTATTAACATTGTCGTTCGGCAAAATGGCATTTTTTTATTTTATTTCATAAAACGCTTCTAAATAATCAAGTCTTTCATAACAAGGTCGGATATTACCTAGATGGCTCGCTAACAATGTCGGGTTATAACCACCAACGGTTTTAGCGGGGCGCGGGGGTGGGAGAGTGCGTGCGATCTCCCTGTTCTGGCTATGTTAGAGGGATGAAAGGACGTCGCGTTGCCACTTAATCTTTACGACAGTTAATTGTTAATTCTTTACTTTGTAACACCGTTTACGATGTTTACTCGATCAGCACGTTTAATAAAACTAGCTACAAAACGCGGTATAGAAAGTAATAATAATAAGAGTGAAATGGAGTTAAATGCCGACGAAAACCTTTTAACTCAAGCAAAACCTAGTATGGAAACAGGTATTTATTATTCTTTATTGTATTAATTTGACAATTTATTACATTAAGTTTATGGTTTAATACTACTGTGTATTAAATACTAAATTTATTTGGCGTCCCCTAACACGTAATTTAACCCATTAACCGCCAAAGTCGGATTAATCCGACAAATATTTTCGTGTCCATTTCGCCAGCGTCGTATATAAACGACCAAATACACCATCACTTTTAGTTTTAATTTTTTATTTAATTATGCTGTATTCTATGAAAAATATGTTTGTATAAGGTAAATAGTTATACAACTAGTAATATAATAATGTAATCAACATATGTCTTTTAATTATATGCCGTAATAACAGTTTTAAAAGTTCGATGAATTACTATAATATTTTTTCGGAATTTGCATTGACCTGCAGCGCCAGCGACGGTAAAATACGACATTAGGGACGGGACTCATACCAAAGTTTAGTAATACTAAAATAAATGTAATTAAAAATATTTCGCGCTAAACTGACTAATTAATCCCAAAACAAATGCAGTGATTTTTAATAAAACGTGTCTTTGTAAATATTTATGAGTGTTTCATTTAATTCCTTTGAAATGGAGTAAATTTACACTAGATAAATATCAGCAACTGCATAGGTGGTCACATCCCTAGTGCATGCGTCTCGAATCAAATTTGGTCAGTACGCTCACCGCCACGGTCGGATATACACGACCACTGCTTACGTCATAAGCGTGTAGTGCATTCTGGAATTTTCCATTAGTGTTGTGAATAAGTATCGTTTATTCATCGATACATTGACTATATGAAAATTGTGTAATAATTATTATGACGACTGCTGAAGAGCTAATAAGAATTTTAGAAGGTGATGATGACGAAGAATTTGTATCAGGCGACGAGTTTGATGTTGAGGAAGAGGTAAATATTTAAGTTTTATTGATTTCTTACATAGTTTTATTTTAGTTTACTTATATTCACGCTATATCACTGACGGGCGAGACAGACGTGCATAAAGCACCCACCTATGAAGTTTTAAATAAATAAATAGTTAATAATTATTCCGGGACATCTATTTTCCTATTTTTGCTATCTAGCCCAAAGTAAACTCACTAAAGCCTGTATTATCCGATCTAGACAATGAATTAACCCATTTATTTACATTATTTCGTAAATACTTATATATATATAGTAATAGATAAGGAAGGCATCTTGTATGTTACAACATTCTTTTATCGTTTATGCTAATACACGATAAGCTGAATCGGTTACGATTCAGCTAACATTTGATCAGTTCAGGTTTAGCTTACCAAAATAGTGTACTTAACATGTTCAGTCACTAACGCCACTATATGTAACGATTCTATCTGTTATCTTCTATTATGCCACTATATGTAATGATTCTATCTGTTATCTTCCATTATTGGTGGATATACCAGGTTCTCTACTAATACTTACTTTGTTGTATCATTTTAGGTTCAAGAAAGCGATGAGGTTAATTGGACAACGCAAATTACCCCGCCACAGCTAGAAGATTTCGACGATTTTGTTAGTGGGTTGTCGCCTGCTGTCGAATTAGACAGCACCTCTACAGAATTGCAGTTGTTTGAACATTTTTGTAGCAAAGACTTGTTACAGAACATTGCTAATTGCACAAATAACTATCATCAACATTTCTTAAGACATACTGATCTTAGAGTTTATTCAAGACTGCAACAATGGCAAGACGTCACTTTTAACGATATTTATATTTTAATAGCACTTACAATGCTTTTTACGCGAAACAAACGAATATCTATTGAAGAACACTGGTCCACCGACCCTTTATTGCATAGTGCGGTGTTCCATAACACTATGTCGCGAAATAGATATTGCACAATTTTATCAATGTTATCTTTTCATGAAGTGAGTGCAGGAACAACTAATGCAATGAGAATTCACAAAACAAAAATGTTAATTGATCATGCACGTAAAACATTTAAAAGCACATTTATCCCAAATAAAAAACTGTGCATTGATGAAAGCATTGTACCTTTTAAAGGTCGCTTGATTTTTAAACAATACTTACCAAAAAAGCGCAATAGATTCGGCATTAAATTATTCGTTTTATGTGATGTAGAAACCGGCTATATAGTAGATTTCATAGTATACTGTGGATCCGAAACGGAAATAGAAACCGTCCCAAATTTAGGCATAACTGGATCAGTTGTGGTGGAACTTTTAAAAGATTACTTTTTTTGCAACCGGGAATTGTACGTAGACAACTGGTATACTAGTCCTCGGCTTTTTAAATATTTAAAGGAAAAGGGCACTTACGCGTGTGGCACCGTAAAGTCAAATAGAAAACTCATGCCAAAATTTAAAAAACTAAAGCGTGGGGAAGTTGAGGCTTACATGTCTCCTCCTCTATTAGCTCTTAAATGGCAGGACAAAAAACCAGTATTAATGTTGTCTACAAAACATGATGATAAAATATTACCATCAGACAGTGTAGATTACTCAACTGGGCTACCTAAAATGAAACCACATTGTGTTATAGAATACAATAAAAATATGGGGACGGTGGACACTGCTGATATGATGACAAGCACTTTAGGCTGTATAAAAAAATCAAAAAAATGGTACAAAAAGCTGGGATTTCATGTGATTGATATGTTCTTACTGAATGCATTTTATTTATTTAGAATGCTAAATGTTAACAGAAAATTTAGTTTAGCTGATTTCCAGTTGAACGTAATTAGACAGATAATAAATACGTATAAACATAGTAATTTAGCTCTACCCTCGACTTCGCGCGGAGTCCTTGACCCTCATCGTTTTTTACACAACGATGCCTTACAGCATTTTCCTGTTAGGATACCAACAGGCAAAAGTCAGCGATGTAAAGTGTGCGCAGCTAAAAATAAACGGTCAGACACTCGTTTCATGTGCCAAAAATGCAACGTTTATCTGTGCATAAATCCATGTTCTGTTGAATATCACAGTTCAATAAAACAATAGACATCGACTTTTCACATCACCATTTTACGGTCTTCATAGAACCATAGATCTCATGATATCTATGGTCGACATTCATTTTGTCAAAGTCAACAGTAGTCTTGTGCCTGCTCGGTCACGAGGTTTCGACGTCTGTGAGAATTATCAGCAAACATTAATTTTACATTAACATTATTTCACAAAAACTAAATGGGTTCAAAAAGTTTGTAATTTTCGCAAGATAGTATTTGATGTAAGTACCTAATTACAAAAGTTCACGTTTTGTTTGTTTTGTAGGAAAATTTGAAGAAAGTCAATCAATTTTGGCTGGCTTTGACGATAGCCAAGATCAAAATGAGCAGGATTTTATAGACAGTAGCCAAGATGCTGCTGATCTATCTTCAACGCTGACCAACAGCGAGTATATGGTGTTTTTAAAAGAGGGTCACTCGCAAATCAGAAGCTCTGATAGTACGCCTGATTTATATAGGTCGACGGCGACACAGACCTCAATAAAAACCAAAAATTGTAGCACACAATATGAGGACACTGGAATTGATGATCCTGTTAAAGTAACAGCCTATACCCTGGCAAACAAATATTTTGCTAGCGATGAATTAAAAAAAAAAAAATTATCTCATGCTATATAAATGTCGTCTCGTCAATAATACGTCTCGCCGATATTGAGAATAAATAGTGATAAGACTGATTATACGTACTATTTTTATATTGTTAATGAGAAATGAGTCTGATAATTTGACTGATTATTTAAATACTTATTGAAACTAGTTAGTAAGTATGTTCTACTGAAATAACAAAACTATTGTTCTTATACTGTTAAAAAATATACCTATGATTGTAACTGATTAAGTATAGGTATTGTGATGAGAAATTTATCTGTGATTATTTTAATTATTTTGTTGAAACTTGTTAGTATGTTCTACTGAAATAACAAAACTATTGTTCTTATACTGTTAAAAAATATACCTATGATTGTAAATGATTAAGTATAGGTATTGTGATAGAAAATAAATCTGAATAATGCAAATACTGTAATAAATCTTCTAAATCTCTATAAACTTTGTTTTATTTCTTTTAAAAACCTGAAAAGTTTGCCGGAAGCCATAAACCGGGATATGATAGCGCTTAAAGACTTGTCAGGCAAATTTGGCTTCAAAGTAAATCCAGCAAAATGCCATGCTATTATTGTAGGGTCCTCGCGCATGGTAAACCGGATAGATACCTATGTGTACTCTCCCCGTGAAAGTGATGAATGCGGATGGCCCGAGACCAGGCGAGGTGGAAGCATCTGGGGGATGTCTATGTCTAGCTGTGCATTTTTTGTAGCAGATGTGATACGTTGGTGTATATGCAGGTGTTACCAACCATGATCACATAACATAGTTACGAACTATCGATGTTCAAAAAGTGCATAAAGCACATCCCTATTTTATGTAGGTATTTATTAATAGTTTACTGTGCCTGGCGCTAAGGGCACGAAAACTGATACGTCGCTTGGCGGTTAAAGGGTTAAAGAAAACCACCCCCATCCTGAAAAGAGTTACCCGGGGTGCGAGGCGGTCTGTTGCGCTATGTTTGGCGCAATGTGTCCGCCTTGCAGGCCAGAACTCAGAAAGTGCCTGGGAGCAACTGCTCACCTTCCCATATAGAATTTTGCATGTTGACAAAAAATTCGCAAACAATAAAACTTTAACCAGTCAAATTAAAAATAACTGTAACCTTTTGACCACCATTTTAGACCCAAAATTACCGTTATTAAAAAACAACATTCCTTCAAAAGATTTGTGTCAACATGTAGAGTTAAACTAAGTGAAGGTGACATAAGGGGTGCTGCTAGGATTCTTTTCAGCAGCGATGTGGTGGCGCCTTACTCTCCAGAGACACTTGGAGCTCTGGAGAGAAAATATCCGGCTCCTGCGGATGATCTCACCTTTCCCGACCCTCCGGAACCAGATTCAAACCATCTATCAATTACAGCCCGCCAAGTAACAGGAGCTATAGCTTCCTTCAGAAGCGGCTCTGCCGGCGGCCTCGACGGCCTGACTCCTCAACACTTAAAGGATCTCGTAAGCTCAGGTGCCGGGGAAGCTGGTGAGTCACTTTTGAAGGAGCTAACTGCTCTTGTTAACCTTATGCTCTCCGGCAATGTGAATAATGCCGTCGTCGATGTGCTGTATGGAGCTAATTTATGTGCCCTACGCAAGAGAGATGGCGGCATTCGTCCCATTGCCGTAGGGTGTACCTACAGGCGTATGGCAGCCAAAATTTAACACATTTCCCTTGTTCGGACGCTGAAGTTGCTGTTGCAGCCATGAATCGTGACCTGAATATGGTTGGTGATTGGGCACGCTCCTTTGGCCTTCAGATCAATCCCAGGAAGTCTCAGGCCATGATTATTGGTAGCAGATATATGCGGAACAAGCTGGATGTTGCGTCCCTGTCTCCTCTTAGTCTAAATGGGGTTCAGATAGACTATGCTACAACTGCTAAAAATTTAGGTATCATTATGGACTCTAACTTGTCGTGGTCTGCGCAGGTTTCTGAAGTTAGTCGCAAAGTGCACTTCACTTTCCATTCGCTGAAATGCCTCCAGAACTTTTTACCCTTGAATACCAAAATCTCACTTGCTCAGACTCTCATTCAACCCATCATAGACTACGCCGATGCCTGTTATCTGGATGCCACAGAGGAGCTCTTAAATAAACTTTACGTACCTACAAAACGGTTACAAAATAACGGTTACAAAATATTTGCATTCGTTTTATTTTTAATTTGAAGAAATATGACCATGTCTCCCATTTTCGCATGAAACTCAAGTGGCTCCCTATTCGTCTTCGCAGGAACACTCGCATTTTGTGTCTCCTTTTTAATATCCTATATAATCCGAAAACTCCTTCCTACCTGCGGGAACGCTTTTCCTTTGCTCGCTCACTTGATGTGCCCTGCAGGACTCACCTCAAATCCCTCCTTAAATTCCCCTCTCACTCCACTGACTTTTATTCATTTTCATTTACTGTGCAATCGGTTCGGCTGTGGAATTCGCTGCCGCCTGATATTAGGAACAGTCAAACTGTTGCTTCATTTAAAAGAAAGCTGAAAGATCACTATCTCTCCTCATCCTCATAGATGTATATTTATATGTATTTGTTATGTAATTTATGTGTTTATATATATATATATATTTTTGTATACATATATAAACCTACATTTATATATGTTATTTTTATTTATTTACATTTATATATATTATTTATATATATCCTTGTTCTGTAAATATTTTATTTTTTAAACTTTTACTTTTAAATTTTCACACTATGTCTACATGTCTTTTTTTCTCCTACCTAACTCTCCTATCGCGGGTCTGCTGGAAGAGATTTCTTGAGAAATAAGCAGTGCCTTTGTACTTCACTTTCCTATCTGTTTGTACCTTATATTTTTTTGTGTGTACATAAATTGTTAAATAAATAAAATAAATAAATAAAATAAATAAATAAAATAGCCCCACAAATAAAAATTCTCGACAAAAGCTCACTGCACCTCCTAGGTTCCCCAATTTTAGAAGATAGTTTCACATCATTCATAGACACAAAAATAACCAATTTTAACGATATCTCGGATAGACTATTCAAAATTAATTTACACCCTGCATTTACTTTAGTAAAATACTGTTGTTTCGGCCCAAAATTTATGTATAATCTTCGCTCTTCCCCTTTATGGAAGCAGCCACACCTATTAGACAGAGTTGACCAAATTATTCGCAGCACTTTGACTTCTTTATTTAATGTGGCTCTGGACGACCGTTCGTGGCTTCAAGCGACTCTTCCCATTCGGTTTGGCGGCCTCGGCGTCCGCAAAATTTCTAGTATTAGTTTACTATTCGCGTTCGGCGTTCTTATATCCCTAATAAAAGAAATAGATTTGGAATAAAACTTTTTATATTGTGCGAAATAAAAACCAGATACATAATTGATTTCATAATCTACTGTGAAGCTCGAACTCAAATTATCGTAGATCCCGAAAATTTAGGAGTCACTGGTGGTGTGGTTACGACGCTGCTACAGGATTTAATGCAAGCGAACGGGCGCGTATATATGGATAATTGGTACAGCAGCCCGAAACTTTTCAATTATTTGTACAATCATCAAACATTTGCTTGTGGTACAGTAAGGGTCAACCGGTTGAAGAAAACTAATATTGGAGAATTCAAACCTCTGAAGAAAGGGGGGAAATCGATGCAAAATATAACAAACCCCTGATTGCTGTAAAATACAAAGACAAAAGAGAAATCCATATGCTTTCAACGTTTCACAATACAGCTTTTGGCCCTACGAATAAATACTGTAGAAAAACAGGATTGCCGAAAATGAAACCAGAAATTATTATTGATTATAACAAAAAATAAAAAGTGGCAAAGAAGCTCGGTCTTCATCTGATTGATTTTGCATGTTAAACGCTCACGCGCTTTATCAAATCGTTCAAGGAACTCAAAAAAGCTTGGCTGAATTCCAATTATGTGTCATTAGACAATTGATTGAAATGGTCTAAGATCCGGACCTACATCGACATTCATCGAGTTGATAATAGAATCAAACATATTTTATAATAAATTTCGTATAATAGAAAATATATTAAAAGTGGGTTGACAACAAAAATCCTGGACAACAAAACGCATACTGAATTCAAATGTCAGTTGCTCCAAAATAACGCGTACTGTTTACAATATGGAGGGTAGCAGGGGTACCTCTACTCTCCATATAGTTTATATACCGAGCATGTGCACTTTCTTATATTCACGATCCCATCAGACACGACTGCAATGTTCGGTCCTTTATTATCACACGGTATACTTACCTCGGATCTCTCTGTCACTAATTTCCACACGCGTTGAAATTTAAATCTTTAAAACTTGTATACCCCTATTAGGACCTAATTTTTTGCAGTCAACCCTATATCATCGTGTTCGGAATAAAACAGCGCTTATGCTGATATATTTTTTTTTCTATTATCAAATCAGTGAAAGTAACTAGAATTTACATACCTTTTATACCTGTCAACCCAGTAGTTCGTCCAGGTAAATAATAGTCAACCCTACGTCTGCACATTCTATATGTTTTATACTTTAAGTCCAGTATAAAATTTTATTATTATCTTCATGTTGCAAAATTTTATAAAAAACAGTTTTTTAAAAATTGATTAAAAATATTCTGTCCAGGATTTTTGTTGTCAACCCACTTTTAATATATTTTCTATTATACGAAATTTATTATAAAATATGTTTGATTCTATTATCAACCCGATGAATGTCGATGTAGGGTCGGATCTTCTACTAAAAGATATAAACTAATAGAGCTGGAGTATTCCATTCCAACCACATCCCGCTCAATAAATGCTCTGCGGTTGTCGGCATACCACCTGACTGACCATATGCCGTAATATACGGAAGGGAAAAAACCAGAGTTTGTTTTGTTTGTCAACATACGAAATTGTGAAAAAGGTGTCGCAGAGAATCCCGGTTTATGTGGAAAGTGTGCGGAGTAACCTTATGTACCAATCCATGCTTTAAAATCTATCACAAGTATAAAATGTTTTAGTTTGAATTAATAGCTGATCAATTTATTATTTATCGATGATGTTGTGCGGGACGTCCCTATTTTAGTCGTCTAAACCATAGACAACAAATACTTGTTAATATTATTTCGACCTTTAGACAGAGTGGACGTGCGTCATGTCAACCTCTGAAGAATCACAGCCACTATCTCTATTTCTTCTCTATCCAAAGAAAAGGAGAAGAATACTTAAAACTGATAAATCTAAGAGCCAAACTTCGTGCACTTTATAAAACCAGGAGAAAGTGAATATGGTGTTACGGCTGTTGTTAACTTGCCTGATGCCAATTTTTTAAACCAAAGACCGAAAGACCCTCGTAATGAATATTTAGCTTCCCTAATAGCATTCGAAATGGAGACTGTTCGACCAGACATGCGATCGGTATTATATATGAAAATTATTAATCTAATATACCACGCCCGTGGAGATTCAACAGAAGAAGTTTAAGAAGAAATCCGACCGTGTTCATCTTCGGAATATTGAATTAATAAATTATGGCTGATTAGATTATGAGTGAGAAATTGATTTCAAGTGTGTTAATTATAATTACCTATTATTAAAGATTGCTTGTCAACAACATACGAGTGTTATTTTGCATCAATCTATATACCTACGGCTCTACCTTAAGGTTTTAAACACGATGTCGCAAGCAAGAGCTAATACTTATATAATATCGATAACAATTATTCAGATTTCCCAACACTGTTCGAAATTATACTTAAACACGTCTGGCCCTGGGGGCACGATTACTGTAGCAAAATCTGGCAGGGAAAGGGTTAATATTGTTATTGTTTTTAATGAATAACAAACATTTTGTGTATTATTAGATCTTTTCCCGTTACTTTCTTTTTGGCAGAGTAGTACATATAGATTGTCCCCAGGTTGTAAAAATATATAACCAGCATATGTGGTGTAGACCTCCTAGATTATCTTTGTGAAAATATAAAATTAAAATTAGAACGAGGAAATGGTATTTGAGGCTATTTTATCATCTTCTTGATGTTATTCATGTTTGTGCATGTGAAAAAGTTTATGTATGTGCGGGCCACCTATCAGCAAGAAAAGAAGTAGACCATCCAGTTTGCCTGATGAAATCGAAATAAGGAGAAAGAAGCCTAATGTGGCTATCCTACCTCCTCGCGATGTCATAGGCGTGATAGGTCGAACATCCTGTTTGGGGTCAAAAAAAAGCAACGCTGTAAATATCCCAGCTGCAGAGGAAAAACGTTTAAATCATGCGAAAAATGTCGAGTAGAACTGTGTTAAAACAAAGACAATATTTGTTTTAGACTGAAACTGACTTAACTGAAATAAAAAAATATTTGTTTTAGTTTTTTTTTACAATTATAAACCCTCGATCCATCACATATATTTTTATCAGCCACAGAAAAAAAATGAGCCTTGTGGGAATAAAATAATACTGCGCCGGAATGTACAGTATTCAAAGTTGCTATTACCGGTTTAAATGCCACACTGCACCTATAAACCTTTTATCATTTTACATTTTAAGACTGCATACATATACCAAAAAAAAATACAACGCCGACTTCCAAATTTCAAAATTCACAAAAACACGACACAAACGATATCAATCAGCATCCAAAATTGACTTTATGGACATGAGCATGACCCATTTGATTGTTAAATTATAACTCTTCGAACGTTTCAAGAACAACAAAATAGAAGCATTTAAATGAATTTGCGAGT
This sequence comes from Pyrrhia umbra, assembly GCA_963891755.1. Taxonomy (NCBI): domain Eukaryota; kingdom Metazoa; phylum Arthropoda; class Insecta; order Lepidoptera; family Noctuidae; genus Pyrrhia; species Pyrrhia umbra. Next base: position 7,524,667 of record OY982935.1, read on the forward strand.
AATATAAAATATATCAATAATATAAAATATGCCAATAATATAAAATATACCAATAATATAAAATATATCAATAATATATAATATGCCAATAATATATAATATAAATACAATATTGTTAATGTTTTTAGATATGTACATACTATCTTTGATAGGTATAAAGGTATAAAATACCACCGAGGTAAATCATATTGCATTCGCCCATACACAACGACTGACTTTTTGAATAAATACATACAAAGTTAACAATAATGACAATACTAGCAAAACATTAGCAAAATGACCAATGATATTCAAAAATTTCGATACTGGTTAACACCTTTTATGAAAACGACGACATCTACCGAATCCGAATTGTATTTTCAAACCATCCAAGGATCAACTTAAATATACACCAATAATTTCATCCAAATTGGTCAAGACATTTAGGAGGATTTAATTGACAGACACACGAACAGAAGAATTATATTTATAAAGATATCTGCACTGTCATCATTTTTACTGCACTGGAAACAAAAAGTTTTGATAAGGCCATATTTTGAGTCAATAATTGTAAAAGATGTGTGAAACACTACCTCATCAATACAAAATTGAGTATTTTAATTTTTTAGAACATACCTTTTCATTTATCAACAGAAATACTATTAATCAGAGATAATTTTACATCTATTTACAAATGGAATAGGTACCTAGGACATTTTTTTTATAATATAACAAAAGACAGATAAATACATATAAATAATATTATTTCTCAACATTTTGGTGAAACAGAAATTATAAATAATAGAAATACCGTTAAACAGTTTTATACTAATAATAAAAAATCGCTTTATGAGGTACAGTATCATCTAAAGTATTTAACAAGACAGAAACAATGTATTGACATACAAATATTTGTACATAATATGATTACATTTTTACTTTTACAAAAAGGAAGTATGATAACCACATTTCATTGTAGCTCTGTGGATGAAGAGCTCGCTTCTTAAGCACGAGAGCGTGGCAAGTACATCTTTCATGATTACATGTACTTTGTAAGTTTATCTTGAACGTCTCTGACTAACGGTGAAGGAAAACATCGTGGGGAAAACTGGACTTACAAAAAAAAGTACCGAAATCGCCAATCCACATTAAACAAGCATGGTGGTCAGTGCTTGTACCGAGCAAAGTCCTTTGCCCACAAGTGGGTTAACAAATAGACTGTTGTTGTTAATCAAAACTTAATACAATGACGGTGCAACTCCAATTAAATTATATAAAAAACTGTTACACCAAAGATTATGGTCCTTCTGCCACAAAAAAGTCCTGTGTCCCGGTGGTTAAACCTGGCTACCGGTAAGGTTTAATTTCCACAAATATTTTAAACTTCACTCGTATGAATAATTCAATTTATAACTATTATAACACAGATTTTTTAACAAACTGTTTCCCGCGGTTTGACCCGCAGATTTGAGGACCACTTCACATATACAGGTAAAAACTAGGAATTGTATATATTTCATTCAAAGCGGTTAAGGCGTTTTCCCGTGAAATCGTAACAGACAGACAGGGATAATTTCTAAATAATGTTACATGAAAACAAAGTTCACATAGCATTTATATGCAAAATTGCATAGTAAACTTACCAATGTGTGTTCAGAATAGTAAAAAAAATATATTGTAACAACTTTCAACAGTAAAATATGAATTAGTTTTAATATTCCATACAATGACATGACCTTCAAAGTTCTATGATCACTGTCGACGTCCACCAGCGTCATTCAACGCACACATCACAACACTCGCGTGTTTTAACGCCAATATCATTGCTTCCCGCGCTTGCCTGGCGGCTTCTGCAGCTGGAAGCCGGCCGAGGTGTCGGCTTGCGAGATACCGAAGCTAGTGTTCAGAGATGTATTCAAAGCCGGCTGCGATTGCGGCTGCCATGATGGACCTGGGAATACAAAAAATAAAAAAATATTAGAACAAAAATAGTTTACAAAAATTGATGTTCGTTAACAACCGCATTAGTATCGAATACTGTGTCGCGGCCATTAGCGCCCACCTCCAAGAATAGAATTTCTTGTATTATAACTACTACTACATATACTATACTAACTCATCAGCATTAGAGATGTACATAATAGTTCAAGAAATGTATTAAAACACGAAATGTTTACTTTATTTTTAGATTTATTATTTCAAATGCAAAATACCATATAGTGTTGGGTTTTGTATTTTAAATACTAATTGCATTCTAAATTAATATAAATGTACTAAAACCTTATCTGAAAAATATGAATATCAATAAAACCCCAGCAAAATCGGATCAGTAGTTGTTGAGAAAATCGCGGACATACAAACGTATGGGTTGAATAAAGAACCTCCTTTTCTGAAGTTAGTTAACGTTAAGGTTTACTTACCACTGGCGTCAACTGAAGGGAACGGCGATGCACTGCCCACGTAGGTAAACGGCGTCGGTCCCGCCAAATGTTGCAGATTACCTGTGAATAACGAATAATAAAATGTGATAACGAATAATAAAAATATGGATATGAATTTTTGTTTGTTACGCATTAAGTAGGAGGTATCGGTTTTATACTAAAAGCATAACAAACAAACAAAAATTCACATTCATATTTTTGGAGATTAAAGATATAAAAGAATGTGTTTCTGGAATATGTAATGTTGTTTGGCACAGAAAACAAATTTTACTCAAAAAAATGTGTTCTGAATATATGCGTGGTAGGCGTCGAAACAATTAAGATGATAATTCATACTCCATGCATTTTTGGGCCTTTTCTACAAGCTAACGAACAAAAAAAAGTTGTTTATATCGTTAGAACTAGCCATTTGAAGCAATAGTTACTTTCAGAGAAGGCCCAAAAAATATTCTTATATGGTATGGAGATAGATGGAACCCTGGAGAAGGTTCTAGGGTACATCTAGTATTTTTCATTTACCTAGGGCAGCTCGAGGATCGGAGAGTACGGCACTTCCCTGGTTGATATCAGTAAAAGCTCCAGACTTCATTTTCTTCCTGTTAGTCTCTGCGTCCCGAAGGATTTGATCCAGGCTTGTAATAGCTGCAAATTTAATTAAATAAATGAATAAATACGATTTTCGACGAATTTCTGAAGATGTATTTTTTACTCTTGTGGTGTTCTTTAGTCTTTGACACGACAATTTTTGAATGGATTTGGATGAAATTTGACATACATAGTTTGTAACTTAGATTAACACAAAAAGATATATTTTATCCGAAATAGTTCCCTCAGGATGGGGGTATAGAATAGAACTCAAAATCGGTTGAATAAGCTGCAAAAAAAATATTTTTTTTATCCCATTTTACCCAAAGTGATTTTAGCCCGAAACGTGAATCGAAGCAGACGCGATGATAACTTTCTACTTACGAGACGGCGCATCGAACACGTTGGTCGGATCCTTGAGTATGTACTTCCGTAAGTTGAGGTACTGTTCTTTTTGGGCTTCTACTTGTGTGTGCACGGCTTGCAGACGGCCGGCGAGCGCCACCAGGGACTCGTGCATTCGTCTGATGCCCATTGTCAACTCTGAACCGAAAAATACATAATAATTGTAAAAACACGTACACTCTTCATGATAATAAATGGTTGATCTTAAATCGCAGTTCATCTTTCTCTACCAGGACATATACGAGTTAGTGCATGCCTTGACAACATTGAAAAAATATAATTTTAGCCCTATTACCCCTCCGGGTATAACAGTTTTAACCAAACCGAGTAGATTAGAGTTTATCAGCCATCTATAAACCTTCCCTGGAAAAGTTCAGAGTGTATTTTGATTCACCTTGTCAGGCGGCGTGGTAGGCACTGCGGACCGTGCCAGATTTCAGGTAACACAATATACAACATACCCTGTTCAGTAAGTAGTTTAGGAGACGACTGCATCTGCTTGTCGGCGACATCCATTTGTCTGCGGAAGGTAATCAGCTGCTGCTCCAACTCCGCTATCAGATCCTTCACGTATGACGGTGGAGCGGTGCCTTCTAGCTCCGAGCCTGAGGACAAATGTATAATGAAAATAAGATTTTGGATGTTCTAACAATTATGAACAAAGTGAAAGCATCATAATAAAAAGTGCAAGTTTCATCATCTCACTAACTCACTGTTGGGTAAAGGCCTCTTCTCGTACAGAGAAGGCGCCTTGCAGATTGGCGATTTCAGACTCTTTAGTCCAGGTTTCCTCACGATGTTTTCCTTCACGGCCTTACTGGCAGTGGTGTTTAATTTAGAAAGTACATATGACTTTAAAAGTCACATTTGTACTTGCCAGGTTTGGAACCCATACGCTCGTACACGAGATGCAGGTGCCATAAACGCTAGGCCACCACAATTTTTTAGCGCAGTTATGCAGCCAGCAAGATTGTGAACTGAAAAAATCGTGGAGCGGACCGGCTACAATGCGGTTATGCGGTGGGCCGCGGCGGACGGCAGGGCGGATACCCTTGTTGCCATACTTTGCGCTCACCTCGCCACACAGTCAGTCGTGACGTAGTTACCTGGTGTAGTATAGTCTCTAGTGGCGGTCTCGGCGGCTGCGAGCGCGGCGGCGGCGGCGGAGCGCAGGCGGCGCGAGTGTGCGCGCGCGGCTCACCTCGCCACACAGTCAGTCGTGACGTAGTTACCTGGTGTAGTATAGTCTCTAGTGGCGGTCTCGGCGGCTGCGAGCGCGGCGGCGGCGGTGGAGCGCAGGCGGCGCGAGTGTGCGCGCGCGGCTCACCTCGCCACACAGTCAGTCGTGACGTAGTTACCTGGTGTAGTATAGTCTCTAGTGGCGGTCTCGGCGGCTGCGAGCGCGGCGGCGGCGGCGGAGCGCAGGCGGCGCGAGTGTGCGCGCGCGGCTCACCTCGCCACACAGTCAGTCGTGACGTAGTTACCTGGTGTAGTATAGTCTCTAGTGGCGGTCTCGGCGGCTGCGAGCGCGGCGGCGGCGGCGGAGCGCAGGCGGCGCGAGTGTGCGCGCGCGGCTCACCTCGCCACACAGTCAGTCGTGACGTAGTTACCTGGTGTAGTATAGTCTCTAGTGGCGGTCTCGGCGGCTGCGAGCGCGGCGGCGGCGGTGGAGCGCAGGCGGCGCGAGTGTGCGCGCGCGGCTCACCTCGCCACACAGTCAGTCGTGACGTAGTTACCTGGTGTAGTATAGTCTCTAGTGGCGGTCTCGGCGGCTGCGAGCGCGGCGGCGGCGGCGGAGCGCAGGCGGCGCGAGTGTGCGCGCGCGGCTCACCTCGCCACACAGTCAGTCGTGACGTAGTTACCTGGTGTAGTATAGTCTCTAGTGGCGGTCTCGGCGGCTGCGAGCGCGGCGGCGGCGGCGGAGCGCAGGCGGCGCGAGTGTGCGCGCGCGGCTCACCTCGCCACACAGTCAGTCGTGACGTAGTTACCTGGTGTAGTATAGTCTCTAGTGGCGGTCTCGGCGGCTGCGAGCGCGGCGGCGGCGGCGGAGCGCAGGCGGCGCGAGTGTGCGCGCGCTCGGCTAACTTCGCCGCTAAGCGACAACACCTCGCGAAGTGTCGACTCCGCCTCACGAGACACCTGAACACAGACAACCAAACAGGTCGTATTCAGAACCAGAATTAGCTAGACGGCAGTGATTGCGGCTCTGACTACCAAGGATGCAATCTGGCATATCCATAAACGTTTGCGTGCCTTGTAGGTAAAATCTACCAGTATACCGTGACGACAATCGGCATGACGCTCGCTTGTGCCGTCAGAACCCTTTCTACTGCGTTGGGCCTGTGTGCGTGACGCGTACACTGCCGGTGCCTTTCATAATTAATGCCGAACAGCCTTACTTTTTTTAATATAAAGATTTTTTAAGATACTGTTCCTCGTGGTGTCACTCGCGTCCCGAGGGAATTCCTTAACGCACCTGGATAAAAAGCAGACCATAACCGTCTCCAGAGTTCAAGCTATCTCCATACCAAATTTCATCTCAACCTATTCAGCCGTTTTACCATGAAAGCGTAACAAACAAACAAACTCACTTTTGCATTTATAATGTTAGTGAAAATTATGCATGATCAACATACCTTGTATAAAGGTTTGACAGACACCCTCATTACTTCTGAACTGAGTGACTTCTGTTTTTTCACAAATTCCTTGAACGACTCCACTGTGGTTGAGATCTCATTTGGCAATTTGTTTTGTTTTGGTGGTTCACCTATAACAATAAAAGTTTTAAATAAGAAATTTTGCACAGAGCTTAAAAACTATATGGGAAAGGTGACAAGACTCATGTGTTAAGTTGATTTCCTTAGCATTCTACATTTGAACATAAACCACAGATAATAAGAAAAAAAATACATTCTACAGCTTATTTACAACACGATACTGCAGCTTAAGGGCCTTAAGATTACTTAAGACTAGAATTAAATAAAATTGCGAAAAAAAAATCTTCACAAATTAAATCTAATCAAACAAGTATAAACCAAGTGTACAACTTACTTTTAGCATCAGCAGTGGTAGTATTTGCTACTCCGATGCCACTAGTGTTGGGAGCAACGCCTCCTAGTCCGAAGCTTGGGGCAGCTATACAAAAAGATAAGATATGAATATTGTACATACAAGCCCAAATGCAGTTCACATTACTTAGGGCTGCCATCCGTCCGGGTTTCCCTGGATTTTAGTTTAGAGGTTATTAGTTTAGAGGGCGTCCGGAGTGCGTCCGGCCTAGTTCGGCCGGGGAAAACCCGGAAACTTTTTACCTGATATCCGATCCCGATTGATTGAAAAGTAAGCAATAAATTAAAACAAATAAGAAGTGTCCGGGGAAAAAATCTAACTCATTCAAAATGTCCGGGGGTTGACCCTGGGCTAAAACTATATACAATATGGGTGATGGCAGCCCTACTTAGAATTAACATGGTATAAATGTGAAACTAAAATGTCTGTGAGTTTGTGAACTAGTGATCATATAGCATCAAATAGAATTATCTAATCCATTACTGTGACTAGATGCAGATGAATAATGATGCTCACATCCTAACTAATAATTTGTTTGTTTGTTTTTTACGCCTTCACGATAAAACGGCTAAACCGATTTGGATGAAAACTGGCTCAGAGATAGAGGGGACTCTGGAAACGGTTCTTTTTATGTGGATGCGTTAGGAAGTGCCCCAAGGACACGGGTGCAACCGCCGGAATCAGCTAGTTACAAAATAAAAGTACTCAATGCTATATTTGGGGCTGTCCATTAAACACGTGAGGCCCGAAAGGGGGGGAGGGGTGTAGTAATATATCACGTGTATTTGTTTTTTCGGCAAACTCCGAAAATTACTTATAACTGTATTTTATAAATATGTAAAAAAATAAGATCCTTTGTAGGTACTAAAAATACACGTGATATAGGGGGGGAGAGGTCGTAAGCCTCACCATGTATCACAAAGAAGGGTTAAAAAAAGCAAAAAAAAATACGTGATTAATGGATGGCCCCTTTAAATAATATTAATATTGTACATACTTCAACACTACATGAAAATGAGAAAAATGCTTTAATAACCTACCTGAAATGGAAGGTTGTGTGCCAGTCACACTGGTTGTACCCAATTTTGCACCTGGGAAGCAAATTATAGAGATAATTAGCACTAGAAAACTAATTATTAGTATTACAAGCACCCTGTTTCAGAATAAATTGGTAAAAGGTGTTAATTCTATAAATCCTAAAACATCGTAAAGATGAATAAAAAAAATTAAATTAAAAGGCTTTCTCTAAAGCTATTTCATCTGCAACAATGACAACACATTGTGCTGTTTTGCATGAATACCCACACAAACCAAAATTTTGAAAACACCGGTTTATAACACAGCCAAATGCAAAATAGTCCTTATTTCATGTCAGTAAGGGGGCATTCCATAGTGACTGGTGGGACATTTGACTCCAGAATTTGACCTACTTTGAGTTATAACTATATCCTCGAAACTCAAATATTAGTCAAATATACATTTAAGCATAGATAAATAACTAATGTATCAAATCCCATTAAAAAGAAAACGAAACAGCTAATAAGTTCTGAGTAAACATCATTTTAATGAGTGTGACTGGTGGGACACTTAAAAATCCCTCCCTTCTACCTTTGTGCACTCAATGACGAATTTCAGCCAAACCACGTAATTTTCAAATCTGATTTTTTTGTGTTGTAAACTTTATAGAACATAATTTTGTTTTCATAAAAAAATAAACTGATAACCTTCACAGAAAAAATATGAAAAATATTTGAAATTGTGACTGGTGGGACAGGTCTTTGTGACTGGTGGGACGAGTACGAAATTTGTGAAAATAGTTGTTTTTTTAATCAGTTTTAGTATTGTTTTGAACATGGTTAAACTAGTTATTACTAAATTTTACTGCACAGCATAAGAAAACAGCTTCTAACCTAACGAAAATGATCTTTAAAGTATTCTAGGACGTGTAAAAATTTCAGTGCTGAAATGGTTTTTTTTCTATATCTTTTGATATTTTTTTATTTTCCATTTGTTTGTTTGACGTTATATTTCATTTTCTCTCAAATATTATCTCTCTTTGTAATTTTCCTCACATTCATGCCAACATTTTTTTCCGTTTTCTATGCCACTCTCTTGGTTTATGTTACGTTTATATGTGTCCTTCTTCATCTTCTCTCGAGTTTTCCTCGTTATCTCTTCGCTAAAGAAAGCATCAATCACCCAGTCAAAGTTTAAGGTAAGCAGAAGCTTACATTCCAATTAAGATCACAGTTATATGAAAGTATGGAAACTATCACCCAGCTAACATTCATGTTATATAAAAAAGATGTATAGACCATTCCAGTTTAGGTTAGAACAGACAATAAAGCTACAATCAGCAATAGCCAGACATAATTTCGTTTTAAATCAATTCTGAGAGATTTAAATCAAGAGATATTTTGGTTTTTAAGCTGTCCCACCAGCCACGTGTGACTGGTGGGACAGATTTCAAAACCTTCTCAAAACCGTAATATTATATTTTAATATATAAAAACACGTCAAAATAGTAAAGAACCTGTGTTTTGTTACTTCTAGAAAGAAACTGCATTCATAAAATTATATTTGAGCTTAGGAAAACAACTTTTATCTCTTTTTGCGTGACTGGTGGGACATGCGACATGCATCTGTTCAGAGAAGAATAACACGCAAACTTACATACTTTTTAACTTTATTTATATGTTGTAACAAAGTATTTTTCATCCTTTCTGTAAAATACACGCGGCGACTTTCTACAACTGCCAGAATGGCTAGAAAGAGTCTTGCAAGTCAGACCTAAATTTGTCCGCTGAGTGATTCTGTATGAAGTTGAAGTTTAAATGGACAAAAATGGTAGTAATTTTTATTTTTATGGATATTTTTCTACAGAATCATAAAATATAGACATTTAACTATGGGTTATGATTGAAAAGGGCAGAATTATTGCAATTTTAAAATTTATGTCGTTTTCCTATTTTACGTGGAATGCCCCTAAGACTTATATTTTTGCGCTCCACTGCGCCGGTTTTGCAGTTATGAATGAAGCTATGTCCTTACAGTTGAGGGAGAAAGCTAGTGAAGACCGATATAAAAGAAAGCCATTAAAACATCAGTAAGTTGAAAATATATCTCACCAGAACTTGGTGTGATAGTATGATAACAATCCCTTTTAGCACTCAATATTTTATACCCACAATCCGGTTCGCATTGTATGGGGCTAAGTTCAAAGTGAGGCTTAGTAAACATGGTGGCAGATGGCAACATTTGGAAGGTTTGAGTGACCGGTATGAAGGGGCCTCGGAATGGAGAACTTGGGTTTGGGTACATGGCACTGGAAAGGAAGATGGATTATAAGGGTACGTAAGTGGAATTAATAGGGATGTGATTTAAAATAAAAAGATGAAAATTGTGAATACTCCAAGTTAGTACATTGTTTCACAATTGTAGGGTTCGCCACAGGTAGATTATAAACTAACAATATAATAACGTAATATTGTAAATAATTTGACAGTTCACAATTATTCATCAGCTAATAAAAAAGGAAAATTATATACAAAAGGTAATCACAGTCTTAAGGTGACATATACACTAGGATACATGTTTTTATATTATCTTGTCTAACATGAACCTATCTGCATGATATATTTTTCACATTAAAACTAGAACTAATGGGAAAATGATTTTATAAACCAAAATAAAGATAACTCACCAAGCAAGCTAGTTGTAGTGGTAGCTGTACTTGTAGAACCAAATACACCAAACCCACTACTCTGCGTAGAGGCTGCGGTCCCAAAGCCAAAGCTTCCCAGCCCTCCCAGACCAGTGCTGGCAGATGTTGCTGGTGTGCCAAAGCTTAAACCTTGAACAATTATTATGAAAAATGTTAAATATAATATACTTCTGTGAAAGTGAATCTTAAAATTCCATTTAAATGTATCACTAAAATTGCATTTGGGTCCAACACATTTCCCTTAGTGAAGAAGGGGTAAATTTTTTAAAATAAGTTTGTACTAGTTTTTCTTTGTAATAATGAAGTTTTTGAGTTAAAACCCTGCAAAACAAACATACAAATAAATAAACAAACAAATCTTTCCTCTTTATAATATTAGTATAGATATAATCACATTAACATTCTCACACAGCTTGCTTTCATTAGTCTTCTTGCCACAAAGAACTTAGTATTTATTTGTAAACCCTAATTATATCCAAATAGAAGGTTGTATTAGGTACCTCCAGTTTTATGGTTAGTAAGTTATTCCTCTAAATCTAAGATTATAATATAATGTGCTCAAATTAATAGATTACAAACTCATGAATGTCTGTATAAATATTGAACCACTGAATTATTGGATAGCAATCATATAGGAGATATCTGCAATAATCATTGCTTTCATTTTTGTTTGAGAAGTCATCTAATAAAAATGAGGATAAAATAGGGATGGAAATTACCTGTACCAGTTGTAGCAACATTGGAACCAGCGCCAAAGTTAAGGCCGCCTGCCCCCAACCCTGCCGTACCAAATGCCGGAGTTGTGGTACCAAATGAGGGGGCAGCACTCACACCAAAAGCAGGGGTAGTTGTTGCTCCTAAAATTAAGATATTAAAGATGTTTATACCATGCATACCTTTCCGCAAAGATAGCCATTTTGCAAATGAATATGTAAGTATTTAATTATTAATGATTATGTATACCTCTTCCTTCTTATGTTAATATTTTGTCAATTGTTGCGTATAATATAAATACAATGGACACATAAATTTCACAAAAATAGAATTAAAGACGGGTGTTACTGATTATAAATAAAATTTATGCTAACTGATGTATTCCATGTGAAATTTTACAGTTACTAACCAAAACTAGGGGGTGCTGTGGATCCAAATGCTGGTGTAGTCGTGCCGAAGGCAGGTGCAGCAGATGTAGCACCAAATGCTGGCGTCCCTGTGCCAAAGGCCGGCGCTGCAGACCCAAAGGCGGGGGTCGTGGTAGATCCAAAAGCGGGGGTCGTCGTCGCCCCAAACGCTGGAGCTGCAGATGTAGCGCCGAAACCGGGCGTAGCACTACCAAATGCTGGTGTTTCAGTGGCTGGAGTACTTCCAAAGAGACCAGATGGCTGCGACGTCGCCGTCAAGCCAAACCCAGGCGTCGCAGGTCTAAATACATACACGGAAGTTACAATACACGAAATAATTATAAATTCAGTAAACCTGCTCAATTCAAGTGTGCAAAAATCTGCCAAAAGTAAATTGTTAGTGATTATTCACCGTTAGAGGTTATGTTAATGACAATTTCATTATTTTTTAAATTTTCAATATCAGATTTCTATTCATAGATACGAATGTTTGGCAAAAAAAACTAGTATTAACGGAAAAGAGATTTTACTTTATTGAAAATATTGTTTGTTTTTCGTACTTACTTGTTAGCACCAAAATTAAAACCTCCTGTTAATCCTGTCGTTGCAGGAGCACTCGATGGAGTGCCAAATGAAAAAGACATATTCACTTGCTATAATAGTCACGTTTTTTGATATAAGTTATTGAAAACTTATAATATTTCAACGCGTTATAAGAATTTCTAACTTTCAGAATTCAGGGTAACGGCAAATACAGATAAACACAGTTAGTTAAACGGCCGGCCATTTCTGTTTCCACTTTCCACAGATTATAATATGTACCATAGAGTATAGAGTGATGACAGAACGGATTTAAATGTGTCAGATAAACTTGTGTTCGAGTTTTTCGTTTGGGTATAATAGTAAAAATAATTTATATATTCAAGCTTTTAGTTATTGTAAAAAGCCACTAGAAATGAACCATTTCGCTTGGGGTGGACATCTTGCGCAGTCTTGCAATGTGATTTTCAGAACCACGCCTGTTAGTGTGGGGATCCCTTTGTGGGTGACAAAATATCCTTCCGCTAAAATCAGCAGACTTGGTCGTCCACCGGCTTACGTAATTGAAGAACAATATCGTCGACTACCAACAGGAAATCTAAGAGTGGAATCTGCTATAACAAGACGCGCGAAACTCGTTAATTCAGCTTTATTTTTGTAATTCGGTTATGACCTACCAGCGTAATTATATCGGTAGGTATAATTATGCAATTATTAAACAAAATATAAAATAAAATAATATTGTTTTTTACTCACCTTTCTATCTACCGTATATAGGTAAATCGTACTGCGCCGATGAACCTATGAACCTATCTTATTCTCTTGACAGCCCATAACTGGGGACTGGGCGGAAAATATTCATGTTACATTACATTTACAACGCTATTTAAATGGTATACATAAATGTCATATAGCTGCTCCATGCGGCATTATCCGCGTTGGACAATTTACAAGGGTTTTATTTTTGCAAACCGGAAACCTAATTCTATTTCCAATTTGCCAGTGAAAGTGGATTATGATAGAGATTCTACCATTATGATTAATACAGTATTTTCGGAGATTACCCGGAAGAAACAGACGGACTGGCTTTATAAATGTCTTTTTTTAGTTTTTTATATATAGGTATAGACAAGAATTTTGCAGGTTAAGTAATAATAAAGGTACCGTGTAAACATTCATGCATTTAGTAAAAAGCTGTTATTAACCCCCGACGCAAAAAGAGGGGTGTTATAAGTTTGATGTCGATGTCTGTCTATGTGTGTATCTGTCTGTGGCATCGTAGCTCTCAAACGGAAGCACCGAAATAGATGCGGTTTTTTTTTCATTTGAAAGCCAGTTTCCCTGCGGTGGTTCTTAGTTATGTTTAGTTAATATCGGTCCAAAGCGTAAGAGTTTCAGCTCTTACGTACTAGACCATAGTTTCAATAGCATTACCTGCTTTACAGAGTAACCGTATCAAACATATCACATTCACATACATAAAGGGTTTATATTTTATAGAAATAACACTTTAGTTTGTAATTTAGGGGTTAAAATCTCCTGCCGGGGCTGCGGGATGTTCGAAACAGTTACTGCGCCCGCCCCGGAATGTAAAGGGCTGAGGAAGGAACATGGATGGATTTTAGTCAGTAAGAGTCTGACACTGCCTTCCACCCCACCCATGGAGGGGTCATATAAAAAGGTATAATCTCTGGAACTGTTAAAGGAATACGTACTTACAAAAAATAGAAAACAACATGTTGCTCGTGAGTGCTAATGCTATGTTTGTAATGCTGCATATAATGCGGGCGATACCGCAGGACAGGTGCAATTTAAAAAAAATAATTCTTCTTGTACTGGTCTTAACGGTTCATTATCATCATTAGCCTATTAAATATTGGTCTATTATAGGTCATAGACCTTCCCTAACATGTGCAATAACGCAAGATCTTCAGCTTGAAACTTCCAATTACTGCCAGCTGGATTTCGCAAATCATCACTTATCTTGCTGGACTTCGTCATCAAATGTGTTATTCAAACCAAATTTAACGGCAATTCTGTATAAACACTATTTAGTTAAGACAAAGCAATCGATAAGCACTTAGTACCTAACCCCTAGACAAAGCCTTTACAATATTGAAGTTTGATTTGCCACGATTCATTACGATTTCAATCCGAGGGCAAACTGAGGGGTCCCGAGTGTTGCCCAAGTTTAATTGACTTTCAAGATTTTTAATTACAAACTCGAGAAAAGATACACCGGAGAGGAACTTGAGAGATTGAGGGGACGCATTTGGAGTGCGTCTTTAGGTACTTAGTAGTACCAGCATTTAATATAACCCTGATAAATGAAGGATTAAGTAACCTTTAATGTAAAAATATAGATATTATTAAAGGGAACTTGAAAGGGTAGGCCGAGATTTTTTTTAGGGATCGATACTCGAGTATCGAATATAGATTTTGTAGTAGGTACCTATCATTCCAATAGGTCTAGGTGTGCAACCTGTCTGCTGCGGGATGTTCGAAAAAGTAAAGGGCTAAGTAAGGCCATGGATGGGTTTTAGTCAGTGAGTCTGACACTACGGCGGGAAGAGTCATTTGATGAATTCGCCTTCGAATCTTATGGATTTGTTACTAAGATAGATGGCGCTGTGAACAACTAACAAGCGCTACTTTTATATGCGTAATAGTTTGTACGGGGTCCCTGGATATGTTTTTGTTAAGCTGCTTTCAGACTAAGCTATAATATCGCGCACCATACCATGGACACGTTCACACTCTACTGTACTATATATTATTGGCTATGTATGGTGCGCGATATTGTTGTGCTATGAGCTATATACTATATGCTATATATTATAGCGTAGTCTGAAAGCAGCTTTAGGCAATTTCCAAAGTTGTTTATAAGTTTACACTCAAAAACAACATTCATCCATCTACGGACTTATGTCGATTAATGCAGTTTGTCTACATATTCGCCATGCAAGAGGTACCTACTCATAAAACTAAACATCAATTAAGTTGCATCTCAAAGACAAGATACGGACCTGTCTTGCCCGCCATTTGCAATGAAAGATCTAACAATTCTTAAAGAAAAAGTTAATATTTCATTTTGCCGGTCGACCAGTTTTTAACGAACGAAGTTCCTTTCTATTTGTCTAGTTTAATTAGTGCATTGTTCTTCAATGGGTGCACTTTTTTAATTTTATATTTCTTTTTTGTCAGCTTTAGTGTCAACACGATCTTATGGGTAACTAGCAATTTCCCGCGGTTTCACCCGCGTACCGAGAGAACTACTAAACGCACTCGGATAAAAAACTTATAACCGTTTCCGGTCCAATCTATCTCTGTACCAAATTTCAACCAAATTAGTTCAGCCGTTTTAGTTTGAATGTGTAACAAACAAACTAAAAAAAAATCTTTCGCTTTTATATTATTGGTTATGATAGAAAAGGCAGTTTTATCGTACAGAGTTGGCTACTGGCCACATTAACTCATTCCGTTCTGTGTTAAAATATAATGCAAGTAGTGAAAGGGCTAACGAACCTGCATTTGAGATTTGCTTGCATAATTACATCACCATCTTCATCATCATCAGCCTTTTTGGTGGACTGTAGGATATTGGTCTCCCATAATTTAGTACATAATAGCATAATAGGTACTCGTAGGTGATTATGGGTAATTATCGTGTTTCGCGATATGTAGGTACCTAATTCAAATAAATAGGCTTTCTTATTTTCTTTTTTACTCTTTTTTAATAAATAGCTTATGTCAACCTTTACAATGACAGCAGTTATAAACAACTACTTACTCGTTCAGCGTACTGGGAAGTCAGCCGCGCTACCATGATGGAATTAAAATATAGCATCAATAAAGTTAAAATGATTATGGCATCTATATTATATAGATACCAATATGACCTAAATTTTATTCCGTTCCCTGCTGCATTGAAAACTAAAACAAATTGAATGTGTTGTTTGCATATTTACCACTTAGTCTTCAAGATGGACATTGGACGTGCATTTCAGCTTAAACGTAGAAGTAATTACTTTAGGTACTACAATCTACATGTTTGAGTATTTTGTGGTCTCAAAGGCTACCAAAGGAAATTCAACTGTCAATATTAGCGTTGCTGGACAACCTTCCATCTAAGATGTATTCGCAATGTACATAAGCAAGTACTGCTTTGATAGTCTCACCGTATCGTACCATCAATTTCTATAGGAATGAAGTATTTCTAAGACGGTTGCCTTTTGAAGAGCATAAGTTCTAGATACGTATGCGAAGAGACAGTTGAGAGTATCTACATCCAGAAGTTTTGAGACTCAATAAATAGCAAAATAAAAATTGTTCAACATACATTCGGCAGATCATGTACGAGGTTACGGGTTCGAACTTCACTGAATAACGGTGAAGGAAAACATCGTGAGGAAACCTGGATTAAAATAAAAAGTCTGAAATCGCCAATCCACCTTGATCAAGCGTGGTGTTCAATACTCGAGTAAATACCTGAATACGCTTATATTGATGATGATTAGACTATAAGAGCCAACATTGATATTATATCAGAGATAAAAGCATCTCTCTCAGAAACAAAATTTAACTTCGTTGAACATTTTCGGACTTCTTCGAAATGCATCCATATAGCAGTTTGTGCCCATTTCTACCAAAGTGGAAAATTCATGAAAAATATTTCCACCTCAGATAAAGTATTCATTACATAGGAAAACAGAATATTAAGTACAAAGTACTACCAACATTTCTACCGTAAAATCTGTAAACGCTATTAAGTCTAAACTTCTCTTAACACATCGCTTCCTGCACCACACCATGGCACACGTTGCAGTTTCCATGAACCTTATCTACAAAAACATAAGTGTGGTTTTTGTTTGATTAGTTTGATGATTAAGTTTGTATGCGCACCCTTTGTTGTCTAGTGACTAGACTAAAGGGGGGGAGGGGGGTGCATTTTGTTTTATTTTCTCAGTCGCGACGCAGCTTTGCGTCTGTGTGCTTGTGTGCGTTCGATCGATGCGTGACCGGGATGCACTTATAAGATTGTTAGCTTTTCAGATTATGCTACTAGGGGGAGATTTATTGAATCATATTTGCGTTGCCTAAGTAGCTTTTATTTATATATTATGTTGTTATTGTTATTATATTTGAGAGGGCATTATAATATTTTAATGTGTAACAATGATTGTTTTGTTTACAATGTTCTTTAGGGTTGAGCAGGTTTCTATAATAGTAACGTTATTCAAGTAATATCCTGCATTGATACATATATAACTACTCTAATTAATGTAACCATACCATGTACTTCCTTAACTGAGAGAAGTTTAGTCAGCGCAGTTGCTGCTAATTTTTTACAACAGAATCCTATTAAAATATGTATGTCAGATATGCGAATCGAACCTTAAACCAAACCATAGAAAACAAGCCAATAACGATACAAGGATAGTGGTTAAGCTGTGTAGCTTATAAATACTTGTAAAAAAAAACGACTGAAAAGAAAAAAAAACAAGTGCAGTAGTCTATCTATATTATGTTGAGAGAGACTGAAAAGCATCTATGCTTTTACATAGCGACTTATCAGTCAGGACCTATTATTGTGACGATTTAAGCCGGTCTATATGTTAATGGGTCCCGACTGATAATAGTCGCTATGTTCTATGCTTTTCAGTCTCTCTCATGGCTCTATGTAAGGAAGTTTCGCTCGTTAATGAAATCGTCAGATTCCCTAAAATATTTAAGAATGCTCTTTTTTAAGAGAAACATGCTAAATTCCATGTATAAACAAAAAACACTAAAGAAAAATATATACTTTGCAATTATTTTTCAGTTTTCTTATCCTACAATCCCACACATAGTTGTTGTATTTATTATCACTGTCTAGTCGCGCAACACGGGTGAAATGAAGGTATTCTTCCAATCATAAATATTGTATCAGTTCACAGGGCTGGCACGAAGCGAAACAACCGGGTGTTGCGTTGGTTCGACGGCCGGACCGGCGCGTCGCATCGATCGACACCTGTGGCAGCCTTTGTGGCGGCAGACTTCCCTGTTCACACTAGAACGTAGACCTTTACGTTTCGTATAAGGTAAATTAAACTTGTGTAATCGTTTGGGAGAGAAAATCCAAAGACGATGGCAGGGATATAGACGGAAGTAAGCCAAAACGAAGGTTTTTTGACGAAATCAAAAACGAATGACAGCACTATTTGAATGAAGAACAAAAAAGTTGTGAAAATGCCTATGCCAGAGCCTCATCTAGCAGTCACATAACGCGATGCAGTAAACGGGGTTTCGAGTTCAATTCGATAGCCGTTGTCCCCCCAGCTGCTATCATGATAGCTGGCAGTTGTTACAATTCCATTTCAGAGGCCATCAGGCGTATTTGAGAAAACTCCGACACTTGTTCGGTTGGCAAAACCTGCTGCCTACACGATAAGAAGAAGAAGAACTTTATAAACACGAGATTTTTTGGGAAGCCTGAACACGTTAGCTGCCGAAGCAGGAAAGCACGCACAACACAGGCCTCTGCGGGTTACGAACTAGGTTTTTTGCAAAAAGTAAAAGAAACTACTCAAATATGCATTTTTTAAGACTGTAAAGACTAAGATACCAAAATATACCAGCAGCAGCGCGTGAAATTAAATGTTTACGTACGGATAACAAGAAAGAAATTTTGACAAAGCACCAAAAGGAAAATGCCCATAAATTACCACCACGGAACCGTGAACGCATGACAACTCGAACAAAATCAACGAGGGAGAGCGAAAAGCTACTCCAAAAGATAAGGAATTAATTCCGTAGGGTATTACACCATTTATCACAACTTATCGGAGTAATCTACGTACCTTCCACCGAGGACCTGCAAGGGGAATGACAGATAAACCACTTGAAGGATAATGACCAAATTTTCTAGCAGTATAGTGATTTATTGTCATTTGTAATTTACTTAGGTTGAGTCGTTACAAGCCGTCAGTTAGCTTAAGTACGTTAATGCGTAAATAAGAAAAAATCTTTGACAGCGCGGCTATAATTGATGAAAACAGGCGAGTCAACGTTATGTGATGCAACTAACCTTTAAACTTTTAGTTTTTCTTTGATTATTAACTGAAGTAGGTAGGTAGAACAGTTTGCTTGGTATTGAAGTAGACCATTGGAAAATGTAGATTATTCTCGTGTGGGAATTATGTAAGTAATAAATCATGTCATTAATAATGTCAAAGGAAAGTGTCACACTTTACGTTCTACGTACGTCTGTCTGCATTTTATTGCATTACCGATCCTTCGGGCAAAATGTTAGAGAGTGGGCAAATTCCTCAGACACATAAATTGTCCCCCCCTCTTTCGTACCTACTGTAAACGCTAAAGTGGCTCCCCCTGTAATAAGTGTTTCGTTCCAAGACTAATTGGTTTAGAAAACGTCTGGTAAAAGCTAATGAGTGGTGAGCTCTTTGGAGGTCGTGTTGTAAAAAGAATCAATTAAGTGTGGTATAGACTTTTTGGATTTAATACAAGTAGGTACAAAATAAATGCATTGGCTTCTAGAACTTTCGGCGGACTCAGCATGAGGTGCGGATGGACGTTTGCACCGGTCAGATTGGAAATGGGTTACATAACTACTTATTATCAAAGTATCACTCCACTTTTTTTGAAAGTATTTAGAGAGAAATATTATTGTCTTGTTTGTTCAATATGCGTGTTGCTGGAATTTTTAATGCCCTATGTTTGTACAAGTTACTTCTAAGTAGAACTCCAGAGTCTATATTTGAGCTGACCCGCAGTCTTATACAGGCCTTACAACATACTGGAAAAATGTGAGTGTGCTGAAGCCGTACCACCACGTGTTTTTGCTATCACTATCCAGGAGTCAGAGGGAGACGTAGCTAGAAGCGCCGTATAGTACCATCCCTTTTTCTCAACGGAATAACTGCGTTGAACCAATGTGGTAGGCCCACTGAACTCGGCCTTCGGGAAATATATGCGTCATATTTTATTATAAAATCTTAGAAAACATAGTTTATCAAATGAATTGCTTATTTGGTTCGATTCTTAATAGCAGAAATTACGACTAGACGATCACCTTTACACTATTGAATTCGATAATAAATCGTTAGAAGGTAACTATAGATAATAATGTCGGTTTCGCGTGCTAACGTTTCTGTATTGAATATTTCTGAAATCTTGATGCGATATACATAGATAAATGCGATAAAAATCTATATTTATATTAAAAAAATGCTTTGTCCTGAATGACTGTCGGATCAACGCACAGCCTAAACCGCTGATTGTAGATACATGAAACTTGGAGGGTGTGTTCTTTGTATGACGTAGGCATCCGATAAGAATGAATTTTCCGAAATTGTACCCGTAAGAGGGTAAAAAAGGGGGGCAAAGTTTGTATGAAATTCTTTATTTTTTTCTCTTAAATTTGAATTCGTATAGCCCATGCGGATGGAGCCGCTGGCGGAAAGCGAGTAAATAATAAAAATAGAGCCAGGGCCTTAGGGTGTGCAATAAATTTTTCAAATCATTATCTGCCTAGTCTTTATATGACCACAATCCGGTAAGAGAAAATATCGATACCTCTTAACGTCTAGTTGATTGTAGACTATCATTCTGAATAGAATCAGAATAATCTCAATTTAAAATTACATATCTGATCTGCAGATTCTCAGCAGCGATAAATCAAAGTACCTAATAAATATAGAAAGTATGTCATCTTGATAAACTTTACCGATATAATACAATATGGCATCCAAACTTTGTTTTATAAGCCCTGGAAAAGTATCAAGGATAAAAGCGACAATAATTTACGATAACAACATGGACGCGAGAAAAGGAATATGGAATTATGAAAGGACCTTCAAGCGAAGCTTAAGAACAATAAGACTTTCATTCATATTCACGCCTTTTTCTATACTAATATTATAAAGAGGAAAGATTTGTTTGTTTGATTGTAGGGTTTTAACTCAAAAACTACTGGACCGATTTTAAAAATTCACGGTTAGAAAGCTACATCTTTACGAAGTGTCATAGGCTATATTTATTTACAGAAATAATTAAGGATCCCTACTAAAACTTGAGTAATGTAACCCAAGGTGTAAAAAAATGTTCACGCGGGCGAAGCCGTGGGCGGAAAGCTAGTTTTCCAGTAATGTAAGCAGAATTTGGTAGCTACTTACAACCATATTTCGCTTGTAAATACAGATATGATTTTGTTTTTCTTTTGTTACGATTTTACGGTATAACGACTGAATCGATTGCGATGAAATTTGGTATGGAAGCCGGGCAAGTGCACATAGGATTTTATCCGGTTACAGTAAGTAGTTCTCCCAGGATGCGGGTAAATCCACTGGAAACTGCGAGTATTTTAATATATTACAGTTAAATCATTGTTATTGTATAACAGTTTTCTGTTATAACTTGAATAGACTGCCTCATTATCACCATAATTGTAACAAATTCAATGAAAGTAAGAAAATAAATGTTACGTTATGAAACCAATCTTTCATTTATCCGCTCACATCTAAAACAAGAGTCGCTACATTCCTCCCTTACGCTGTCAGTTTCAGCATTCAACGGTAGATGGCGTTAAACTAAATTCTCGCAAGGTCCCACCAGCGCTTCATACATATATCGCTGAAATATGATAAATGAATTCTCACAAGGGAATTATCGATACAAAATCAATAGTTTTTAAGGCATCTTAGACTTATTTTCTTTCATAAAATACAGTGTTAAAAAAGAAACAATATCTTTAAAAGTCGCTGAAGCATCATTGTGGAAATGTAACAGACGGACAGGGATACTTTCACATTCATAATAATATGAATAAAGATGTTACAATTTAAAACAGTTAAATAAGTAATAGTATAGCCCTTTTCAAAAGACAGTTCTCTTTGATCGTTTATTGAGACGCAACAACCTGTGGGCTTTATTGATGATTTTCTTATTTTATTTATTCCTATCTATTTTCAAAGATAGCATCCATATTGCGCCAAAATTTGATACGTTTCCGCAAAACGGAAAAAAAAATACGAACAGGTATTTACACAAGGAAAACATGAAATTAGAAGAGCTATATTTTGTTAGAAAAACAAGTCGAAACTTTCCGGGAACCCCACTTAAAACATATTTTATTCAAACAAGTTTTCCGAGGGAAATTCGTATCTTTGATTCATAAAAAGTTGGAGGAAAGTTGAAATTTTTGGGGGAACAATAATTGAAACGGATACTGATGGGGATGGGGAGATATCCTCTGTTCTACCCGGGTATCCCATCTCATCCTCACATTAGCTAGCACGTAGAATAAAAAACACGTTATAGCGGTACTAGTGATTAAGTACAACGAGCGTCTTCGCAACGATTGGACATTGTCGAAGGATGGGGCTATGAAATGCCTAAGAATATTTATTTTCTATTAATTTTTCTTTAATATCGTGGAGTACAGTGATGGACTGCACACAGTTTATCCACTGTAGAGGTTATGATTAAGATATATACATATATGAAATAAACGAAAAAGGTTATGTTTTACTCAGAGGCTGGCTGTAAGTATAACAGCCTCACCCAACGATTACAAAAGAAGGATATTGAAGTTTATATGCACCCGGAATAGCGACGACCTTCGTTTTCAATATTTGCTAGCAGCTGAATATCCATTAACATAGCGAACAATAATAATATCAAATCAACAAATGGAACGCTTTAATCTAAATGTGGATTCAGAATTCAATAATATTTCGCGCGCAACATCTGTTTTCGTTGCCACACCGGTAGGCTATTCGGTACGAACGCGTTCACCTACTTCCAAAAAGGCGGACAACACTAAACGGGTCTAAACCGACCTTGACCTTTTTATTTGTACGTTTATTCTCTCGGCTCCATTAACGTTGCTATGGCAACCGCTTCAGCTAACTCGCTGTCGTTTTGGGCTGAATATTTTAAGTTCACTTTCTTCTTATAATTCCAGGTTCTAAGAACAAAGTCGGTCTCAGTTCTGGGAAAATGTTTGCTTTGATTATGTATTTAAAGAAAAACGACATTGATTATGTCTTGTGACGAGAGTAGTATCTACTAATTAATTTCTGAAGGTTATTCTTAAAGTTTGAGTAGGTACAAACTTGGGTAAAATGTGTTTTTTTTTTTTAAATTTATATTAATAATATTACTGATTTTTCATAAGAATGCTTGACTAGAGTATGAGAGTATGACCCATTGCGAAGCATAGCATATAAGCATAACAATTCTCGGTTCGATTCCCTCTTTTCAGGTCAGGCTAACTGAGATATCTGCTACTTCTGTGTATTCCCATCACAGTGTAATTTTACTAGACGTCTCAGAAGGCAGCGAGAAGATTAAGAATTTTCTTCTCCTTTTTCCACATAAGTCTTGAAAGGAGCTTCTTCGTAAACCTTAGTTAAGAAACTACACAGTAAACGTTCACAAACTCAAACCGGACTGAAAACTAAACTCTTGTTCGCGAACCAAATAAGCGTAAAGAATTACTTACTCGTTAAACTTTACACAGTTCCGCTTAACTAATACTTATTTTAAAATTAAATTAAAGTTACCACAGGCATGCCTCTGTTGTGGAAAAGAGGATTTAATTATTTTATCTAAGTACGTCGGTAGGTACGTACTTGTTGTTCGTTAATAAACTTATTTGAATTTTGCCGTGAAAGAGTTGGTGCGCTAAGTATAAGGTACTTACGACATTTCCGTCATACTTTTAAGTATTATATTATTATTATATTATCATACTTTTAGTGAAGTATTTCTGATGCCGTCATTTATGTGTTTCAGTTTGGAATGCGCTGGTTATATAACCATTTTTTCATGAAACGGGTTCGAATGTTATCAGAAAACTAGCTGATTTGTACTGTGTCACTCACGTCCCGAGGTCTTAAGTAAGTAAAGTAAAGTAGTAAGTCTCTGGAGTAGTCTCTTTCTTCGTTCCAAATTTCGTAAAAATCGGTTCAACCGTTTTGCCATGAAAGCGTAACACACAAACAAACTTGACATTGGCCGCGATTCTCTTGACACCATCTAAATTAATTTAGTCTATAATTCTCTCTTTCCATCAACAAATATAAGAAAGGGATAGCAAACTTTTAACACCTGTCAAATTAGAAAAATATTATTATATTTTTTCCATACAAATTAAACATCACGACGTAACATCTCGACTAAATTAACAAACCTGTACGAACAAAATGTCATCTGTCATTTAATTTGACAGCACTGAATTACTTGCTTAAAGAGCATGATATTTTAAAATTTAGTCATGTGTAAGTCAGAATCGGCACCATTATGTCTCGATATTATGCTGAGCTAAGACTTAACAAATGATCTTTTTTAATAGTTTGGGCTATTTTAAATTGCTTTTTTTATTATTAACTTATATATGGGACAGTATCTCTGGGATTCGTTGGATAGTATAAAATATTATTTAATAATATTCTCTCTTTTATTTACCTTTTCTATGAGGTGATCATTAGTGCACATTGCATAAGGCATTTAATATTATTATGACGAATGAATATTATAATTAAAAAATAATTGCTAGCTTAAATCATCATGATTAAAAGTTTTACGTTTAAATATGCCGTTTAATAATATTCAAAGCACAAAAGTAGATACAGGAATTATTGAGCGAACAAAAAAAAAAAGATTAATCCTTTAGTAAATCCTGGTATATGGTTATGTAAAACGGAATGAATTTATAATTACATGTGATTGAATATTTTATTTTACCAATACTGCATTCGGATGTCCGTCTGACAACGATTTTAATCGGCCGCGTCAGTTCGAAACTGTAGATGCGTTTTTTTTTATTCCCGCCATGCCAACGGCTTCGTTACCATGCAGAAATTAAATGGAAAATGTTACCCAAAAATCACATAGGTAACGGTGGAAACCGGGGCTTTGGGGTTCCGTAGTATCTTCTTTAAGTAAGATGTAACTTTTAATACGTATTATAAATCCTATCTTATAGTAACAAAAAAAGAAACTTTAAAACGGTAACAAAAGAAGAAAACTTTACATCATCATCTGCCTAGCCTTTCCAAACTTGGTTGGGGTCGCTTCCAGTCTAAATCGGATGCAGCTGAGTACCAGTGTTTTACATGGAGCAACTGCCTATCTGACATCCACAACCCAGTTACCGGGTAACACGGTACCCCTTAGTAAGACTGGTTGTCAGACTTTCTGACTTCTGACTACCCTACCTACTATAAGACTAACGATTGTCAAAGATCTACAAATGACAACCGGGGCCAACAGCTTAACATGCTTTCCGAGGCACGGAGGAGTCTCGCTATGACAAAGATGGTCACCCATCCACGGACCGACCGTGCCAAGCACAGCTTAACCTTTGATCGGTCGAACCGTGCGGCTGTTACTTAGAAAATAATAAATACCAATACCATAATAAATTAAACTATGTAAAGTTACTTGTACATTGACTTAAGTACTAAAAACCATACATTTAACAGTTTTTACTTACCCCCGACGGAGCATAGCATGATCCGAAGTGTGTTTTCTTATTTAATGGCTTCCGTAGCAGTTCTACGAAAGCGTAGCACCGGTTACGTGCGCGTAGCAATCTCTTGAGGCTGCTACGGATGTGCTACGGTATACAGCTTAGCTTGTTAATTAAATGAAACCAGTGTGGTTTTAAAAAAAGGTTGCAACTGGAAGTTACAACATAGCTAAAACCTACATTTAATCCTAAATGTTACATATTGTACTGAATGCAGGAATAAATATGCGTATTATTATATTGAATTTTGAATTTTAATTGGATATTATAATTAACAGGACGGGTCTCGCTGCGTTACGAAAACGCTCATGCCTCCATGGACTGACCGCGGCTAGCACAGCTTAACCTGGCTAATCTATTGATCCGCACGACTGTTACTTAGCTACGACCCCCTCAAATCCACATACACTACATAAAACCCAGTAAGTGATAACCGAGATCCCTAAACAAAACAAATACTCGTATTACCCACTTACTCCATTTCCACAGCCGCTTGAACTAACGATAAATGTTTAACTACATAAAGCCCAAATGGTAACATGTAGTAATAATGTTACCTCTATTACAATCTTAATAAAACAGGAAAATGAGTTATTAAAATTTAATTGTGCCGCAGAACAATAGTCCCTTTGAAGGGGTTTTGTAACGATTCACGTAATTGTTTCAGAAAAACGATCCTTTTAAATATAAATTTTAGGACATTTATACTGAATCGTTATTGTTACGAACTTATATAACTTTGGTGGGAGCTTTTTTGAATGGAGGCTGTAATGAGGTATATATTAGCCGTAGCCTTATTTTTTTTTAGGGATGGGTAATCATCAAATGACTTCTCGGTGTGGGCGCAGCGGAAGACATTATCAGACTCTTATTGACTGAAATCCATCAAAATTCTTTCCTAAGCCTTTTGTGATATGGGTGGGTAAAAGTATCTTATGTCCTTTGTGTTCAGGCACTATGCCAAATGTTATCAAAATTGGCTTAACGGTTTTCTAATCTTATAAACTTTAGAAAAAGATAAAATTTATTACCATCCAAAGAGGCCCTCGTAAGATGGTTCAACCGCTTGGTACAGAATGCGGTACTTCGGGAAAGGGTATGCATTGTCAGATTTCTCTCTCTGGAACACTGACCACCATAACTTTCACCATGTTCCTGAGGCTGATGGAGTCGACTTTATTTTTTTTTAATTTTCTGTTTTATTTTTAACACTAGCCTCTCCCCGTGGCTTCATCTTCCAAATCTGTTTTTGCGTGAAAGAGTAACAAACATTCATACATCCACAAACACTATCACATCTAAAATATTAGTAGGATTGAACAATGGGATCATATCTATACTAATATTATAAAGAGGAAAGATTTATTTGTTTGTTTGTAGGATTTTATATCCAAAAACTACTGGACCGATTTTAAAAATTGTTTCACCGTTAGAAAGCTACATCTTTACGAAGTGTCATAGGCTATATTTATTTCCAAAAATAATTAGAGATCCCTACTAAAACTTGAATAATGTAACCCAAGGTGTAAAAAACATGTCCACGCGGGCGAAATCGCGGGCGGAAAGCTAAAAAAATAAAGCTAAAGTCAAATAAATAAATAGGAAAAAAATTTATTAAAATATGTGTATCATATGCTTGTCCCAGTAAATTTCACATACATTGACAATCGTTATGAGAGGCCACTGAGTAGATAAATCGAGTTTACGGTTGAAAGAATTCACTGCTTGATTCAAGATTTCTTCTACTCATAAACTCATATCGATATCAATTTTTTTATCGATATATTATTCAAAGAAGAGTTATAAATATTGAATTCTCATATTTGTATAAAAGTACTCGAAGCTTTGTCCTATAGTATCAATTCCTTGAACGAAAACAACTTAACTTAAACGTCTGCCTACCGTTATGGGTGAAAGGTGTGATTGTAGGAATGAACCACGATTAATTGTTTGTAGAGATGGCTTCAAGACACACTTTGACAGGTTCGCTGTTTGACAGAGTTAATTGATACGCACTATCGTTGGGTATTTTGAAAGGTAAATAGCAGGGAATGTAGACAGATGGCTGTCGTTGAAAAAATAAATCATTGTTGCCTTTCTAATTATAATAATGTAAATACGAATGTGAGTCTGCATGTTACGCTTCCACGGTAAAACGGCTGAACCAATTTAGATGAAATTTGATGTAGAGATAGATGGAACTCCGCAAAACGGTAATAGGCTTTTTATCCGGATGCGTGAAGTAGTTTCCACGCGACGCGGGTGAAACAGCTGGGTAATCCTTACTAATATAAAAAGTGCGAAAGTGAGATTGTTTATTACGCTTTCATGGTAAAACGGCTAAACCGATTTAGATGAAAATAGGTATGGAGATAGATGGGAATCCGAAAATGGTTATAAGCCACTTTTTACTCAGGTGTGTGAAGAGCGGGAGATAGGTAGATAATGATAAATAACCGTAAAAATTACGATAAACAGTAATCAACATCTCCTACGATGAATTGAATTGACCTACTTGTTGACTAGGTGTAGGAGACTAGTACTAGTCACCTTCTCCCACACGTCAAGTACGTTCAATCCATTTGGACTTTATTTCTTGTTATCTCTTTCGCGCGCAGAACATTTCCCTTCACACGTAATGACGTGAGGACGAGGCATCGCGATAAAGTCACTATTGTTAATACGCTTGAGGATAAAGCTCCCGTATTTTATTGTATTTCCCTTTGCTATATGGTGGATATTAATCTTCGTACTTTTTTGTTCAAGAATTATTGATCCACTGACTTTAGGCCGCAACCTCGTCTGCGTGGTCTCATAAAATATTATATTGTTAAAAGTATTCTATGTGTTAAAGCAGTTATAAACTATATGTGTTAATGTTTTCATCCAAACCTGTTTAGTAGTTTTGCATAAAATATAGTAACGTACGTTATCCATACTCACAAACTTTCACATTCATAATATTAGTAGGATGTCGACAAAACTGGAACATTGATTTGTTCATTGTATATTAGCGATATTTTATACTTAAGTCAAATAAACGTGATTTTTCTGTCGATAGTTTACAAAATAATCACATTTCATCATCATGTCATAAATATTGTTAAAATGCGACCATGCTTTGTTGGTAACTCCCACACATAAAAATTCAATTTAAGTATTTACTCCGACATGGAATTGTAACAACTACTGCTATCAAGGTAGCAGTCGGAAACGATGGCTTAACGTGCCTTCACTTATATGGAAAGTGCCTTCGTGCCTTTACCTTTGGATGTAACACCACCAACTTCCTGATTTCGGCCAACACATATTTTATTTTGTAAAAACCCACAAAGTGACTTTGGCTGCTTAGGAAAACACTGTTACTCATCTGCATCTGGTTGGACTGGAAGCCAACCCAATTTGAGAAAGGACTAGGCAGAAAACGAAGAACGTGTCTTTGGCCTGACTTAGGAATCGAACTCTAGACCTCGTAGACAGCAGTCGCGGTATGCTACCACTAGACCTACAAGAGAGCTCGCAGTAAAGGTCGCAGCGCACTAGACCCATCAGAACCGATGTAATGTAATTACTAGTGTAATAAGGTTACTATCTTGTATAAAGTGCTTTCACATTAATAAGGAAAGTTTAGTTATTTGTCGAGAGTACGACTTAGCGCCTGCCTCTCGCTCTCAAATTAATTATTTTCTTGCGGTTTGTAACTGAGTTATCAGAACTAAGTAGGATTGTCTTGTTTAAAAGTATTGTTCATGGTTCAACTGTGGCATACATATAATTTTAGACAATAATTCTTATTATTAGATAATATTGGTTTTATACTTTTCACTAGACCAAGGAGGTAGAAACACAGCCGGTTGCACTTTTTGTCCTTCATACTTTTACGAATATCACAAAACATGATATAATTAATGTACTTTTAATTTATAATATCAATACATCTAGATAAACCAATTAAGTAAACAATTCATCAGAAATATTTAGACGAAAAACAAAAAATAATAGCAACATTATACAATTGTATCTTCCATTTTGACAGAACGTGGATGACAGTTCTTCCGTTTCACGTATACTTTTTTTAGTACAACCGGCTGTAAAATTACGATAACAAGGCATATTTCCATAAAAGCTTGTGCCAATTAAAAATATCCTTAGAATATTCCGTAGAAGGTAATTCATATCAAGCACAAGAAAGTAGCTTCAAAAATAAAGACGTAATAACTAATTTATCATACTTGGCACATCTATATCACTGTCAGTACCCCGGCAAGCCATTTAAATGCAAATTTTAAACCTAAAATAGGTAGATACGTAGCTCGTTCATGAGACTTCTATATAGTTAATTTTGTTCAAAACTCGCTTGCTGATTTATTGAAGCTTATCGGGACAAATTTATTCGTTCGACTTCGTTAGATAGAATCTATGTAGACTAGCAAGCTTACGGCCATATAAAGTGATATTGTTTAAACAGTTTTTGTAGGTATTTAGGGCCTATTTTCAGCTTCGGATGCTCTAGACATAGGTGATAATAAAGTTATCATTAAATATCATAAGGGTCTGGCCTGAACGTGGATTACGACCCTGATATAGAAAGCTTTTGACGGAGGAGTTCACTGGTCGATCGATCAAAGGGTAAGCTTCGCTTAGCGCGGTCGGTCCGTGGATGGGTGACCATCTATGTAATACCGAGACTTTTCCGTGCCTTGGAAAGAACATTAAGCTGTTGGCCCCTGCTGTCATTTGTTTATCTTTGACAGTCATTACGGGTTACAAGCTAGAAAGACTGACATCCAGTCTTACCAGGGGTTATCATGTTACTGAATATAACTGGGTTATGGAAGTCAGATAGGCAGTCGCTCCATGTAAAAAACTGGTACTCAGCTACATTTAGTTAACCTGGGAGCCGACCCCAACCTAGTTTTCCTAATGAGAAGGATTTTAACAAAATTTTGTAAAAAATTTGTTTGTCGACAGAATTTCACAAAGTGAATTAGATACCGATAAAGTACATCTTATTTCAAAGAAATAGCTATATCACGCGGTTTCAAATAAAATTTGCAGTTTTTTAATTCGCAGTTTTCGAATAAAAACTGTTCTATGTCCTTCATTTTTTGTTCAGCCGTTTTACCGTTTAAGCGTGTTAAACAGACATAATTACTTTCGCATTTTTCCACCCGCATCCTGAGAGAACTACTTTGCGTACCCGGTTAAAAGATATTCTAAGTGTTAATCTAGGACATTATCTCTGTATATATACCAAATTGTATCCAAATTCATTGAGTAGTTATTGCGTGAAAGAGTAACAAACATACGTACACCCTTACAAGTTTAAGCGATAAGTATGGATTTGACATTTCACAAACGTCACATTACTTCGCCTAATAATTTCGGCGACTACAGGTATAATTTCTGCATACTCTTTAATAATATTACAACACAAAATTAAAGGTACGAACACACACAATACTGTTCCCCACTTCGTAAATCTGAATCGAGGATATCACCCCGAATAATTTGCACTTAACTCGACCCAAGTGACAAGGTGACATGCGCCGATTAAAAGTGTGTGTTGACACGTCGCTGAAGTAAATTAAATTGTATTTTGGTTTAACGTTACTCTTTACGAAGATTGGGGGCTGATATGAGATGCGTAATTGATGTAGGAATTGTTGAGTTGATTGGTTTAAATTAAACGGCGATGCATGTACAGTATGTACAGGCGCGATGTTTAGAAGAATTTACCTCAGGGCACAGATGAAAAAGAAATAAAAAATATTCTTACCATTTTGGGCGTTTTGGTTTGTTGATAAAATTCTTATCGGATGCCTAGGTCATACAAAGAACACACCCTCGGTTTCAGGTCTCTACGATCAGCGGTTTAAGCTGTGCGTTGATCCGTCAGTCATTTAGGACAAAGCATTTTATATATTTAGATAAATTGATATGAATTAATCTGGTTTTCATTGTGGCCTCCAGCGACCAAAAAGAGCTCAGAAAAGCATCCATTCTAGAAAAATAATCGAATTAAGAAATTATTAGACATTTTCGAAGCGCAAGAAAAAAACCGAATCTTTTTATTAAATGGTCGACACGAAAAACGAATTCATTTGTACAGTGCAATTAAAAATGCATGTAAACTAAATCGAAATTGATTTTACACAATAGTTTGTGCAATTCACATACAGAGAGTTCTCGAATGCTCGTTGCACAATATCAGGCGGTCACATGAGATTATTACAATGCAATTTCATTGCGTTAATTGCATATCAAAGTGAATTCGTGCACCATCCCTCATCGCTAATCGATCGGCATTGTACACACACAGACAGATTCACATAGCAACTATGTAGTAAATATGTACATATGCGAACCCCATGCAATTCGGACGATTCAAATGCAGATATTTTGACGAGGATGCACGTACTACTATAGGGATTTAGGAGGGCTCAACCCTCCCAGACAGACGTATTGATTTTCGTGTACACTGCTCACCCCCGTAGTTGGGGTTGATATTATTAAATATAAATGGCGCTGAAATGTTGGTGGTGCAAATGATTTTGACGTGGGTTCGCTTGATTGTGTGTTGGGGAGTAATATGGTATTGAGGTATGCGTTCATCTGAACTTCTAGATATGTTATGAGGATTAAGGGGTATCATTTTGAGATAAAGGTATTCTGAAAATTTGTTTGGTAGTTTCAAAGTGTGAAATGATCTTGCATTCAAACAAAATATGGTTCCTTGTTGTTTGTTTGTAATGTAACAGTTTTAACAATCCTTTCTAATATCATCATTATGGTACAGTACAGTGCCTATACTGATTTAGATAAAATTTGGTAACGAGATAATTTTTATCCGGGTGCGTCGGGATGTAGGTAACAGCGCGGGAAACAGCTAGTAAGAAATAACTGGAAGTTATTAAAACTAATAGAATGATGAGAGAAATGTTTATATGTTATACTAAAGGACCTCAACGAAATAAATAATGATGCTAATGAACAATATAACTTTTACGAGGGAAATATGAAAACTTTCACCTTTTTCAAGACTAAAAAAAATGTGACTCAGATACACATTAATCATTGTACCTATTGTAAAAAACTAGGCACAAATCCAGGCTCGTGGTTGCTACTACGAAAGCCCTCATCATCATCGACCTATTTATTGTCCCATGTCCCACTGTAGGGCAAAGGCCTCCTCTCATAGGCTTACCCAGTAAAACTTTACTCGATCACAAGATAGGACCAAAGGACGTTAGCTCACCAGTACTAGTGCTTGGGACCATTAATATACCAATGACACAAGAAGTATAAGAAGAAGTATAAGAAGAAGTATATAAGAAGTATCTTATGTTCAATGACAGGTTTCTAGCTATCTCCTTACGATTTTTTATACCTACGTATATTTTTTCAGGTTAACTGTAAAAGCGTAACAAACATAACAGACAGACAGAGTAGGTAAGTTTCGCAATTTGTATGTGTAAAATGGATTAAAAATATACTAAGATTTTAGTTTGATAACCTGTGAAAGTTTCCTTTCGTTTGTATCGATCTCGCAAAAAATGTTTCTTTTTCGCGACATCGATAAAATCGTTCGTTCCTACATTTCGCCCCACCTATTGAATTATTCTATAATCGAATCTGTATTCACGATACCGAGTGAATATTCATACCACTTGACGCTGTAATTGGTTGGACGAGTGGCCAGTAGTAATGCCGATCGACGCATAATATAACACCAAGAAGTATACAGTCGATGAAAATGACAAAGCTTCTATTTTCTTATGCACAAGGTTCATATTGGAGCGTAAAGTTGGTTTCTCTACAGCAGAAATAAGTTGGCATAACGATCCAGTGATTCGATAGATCTATACAAAGTTTTATTTGCCGATAATTTGATGGAATATTCGCATATTATGCCCTTGTTTTGTGTCATTAAGGTTTAATTTAGTAATGTGTGGCCGATCTCGTTAGCAAAGTCAATAGGCATATCATCGACTAATGACAATTAGATTGAACAATAATTTAGTTTAAGGTACTGTCACGTTGCGTTTGTTGTACATTTGTCATTGTGAATTGAATTGTTCAGATAACGTATTTCTAGCATAGATATATATGTTACTAAAGTAACTAGATGTGCAATCACCAAGCAAAATGCGTGCCATAAAGGTTCTGACCAGTCATAATTCATGACATCTGTCACTTGGTAGCCAGCTTGAATCTATCAGAGTACAGCAGGACGATTTTAACAATAATATGGGCAAAATTGTAGTAAATGTCATCCTTATCATACAGATGTCATGAACATTACGTTTCGGTTAGTGTGAGAGAGATAGATATAATTTTACATCAAAATGATTACTAGTTTCAAAGTTACGTCTGCATTCTAAAAAATGGTTACGTTTTTGTGACCGCATAATGTTCGGGATTGCATCTCTATTGATATATCTCGATGATTTCTAGAGTTTATTCAGATTTCCTAGAAAGGATCTCCGTCTTTATCTAGATTTTGTTAGGTTTAGAACAATTACAAACTAATTATGTCCTTTTAATTAAATACTGGGAAGCGTGCCGCATTTACGCAGTTCAATTTCTAATGTGCCTTAATTCCATGAGAATTCGGAATTGGACGTAATAAGTAATGTTAGGTACAAAAATATCCGTCTAATTCCATAATATTACAAACTGAATATTATGCAAACTTTTTTAAAGCTCAAAGGGCCGACCTTTATAAAGGCTAAAGCCAGCTCAAGTTACGAAACTGATGATTACCCTCAAGTGAAGAATGAGGTATTTCGTCAATTATCCCGTTTTTGACGAAAAACTTTCAAGTTTCCTCAACTTATATTAAGGATCCTTGTAGTACAGTCGTTACGGAATCGGCGAAGAATTTTAAACTTTACTAGTTACGAAATAGTGACGTGAAAGTTCAGAAGAAGAGCAAAAGCAACCGAAATTTCTGCAAGCACGTTTATTGCAAAAATCAAAGTATTCAGTATATAATGTATGTACGTATGTATTAATACTTAATATTATGAATGTTTTATAAGGAAAAAAAAACTTTTTTTCGGGTTTTCCAAAGTTTAAGTTATTGATGCTAAAATGACCTTTATGCTAAGCAAAAAGTAACCAGAACAGTATACATCTGTCTGACTCTGGCCCTCTCAATGTTTTTGTTTGTTGTATAAACTACCCTATCTTTATAATCACCTCCCTATTTACCATCTCCAATGTTAAAGGCCTCTTCTCCCAAAGAATAGGCTCAAGCATTCTCAAGGCAGATTAGCTATTTCAGACTTTTTAGGGTTCCGTAGTCCGACAAGGAACCCTTATAGTTTCGCTCTGTCCGTCTGTCTGTCTGTCTGTCTGTCCGCGGCATAGCTCCGTGGTTTTTGTTATTAGAAAGCTGAAATTTGGAATGAATATGTATATTGATTACGCCGAGAAAGTGGTAAAATAAAATTTTGAAAAATATTTTTTTTTAGGGTAGCTCCCAAATATGTAAAGTAGGGATGAATAATTTTTTTCTCGCGTACCCCTTCGTGTGGGGTATCGTTAGATAGGTCTTTCAAAAATATTATGGGTGTGTGAAGATCATTTTTCGGTTAAGCGAGCCATTTGCGAAATATCTAGATTTTAAGTGAAATTTTTTGTTCGGTACGAGTTACCACCCCCTCTAACTTTTGAATGGCTGTACCTAGAAATGTGAAAAAAATCACAGACGTAGCACATGTAATGAACTTACAAGGAAAACTATCACGGCTAAGTAGACTTAACCGGTTACAGAGTTATAGTCGACTAACTGAGACCTACTACGGAACCCTACTGCGCGTGGCCCGACACGCACTTGGCCGGTTTTAAATCCAAGTTTCCTTAAGATATTTTTCTTCACCGTTAGTCAGTGGTGGCTATAGATACACTTAGAAAGTAGACTTTAAAAAAAAAAAAAACATAAGTAGGTACTTACCAGGTTCCGAACCTGCACACTCGTACACGAGATTTAAGTGCCTTCACCACTAGGCCACCACGACTTCTATCACACACCATATCTTATAAGATAGTGCTGATTCTACAACCTCTAGGCTACAACACCTTTTTTTGTTTCGGGATGGAAAATCCTCGTGGAGTCCCTCTGCCTGGGGAGCGGCGAAGGGGACTGTCAGACTCTTATTGACTAAAAACCACCCCGAATCCCTTCTCACACGTAAGTCCGGGGCCGCGGGGATCCATATTCATCCGCAGAGGCTACAACACCTAACATAATATCCTATCCATAACACTAACATCTAGCCTAGCATATATGTTAAATGTCGCATACAGCGAACCGCATAATGTGATACAAGCCCATTGTCTAGATAACAATTGATGTTCATAATTCCGCCTCAAGGAACCTACGCCAGTTTATCTAACATCGTAGATATCTGATAAGATCACATAGGACCATAGATGTCTGAACAGACCTGCTGGGAACATGACTGATAATACAACTAGCCCTAGGCGTGACCACGATGAGGTTATAGACGTCAATTTTGTGGAGATTGACATTCGAATTACGATGTGTGATGCCTAGTGTGATAGTCTGTACCAATTGACTTTACGGAAAATGTAAACAAAGTCTTAACCTATTTTGTTCTAATTCTGCCACAGAAATTAACGAAATGGCGTAAGGATGGCGCATTTATATCAATTTCATGATCTAAACATCATCATTCGTTATTTAATGCAGTTTTATTTATGTGTGGCAAAATTAGAATAAAACAGGTTATGACTTTGTATTATTCGAAAATTACCTGTAACTAAATTTCCGATCAAACGTTTGAAAAACTATTATTAAAACGCCATTTCGTCTTGTCTGTCAAATTATAGCTAATCCCGGCCGGGCATTTACAAAAAGATGTCAAAAACTAAAAAAAAAACATAAAAAGGAGATAGTGCGTTCTATAGTTAAAAAATAAATATAAATACTTAGCCTGACCACTCATATAATCCCGTATTCCGCTGTTATTCTGTTCTCGGAGTACATTTTCGACTTATTTTAATCACTAAAGCATATTGACAAAGTACTTGAATTCCCGAGTGCTAGAATTGAAGGCACACGTAATATTTTAATGCAAATGTCTTACCCTCCATATTTATGAGCTGACGTTGCAATTAGAGAGATGGACTTCCATGTATTATGTTAATTTACGTTCCTTTTCACCCAAAATAATATTGTGGTACGACTGGATCTTTAGCGGTTTCAACTTGTTGCGGAAATGTAATATTTATGTAATGCTGATAGAATGTTTTTTTGTGCTTTCCTTATTCGCATTTAAATTGCTCATAAGTATGGCTCTGAATATTATAATTATGTTTTAGACTTAAGCGATGAAGACGAATTATTTTGATCCTTTAAAATTGACAAATATATCAAGATATTAGAATTTAAATTAAACAAGTACTGAGAACATTGATGTCTTATACTATTGCTGAGCCATGAATTGACCATGCCTGACCTATTGAGCTCCCTAAGATGTGGTTGAGCTACAATGACTGATGCATGCGTGCCGTCTGTAAGCACAGGTCAACTCATACCTGCTGTGGATCTTTCTTCAAAAGGCCATTCCAGACATTGCCTACACGATTACACTCACATTGATATCAACTGATTATCAACTTTGTTTGGACTTGAAAAGAGACCACGACCCCTGAGTTTGTTTCGGCATTTCTTCTCAGAGGTAGTCAGCTAGGAAATGCCGGCGCCAGCGTTCTCATAATAACAAATCTATTGATGTGTAAAAGTGATTTAAATATCCTAGTAATAAAATAAATAATTTCATTTCATTTCATTCATACTCTTCACCTGACAACATAATGTAAAAAAAGTTAAGGTCTTGGCTTGCAATTTTTCAACAACAAAAACACGTGATGTCAGATATGGTGTTCAATTTAAAAATAAATAAATTCCAGGAAAAACACTAAAGCCAATTATTCTGTTTCGGAACACCAGCTACGATGAAAATAAGTTCAGCGCGAAATGAAACTTAATCGAAAGTTGAGATTCAACGCTCAAGTAAATTAGTCTGAAAATTAAGATGGCCAGTATTTCCCGCCTAATTGCGTCCTACCCTCGTAAATATTGCTGTAATCTACGGGGAACTTTCTAGAAAATATCGTCTGGCTATGATAACGGCTAACTAGCTGCTTCTTAATGTGATATTAATTATTTTTAGGAGGAACAGTGCGGTTCTTAAGACGTCGTTATTTGCAGTTGCGTTTTGGTTTGGACTTAGATGTTTGACTAACCATAAAATTATTAGGAAAACGCGTTTTTGCTACTTTGTCACATCAACAATCGAGATTTAATAAAAAAACTGTAATGAAATTAAGACTTTTTTAAATCTACATGAAAAATTGTAAGATTAATAAAATTAAGCATAAATACAGTATTCTAGGTACTACTCAGAAATGTTAACTACTGTAAACTTAGTATATTTGTTTGTTTTTTGTATGTGACGCTTTCATTATAAAACGGCTGAACCGATTTAGATAAAATTAGGTATGGAAATCTGGAAGGACATAGGAATTTTCTATCCAGGAGCGCGAAGTAGTTCCCTTAATAAGCGGATAAAACCCCGATAAACAGTTTCAAATAAAAATAAAATATTATTATTAAAAGTTAGTCTACTTATTTTTATTCATGCAGACGAAACATTCGACGTTGTTTATCTTAAAGAAAACAAATTAGTTAAGTAACTAGACACCTCGTTACCGTATCACATGTTATTGATCCGCCACCGTACACATGCCTAATTAATTTATTTGAAAACTCTTTATCTCCTCATGTTTTATCGCCCCAAGCATTGCTTGCTTCAAAGTATTAAATGTCAAGGATATTAGCAATCTGTGAAGGTCTTCTATACAGAGATTTTGTTTCATCTCATCATCAAGTTTATTTTCGATCGCTTTGACAACAAAAAACGCCGAATAAATTGACGTTTAATTATATTCCGCTATATTTTGGACCTGCAAAATTATCTATACATATTATAAAATACTATGTCCTGAATGACTGACCGATAAACGCACAGCCGCTGATCGTAGAGACCTGAAACTTGGAGGATGTGTTCCTTGTATGACGTAGGCATCCGATAAGAAAGGATTTTTTAAATTCTACTCCTAAGGAGGTTAAAAAGGGGAGCAAAATTTTTTTTTGAGGCTTTTTGTGCGAATGCACCAAGCCAGCCTCGTAAGTACGACAGTTATAATTATAAAATAAATAAAAATATAACAAGAAAAGACTCAAACAAATTAGTCTCAACACAAACAAACAAAACAAAACAAAATTGTATGAAACTTTGTCATTTTTAATTTGAATTCGTATAGCCCACGCGGGCGAAGCCGCTGGCGAAAAGCTAGTGTAAAATAAAATAACAAGGTTAGGTTAAGACTAGGATTGAATTAGATGATAGATATTTACAATCACTACATATCTGGAGGTGCGAGTAGTTGATCTCAAAAGTTGTCCTCAAACCTTTCAATAAAAATGTAAATAAACAATGGATAAAGGAAAAAGCAACCTTAAACACATACAATAACAGATCACACCCGCATCTGTTCGTCTACAAACATGACCTTACAAAGTCAAAATGAAACCAACCTATCTATCCCGTACACACCGTCTGTCTAGCCGTCGCATTCATGGTGCAGTGCCAAAAATCGATAACTGCCTCCCCATGGAATACTCGGAACCACCTCTGTGGCCCCCCTTTTATGTATAAACAGATAGTTATATATATTGTAATGAACATTGACATTGAAGGGATCGGTATATGGATTTCGGGTGTGGGGTCCGAGATTAAAGAGTAGATTTTTGTGAGACTCGTCAATACCAATTTCCTACACTTACACATTTTATGATACAGTGAAACTGTTTTTATTAATTTTTTTGCATGAAATAGTTTTTGTTTTCTTTGACATCATGCGCTTATTGTTGAAATTGCCTTTGTTTATTACGGAAAATCGCTAACCCCTAAGTCACAGGCTTGCGCCTAGTTTAGGAGTGTTACTGTGACCGATCATGTAATAAGACCTATATGTTCTAAGTTTTATTGGATTCTGTAATGTTATTTTAATAATAATTTGAAATATATTTAATAGTAAAATATATTTCAAATTATATTCTATCGACAGAACCAAATCTAAAGCAGAAGTGACTATTATTATATTAGGTAAATTAAAAAAGCTTCCAGGAGAGTCTATACTTATGTAGATTTTATATACCTACGTCTATTGCGTTGCAGCTTGGTCCTCCTGACTGGCAAATTGGTAATATCATAACCTATTGTACAGTAAATGATGCTTTGAAAGAGAGAATAACTGTACAAAATATATATTTTTTTTGCTATTCGAGATACTTACAGACTAATAACAATGCAAAATTTCTAAATTATCATATTGCTAATTACCTAGTCTATATTAGATTGACAGTTTACGCTTATTTAGCTTGAAGGATGCTGGGACTGTTGCGAAGCCTGAGCGAAATCGAGACAGATTTATTACGTCATACTGCATCAAAACTGTCAATAAGTAGATACAGTAATGCATAGTTAGAACTTGCACCGGCTAATACAATGTGTGAAGTAGTACCAAACACACATACAACCATTCCTCAAATTTCGCGTTTATTAATATTAGTAGTATTTACACTCAATACCATATTTATCATTGAACTTACATATTAATTAACTTATCGAACGCAGTCCCAGCCAGCTAAAGTTCTCATCTGGAGATATTTATCTGTTCTGCGCCTCGTAATACCCCCGGTGGCTAATTAATTGCATCGCCATCAAGTTGTAATGACAAGTGCAACTTTTAATAACCAACGACCCCTCGGAGCTGGGTTTAATTAGACTTTTTGCATCAAAGCCGTGCTGACAATTTATTAGTTCCTTTGATACCTGCGAATAGGTATTTAAAATTACTCATATATACTATTGGAGTTAAATTAGGTATTTCCTCGGTGTTGAGGCTAGCGGACGCATTAAGGTTATCATATATTTGTTGCGGTTGGTCGGTGGATGGGTGACCACCACATTGGTATCGTATGTATAGGCAAGTAATCAAATATTTTAACATGAATCGATAAGGTTGTGACTCGAATAATTAAAGTGTAAACTTGCTTGGATAAATATGAATGTTTTTTGTTAAAGCAAGTCTTAATAACAACACGCCTGTTAAAAGCCATTTCGCTTTATTAATTTGAATAATTTAGTTTTGAATTATAAATAATCATGGCAAGCGTAGATTGATTCATCGGTATCAGTCACAGACACC
This sequence comes from Pyrrhia umbra, assembly GCA_963891755.1. Taxonomy (NCBI): domain Eukaryota; kingdom Metazoa; phylum Arthropoda; class Insecta; order Lepidoptera; family Noctuidae; genus Pyrrhia; species Pyrrhia umbra. The sequence continues at coordinate 7,565,374 of OY982935.1, forward strand.
GACAAGAGAAGCATTATGCTCAGATGCTATAAAACTCCTATGGCTATCAAAATTTTAATCATCCTCGGCGTACAGCCAAATTGCCTGACAATAACTTCTTCTCAAACTGAGAAGAGGCTAGCTGAAAGCGTAGGCATTCCGGACTTTTTTATCAGTCCAGGTTTAGTTACGATTTATTCCTTCACCATTAGTCAGTGACGTCCAAAATAAACTCGGACAGTACGCATGACTTTACTACATCTGAATAAAACTTTAGAATGCGTTGATTTATTTAGTTCTCTTTGAGTGTGTTACAAATGTGCGGTGAAAGTATTATGGTTTATCCTCCATAAGACGTATTGTCCAGACTCACGCGGTTCTTCTGATTTCCCGGGAGTAACCTAAAGCTTTACTATCGCGGTACGCTTAGAAATTAGATTCGCAATAACACCTAGAATGTAATACATTTTGTTCTAAGAACATAATTTTTTACAGAAATAAATATGCACTTGTCGTAAATAAAGTTCTTTCATGTTTAATTCAATAAAAACACTGTATCAGTGATTTTAAACAGCAAAAACAGAATTATTTTTTATGGAATAATTACATTTATTTCTACTATTTGCTGACCGCGGTTTCTTTCAACACAAATTATGACGCGGTTTCTTTAAATATATTTATAATATTAGTCGGATAATATTTTGATATTGGTTCCTACACCAAAATAAATCTTGGACATAATAAACACTGACATTGGTGTTATCTGCAAAATAGTCTAAAAAAATCATGTGGTAATCAAACCTGTAATAAGCACAGAAGCCAACTTCTAAACTATTGTGCCAACTCATTGTTTAACTATTTTTTCTTATTTCATCCCGAATTGTGTAATAAACTTCAATTACTGCCTGTTATTCCTCATCAGGGTTATCCATGGCTTTACATAAAAACGTTACGGAACTTTTTCTCGTAACTACTGAGTATATTTATACTACACAACGGTATAAAATAAGATTTATAAAAAGTTGTTTCGTAAGCCAAGCAAGGAGTTCTTTTGCAGTAACATGTTGTAACTTTGTTTCGAAATTATGCTGATTCTAAATTAGAAATAAAGAAAAAGGGAGCCGCTGGTTTAAAAAACGGTTCTAAATGTCGAGTCTAGATATTGACTTATTATTTGACTCATCAGACGTCGTCATGCCCAAATAAAACATTATGCATTTTTTCAGTCCCTGAAAAGAAACATTTCTATATTCTTCAAATATTGGTGAGACAATTCCAAATTTTATTTCCCTAAAAACCTTATTAAGGCTACACAGAAGAGACACTAAGCGAACAATATCGACTACAGCAAGTATCTGTTAAAAAAATCTACACAATGGTAGTGTAATGTTCTTAAGAAACGCAACTGCACCTGCAGATAACTCTATGAATCATTGTTCGCTCGCCTGGACTTGACTTATCAGGTTGTCCCATTTGAACTAAGTGGTAATTAATTTTGCTGCAGATGTCTCCTTAATAAGGCTTTCATTTTAATCTCTAGAACTTTTCTGTTTAATTATTGGAAATTTTGTAATCTTTTTTTTTCACTGAATGAAATTAGTATTGTTTAAGCTCGTTTATCTATCAAATTAAAATAGTTTTATATGAATGTAATGTATTAGCATTTCTGAATATATTTAGTTTACCTATAAATTGTATTGGTATTTGTCCTACTATGTTTAGACAATTTCTATAAATTCTACTAATATTATGTTTGTTACTCTTTCACGCTAAAACTACTAAATGGATAGGGATAAAGTATGGTACACATAATGTTTATAACCTAAATTAACACAAAAGGTATTTCATACGGTTGCGCGAGCTAGTTCCCACAGGATATCGATAGTGAAACCGCGAGAAACAGCTAGTATTATAAATGCGAAAGTAACTTTCTTTGTTTGATTATTTCTTGTGTTTATAACACTTTTACAATAAAACGGATAAACCGATCTGCAAGACATTCGGTACGACGATAGATGGGACCCTGGAGATTAATTAAAAGCTACTTTTTATCCAGATTTATTAAGTAGTTCCATCTTAGCTAGTTTGAAATTATTCTCAAATCTATGCTTACTTAACGTGTTTTAAGGCCTTGAAAAATAGATTCTAGCTAAAAAGTCAAAAGAAATAGCGGAAAAGCTGTCAGTTCATTTAGTAGTGTGTTACACTTATTTTACATCCATTTTAACCTTGAAACACCCCATAAAGTCCCCCATAGGTGTGCAGATCATGTCTAGTGTACCATAATATTGATTGAAGTGGGGTTCCCGCGGGCAAAACTATCGATCGCTTTCCCCACACCGTAATACCATGGTGTGTGTAAGTAGGGTTGTAGTATGGTTCTGTATATAATTAATGTAAGTACCACTTATTAATATAGTTTTAATAAAAGTTCTCTCTTTTTTTGAGTGTGGAAAATGCAAGTCAGGTGATTGTCACGTGCCTCGACGGTACTATTTACATTGTACATGCATTTAAATAGAATAGAGTTAAATAGTTGTTAAGTTAATCTTCTATTCCATTCCTGTCTTCTATAACTTCTTTCTTTTTTCGATTTTCTAAATGTCATTTCATTTAGATAGAAAAATATCTGCTCTAAAAGAAAATGTGATGCGAAGTTGAGCAAAATTAATTAATCGTGAGACAGACTGATTATGTCGCTTTTATCATACCCCTATTACCAAAGATGTTTATTCTATATATTATAATATAAAGATAACAAATAAATTGGTGTAGGTATAGAATATTGACGGCCCTTTGCGTTCAAACCGTGTATCAGTTTTCGATGACAAAAGTTCAAACGAAATTTTCGCATTAATTAAATTTAAATCCAACAAAACAGAACCCCATAGCAACTAATATACCATAGAACCCTCCCGCGCACCATCTGTCACATAGTACATGCTATTATCATTATTATTCGTTTATATTTAAGTCTATAATTGCATGGCAAACTTTGATAGATGGCTACTCATTATTTGTCATAGTGGGATTACCCTTCATGGGAATATCCGAAGGTGTGGTTGTACGGCTATGGGTTTTTATTTTATGTTCGTATTTTCCAGAAGTATTTGTCAATCTTATATTTTTTCGAATATCCTATTAAAATTAAATGTGAAAGTTTTTGAGGGTGTATGTAAGTTTTATACTCTTTCGCGCAATATCTACTGAACGGATTTGGATAAAATTTGGGATGCACGTAGTTTATAACCTGGATTAACATATAGGATAGGTAGTTTTTATCGGGTGCGGGAAGTAGTTCACTCCAAATGCAGGTGAAACCGCGGCAAACAGCTAGTCTGTCATAATATCCGTTTTGGTAAAAGTTGAATGAGAGTTTTCATAGTAAAGCTAGATTAGTTACACAAAATAGTTATTATTGAGGTTGAAATTCTAGAAACTTTTATTGCTACAAAGATACTTGTTAAACCATTATTAGGTACTAGCTTCTGCCAGCGACTTCGTCCGCGTGGAATAGTGGTGCTCCGCTCCTATTAGTCTTAGCTAAGATGACTATATATCATCACGATGATGCCTTTCTCGATAAATGGATTATCTAACACTGAAAGAATTTTTCAAATCGGACCAGCGGTTCCTGAGATTAGCGCGTTTAAACCAAATGACAACATTTCCCTTTACTGCTCTGCTCCTATTGATTGTAGCGTGATGAAAAGTATACTATAACCAGCTCAGGAGTATGACAAATAATTGTACCAAGTTTCGTTAAAATCCGTCGAGTAGTTTTTGTTTCTATAGAGTTTATACAGACAGACAAACAGACAGACAAAAATTTTACTGATTGCATTTTTGGCATCAGTATCGATCCCTAATCACCCCCTAATAGTTATTTTGGAAATATATTTCATTTACAGAATTGACCTCTCTACAGATTTATTATAAGTATAGATAGAAGATATAGATTAAGTAACTCAATAATATTCAAATTACAAGATATCAATTTAAGTTAATAATTATATTTTATTCAACTAAATAACTAGGTTTACATCATTAAAGGCTTTAAAAGCTAGACCCTTAGCAAGACGAACAAAGGGTCTTTGTAGTGATTGTCCTAGAGAAAGTCCTTAGCATTGACCTTATATTTGTAATAATAGTAAATTGTACTTACGTCTGCTTTAAAACTTGGACAACACGTTAAGTCGTTTAGTTTAAGTTACTGGAGGGGGGGGGGCGTCACAAGCTATCAGTGTGTTTTCATCATTATAAACTTTTTGTTTGTTACCCTTCCACGAAAATACTACGGACATATTTGAGTAAAATTGAGCACACATAATAGTATCATGTTACGTATAAAAACATGGGTTTTTTTGACCAGGTATCTTTACGCAATTCTAAATTACACGTAGGCTAATAAAGCCACACGGGTCGATCGATCAAAAGTTAAGCTACGCTTGGCGCGGTCGGTCAGTGGACTCCTCCGTGCCTCGAAAAGCACGTTAAGCTGTTGGTCCCGGTTGTCATTTGTAGATCGTTGACAGTAGTTACGGGTAGTCAGAAGCCAGAAAGTCTGACGACCAGTCTTACCAAGGGGTATGCTGTTACCCGGTAACTGGGTTGTGGAGGTCAGATAGGCAGTCGCTCCATGTAAAACACTAGTACTCAGCTGCATCCGGTTTAGACTGGAAGCCGACCCCAACATAGTTGGGAAAAGGCTAGGCAGGTGATGACGTAGATTAACGCGCGGATAGATTTAGTTCCACCTTTCTATCTCAAGTTTGTAAATATAGAATTCATTCAGAAGTGCCTTGGGTATTTTTATATATTATATATGTGTGTATTTTATATATTTTATACATAAGGTGAGCGGAGACCGTCGCCTCGGGCTTGGGATACAAATGATCAGGACGAATGGACCTGTCTATAAGTATACGACTTCAAACAAGACGCTAGTTACACTAATTGTGTATTAGAATTTAATCTTACGCGGATTGTCAAATACAGAAATTTCCAAATAAGCTTATGAAAATGAATGCTAGTCAAATGCCACGTATCATACAGGAAAGGTACGAATATTGATATCCACTGTAAGAGATCTCGCTTGTGTAAGACGTAATGGCGATTTCAGATTTTTTGTTACATGTCAGTCAAAGTTTTCATTATTTTTTCTTATGTTAGAATTATTTCTACCTCACTCACAGTCACCGAAAAAGGTGTTTTTTGGTGACAGTTGTGTCCGTTCTCAAGGGCCCTGTTTAAAGTAGTCGCGTTATACTAAGGGACAAGTTAAATCCTACACCTGACAAACGCAGGCCACCTCTCAAATAAGAATTAGGATCTCCCGAGAGGCTTTCACAGATTTTTTACCTGACTGTACTGAGAAAAAGTCGGATTTTGAAATATGACTTGCATGCGAAACTTTTTTATGTTACTGTGATATTTCTTGCGTTAATCTTTATTTTTAATTCATTGATTAATGCTTAAGTGTGAGTCTATATATTACTTTTTAGTAAAAAAAACATTAATAAAATGGGAACTTATAAACACTATTATGTCCTTAATGTCGTACTTACTATATTTATAAGAAAAAACAATATATTATTTCTTCTTATAAATATAGTAAGTAAGGCGACGGAGCATCTGATCGTTTGTGCACATTTTAAAGGAAACACCCAAAGCTATTTAAATAGCAAGTGGCTGAAACATTTTAAACTGAAAACATATTCCTTTTCACGTAGCAGCAGAGTTAACACTTCAAACGGATAGTCATGAATTTTGGACGCCGTAGTACGCCGCGCGGCTACGAGATGCTACGCCGTAGACACGTAGCGGTTTACTCTGTTCGGAAACTTTGTATTTTCGATTGCAATTTTTTCGTCAACGTCACGACTAGTTCCTACGGGGATAGGTAGAACTGTACTCCATGTCAATAGATATCGTTATCATAATTTCGCTTTCCTTCAGCCGTATTCGTCTAATTTAAGAAACGCGAAGTAAATACACAATAAATCTGTCAGATTTTGGCATTCAGCATGATATATGGCTGTCTTACTGTAGTCTGGACAGTGAGTTCGTCTTCCTTTAGTTAGGGTTCCTTAAGAATATTGGTTATTAAATAAAAACTGTAGGTTTTTAGTATCCTTTATAGTACAGGAATAAATTTAGCAATAGCTTGCTTAATTAGCTTAGCTTGAAAATGTAATTCTAGTAGTAGCATTTTATGTGATACCGGAGATGGCAGTTACCACTGACAATAGCATTCCCAAGAGGTATGCCGTCAGGCCGCAGCCGATTGTAAAATTTTGCCAGAACTTTTGGATCATGGCTAGTGATATAGGCATGCTGCGCCGACACCAATTGGTTTGAGATAAGGAGAATTATAATGAATTTGTTCTTCTCATTTGTAAGTTTTGGTGGAAAATGGTCTAGTAGGCAATGTAACTGTTGAGTATGATGCCCTCAGTTCGATTCCTAGTTCGGATAAAATATTATAAATATGGCATATGAAACTCAGTATCAGTTCGGAGACTGGATTTAAGCCCGGTTGATGGCAAAAAGTTTGTCTCCTTTTATATGAAACTTGAAAAATAACTAGAGAAAACCCTTCAAGGAAAACAGACGCGATGTAATATATTGTTATACAATATCTGCCTCATTAAGAATGGAGAAGTTTATTTGTGTTGTACTTACGCTAACAACATTATCAAATATCCTTAGTATACCAAATACAAATAGCCCATATAACAAAAAATATTGCATAGAAAAACACGATGACTGCTTAAATTTTTTCCACCACAAGCGTTTCCCCCACATACGGGACCCATACAATCTCACTTTGCAACTAGGCAACAATTTTATGGCCCACGACATATCCAGATTGACGCAGGGTGCACGTGACCAGCCACAACACGTGCCCCGCGCCGCGTGAAGCAAATCTACGTCATTTGGGCTTTCCTAGACTTTGTAAAAAGTATAATACTTTTTAGAGGTGAATCTGATATGAAATAAGTTGGAAGTATACTTGTTTCCTTGCTTTAAAAACTTCTTACGTGAACTTCTTTGCTTTGCCTTGTCAAGCTTTTTTTTTTCTTTTTTTTTTTTTTAAAAAACGTTGCCCCACACTAGGAATTACTCCTGTGTCGTGGGTGCGTTTACAAACATACATTACACATGCACAAACACCCAGACTCGGAACAATTTTAGTTGTCCCGTGCGGGAATCGAACCCGCGACACGCCGCGCAGCAGCCAATTGCTCAGCCACTGCGCCAAACGTGCCGAAGCTAAAAATATATTTTTATTTTGTCCCAAAGAAAACTTGCACTGCACTTTAAGAAGGAATATGCAAGTTCGAAACCCGGGCAAGTATCATGACTAAAGGTAAAAGAACACCTTATGAGGATACATGGACATAAAAAATCCGAATCAGCTATAAGCAAGCGTGAAGATGCCTTCTATGTATGAGAAGAGGCCTTTGCCCAGCAATATATATATATGACAAATAAAAAAAAATACAAGGGACAAAAAATTTGCATTTTTTCAGTAGTTTCAGAGTTATGCATAACAAAAAAGCTTACAATCTTTACCTTTGTATATTATTTATTAAAATGCGCAGTTCATCATTACTTACATTCTTATAAAGAATCGCCTCCTTAAAATCAATAAAATAAATCTTATTATTTAGGTATAGGTAGCATGCCCAAAAACCCTAACCCTACCCAACTAATTGCCCGCACTTAAAATGGTTCACCGCCGAGTCAATTGGGTCATATTCACCCTATGACCTTTCGATACATTTTATAGGCTACATGTGGTCTGTCCTGGAGTCCTGAAAAGATATCGTAGTACCACCTCTTTTGAGAATAAGTTGTATAAAAAAACCCAATACCTTTTAATGCCACTAAGTAGTAAAAGTGCCAGAAACAACCAAAATAAATAGGTTGTCACATAGGCAGTCGCTCCATGTAAAACACTGGTACTCAGCTGCATCCGTTTAGACCGATAGACCCCTGATACTTTATTGTTGATCGTTATTTTTTCAGAGGATCGCTCGATCGGTGCGCTAGTTATGTTTACTGCTATTTGTTGGTTATAAGTAAATCTCTCGCCATGTTATTTCAAACAACTCATAACTTTTTAACCGATAGACGAATCAATAATCCTAAGAACCAAAATACCGTATTCAAATCAGTATATATCCATTTGAAGTACTACGCCACAGATAGACACCCGGGTCAAATTCATAACACCCCTTCTTTTTGTACTGTCACTGTAAGTCACTGTTAGATAAATTATATTTGAGTTCACCTATCTGTTTTTGTTATCTCCGAAATATACGTTTTCTGAAATTGCGAAAGTAAAGCTGTTTCATAATACTGTAATCATAATATTCTCAGATCTGTTACAGAAGAATCACAACAGTACGATGACGCAACCGTGACGTCATTACGACTCGGGTTCAGGCGAGTGATTTTGTCAGCGTAACGCGACAATTTGACGAAGGTTTCTTTTATTATTGTACCAGCTTAGAACTGTTAACACCGAAACAGAATTCTTAGAAAAATAGTCACTCAGCAATTCGGTCGCATCCACATAAATATAGCCTACGTCACTTGGGGACGGGTAGCTTAGATATAGTGAAATATTTTTTTGAATCTGTTCAGTGCTAAGTACAGAATATTACTTCAATCATATACATAGATAGTAAATATTCATATCGAGAGACTGGATTTACACACCAAAATCACCCGTGAACAGCCAGACCGATTTATATGAAATTTGTTACGGAGATAGAGGGGACCCTAGAGAAGATTTTAGGCTACTTTTTATCCTAGTGCGTTAAGTAGTTCCCCCAGGACGCGGGTGAAACCGCGGGCATTAGCTTGTTAAACTAATTATATCAATAATCTAATCTGGAACTTTATAGCGATTGTAAGAAATATTATTTAACTAATGGACAGTTACATTGTTTTTGGGTCCTATCCGTACTAATATTATAAGTAAATACGAAAGTAACTCTGTCTATTACGCTCTCACGGTAAAACGACCGAACCAATTTAGGTGAAATTTGAGAATGGACGGGATTTCCCGGACAATCGCTTTTCACTTGTTCATCATCAGATTCTTCAATTCTTTTTGCAGCTTATTCAACCGATTTTTAGTTCTATTCCCTACTGATAATGATGGCGTTGAAAGCAAAATAATGTTTTGAAAGCAAACAAATGTATTCTGCATCTGTTTTGGTCTTGTCACCTCAGTAATAGAGCTTTAAATCGTTTGATCAACCAGTAAATAGGGTGCGTTTAAATGTCTAATCTCATAATAAATGGAGTATAGTTACCTATAATTTTAGTACATACATACCTACCTTACTTATTCTACCTACGACTGTTACATAATTGTGCGACAGTTTTCCGAAAGCCGACGTCTGCTTGTCATCTATGAGTAAGTAGGTTTACCATATCACGTGGGATAACTTAGTTAGCATCGCCTACGCCTTTTCGTGACCTTCGAGTGACGGACAGATCTCTGCGTATGTACACTTGAGAGTCATGAATCCGGGCCACATACAAAAATTATACTGTTTTATTATAAGAAGAAATTGTTATAAGTTATTGGAGTCGTTGTTTTTTTTTAATATTCCTTAATAATAATTTATATATTATATTTTATATTTGTAGATCTTTGACAGTCGTTACGGGTGGTCAGAAGCCAGAAAGTCTGACAACCAGTATTACCAAGGGGTATCGTGTTACCCGGTAAACTGGGTTGTGGAGGTCAGATAGGCAGTCGCTCCATGTAAAACACTGGTACTCAGCTGCATCCGGTTAGACTGGAAGCCGACCCCAACGTAGATGGGAAAAGGCTAGGCAGATGATGATTCCTTAATAATATTATTATGAATGGGAAAGTAATTCTGCCGGTTTGAGGCGCTTTGACTGTAATACGGCTGGACCGATTTAGATGAAATATAAGGATTGGTTTCTTTTCAGGGTCCATGAAGGAGTTCCATCAGGACGTGAGTGAAACTTGCTGGAATTAGCTAGTGTTATATGTAATGGTATTATTTTATCCCAAGATTTTTTGTATCTAACAACTCCTTTCTAAGGTTACTCAAAAACTCTTGTAAAAACTCAAAATGTCTTTTATGATAAGACTTTGAAAGAAAATCAGAAACCATTTTTTTAAATGAAAATGAAAGAAGAAAGAAATGATTTTTTATATTATTCATACTAGTCAGATTTATTTGGTGTCGTTAATTTCTTATTTATTAACTTATATCACGAAAGGTAGACTATTCAATAGTGGTCATGGTGCAAATAAAACACTACTATTTTCAAACCAGTTTCTTTATTTCGTGTTCATCATTTTAATACAACATACAAGTAAATTTATCATCAGATATTATTTTATCAATTCTTAAGATCTACCTTAACTAAGACTTGAATAACAAGTAGGTATGTATGAGTATTCATATCGATATATCGACACATCGAAATGGTATCGATATGTACCGAAAATCGTACGGGATTTAAATGTTCAACCCACACATAGTTAATCCACAGATAAATAAACAAATTAACAAACTTCTTTTTTCAAAAAAACCGACAATGGAATGTTTAGTATTAAAAAGTATCAATTCCAATAAAAGCCTGTATAAAAATGCTTGGCTGATAAAAAGAAAACACAAAAACGCACAAATTCACACAATAACTTAAACATGGAAGATGAATGTCTTAACTTTTTACGGTGCGCCATTTTTGTGACGTCATTTGACGTTTATTGTTTTGGCAGTATAGTTTTCCAAGATGGCGTCTACGATATGAGCGAGTTTTGTTAAATATTCAAAAGTTATGTCTGTTATGGTGATTAAGCTTAAACCTCACGTAGGCTATTTTAATAAAAAAGAATGTGCTCGTTTTAATATTATTAAAGATAAGCAATTTTTTTACCATCGCAGGCTTAGAGCGCACAAAAAAAATTGTGCGGCAAATGACATTACAAAATGGCGCGTAAGAAAAACAAAACCCGAAACTCCTTTTATCTCAAAGACAAATGACTGTAACATTAATTCCAACTGCAAAATATACTTTACAATATACTTTTTATTATTTTTAAATAAAACAAGAGGTACACAGTCAGTATTATTTCGACAACGATTAGCTAACAGGGAATCTAATTTTCCATATATTATTATAAATATTGAAAGGGTCGATTAAGACAGTCACAGCGAAGGAAAGTTACTTACTATGGGGAAAAATAGGGTGTGTAATAATGAACATGAAAAATAAAGTTTAAATGTAGAGCAAAGTTTGTAAAACCAGCTCACATTACCAAATCCCATCATTCTTCTTGAAATTACATTTGCCAGTCGAATTGGAAGATTATTTGTGTAGACGTTTGAAAGTTTCTCAATAAACTTATCAACTTTCATGTTCAGAATTATCCCTATAGACGCACGGCAAAGTGTCGAGTGTCGTGACTAGAGAAAGAAATAGTTTATGGAGCTCCCGAGGGGATAAAATTAAAGAACACTATTATTAAGAGGGAAAGTCATAAAAAGTTCCTTATAACTTAACACGCATATAAGCGAGAAAACTTAGAGTCTAACCTAATCGAAAGTTAGATGACTAGCGTCGGCGACACACGATAATAAATTACGAATAAATTATTAATAAATTACACATTTTCAACAAACAAAATCAAATAATTTCAATGAGACGAGATTTAGTTTTGACAGAACCGATCAGAGGTGATATGTCCAAAAAACTGGATGGAAAACATTACATTTTTAGCTTACCCGAAGTAGCCTTTCTTTTGAGCCAAATTTAACATTATTTATGTATCGAATACATTGTATAATAGTGATAGATTTATAGCATACGAGTACTCCTAAATAATCAGGTATTTTTATTTAAATAATAATTGATACATCACTTGTGGGGATATTCCGCCAATCCTCACTGCCACAAAATTGACAAGCGGGTAACTCAACTATCAAATATTTAATTATAATCCAAAATTGCTAAATTAAGTATCAGTCTCTTTAAATAAAAGCGTTGATTGACCAATGTGAGAATCAGTATTCATAAATGACCAACCCATTAGATATTTAATGTCAAATTTTAACCGGTGGTTAATTAACTTTTGCATGTAATCATAGTTAATCTTTCAATACAAAGTTGGCCCGCTCTATTGTTTATCTATTGTTTCGCGAGAGTTAACGGATCAACTTGTCTTTAAACTTTGATTAGGTAAGTTGGTATCCGGACTCGTGATCATTTAGCCTTTGATAGGTTCAATGTCAAAACAGTATGTTAGGGAAATGGAGAGATGAATAGATGGCGAACATTTTGTCTTCCCAAGGCGATGGCAATTTTACTGTTGATTCACTTTCTTAGCTCTGAATTGCTAGTCTAATTTGAGACTTCATGCTCATTGAAATTCATCGACAGAATATAATTGTCTATCGATATATTTAACCCAAACAAGTTGTAATTTATTTGTTTTATCAATGAATCATATCAATACAGACAGGAACTGTGGTGGTAAATTATGCTTAAATAAATTATTTCGTAATATCTCACAAAATTCAACCTTGAATCCATCCCTGCATTTCCATGAGCGATTCTGGAAAATGCCTAAGTAACGGTTGATTCCAAATCATGCTAGTGTCAATTCAGATTTATTATTTTTTTATATCTGAACTCGAATTAATATTGCACGTTTATCAAATTTTGCTAATTATGAATCGGAAGAGAAGTCAAAATGTCTTGAAATGGTAACATAACGTAGTACTGTGCATGAGCCATTTTTGAATTATTTTTTACATATTATGCAAGAATTTAGTCATGCATATTGAAGTGAGTGCTTTTCAGAAATCAACCGTACATAGAGACACTTTCTCTAAAAATGTAACATTTTGTGCAATAACCATTAGTGCGGTGAAAATAATTAGTGGGTTAATTATCGATAAAAATGGATGTGCTAAAAAGGCGGAAACAGGTGTACCGATTTAGAGATCAGAACTGTCGAATACAATCTAATGTAACATGAACACTAAACAACTAAATCATTTTCCATGATTTCACTGTGTATCGAGTGTATACGCGATCTTAATTATCGATTTGAATACAATATCCCCACGATCTCAAATAATTAATATGAATTTACCAGAGTATACAATTAATTGAATATAATTGATATTTTCTACAAAACACAGTACAAATCATGGTAACGATACATTTTATTACCACACGTTAAGTTTAAATTCCTACACAGATATAAACCTTAAGTATCGATTAGCATTCAAGTTCATTATGAAAAAATATATCATTGGAAATATTTTTCAACTTCTCTCCTTAATTTCAAACCACCCAAGAACAACTTAATTATGCATGTGACAACCGATTTTTATAACTACATGTTTATTCCTAACAACACTTTGGCAACAAATAGTATTTTCAATTTTTTTTTCATTATGTTTTTTCCATCAAATTCAAATGTAACGTCAACATTTATTGAAGTTAACATTACCATGGTTTTTATCGAACCCGATCATTTATCGATTTTTATCATCGTCTTTAAAGATAGAAGACATAGAAAAGTATCGACAGAAGATGAATATCGATCGATAATGTGACATCACTGACTTTAGTTGGCGAAACATGTTACACCATTTCTTTACTAAAATTTGGCTATCAAAGATCTATTACACTATCCTACAGTTTCGCCAACTTACGCCGGATAGAAGCGAACTTAGAAGGTCTACCTAAAATAAGAAACAGTTATCCTGGATTTTTAATAATTTTTTTTTAGTTTTTTTTTCTTTTTCTGTCATCAGTCTTAAAATTGAGTCATACCATCTAACTAAGAATGATGAACTCTTATATTTAAGTTCCTAGGCCTGAACTAACATCGGAATTTTGCGGTGATTTTCTTACACTGTAGCTTAGTGGAAGTTCGAATAGGGGATGTAAAAACTATGGATAGTAGCAGACGAGTAACATTTAAGAGATGTTAACAAGTGCCATTCACATCATATAACCAACAGTTAAGAGTACAGTTTCAAGGTATACGTCTAAGGAAAAGGTGTCTCAACTAGTAAGGCTCTCGGGGAAACTATTTCACACATTCCTTAATTCATAAGTTATTGGTATTTTAGAGTAATCAACATTGAATAGTTTATTTTAATATTAATTCTTAATACTAAAGAGTACAAAAAATAAAGGAAATATTATTGAATATATGAAAAACAACAAGTCATCAGCGAAAACCATCGCGTTTTCATATAAGAACAACATTGTTTTTTTTTCGTTTACAGTAACATTTAATATTCGCGCTCACGAAGATGCGGGAGTTAATAAGATCCTCGTAGCGTGGCCGTGAGAGGCTCCCTCAGAGGGACGGGCCCTCGTCAGCCTCGCCCCACGCCCTCCCCAAACCTTACACTACCAACGTTTCCCTTCGATCATCAAAGTATCAAAAATATCTGCTAGAACATCCCTTTCCCTTAGTGAAAAATTCTCGATAGTACATTTTGAACAGTCTCAAAGTAACTAATGCGTAGGTAACAATTACAAATCTTCATTAAAATGTGGATATGCAAGAATGAAAGTATTGAAATCAACAATCGTTTTACATTAGGACGAAGTAAAGCGTTCCTACGTAGTGTCTACTGTTTAATATCTAACCTATAGGGTTACACGTCAATAAGATATATTAGCACTTATATTAAAAACAGTTTATGATAAATGACTGAACATGTGAAACACAGAGGATCATTGTCTGTACAAAAATTCCCAAATGATTTTTTTTTAATTTTATCAAATGTTTAACACATTCCTTCAAATTTAAGGCCACGGCGCATTATGGTGTTTCAGTAGATTATAAAGTTAGATTACTGAATTATATTTATGTTTTTATGATGACGTTTTAATATCTAATAACGGCCTTATATACACCCGTGCACGTCAGTATTGCTCGACGATTTCCGTGTTAGAAGCTGTAGCGTGTCGAAGTCCAAACGAAAGGGTGCTGTGTGCAGTTCAAGCTGTAGCACGGAGTCAGTGACAAGCGTCACAAGTCCTTACAAACCTACAAGTGGTACTAACCGAGGAAACATTACATTAACATTACTACGTCTCGTATCGTAAAAAATATCGGTGACAGACTTACGCTGATTCAAAGCTCACGATGTGCCTTACACACTAAACTAACATAGACAATGCGATATCTAAAAATACACAACTACTCGTACTTGCTATATAGGATATAATTTTAATTTAGTTCATCATAAGCATTGTGTTCTCCTTACAACTGGCAGGATGGCATTTAGTGTGTAAAATCGATTTGTGTGTGGACAATTCAAGCTTCGTATAATTAATATAGGTTTATAAACTTACGTGCATACACATATTATGATAACATTTAATTATCTAAAAGCAATTTCTTTGGCGACTAGCATCGTTAAGAAAGATTCCAAATTTAACTTTACTTCGTTCCAACCTAAACTTTCTATGCCAGCGACAATCAGAAATCATTCGTTCATTGTTCTATCAATTTGTTCTACGTCACCACTTTGTGGACGATATGTCGCGTTTCGTTAACATTTCTCTATTAAATATATCATTTGTTCAACATTCGAATACATAATCCGTCAGTATTGTCAATTTAGAAACAGTGCCAATATATAAACATCGCCATCTTCCCATCACTAACCGTCCCGACTCCTGCGCACACATCCATATAATTAAAAACATTACTTGATATGTCATTTGCTACCAACTTTTACCTATTATTTGGAATCTTTCCACTTTGTAAAAAATATTTATAACTAAAAATCACACACCTTAGATTAAAAATTACCTACACATGATGAAGAAACTGAAATCGTTACTGTATTTGCTTCATCTCTGTCTGACAACAGGAATATGTGAAAGCTAGAGCGAGATGACTAGCGTTATCAATACAGTACGCTCTCTAATCAAAGTAGCAACACCGATCACTATGGTACACAAGGAGCAAAGAAACTTTACATAAGTACACAATCACATTAACCTACGTGTCATTATTTAAAAGTAGAATTAATATCATATAAAAACATTTCAAGAAGTCCAAAACTTCGTCACTAAAAAAATCGTCACCTTTGTGAAAATAAACACTATTATATGCAAACGTCTCAACTAACTTAAGCGATAGTAAAATATTTTGCATTTAATTTTTACAATAAAATGTATCATAAATTCAAACGTGAGTTAATTTTTAAAAACATTCAGCATAGTACTTCTTCGAGGATGGATGGTTTGTGCTAATATGTGCTTTGTTAATCACCTTAACTTACAATCACAATTTTTGAGACAACGTGTTCTGACGGAAGCATTCCTATAGAATCCGTTCTACTAACAGCGGCTCATAACATGACGCGGCAACCTGAGGCTCTCAGTTCCGTCAAAACACATCAACGAATTTTACATTCATCATCAAACTCAACATCAGTCGTGAATACAGTAAAATCATTGAATACAATTATTCTCTTTCAAGAAAAAATACATCAAAAATTAAGTGAAACACCAACGTTCTGTGCAATTCACTAAAATTATACTCCTTCATTTAGCGTATTCTCAACAATGCAATATCGCTTAAATACATATAGAAGCGACGGTAGAAAAAAACTTCTCGAATGTATATGAAAACGAATACAATTCCTGAGCAATTGATTGCGTGGTACGTCGTGCCAGCCAGGTTCAACTGGACGCGGAAGCGGCTATTGTATTTACAACTTCGCATGGCTCAACGAACTTATCAAATTCAACGACGCACTACCAAGTAAATGTAATAAGTGACCAAATCGTTAACCACATACAATATGATAAGCTAACATCGATACATTATATCTACCTTGATGAATACATTAACAGGTGAATCTTAACTGACACAAAATTATCGTTTTCAAACAATCATTAAGAGTAGAATACACTATCGATATGGTTACTGTAAAACCCTTATTATATCCTGTCGAATTCGGATATCGTTCCATTATTTCTGTCAACAATGTGCTACCTGCCTCGAATCGTCCGACTCTCTCAACAAACGTCATACCTAAATAACACACTACAAATATTTTGATTCTTAATTTCGTTTTATAAAAATACTCTCTCACACTACGTACCCTCTCTCTAATATCCCACGTCACGACGTCACCGTCTTGTACAGATCCCGGCTTCCCTTAATATCTAGTTAGTAATACTACCAACATCATTATTCTAAAACTATTTACATTTTTGCTCGACACACTTCCTGGCGATAATGGTGTTAGAACGGCAATTAAATCAAATAAGGGAATGATGAGTGGCTGAAAGCTTGAAATTTCATCAATGATCAAGTCTTCTTCACCTCAATTCTAACAATGACATGCTTGAATTAATGATTTAAGAGTTGAAGGGAGCAGCAGCAACCGATTTGCTTATTCTCAATACCTAATGGCGAATCGAATGAGAGATCCTTTTAAATTTATGTTGATGTAAATGTAAACAAAAGGGAAATGAAGTAGTTTACTTCGATCTTAATTTTAATCTTAAGAAAAACTGCTGAGTATAAAATTATAAACGATCTTGTAAGCCTAGCTTGCGCTTACGTAACTAGTAGGTGCTAAGTTAGTAGTAAAATGTTCCCTAGAGTAATTGACTTTGAAATATTGGTTGTTTGGTAGCGCTCTCTTTTGAAGCAGTGCTGCTGACGGGAACTGTATCCAAGGAGTCCTAAAACGGATATTAATAGCTACGTTTTCGTAGAAAAGTAAAGCTTACTTGGGATATTAGGTTCTTACATTAGAATACAAATAGTACTTACACACGAAGATTTATAGCCTACATTCATAAGAATATGTATTTTTTATGTAGATATTTAGTGCTGTAGGAAATGTACCGCCTAATTCACTGAGGAGCGTCGTTTGGTATGTGATGTTTGTCTTCTGATGATAAGCAAAGGAGTTCATAATAATATGATAGCGCTTGTGTAAACCAGTCGTTTCGACAAAAATTGGATACATTTTGTAATTTCTTAAAAAATACTTTTTGTGTTGCTGGATGGCTGTGTCGTTGCGTTAAGCGGTAAGCTCGGTAAAGGGAATATTATTGAAACGGAGTCTATTATTATTGTTATTTTATAAATTGTTTTTTATATACAATTTCTGTGCGACCGACTGATTGAGAAGTTGGATCAGGATCAATATTTATGCAGTGTTAAATGGTTTATAAGTGTCGTTTTTTGTGTATCAATTTCAAGATTAAATGTGTATTTAAGAAGTTTTAGTCTAGTATAGAGAAAAGATTATTATTTTAAAGTATATCTCTATAGAAAAAAGTGTTCAGTTTTGAAAATGATTACTGCAAAGTTTATAATTTTGAATTATTCAAATACAATTGTTGATCCCGATCCAAAAAAATATCGTGTTGATATCACTAATTGTTGGGTGTTACTCTAATTTTTCAATATGGAATGCAACATGACATTTTCATAAATTGGTAAAAAAGTTTACTAACAAACTTTTGTTATTTTTTTTCATATTTTTTTATTGAGTTTAAAAAATTAAGTCCATTTTTTATAAAGCCGCCATTTTGAAAACCAAATTAGAGTAACCCTTTCTTTTTTGCACCTAAAACTAAAGCAAATACTTACGATACTCATGCCGTTTGTTCCCCTACACCAACTGTATTAAGTCTAGTCAAAATGCACACACACAGGGTAACACGGGACCTACCACCGGGACATTTGTGCTAAAGAATCTATGTGTATTGAATAAAAGTGCTGTTCGAGTAAATATTTTGAAAGCGAACACCGAAATTTTGATGAGACATTCAAAACAGGATGATAATTAAGTCTTGCAACGTGAATACCTTTACAAGTTCTTTTTATAACAGAGTTCCCTAAGGTTATTTTCTAAAAAATAGAAATTATATAGCTTCTAGCTCTAAGTATTGATTTCGTAACGAGTTTTAAAAGTGAGTAAGGTTTTGCATATTTTTTTAGTCTGTGCCTTTTATAATAAATGTGAGGAAGACCTTAGGAATATTATTAAGATTCTATCATATTATTCTAATAAGTTACTAAGATAAGAAACAACTGGTAATTCGGATTTTTATAAATAACAGCTATTCAACTCTGCGGGGTGTGTTCAAGTACTTTGTGATGCGATATCTAAAATA
Organism: Pyrrhia umbra; assembly: GCA_963891755.1. NCBI lineage: Eukaryota > Metazoa > Arthropoda > Insecta > Lepidoptera > Noctuidae > Pyrrhia > Pyrrhia umbra. Next base: position 7,584,550 of record OY982935.1, read on the forward strand.
CGCATTGATAAATGTTGCACTGTTTACATCATAAGCAGATTCATTAGCACAAACATGCATTATAAGTTGTAACCAAGTTAATTTTATTAAAATAGTTACAACTTAGCGGGTGAAACTACAAAAGCGCTACTTTGGTAAAAAAAAGAAAATAAAAATAAAACACACATCAAAACTGCAATGAACTGGTATTATTATAAAAAGCAATTACAACAAAAATAATTCAAAACAAAACGATGTACATTAATTTAAAGAACAATTGTTTATACAAATAATTAAAAAAATATAATAATTATAACAACAAACATCGACAAAATATATTTAAAGACAAAACATGTTTCAATTCAGTCCTCGAGCTTTAGAAATGCAATTTTTAAGAATGATAATGTTTCTCGTACAGAAAAATCATTTCTTTTTCACTAACATTATTATGCAAAAACACAAAAAATTAATGGGAATTAAGTTTGTAATAATAATTATAACTGAAACTTAAATTACCATTTACTGGTTAAAAAATAAAGAGTAACTACCGGTCGACAAAAAAAACTAAAAAAATAAAATCGGGATTACACAGTTTTACTAGGCGTAAACTTGAAGTTGTCATAATTTGCAAATCTTATTTAATAGAATTTCGATACACTATACTATACTTAATATAAATATAATACGATGAAAATGATCTCAATTAAGTAGAAGCGTATGTTGTTACCAAAAACTAGATTTCTTCAGTGAAAATTACAACAATATTACGACAATGGTGTCTATAAAATGGCATAATATTCACAAAGAAATCCGGACATTTAAGTCTAAAATAACGGTTTACCCAATTTCTAGCGTGACCTCAGTTCATTAGGACGAATAATTAAATAAAAAATCATTGGAGAATAAAATGAATAAGTCGATAAATTCGTCAAAGTAAACTGAGGTAAAGCAGACTTGTGGTCAATTGTCGACTTACAATCAATGTTCAGTTATCAGTGGATTAAATGAAATCTATCGATCACCTCGTCTTAGGATATAGGAACAGGGCAGTCTATAATAAAATCATTGGTGAATAATCACTGAAATTTGGACACTAAGACGTGTGACGTGTTTCAACTAATCCAGTGTTGATTAACTATTTGATCGAAGATGCATCGAGGCGACGGTTGCGTGTGCACGGTGGTAGGCAAAATACAGAAAACAATGCGAGAAGAAATCAGTTGTTCTCAAAACGTTCAACTTTTAGTGCAAGTATGGTAATAATAAATTCGAAGGTCGATATTATACACTAAAGCTGTCGCCGTTGAACTGTCAGCCACTTTTTTTAACATTTGGCAATTATTTAGATTTTTTATTACATATTGAGCAGTTATAATTAAAATTATATTGTATAAAAGATTGCCAAAACTTACTTATTATAAGGTAGGTAATCGGTGGTAAATAAATATTATTATTTTAATTAAATATTAAATAAAGACTTGTAAAATTTCCAGTATAACATTACGATAACTTGCACTACAAGTATAAAGATGAAACAATCATAAGTAATTCGATCAGATACCCTTACGATTAGATTTATATGAAAGTATGGTACATATTTACAAACAATACTAAATATCACTTATTAAATCACAACATGATCTTATGGCACACGATATACAGGTCGCCACGGTGCGCACGCGCTGTCTGCCGACGCATCTTCAAACATTTTTAATTTATTTAAGATATATCACCAAAATGGAAACGCGCAACCTAAAACTAACAGATCTTCAAGATACCGACCCAATGCCGGATCAGATCTCTCTATTGTCATAGATTCAGCGAGAAAAAATACTAAAAAACATTATTTGCTAAGAAAACCAAAAAAGATCTAATGAAAAAAAAATCAAACTAAAATAATTCTGCTAACACACTCAAACACACGGTAATGAAGTAAAAAAATAATAATAATAATAGCGCAATATTCATAAAATACAAAAGAAAAGTATACGTTACACATGCACCGTAATACTAAACACTACAAAAATAAAGTTGTTTCCATATAAAAAAATATCTTACCAGAATAACAAATTGTATAATTATTTTGTATACCGAGCTGTTTATAATACTCCCAGTAAGTAGAAACGCATGCGCGCCGTTTTAAATCTGCTAAAAATCTCAAAAAATTAAAAAAAAGATGCTAGCGAAACGACCATTTCCTAAGTGCTCTAATAGTTACTACCGTGTCCAATGCTTATAACATACAATCAATGCATAAAAACGAACAATATCAACCAAATGTTACTAAAAACAACATCAGAAGACTAAGGTCCGTGGGCTCTCAGCGACTAGGCGGTATCGATAACATTACTGCTGAAGTACTGCCCTCCGATATAGAACGAGAGAAAAACTTACAATCTTTTAGTATCTAAAAATGCTTTATAAATTCTCAACTGAGAGCATCTCTAGTTAGAATGCATAAAATTTTGGAACTAATTGAGGTCTATAAAACATTCTTGATCGCCACTTTGTGATGTTACTATTACGTATAAAAGAAATAGTATTAATATTCAGTAGAGGTTAATAGTCATTGCTTTACTAATGTCCAAACGCCGCAGTCAACTTTGTCATTGATAAAACCCCTAACATCATTATTTCCCTAAAATTTAGTAACTACGTTAAGTGGGGTAGTAACCAAAGATTGTCCATTTCAGCTCAATCAATTTAACACTTACCTAATTAATAATGTAACAACTCCTTACTTAGTTTTTTTTAATAATCCATAGTTTCCATCGACACAGAATAAGTGCTAATTAAAAACAGGAAGTGCTATTGTGCCGTAGAAATAATCTTAAAACTAACAACAATACCGCTCGATGCTCTCTTATTTACGATAAAATCACACGCTTAACGCCTAACAATTTGTTAAGTAATAATAGTTAAAATATTGGTCCAACAAATGGGCTAAATAATACAAATGCCCTTAATATTCATCCCTAATTTAACGATGTGGGATATGAAAAAATATTATTCAATAGATCAAAAAATGATAAGGATTCGAGAACACCGTTCGCGCGAAATTTCGGATCGATCCAACGGAATTTAATCTCTAACCATCAATCAATAGGTACTCGAATAACAATGTCAATACTATAACTAATCTCATTACAGTTTCGTTTAGAAATAATTCATAAAGAGATCTCATGCCGAATATTGTAGAGAATACCCATCGCAAGCCGGTATGATCACATCGAGACAGCCACAGGGTTGCACCACTTGCACACTTTTAGCAAGTTCCGTTCACATATCGTCACTTGAACTACAAAAATTGACACACGCTTCGCTAGAACGGTAAGTCCTTACGTCGGTTAATAATAATATTTACGTCTCAGGGTGTCGATTTTTGCTCTATAGTTCATCGGTCATTCGGATCTCCTGTGATCAGAGCGTGCTACTCACATGCCTATTGGCGGCACTTGCACGTAGCGATAGATGTAAAGCCGGTAGTCTTTGCTCGCGAGAACCACGGAGCCGTCGTCCATCAGCGCCACGTCGAAGCACTGAGCATGTTTTACCTTGCTCTCCAGTGCCGATACCAGTTGTCCGTCTTGCGTAAATATCGTCAGATTGAAGTTGTTGTGATTATCAGCGATCAAGATTTCACCAGCTGCGTTGATGCCGACACCAATCGGGTAGTTGGTGACACCTTCGCCACCAATCTGGCGCAAGTAAATACCTTCGTAATTGAACACCTTGACGCAATGTGCGCGGTTGTCACTGATAAAGATCTCTTGCTTGTCGTTAACAACTACTCCATTGGGGAATTCCAGATGTTTAGAGCAGCCGAATTTCTGAAGCACGTTGCCAATCTGGTCGAAAATTATTACACGCATTACTTTGCATTCGACAACGACAATACGGCCTTTGTTGTCGACTGTTACTCCGCGTGGATGCTGAAGAATATTAGCGCCGAATTTGCGCACGAATTGGCCGTATTGATTATAAATCTGAATCTGGTGAGTAGGCGATCTTTCAGTAACAATAATATCACCTGAAGTGCGGACAACAGCTACTCTGTTCGGGTACAGGAGTTGGCCGTCTCGTTTGCCACATTCACCAAATTGGAATTTGAAGCGTCCCTCCTTGTCGAAAATCTGGATACGATGATTGTTGGTGTCGGCAACTATTATATCATTTTGAGCATTGACAGCTACTCCACTTGGCTCTGTGAACTGACCTTCCATCACACCGAACTCTCCGAATTTGCAGTGATAGATCATCTTTTGTCGTTTGATTTGAGATTTCGGCGGGAAAATGGCAGTGGATATTAACTTGTTCGTCAAGTCTAAAATAGGATCAGTGTGAGCCGAAGTTGTTAGTGAGTATGGGTCGGTCGTCGTCGGAGGGAAGAGCGAGTCGCAGCCACCGTTAGACCACTTCTCGTAAGGGTTGATACCATTCAGGTTAATATCTCCGATAGCAGATGAGAATGGTCCTAGACTGTTGGCACTGTTGAATCGTTTTGAGATAATGTTGGACTCGAAAGGTGAAGTAGATTGGCTTGTGGGCCCTAGGAGTCCATTTGTGTAAGGACGGTCAAGCACACCATTTAAGCCAGTTGGCAGGTGGATTCCACCGTTCAGACTGCCTGAACTTCCATTAACGCTGCTGCTGCTGGATGATGATCCGCCATTCAATAAGTTGCCGTTAGTAGGGCGAGCAATAGGAGGCTGTTTAGTCGGGCCAACATTCGCCTCTGAGCTAGAGCGCACGTATCCAAAAGTGTTTCTTACGCCAACTTGTATGGCTTGGTAGTTAGAGACAAATTCAAGCTCGCAAGCTGTCTGTACGCTCTGTTCAGGATTAGAACTCATTAAGGATTGCAATTTCGTATCTAACAATTTCCTGAACATAAGTATCTCCGCAATGTTGGCGCATTTAGTCAATCGCTCTACAAAGTCGCATGTCTGGTATATCTTATCAACAGTCTCTTGAGCTTTCTGCCCGACTACTGTGAGAGCAATTTGTTTCGTGGAGAATACGCTTTCAAGTTCTTTGAGTAATTCCTGTTTGCGCTCCTCGAGCATAGAGCGATAGAATTGGAACGTATCGTTTATTTCATTTTGAGCTTTGTGGTACTGAACTTGTAATTTGCCAGCGGCATGTTCAACAGTTTTGACTACGTGCCTTATTTCAGTGGCTCGAGTCTTGGCTTCATTTACAGCCGTTTGCATCAACTCCAATTGTTTGGGCCCAGCATCAGATAAGTGCTCGCAGTCATGCAAAGCAGCCGGGTGTTCGATTATTGTACATTCCTTGCATACCGGCACGGAGCAAGTGCGGCAGAAGTATTTTAATATATCATTTTTGTGTCTCGGGCAAAAAGCGGTCTTGTCGCCGCTCGCAGTTAGGGTAGATCCGAGCATACCCTTGTCATCTTTCAGGTCCGTGAACGCCAGCACACGGTGACCCTCAAAGCAATGCATGAATTGGTGCGCCATTACGCAGTTTGGGCAGAGGAAGTTAGCGCAATCAACGCAACGTGCGACGGCGTCCGATTCCTTGGACTTGCAGCCGGTGCAGCGGGCTGAAGGCGAGTTGGTCTGGCGAGCAGTTGGCAGAAGATCGGCGTCCTGCTCTACAGCCGCAGCTATAACAAGGTTCGTGAGTAGCCCAGGTACGCCGGCTGTGGGTAGCTGGCTGTCTACGCGACAAGTGACGCAGGTGACTTTGTCGGGGTGCGTTTGTTCCCGCTCCAGGCAACCCCGGCAGAAGGTGTGGAAGCAGTTGAGTACTTTGGGGTCGACAAATGTTTCTCGGCAAATTGCGCAGGTGGTGTCGAGGCCGTCGAACTCGCGGAGGTCACATACGGCGGAGTCACTCGCTGGGGGCGAGGATCCACTGAGAGTCAGGGGCGATAAGGAGCCACGCTCCAGCGAACCTATTGAGTTGGCACCGGGCAGCGACTCAAGGGACGGGGTGCGTGAGGCCATCTTCAGGAAACCGGCATCCCTGAAACAAGATACATGAGCTATTAATAAACTAGTAACATAAACATCGCAAAGAACATTGAATCGTAAATGTCGGAGGTAACCATTTCTGTTATTAAATGATGGTAAGCTACATAATATTTTTCAAATATCTTTCATACAGGCAGTCATCTTTTTACGGCTCTCATGAGGTAGAAAAATTCGTATATGAATAGTGGGTATTACGTAAATGCATTTTCCCTCGAAGCCGTGACCTTAGATACAGGGGAAGCCGCTGCTATAAACTTGATAAATAGAGAAGCTTTACCCAATATTTTCAGGAAATTTACGAGCGGCCGAGCGATACACCGGAAGAAGCCGAGTAGAGTAGCGAAAACATCAATAACGGTGTCGTAAATGCAGGGAGCCAGGAATGTTTACATCAGATGCACTTCCTAAGGGCGGCGGTTACCATGGAGACGTTAGGGTGACGCGGGTAAGGGGATCCGTTCTCGAATTAGAGGGTGGAATATTTCGACTCCCTATTTTTACCTTAGGGGTATTCGAGGTGAATGGCCTTGGCAGCGAGTTGGTTTAACGGCTCTAATGCTTAATTCCAGAGTTGCAATTCAGTTGCAAATTTGGGATTGTAATGACGCTAATCCGCAGCTTGCGGTGCGAAACTTTATGAAATATGGCCTCTGTTGTATTTTTATACGGCTTTTAATTAAAAAAGCACGCCGATGAGGCGATAAAGACGCGTCTGGGTATATAAAACAGTGATATTAAACTACCTATCTACATTTTAAAGCAAAACGAAACACGAATGTATTACTTTAAATAAATAATACACTGAACTCTTTGAAAATTACTTGCTGTTTGTCGAAAATGAAAAGAATGCACTTTATCATGCAGCGAAGACTCTTACTATTACTCTTGACGCTAAGTTAATCTTCAAAAGTTTTGTGACTTAAACAACTCGTGATATCATGTAAACTTAAAATTAAAAATTAATTGTTCTGTAGCAGTAACACCAACGTAGTTTTTTAGTTAATTTATGTCGACATCGACCTAAAACTTATTTTTCAGCACTTAAATAAGGTAACTAATTTGTTATGTTTACAAAAATGAATCATTCAATTATATAGTTACTTTAACTGGACCAAAAATTGTCAACGAAACATTTAAGACACATTTCAATGAAGATTACAGAGCAACATATCTCAAAACTTACAGCATACATACCTACGTATAAACTTGGCAAGTATATATATGTATGTATGAGTAAGGGAGATTCAGTCCACGTAGACCGGTCCCTTTACAATACATCACAGGAAGCCGGCCTGTCTAATTCCTGATACGTCGTAGCAAGTTTAGCTTACACTACATAGGGACACCATTTTAGACGATAGTTTGGGATAGATCGTCGTGTTCTTATAATTTCGAGAGCTTGAAACAAAAATCATCTCTAACAGATTATGACAAAGGCACTGGCTACTGGTAAGCATGTTTCTTACTGTAGATGCAAATTTGAACTCTTTCTCAATACAAAAAATATTAATGCTTATTTCTATATTAGGCTTTCGATCAGCAATAAATCAATCAATTGAGCTTTTTTCGAAGAACGACCAGTTATTCAGTAACTTATTTTTTCACGTTCGTACCGGCTATAATTCTAGGATTATTTTTAGTACTACTTGAATTGGATGGAGTTTCTTGCCGGTTCTTCTCCATAGGACCTACTCTTTAGAACCGTGCAACTAGTGTGACTTTTTATAAAAGTCTGCAAAGGCCTATTTGAAATAAAAAAAAATACTTTCGACTTTTGAAAATTTGTATTAAATTACCAAGAATTTATATAGACGATTGCCTAAAAACCATGTAGGGGTATGTCACTAATATCTGGACAATCTAGCCTATAGGTATTTGCGTGATAGATGGTACGGCCGCAATACATTACGGGAGCAGTTTCGTCCCGAGTGACGGGCGGCTCGATTGCATTGCCGATGCTGCATACAAAATGGGCGAGCGGGGACCAATGAAGACATAGCAGGGAATTTGTACCGGTTTCGGCGACAAATTAGGTACGTTTGGTACTTGGTACGTAATGTGATTGGATGGAATTGAGTTTGGAAGTTTAGAGGCATTTGGGTGTAACGAGTTGTGTGATTGCTCTGCAGTGGTGTACTTTGATCATACCTATGGGTTGAGCAATAATGTAAACCTAACTTTAATGTGAATGGTTTTTATTATTCGCAGTATGAAAAGACTTTATCTGTGTATGATATGCTTGTTTTTTTAACAACGCGTTTTTCTTTGCGATATTATTCCATTTTAGATTAAAAAATACTTTTTACTTTTACAATATTAGTGTACTCGTATATTGTTGTTTTTGCTTTACATATTATTATCAAACTAATGATATTAGAAACATAAACTCATGCAGATTATTAGATTTCTCATTTTATTTATGACATAAATAACTGAGGGGCTAGACAAGTGGCAAAAACGCTATAGAATAGAAAACAAAATGTATGGGAATGACATATAGCTAGTCGTAAACGAATGTCATTCCCATACATTTTGTTTTCTATTCTATAGCGTTTCTATAGCATTTTTGCAATTTGTCTAACCCCCCTGGTTCGTATAATAAGTTTCAATTTGTAAACTGAACATTTATGGCTCTAGTAATCCTGTCTAAAAGCATAATAGTTCCAATTTCTTTAGCCATATTGACCAATAAAAGAGAATTACGTAAAAGCATTTACTTTGCCCCCAGTACACTAAATTGAGACCTTGTACTAATAAACTGTAATCTCTAGGGCCTTTAATAATTAATTTCTATTGTCTGGAACGCTAGAATATGTTATACCTTAGAAACTTGGACATAGTCAAGTAAAATACTTTTAAGCATGCCATATTTTGTAACATAGGCTACTCTCATCCAATACATTTGTGAAATTCTAAAAGTATTTTATTTTTAATAAGCAAGAGTAATCCGTTCATAAATACTGTGCCCAGTCAACTTTGAGCCACCCCTTATTTTCTCATGAGTTCGTACTAAAGGCCGTAGATATTGTTAAGGGGATTATAACAGGTGGATGGGCCTTGCTATCCACCTATACTTACAGTATTCTTCTGAGCATTATTCTTAGCGTTTAAATCCGATTCATTTACCTTCAATGTCTCAGAACTAATATTTCTATTAGCCCTATTATTACACTAAAAATGCCTTTGTTGTTTTTCAATTTTAAGAGTATTTAGGTACCGGTGAAAATATCAACCCATTTCAGCTTTGTTACTGATGGGAACGAATCTGCGATACCTTGCGACTCCTTAATATTCACAGACGACGCGACTTCTATTATATGCCATCAAGTAGGCCATATGCTTCTCTTGCTACAGCTGAATACTTATTCTTCTAGTAATTCGATAGTCCCATCTCACAGATGTAATAAGTTCTAACGTCATAATCAACTGCCCAGCCTTGTCTCAACTTAGATTTATTTTTCAATCAAATTATCTCATTAATTTGTCCCAATGCGAGTCTTATCTAATTTTCGCAACTCCATCCAGCAATTTCCGTTGGCTATACCGTGGTTTATTCACCGGATCGTGACGTGTTGCCATGCAAGCATATTGCGGTGCGCATCACTCGTAATTAGTACCGCATCGATATCCTGCCCGGTCAGCGGTTTGGGGTAACAAGTACATCTGTGTAGTAATTAACGTAAAGAGGTTAATGGTATCGGGTAAGGTGTAATTTGACCGGAACTGTGACAGCTTGCATATAGGAACCTATCTCCGTATGTTAGTTTAACAAATATAGGACACGATATAAAATTTTGACAAATGTTACGCCCTGATTGCCAATACGTTTTCAATTCAATAGTGATAGGGTACAGATTTTTAATCGACCTTATTTGTAATCAAAAAGATCAACGTAAGCGTACGACAGAAGACAGAAGCATTCCTACTCTTTTAATAGAATAGATACCGTCATCCTTAAGCTCAGAAAATGATAAAACCTCAACCAAACCCTTAGATAACAGCCCTCCAGTTAAATCTACTAGTTTAGCCCGTTCTATTCCCCTTTCTCCCGTATCTATGAAATAAATTCACACCTACATAAATATCGAATTTGTAAGGAGAACTCAATTTGAAGTTAAGATTTGTATCAGAATACTATATGCTTTGGCACAATAGTTGAAAATTGTGTACCGTTGTGCCCACAGAACTCCGTGGCTTCTTTGACACAGATATAGAAAGGATAGATAATGCTACATTGTGCAGCAGGTAAATGTGAGGGTCGGAAGGAATATAAATATCTCGTGTGTTCTTTGATTTATATATGGAATGTTTGTTGCATAAAAGCTCTCAGCTCGTTTTAGTGTATGTATGTAAGTCAAAACAGCTTCGTGGCCAATGCAAGTTGAGAGAGCTGTTTCAGGTCCTCAGTACTCTACTTATGTATCGATCTCTAATCTAAACGAATATTCATTATCGATTGTTTTTAATATAATTATGTTCATATAAGAAATTATAGACACTTCCATTTACAAGTCATCTTCGCAAGCCCATCGCACCGCTCGTGCCGCCATTAATTGCGATTGGGTCGAAGCAGATTACTGAACCCCAAAAGGCTTCCCGAACTATCGTAAATCACAATTTGTCGGACACAAAAATAGACCCAAATACCTAGTTACTAGAGTAGGTATTCGTGTGTGGTATACGGTGACAATTGAAATGTTAGGGCGGGTCTTGTTCTTGTATATTGGACGGTAGACGCAAGGTGAAGTAAAGACTATTATTTTAGGGTAACATGTACTAATTTGAGACCATTGTTAAGAAATACGCAGGCAATGGAGAAATGTCGTAGAATTATATTAAACGGTTCATATTTATTTGTATTGTTTGGCCACTGCACACAATGTACTAAATTTTATTTTATTTTAACTTATTACTGCGATTTTATCCAATATCAATATGCGGTTCTGATACATAATCAGAATATTACCGTTCTGCATGTCCTGGACAGCAAATTTATCAAAATTCGAATATTATTGGTATAAAATTATCTGGCAGATAAGTTTAACCGACATATATCCATAAAAGCTGTAACTAGCCATAAAGGAATGCAAAATTCTGTGGTTGTCGACAGTTCCCGCAAATTGCGATACCGGTCTCGCGACACTTTTTCTATGTCATAATAAATGTCAGACACTTGTTTAAGCACATACTTGTCGTATATACTGAGTGTGCGGTGTATGGTGTCGTCTGTAAGTCAAGCTTTAGACACATGGGATCTTTGAATTCTTCCTTGCCACTAAAGTTAAGACTGACTATTAATCTTTTGTAAAGATAATGGAAACAGGTACACAAAAAGTCACTCCTAAAACATAATCTGTAACTTTTAGCATTGATTCAGCTAAAGCCATTTTTTAAATGTCCATGTCCTTTACTGATCACGTCGCAGTAATAACTACAACGAAAGTAAAAATTAATATGCAGTACACGCACCGAACTAAAATTATCATAAGTAATTAAACTTTTATTATTAAGATCACTTCGGCCAGATTGTTGAATATAATTTTGTTAGGTCCTATCAAGCGTAAAGTTGTGTATTGTTCAGATAACAATTCTGACTTCCAGGATAATAGTAATTGTGTTAGGTTTAATGAATTCTTGTTGTCTAGTTGTGATTACCTATACATACATATAAAATGCTTTGTCCTGAATAGCTGGCGTATTAACGCACAGCCTAAACCGCTGATCGTAGAGATCTAATATTAATTATATTTTTTTTTCTTTTCTTTTATAATTCTTTGTATGATGTAGGCATTCGATAAGAAAGGATTTTCCGAAATTCTACTCCTAAGGGGGTGAAAAAGGTGGGCTAAGTTTGTATGCAACTCTGTCATTTTTAAGCTAGTGTTAGAATAATTTCCATTGGAATTTAATGTAACAACATAAACTTAAATATTAAAAGGCAAGTATAAATGCAATGTATAATTATGAGATGTTCAAATATATTTCAAAGCTTATGTCATTTCTAACTACGCTGAAAAGCATACTAAAATCTAGTCAAATCTAATTTTGAAATAAACTTGTCTAGAACATATCAAAAGGAAAACATAATTAACTTTTCAGTCCCTCCTTTAGTCCCAAAATTATCATTACACATCTCTGCGTAGACAAATTTAGTGTGGCATACCTGGAATAGACCACATTTATACGATACCCCGAAGTAGAAGCGGTCCGGGTGAAAAAAGATACGAGTTTCTTTACTCGCCGCGACTTATGTGGGTTTATTTTATTAATGGACCGCACCGAGCTGTTGGGACGGCCATCTTTCTTTATTGCTACCTTTTGTTGCGGCTGTGCTGTTTAATTTTTTTAAATTTATAAACTGTAAGGCGGAATTCTTTTGAAGTATTTATTCAAGACCACATGAATAACTGTTGAAGAAAATAGCATTTGACAATAATATTCTAAAGCAAAGTCAAAGCTTATCAAATCCAACATGAAAATTGGATTTTTTTCAATTAATTATCCACTCATATTTATTAAAAAATGCAGCACTATTATCATTTTCAAACATGAATTTTAAATGAAAAGCGATTATCATACACTCGATACGATCAAACGGGCGTTAAAAATAGTTCTTCGGCTCCCAGGGCTGCCACAAGCGCATTATTCAAAACACCCTGCTGCTTGTAAAAGTTAAAATTCATGAGCACCGTGTAGGGACAGTGAGCATATACCTATTTCATGAAAATGACAGCCCTACTTTTATGACATCACGTATTACGTTAATGTAGCGGCTGAAGTTTTTTTTGTGTTAATAAAAACGTTGATATAATTTGATATAAACAAAGTTTGAATTGGGTAATTTTATTACTAAATTAGATTACATTTGAGGGTTTTGTTACCAACATTTGACACTTCGCCATATACTTTTGTATGTGTAAAAAGCTTCTTATTTATCACTTTATTTAATTGTTTTGAACACTATGGATGTGAGTCAACATGTTCAACAAAATAGCAAATTGTTGTACAACGCAAGTAGTGACCACAGACGGCAACTTGTGCAAAAATTAAGCAATATCAGAGAACAACCTTTACATCTGCCGGCAAGGTTATTTACATAGCTATTTCTCATCCCCTTTTTAATATCTTTGAAAACATTTTCACGACAACATTATATTTGATGAAAACTTTCATGAATAAGTCTGGATTAATTTCTAAGAAAAGTCTAAAAATATTCTCCAGCCGCTCCCTAATCTTTAATATTGAATGACAACACATAAAACTTGTTCAATATACCCTAGAGAAATGCAAATCCCTTGTCCTTTTTTAATAAATAATGTATGACGCTTCGAAAGCGAGTCTCTAGATAAAAGTGACACCGATGTTTATTATTTACGGGAGCAATCAAGTTGGTTCGTAAAAGTGACGAAACGTGTGGTTGTTAGAACTAGTGGTGGGACACAGCTGTAAAAACCTCGAATTTATTATCTCTCGATGTTACAGATCGAGTGATTAACATGTGTTTGGAGGTAATATATTTTTTATCGTGTGATTTCTGTCACTGTCGTAAAGGTTGATCATGAAACCGAATTGACATATCAAACCGTATGGCGTTGTGAATGTTCCGAGAAACGGTGAATAAAATGTTCAGTCATAAATAAAACGTGAAAAGTTATTCAATCAATCAGTACATTTTGATATTAATCAAAATGACGTATGTCTACGGAATAAGTCACAGTATTTGTAGAATTCCTGTCGCGGATTACGATGTAATCACGCTACGCACTATATATAATATGTATGTACCTACCTCTTATGACTAATTAATATCACATACTCACGATTAGCCGTAATAACAATATTTATAATTCAACAGGCCGCGATAGTACTCACAAACAGGAATTAGTGTCAGAGGGGTAAATCGCTCATCAATCAATGGTCATACCGTGAAACCACGACAACACATACATTGCGCATTTTGTTTGCGTGTGTCAGTTTTCGGCACCAGATACAAGTAATTTATTCAACATTTATTTATGTAATCAAGCTATGAACTGAATGCTGATAAGTAGGTGAAATAACAAAAAAAAATACGTATTGCAGTAGTAGGTATATTTGCGAATCGAATAGGTAATTACATACGAATTAAAAAGGATTTATTTATTCGAACAAGTATATTTACATTCTGTACAGTATGAAACACGGATTAAAATACATATCTGATATTTTTATTTCGAACATTTGTATGTTGAAATTTTTCATCTATCAATTATTTTGTTCCCATTTAAGAGTTATTTTATTAAGTACGATTTCTCGCATTTATCGATAAAATCCTGCAATTCCGGCCCCGACCTACGCAACTGTCATGTTATTCTGTAATACGTCACACACACGTGTAACGTACGGGGACCGAAATGCAAATCCCGGCAATCTAACCACTCGGCGCGAATCCGCACATTTCCACTTTAGGCCCTATGTTCGCTATTACGAATAAATTTTCGATTAGATTTCGCGAATTTGAATAATTCCAGCTTGAGTTATTCGGAGTTTATTGACGGCTTTTTATGATGGATGACATATTTTTTCAACAAATTCCAGTTGTAACCGTCATTTTTGTATTTTTTGGAAGATCGTTCTTTTGTGCGCGTTAATGTATGTATTTACTGTTCAAGATACACTACGTAAGTTTTACTTAATTTCCTTTTGATCTACGAAGACTACAATCAGATAAGGACAACGTCAGGCAATCGAAATACGTCGAAACGTATCGGAATGTCATGGATATAACATCTAGATCAGCTGACGTCACACACGGCAGTGACGCTGAATTCCCTCTCATGTAATATTAATTATGACTTAAACACAATCTTCGCGACTAAGATGATTACGTCATCGTGATAGCATCACACGCCATCGCAAATTGCCGCCATTAAAATTCAGCGCAGATCTAAAATACGAAATTGTAGGTAATGAATCTAAACGCTCCTTCCAAATTGAATTTGAAGTACATTGTAATGACGCGTGTCGCTGTCTCTTTCGCTCTTGTTAATAAATATCGACGTTAATTCGAGTAATGTTCATGATCTGACTTATGTCATTTGCATTTAAAATAGCTATCTGAATTACTGGATGAAGTGAAGTTCCAAGTATTATTAACCCTTTATGTGTCTCCATATTTGTCAGAGCCACTCAATATTAAAGTCTCGAGTAGCTTTGCATATTTATTTAACTAAAATCTTCAACAATTCTGTCTCAATTAATTGATAGTTTAAATGGAGAGAAGCAAACATATTCGCAAAGACAAGCTCACTAAATCCCGTGAGAAAACAACAACGTGTTGTTTGCATAAACAAAATAGTTATTTATCATTATATGCGACTCAATTTAGAATACGAAATTGATAGCTCTAAGAAACACAAAATAAACACGAGACTAGAGACAATGATAAATATTAATAAAGGAGAAACTAAAAGCGTTTCGTTAGTATAAACAACTTCAATCAAAGCTTAATATCTTTGTAACGTTATTTGGAATGAACAAACATTTACTAATTGGTTAATTGTAAACATTTTACATTTATAATTGAGCTTAGTTTTGATATGTTATTTATTAAACTAAAAAAGACATTTATACTAAATAAACATAACTAAAACAAATATTTTAAATAAATATTGTTTGTTAAATAACTAGATTTTTTAAAAGATAAAAATATTTTAATAGAAATGATTACCTGAGCATAATTATTTTAATAATTATTATAACTTACATATTTACTGCTAGAAGATATGTCTGCAGTAAACATTTTACTCTCTGCTTCTTAGGTTAATTCCAATCTCGATACTTACCTGGAAAAATAAAAAAAAATCATTAAAAGGTATGCTTTCAAAATAATAGTTTTACAATGGGTTTATAAGGAAAGGGAATGTATTACTGGCTTGTTAGATAATGCAATTGAAGTCGGTAACTTATCAACCCCAACGTGTTCCATTAGTTATGCATAACGTTTTGCAATTAAAAATGAGGAAATACCAGCTTCTACCCGCAGTGTTGCTCGTTATTTGTAATTGTGCCTGAGCAGCTGAAAAAAAATCTTCATCGCATCAAAGTTCCGGAGCAATAGTACAAACAAATAAATTTGAGCCACGTTTAAATATAAAAAAACATCCTTCTCATAATAATTGAAAGATTGAAAAGATATATGTATGTATGTTTGTAACTCTTTCACACAAAAACTAATGAACGGATTTGGATGAAATTTGGTAGACACAGTTTATAACTTGGATTAATATATACATTATTTTTTATCCCTGTATCTGAACGATGACGCAGACGAAGTCGCGAGCAGAAGATAGTTTGCTATAAATAGTCAGATGATTACCAAAGCATATACATTCAGTGCTTCATATAAAAAGAAAATGGAGAAACTAATAAAAATGCTTTGCACTAGTTTTAAGCGAGTAGAATTAATTTCAAACAATTTACTAAAGTGCAGTTGAAATAAATTTAATTTCAACTGTCACGCGTGTAGACACTGGTAACTAAATGTTGAATGTATTTTATTGCTGCTTTCGTAAAAATACTAATATTACAATGAAATTATTTACTGCCCTATTTAGTCAATGTTATATTCTTCCCAACATTGCCTCGGTTTAAGACTGTTACTAGGAAACCCAGCCACGTTTAACTCTATTCAATATATTTGATTACATGCAAATTAGCTCACTATAAAGTTAATTTTCGCTGAATATAACGAGAAGTAAAATATTGAAATAGCTAGATTGGCTGCTAGAAATTGTTGCTATAAGTTCTTGCGATGTCTATAGTAGTTTGCCATGCTGTTATATAATACATAGCTTAATGGAAAATGTAGTTACTCTTAGTGAAATTATTCTAGTAGTAACAGTGTAACAGTTACAAAGATTAGCCTTTACATAGAAACTTTGTATGTTTGCGCAAGCGTCTGACGCCTTGTCTTCATAGAAAACTGATGCGCTAGAAACGAAAGTTTATATATAGCGAACACAGCTAAGCGGTATCTAAGTAACCTTTTCATTTCTCATACACGGAAAGTACGCTTGAAGTTACCTGATCAGAGGGACGAAAGTAGTACTTTTCGTCCCGGGGAAGCGATTTTCCCTGCTGTCAAAAAAAAAAAAACTATGCAAGCCATGTCCCTGTATACAGCCACTCTGTTACATCGCGGCGTAAAATTGCAAAAAAAAAAATATTATCTATAATTTTGTAACATGTTTTTATACTTACCCAGGTATTTTTAATTTAGAATATATATTAATTAATTATTAATAATAAATTATTATTTAATTTAAATAGATTTGAGCAAAAATAATTTACTATCAAAAAAATATTAAGACTGACAAAAAAAAAAAAACTATGCAAGCCATGTTCCATCTATACAGCCACTCTGTTATATCGCGGCGTAAAATTGCAATAAAAAATATTATCAATAATTTTGTAACACACAGGTAATTCTAATTTAGAATTCAATAAATTATTCGTTAATTTAAATAGATTTGAGCAAACTTTTTGACAAAAAAATACTGGCTGGTAGAATGCCACAGAAAAAAAAGAGGCGGACAATCCATCTTCAGTTGTTTCGTCGAGCTAATGCTAATTATTTACGTTTATAAATAAAATATTGTTTGTTTATGTAATAAGGTTTGTATTTCCTTTCCTCATATTCGAAATGAAAAGCAGAGTGTTTACCTCGGGAGAAAGACCTATGTAGGCCCTCGAACTGTTAGCGCCCTCGCTACGCTCGTGCGCCAAACCATCTCGGGCCTAAATAGGTCACTTTCATCCCTTGTGTAACAATCTACTATTAAATAATAGGTATATCAAATGACATTGAATGAAAGTCAATAAACGTTCCAAAAACGTTCTTAATAAATTAATTATGGGGAATCATATATAAATTTTGTATTAAAACTTGTATTCCTCGAGTTTATTTTACTGCTAAATTAAAATTCCGACTGTGCTCCAAAATAAATGTTCGCGCAATTAAGTTAAATAGTCTAATTGGGTTTTTTTGATCTTCTTTTTTAGAATATGGAATAAAATTTTTGATTTTAATGTAATTTAGTTTTGTTGCGTAAAATTTCAAGATGTTTTTTTTTGCTAGTTTTTGATTCTGCTTTTTTAAACAAGCGATGCAATCAGCGAGTACTCTAATGTTAAGACTTTCTACTTTACGAATACTACAAAGTCCTATATGAGCAACCTATAGATACCAATTTTTTTTTTTGCTTACATAGCACGTGTTTTTTAGCAATTCAAGAAATAAATTATAAATCAGTGGTTAGTTTTGATCGACAACGAGATTAAAAAGACTAATTATAAAATATGAGGTGAGAAAGTAGTACTGTTTTCACTTCTTCAAGATTAAATTAACGACTTTTAAAAATATACCTAGGCAGGCATGTTACGTGTACGGTATCAATGATACTCTTTTATTTTTCAATGTGCCATCTCGGCAAGGGAAACCGTAGAATGTTCCTATAAGCTGCTTAACATCTCGAGTGAGCGACCTACAACTAAGATATGTGCTCCTAGTATATGCCTTGAGTTGCCCCTAGCTATTACCTATATCATAACGCTTGTATTTAGAAACAGGTAAAGCAATGTTGTAAAAAAACAAATATCTTCAAAAATATTATGATGAACCTGACCTCGGAATCGAAAACTTCATGTTCAGCAATGACTAGATCTATACATGGGCTATCCATCACTACATACTGCAATTTTATTAACCATATTAATACCAAACTTGGCTCAAGACCAGATTTGGCACGAACCGTAACTTTCATTGCTCCACGAGGGCTCGTAAGCTCAATGTTATTTATTAACCAATAATTCTATCTCTTATTATAAACAACGTTACGAAATTACACCTACAGTTGTACATCACTCGACTACATTATGGGAAAACTTTGATAATCACACACTAGTGATGCGAAAAACAACGAGATATATTTTTCCCAGGATAACACCTATTCCCAGCACCGTACAAGTTTGACTATACTCGTTAATGTGAGTTACTAGTTTACGGACGTGTCAGTTCGCGCGGGAATTCGATGAGACTCCAACCAAACTTTGGTATATATGCGACAAAAGAAAAGATGCATTTTAAAAACGACTTTCACACGATGTAATAAGATTTAGAATCGTTTTGCTCTGCTTGTTTACAATGTGTTTGGTGTTTATATTGCAATATCTTTAACACCTTAGTTTCGTCTGAAATGTGAATTTTGAATATATCTAATGCCTTTAATGATTGTCCAAAGATATCTAACCTCAAATGAACCTTGGGTTAAACGATTAATCCTAACTAAACTCGTAAAACAAACACTTTAATTGTAAATAAACAGAACTAAGGACATCAAACAGATATTATTTCGATTATTCCTAATCGGCAGTCTACTATCGATGTTCCATATAGACGTCTTCCATAATCGCTGAAGTTACGTAATTAATGTACCACAATAGTCGTAATTACGACCCAGCCGGTAATTAGCACACAGAAATGTGGTACGGCTCAATCAAATATAACGACAACACCTATCTTGATTGCTTCTTGCGCCTAATTCTGCGATACATAGTCAACATTGGATTATCGATTATTTCGCACTTTGTTTGATGTTTATCGAATATTCGATTGTGAGGTCTGACTGTTTATTTATAAACGTTGCATAACAGCGTTAGCGGTATATTAGGCAGTATGTATTCAGCTCAAAACTAGTGTATAGAGATAACAAGCTATTAAAAAATATATCACGTAATAAAATATTCATGACTTTTAGCATAAACCGATTGGGACAAAAATGATATTCCCATCGCAATTCCCAACTGTCATGTCGTCCGAACGTTATTCAAATCGCGAACGTTCTAAACGTGGAACGTGTCATTTGCAAAGCGCCGGTTTAGAAGCAGTGTGTAACGACCCCGTTCGTATGATTACTTTTGTTTCAAACAACAGATGTCCGGAATAGACGTTGATAGCAGTCTCGATTGGGACAAATCGATTCCAACGTTTCGAATTATCATTGAACATCGGACTTGGGATCCAATGACGAAATTAAGACGGGGCTGTACAAAACAGGTGTCTACCTGAAACTTGGTACAACTGTTGAATTAATTGCTTTCTAAATTCATTAACTATTCCGTGAAGCCGTCAGCAAGTCTTAGTCTGTCTTCAGGCGAACCACATAATCAACAACACAAAGCTAGTAATTTATATACAGTATTCGCTCTGTAATGTACCAAAACTAAGAGACTGCATTAAGACAGTATGACGTCGCAGATTAACATATTAATCAGACGGTGGAAGCAGGAAGTCTCTCACTCTATACAGAACGCGGGAATGTAGTTTGCAAACTTTTAATTACAGTTGCAGCGATACAAATTGACCCTTATAATGTAGATCGTAAGATTCAAATTGGACAGAGGTATCCGTTTCAATAATTAATAAGAGCATTCGTTTGGGTGTCACGTTGCTGCGTCAGTCTAAGCGAAATATTTATAAGGGGATAAAGGTAGCTGGGATTAGGAAATGACGATGGTAAGCAAAATGTATTTAAAACAAGATTGCGAAACATGAAACCATCTGACTTGCAAAGATGTAAATGGCCTCCGAATAAGTTATTATCTCCAAAAGTAGATGTTGAACAAAAGTAATATCTATGCCAGTATAAGTAGATCATAAAATACTGTAGCACGTGAAAGTTTGCCAAAGTCATACGACCCAACGCTCGGTCAGGCGATCCATCAAATACAGGTGAAAATAGGCCAATAACAGGGTGTCGCAGAAACAAATCGAAAAACATCTGTGTAACGACAACACTATCAGCTGACGGCCATTTTTTTCGCACACACGTATACGGGAAAAAAACTGGCCCGAATACGTTAACAGACGGAAAATCGTTAGTCACCCGAAAAAAATCGTCGAGAATGAATGACGCTTTAGCTCACTCAAGTTGCCAGCTGTTTCCGTTGCACAGCTGATCGACCGGATATTGGCTGTTAGAGAGACTATATCCCTCTCTTTCCCACCTCATATCCTCTCTTTTGCGGCTTTTAATTTTTCACGCTCCTTAAATGAGACAATGAACGAATGATAATATTTTTTTAAATCGAGTCAGTGTAGTAACGGCTTTTTTATCAGATCATGTTTAATTTTAATCACATTTTGAATTAAGAACACTTCATTAATTTAATATGCAAATAGGCTTGTTATTAAGTAACCGATCTAGATTATTTACTCATAACAAACATCATGCGACAAGAAGTAGCAGTAATGAAGTAATTTGCCCAACTAATTCCATGTTCAATAATAAAAAAGTTGCAAACAAAACAAAATTATAGTATCAGGCACGAAACAAACAATTTTCGCCGTCTAGCGTGATGGAGTCGAAAAGTATTGCAACTTCGTTCGGCACACGCGATTCGAATGCGGTGTTTAAATTATAAAAAAAGTAAATTGCTTATTGCAGCTTTGTTTAAATTCAATTATTTTTCTTCTAGTAGGCACAAGTCTAGGTTCATACACTTACACGTAAGTCACACCAAAGTCCCAATGGCCTAAATAGGATGATGGCGATCTCTTAAGTTCAGACGTCACCAAGGTCTCTAACCCAACACTGGCTAAAATACAACCGAGAATGGGTTTGATTGTCCTCCCACTCACAGTGAGTAAGCACTCTCGTAAGTACTCTTCAAGTTTCCAATAATTTGTTTAAATCCATTGACTTTCTAAGAGGTAATTTTGAAGCTTAGGATGTACCTATAAAATAATGAATATTCTTTTGCAATAAACATGCTGAGCTCTATATATTCGGGCAAACGTTTGAACATTATATATGTTACGTCTGGTAGACTAGGAGCCCACCTAAACCTTACACCCCTACTGCCTTATCTCAGATTATTATTTAAATTGTTAAAAGATTTTCTAAAAGAAAACACGAAATCGTTCCAAGAATGTGAGGCCGTATTTTGTCTATGCAAAAGTTAATTTTGTTTCAAACTTAATATTGTATTCCTAAAATTACTTGAACTTTGTTTTGGGTACTCGTTACGAAAATAATAATAATAATAGCCAACTTGTTATAAGGTTTTTCAGAGCAAAAAGTATTTAGAATTATATTTTGAAAATTTTCCAGTCTTTTGCAAAGAGTAGAAAAGCTATTTAATTGCTAATAAGAGACTTATATTTTTTCTTTGTTAAATTTTAATTTTAAACATCATATAAACTAACTTAGAATTACTTAGTTAATTTTACTTATTTAGATTAATATATTTCAAAATGTGATGTTATCTCCTGCCAGAGGCTAATTAGAGACAGAAAGTCGAATAATAAGGAACTTATTATCTCTTGTTAAGTACAGAACAGTTATAGAGCGCCTTTATACCTAATCATCATGTTATAAATTGAGTTCCTATGTGTATTTAATGTTTTTGATAAAACTAATAGATCCAATTATCAAATTTGATTTAAAAAAAAAAGTTATTTTTTTAATTTAAATAATTACTATATTTACGCCTAATGTTTTGTAGGTACCAGATAATGTATGTTTATTTCTAGTCCATATTAACAAAATGAGCAACAATGCCACGACTGCATTAGCGCTCTATAGCTCATTATATCATACATACTCCAGGACCACATTTACCCGAATTTAAACAAGGATTTTAAGTGAAAAGTTTCTGACAGTTCGAGTCGGAAGTTAAGAAGTTTATTAATAAACAACAAATTGTTCGGACTAATGAATTAATTTACATGTTGTTCAGTTTAAATATTCGGGCCCTTTAATGATTTAACGAGACGACTTGATGTTAGAAACTGAGGCTTCCGGCGACCGGGACCGCAATTAACTGATCCGCGGTGTGAGTCGCCGGATGGATTTAATTTAAATATTTTTCTTCCGGCGACTGGGACCACTCATAAAATATAAGGTTCAAATCAAAAATAGTACAGTCAGACAAAAAAATCTTCAGTGCACTCTATAATATTATATATTAAAAGAATCAAATGGACATTGAACATTTGAAATGTTGCGTCACGAAAAGTACTAGGACATCATAGAATGAAAGAGACCGCAGTGTTGTTTCAACTACCCACCCGTACATAATGTAAAACTTTCCCCACCCGTTACTTTGTAAATGCCACGTAACATACCAGGGCTTCATAAGGTTGCAGAAGTTCCGTCCGCATTCGGATAACGGAACTATTCAATTCTACCAACATAGTGAGATCGAAAGACGGGATGTGTAGGTTGCACCTAATTCTGTTGTTCCCATCCCGCTAGTGAAGTTACTAGGACAGCATAAAATGAAAGAGACACCGCTGTGATGTTTCAACTACCCACCAGTTACTTTGTAATAATGCCGCGTAACATACCAGGGTTTCGCACTTCTTTACTTCGCTAAGTGTTGATTGGCTGACGACTGCAACTAACCGACGGATACGCGGGCCCGCTCAAGTAGTTTGCTTCTTAACCTTGGCGAGACCCGCGTATTCCGTGCGCATTTTATTTACATTATATACGGGCGGGTAGTTGAAACAACACTGCGGTCTCTTTCATTCTATGATGTCCTAGTACTTTTCGTGACGCAACATTTCAAATGTTCAATGTCCATTTGATTCTTTTAATATATATTATAGAGTGCACTGAAGATTTTTTTGTCTGACTGTACTATTTTTGATTTGAACCTTATATTTTATGAGTGGTCCCAGTCGCCGGAAGAAAAATATTTAAATTAAATCCATCCGGCGACTCACACCGCGGATCAGATAATTGCGGTCCCGGTCGCCGGAAGCCTCTAGAAACTTTTAATGTACTAATATTAATTTAAAGATGATCTATTGTGAATGATCTGAAAATACCCAGAGATGAAATATCTTTTTTTTGCGTACAGAAATTCCAAACTTAGAATAAGATCTATTAAGGCCATAGAAATTATTAACTTTTGTGGATCCTGCGCCTCGTAACCGCGAATAGCGTTAATCTACTGCGTATCAACTGTTTTTATTTTATTAATATGTTTTACATGTTGACAAAAATACACAACATCGTCCCATATCGATCTCGTGTCGTCTAATACAAAGTTATAAATTCACCCAGTAGGTCCGGATTGAAAGATTTATAGTGTTCGACTGTTTCCGGGGACGCGTTTTTATTTTGTTACCGGTTACTGATTATGATGTCATACCGGTACATTTAAATGCCTATCGTTTAGGCATAAAGCTCTTATGTAAGACATGACATAAATGCCAATGTTGGGACCACACAGTATTCATATAAAAGTCTCGTATGACTAATAAGTAAGGACTTTACAGCACGCTAAGTGACGAGTGAAGTGAGTTTTATAAAAGAAATAAATACTAAAAAAAGTGTGTAATAATAAAATAGCTTTGTAATTATATTAGTTACTTTCATTGTTTAACTGTAATCCCTCAGCAATTTCCATATCAAATATTGAGTATATTTGATATGGAAATTGCTGAGGGAAGAACGTAAAAATTGTGTTTAAATTATGTAAAAGATAACTGAATGTTTCATGAACATGCCACCGGAGTGACATGGAAGCATAATTGTATTTACACCTGCATTTTGCTAAATCAAACTTTATTACCAACACGGAAAGGTGAAATTGTCAGAAAATTTAAGTTTGCCCATACATCGCGTGTATTGCTTCATTTTAGAAAATTACACAGGCGCCACTGTGTCCCACAGTGCTAAAGTTCCCGTACTTCCAACCTAAAGATCCCTAGAAAAATAACACAGTATTACGTAGCTGGAACACACGGGTTATTTCACTCGGTCGTATGAAAATTCATGTTGCAAAGGTTGGCTAAAAGGATTTCTTGGTTTTGGGAAATGTGTATTTTAAAATGTCGTGTTGAGACTTCATAGCGGACCACATTTTATAGTTTTCACGAGAAATGAGTTAGTGCATAGTTTGGGGGAAATGCAAAACGGTGGCAATGCAATCAAGAATTCGTGAAATGTTGTGCACAATCCGAATTTGAAAGCACGTACAAATAAAGTTACCTAAAGAATTGACCTAAATTCCATATTGCTAGAACATAACTTTGTATTCAAACTTGTCATTGAATCTTTTGAAGTTAAAAGTGGCTCCTTTTCAGTCATACGATCCTCTCAATTAATGAAATACATGATGAAACAATTTAAATTGCCAAAAAAGTAAAATTACTCATGACAATCCTATTAATTTATTGACTAAACAAAAGTTTTTCCAGTTTAGCTGGTGCAAAACGGTCGACTACATCTCGGAACAATTTAATATCACTCAATTAAGCTTACAGTACCACACTATACGCTATTACCCCGTATGTCCCAATGGGGTACGCCGGTAAACCAGATAGCTGCAATGCGGTTACCAACACGCTAACCATTACTTCTATAATTATTACTTTACAAGAGTTCTCTATTGAAAGTTTTCTTAAGAATTTTGCAGGGTTTTTTCGCAAATAAAACCAAGGCAAAAAACTTTTTTAACTAAATATTTATAATGGTTAAAAAGTGATAGTTTATTCAGAGGTTTGATACTTTCTACGTACGTACATTCAGTATATATTAGAACTTTACATATATGTTCAAACTATTTATTTACGGGAGTAAGCAGAAATTAATAACATGCATGCTTGAATGTCGTTATAGAATACCGAATATATTTAAGACTTGGGCCTTCCTACGATGAGTCATTAGTATTGAGTATTACCGAGCACTTGTCTTCTATCCATGATGGTTTACATAAGAGAAAGAGACAGGGAGAGGATGTATTGTACAGCTTCACATGCAACGATCAAGTCCAGCCACCACAAATCAAAATCCTCTAGCCAAGTCAAGCTCCACGAACGCCGCCACAAAGGTGGATGAAACGTTTGTTACTTCACGTTTTCACTCAAAACGACATGTTTGAACAACCCTCAACTGCGGTGGTATTGTGCGAAAATCACGTCGAATTACGAAAATGAGATTCATTCATGTCTAAAAATACAAACGTTACTGACTTTTATGAGTTTGTGTAAGCTCCTTTGTATTGTTCGTAAATAAGACGACAGAGTACTTTGTTTCTTATAAAACCAGCACATAATATATCAGAGAAATGTGAAGGAAATTTTTAGAACATGTAAATTGAGATCTCTCAAGTCCCATTGGAAGTATTCCGGTTGTGTAAATTAAAATTTAGAATAGTAAATAATTGAAACCATTTAAGTATGTACTAAAATACATAATTTAAAATATACACAAAAACTTAACAATATTTTCTCTAATTCCAGTTGCAAAATCGCAGATACTTTTGTGTTCATCCGCCTCTAATGTGTGCAACCGTCACATGCTCGTATGTGAACAGATGGGGCATTAAAGCACCCCACGGGTCGCATTATAACCTAAATACGCTTATATCGATAATAGTACTGATTTATCGTCCCAAGTCGATGGTAATATTTATGGATCGCACGTGATTAGAACTGTCGTAACTATAGGTATAATGTGACTTAGAATGCAACATTTTGTGGGAGGTGATATATCATACACGGAACCTGATGGCGCATTTATCATCGGTCTTTTAACGCGATAAAGGGGATTTAAGTGAAATACACATTAGTGAGCCATGTTTTAGCCTTTTTGTATAGGAAACAGTGATATCAGTCTGGAATTTTTCCAAGAAACTGCTTTCCGGATCAGTTGCCCTATCTTTTGGGTTCAATGCGCCATGTATAGCTAAGAATTGCAGTCCTAACGCTGATAAACTTTTCCAAAAGAATGATGCATATTCCTTGTGAAATCGACCATTATTGATATCGATACAGGGAACATGTTTAATAAAATGCTAATAGAAATAAATTTTATTCATGTAACAAGTGTAAGGCATCATAAAATCTGAACATAGGGTTCTAAATAAAGCTCCCGCATACAACTGCATTACAGCAGTTTTATTTTTTCCTAACTATCAAACTGCTGTAAGTTTTATTTTGAAACTAAAGCTAAACGAGCTCTGTACGTGTCCGAGGTACAGTCGCGCGTAGTACCAGTTGCTCGAGTTAAACTGTGGGGTTATAGCATTTCGTTTTAAGTGTACACTATTACCCCTCACAGACTTTTTACTTCGAATTCCCTGAAACTTTCAGACGTTTATTTCGTATTCGGTTTTGGCTTTAATTGCTAAAAGCAGGAATGGGTGGAGCTTTCAAAAAATTCAATTTTATATTTTCAAACAGAACAAGTTAATGAGGTTAATTAAACTATTTAATTAATTTAATTCTACAGGGAAATGGTATGCTAGGTTTTGGCGGCCAGTTTGCTTTACCTCATTTTGACTAATTTGTTAATTGTTGTATTTTTACGTTGGTAACATAAATATTTCAGAGAACACGGGTACTGTAGATACCAAAAACAAATGTCAATTAAACTGTAAAGCGGCACGTAGGGCGAACGTGACGGCAGCCAGATGGGGTACAATACGCCCCACTTGTTCAGAAGCGCACATTACGGGTTACCCCTGTAATACCCCAGTATATACCACAACCCTATTCTGAACTTTAGAGAAACTTAGAATTTTCGTTCGTTTCGCATTTATGAATTATACATTGCATGGTTTTAATACGGTTCGGTGAGTAACCTTTTGCAGCCAAAATGCCGGAAAATGTGACATGGTACAATATTAGTGGACTGCGATATAATCTTGTTGCAATATAGTGAACATTCGAAGCAGTTACTTGGATGGATATTGTATTTATTATTTGGTAGAGAAATTTATTACACCCACACGATTTTCTCCTGGCAAAACACTTTATCCTGTATCAAAATGTGCAAGCATTTTGGGGTTAGTTATTTTATCTCTAGTGTGTTTTAGAACAAAATTAATGGTTGCTCTATTTAGCAGTAAAACTATTTTGAATTTTGAAAATATCATTTACGCGCTCACTAATTACTTTTTTATATTTTCATATAATGATCTTTAAAATATTCTACATGATATTGCGTGTTACTAAAAGCTTTGAACTTCTTAAATTAATGATATGGATGTTTTCCAAGAATTTATTCAGGTAGGAGTATCAGGAGTTTTGATGGTCATTAAAATTACTTATTTTTTTAACTTCTAATAAAAAAAAGGGTGTCACCTGATATTGAAAATTCCAAAATTGAAAACTCATTCTTTTTTAAATATTCTTTGCCAACTGAACAGTGCACAAAATCGAATCCTCTGCAATATAATTCAGAGCACCGCACCAAGAGCGACAGATTAAGATTCCCTAATAAAGATGAATGGTAACAAAATGATAGTTTCGAGATCGAGACAAAGGAGGCGACTCCTACCACAACTGCAGTTACTGCTACTGCAGTCCCAGCTTTCGAAACAAAACACGATCTCAAATCGTCTATTCTGAATAGTTCAATATGGTTCCTTTGACCGTCTCTCCAACAGAATAGGTCTGTAACACACGAGACGTGTGCAGTGTGTGCATACCGCAAATATTCTAGATAACCACTACTGTTGAGAATTTATATGGACTGAAACGGTACGTGTTACACATACACTTTATATATTTGCTATATTTTGTCAGTCTGCCATCGAGATCAACTGTTTACTATTTTTGAAGTCACAAAGTTGTTAGAAGTTACTGAAAATGGTCTGAGT
This sequence comes from Pyrrhia umbra, assembly GCA_963891755.1. Lineage (NCBI taxonomy): Eukaryota > Metazoa > Arthropoda > Insecta > Lepidoptera > Noctuidae > Pyrrhia > Pyrrhia umbra. The sequence goes on from OY982935.1 coordinate 7,613,187, forward strand.
GTATGAAAAACTGATATAAAAGTCGTCAAGTTCAAAGCATCAAGTTATGTAGTACGCCTCTAGAATTTAATAAATTGATTGTACAAGTGACCCAACCACCGTCATTATTACCCGATAAGTCGAACTAAGATCGAACGTTTAATTGATTTTGAACCCCATCCTTCCTGGAAACTTCCATTCAGCTTGATTAAACTTAAATTAGACAAAGAAAATCCAATCAAACAAGCTCCTACATCCACTGATCCATTTAATAAGTTTAAAGATAAAAGGAAACCTGAAGCCACAACAAAAAGACACCACAATAAAAAAATAACAAAGAATTACACTGTACGATATCGTATCAAGAAATTCGAGGGAACCCGCATTCGGGGTTGTTAGGAAGAATTCCTTTGGTTCAAAGTTTTATAGCACAGAAAGCCAATAAAATTGTATAAAGGATCCGGACAATGGCACTCACTGAATTGCCTTCGCCTATCTGAGTGACATTTGATACATACAACTTTTTGTTATACTGGAGTAATTTTTGGCAACTTTTGGAAATTGGTTCGAGTGGACTCGGAGTATAAAAAAAAAACTACGTTTAAAAAAACCGACTTCAAAAAAAAAACTAAAAAGTATTAAAAAAGTATAAAATAACTTAATAAAGATTTAACACAAACCTAATACCTTTAATATTAATAAAACACCATTATTTGTATGTGCTACCTATTGACAGGTTTAAAGTCGGTGCCAAGCCAAATGTAATAGTGTTACTCATTCAGGTATTAAAAAGTTTTCATCTGTTTCACATTAATTCACATTGTTCTTTAAGTTTATTTACGTAGGTTAATCTTTAGGAATTTCATTTTGTTTAGGACTTGGCACCGACTTCAAACCTGTCAATAGGTAACACATACAAATAATGGTGTTTTATTAATATTAAAGGTATTAGGTTTGTGTTAAATCTTTATTAAGTTATTTTATACTTTTTTAATACTTTTTAGTTTTTTTTTTGAAGTCGGTTTTTTTAAACGTAGTTTTTTTAAATTTATTTTTTACTTTTTAGTGTCTGTAATAAGTTGCTCTGTAAACTACAGTATTTTTTACAGGATTTTTATAGATTACATAAGGAAGGCTATAACATTTCGTTGTTTTTATTGTCATAATTATATGTTAAATAGTTTTTTTTTAAGTAGCTATGGGTAGGCCTACGAAAGGTGCAGCTTTAAACAATATAGATCAAGAAACGGGAACGGAAAATATAAATCGACTCCGAAACAATTACGTCATCGATGTAAACAAAAATGTAAAAAATGTTCACAAAATGAAAACTACTAGGCCAAACCATGTGAAATTTTTATGGGACCAAATGGCATCTATTCCGCATCAAACTAAAAAAGAATCACGTAAATCGGATCATAAATCTCAGCGTAATCGGTGTACATACATAGAAAAAAAAAAAAAAAAAAAAAAAAAAAAAAATACCGATCGAATTGAGAACCTCCTCCTTTTTTTGAAGTCGGTTAATTAATTCAAATTTCAATTTGGTCTTTCTTCTTTGTACCTTTATTGGAATATATTTTGATGGTACTGTCCTATACACTGGTCGTCTGAATATACATCAAAATACTGAACTGTCGCAAACTTAAAGAGCGGATGGAATTATAAAGATCTTAGTTCCGAGACCTCAATTTTTCTAGGTTATGTTAGTCTTTGCGATGTTTTCCACAGTATGTGTTCAAATATTCTCCATCATAATAAATCTTTTTAAGTGGTTTGATACTTTACCCTATTCGCAATCTTCTCAGTGTTTGCAAATAATTTATCGGGTTTTAGCTATTATCAGATAAATTTTACAAATATTTGCCATCTGTTCAATTTACTCTACTACAAAACCAACACTTGGCCAATCAGCGAACGTTTTAAACATTACCATTGCAGTCCATAAAACCGAAAGCGCCGAGAGCAAATACATTAACTGATTAAATTGCAGGGGTTGTCGCTGACGAGTTATGTAAATTGTCTTCGAAAAGCAGGGTATGGATTTGTATTGTCTACATCGGTCCCAAAAGGGATTTGAAAATGGAACACATTTTACCGATAATTTGCACTCGATGGAATGCGATATTCAAGAAGTATACATTTTCGTTTCACTTCTTGTTTCTTCAAGCAAACCAACAAAAGAAAACCGGCCGCTAGTTTAAATAATATTAATGATTCGATTCGTTTAGAATATTCACTAACAAAAATCTCGTACAAAGGCCAGGCAAGCCTACATTCATGAAATCTATTACAATTGAAAGCAACTCCAAAAAGGCTCAATCAATCATCGCCATCATCCATCAAACATTCAACAAGTAAAAACAAAATGTTATCGGGCGGGCCCTGAAAGCACTGTCGCACAATAAAGTAACACCCCTGCCGACGCGCGGCAAGGTGCGTGCGCGTGTGTGCGTACAATCGAACGAATTTTCTATTAGTGTGCGTGACAGACCGTATCTGTAAGAGGGTGCGAGTGTGTGCGGTGTCAATGTGTGCACGGTTAGGGCTGGCAGATGTACAGTTCACACGCAGCTGTCGACATTTCCCCCCGTAAGCTGTAAAGTACTGTATTTATAATACGGCACGCTTTCACGTAATTATGCATTATTATTACAGCCGCTTTTTAAGCTTATTATTAAGCGATTGTATTATTTTGTTTCGATGCAGTTGCTATGTCACCATTGTTACGATTATTTCACTGTGTAACATGTTCGCCCGAGGGTGATATGACCTAACACTCAACGTTATTACGAGAGAAAGTAGTTTATCGTTGTGTTCGTGATTATCGTAATGTATTTTTAGCGTCGGTATTGTTATAGTTCATTGAACAATGGAAATCATACACTTTTTACCCAGGTCTGATATTTATTAATCTAAGATTTTTCACAATCTCTGACCCTGAATAAATGTTAATAAATATTAGTCCGCATTTTAATACAAAATATGACCATCTTCAGGGTTCCAAATTTCATCAATATCGGTCCCGCCATTTTCCCGTGTAAACGTTACAGACAGATACACAAACGAACAGAGTTACTTTCGCATTTATAATATTACTAAGAATTATTTATTTAGCTATATTTTATATTAAGAAAATGAAGTTTAATCTACGAGATAACTTTGACGCAATACTCTTCATTACTCCCTCCCTCTCGACAGTTATTTACTAACATTTAATCATAAACAAGGTGCCTTTTGGAAACCTTCAAGAATTCTCATTTAGACTGAACTGAGATATTCTCGTGAGTAAATATATAAAGCTGTGTGCATTATTATGTATATATGTAATGTACTCTGTATTGTCCACAGTTGCCTTTTATTTGAGTACGAGTACAATGGTACTTCCAACATGAATGTTTTATATACTATACAAACCTGTTTATATTAAAAATGAGGTCAAAGTTGGATTATTCTTTCGCTACCCAATAAGTGTGTTTTATGACAGTCGTGTGCACAGGGTTCAATTATATGCTGTGGTGATTTAAAGTCGGTTTTATGTGTTCGTGAATGTATGTCATATTTCCATTAACTCAATTCAAAATAGAGAAATAACGAAATGTCCTATGTAGACTAAGTTTTTCTTTACAGATTTATAATAGGAAAAAAAACTGAATAGCTGTTTACCGCGGTTTTGCCCGCGTCCTAAAGGAATTGCTTCACGCATCCAGATAAAAGGTACCCTATGTCCTTCTCCAGTATTCAAGCTATTTCCATAAGAAATTTCATTTCAATCGGTTCAGCCGATTTACTGTGAAAGCGGACCCGATAGATACAATGAAAAAGTTACTTCTAAATTTGTGATTTGTATAGTAAGGATAGTCGACATCTTTGTCTAACTAGAGGTTGATTTTAAGTAACAAGCTAACAAGTGCAGTGATGTCAGTGTTAAACTTATGTTTGGAGCTCGTAGGTATCAAGTCCAAGCATATTTTGTATTAAAAATATAAGCTTTCTAAGTTTAGTTTTGTTTAAAACTACATGCTACGTTCCTTCTTTTTCGACAAGTATGGGTATACAACATAATTACTTTTTACACTTTCTCGGAATCATTAATAACGATACCCCCTCGTTACATTTTATTGTACCGACCCGCCTTTCCTACCAACATCTACCACTACGGGAATACATGCCCAACCCATAAATTAACTTAATGTGTTCATTTTATCTTTCGTGTTCACGTATAAGTCTGTCTTTGTCTAAAATTAACGTCTGTAACTCCCTTATTCTGTATCCCACAAATACTTGTTGAAAAATTGCCCGTCTACACATAGAGCCGTAGGAATAAGGCAAGTTTTATGGACGTATAAAAGAAAAATATCATTTTGTTGTGAGTGCGTGGACTTGTTCTCCTGTATCATAATATATTGTAAGTTATTAGCTTGTGTATATGGAGTCCATTCGGAAAAATCCTCAGTATGACGGAGGGATGCCATTTTTTTGCCTTAAGGGACGGGAAGTTGCCACTCTGTGGAGTATGAAAGTGTGTGTAGTATTATTTTCGTAAGCTGAGACGTTTGTTTACGAAGAGGAATTGTTATGTATCGAGAAGTAACAGTAAAATATTTTGTTATATGTTTTGTATGGCTTTGAAAGCTACCTGTGGCTTTGCACGATAAGAAATGAGAATGGTGCTACGGCATTGAATTAATTTGTGATGACTATGAGATCAACATAATTCCCAATATTTAACAATGTTTGTTTGAATGAATATTTTACCCAAAACCTTTACTCAAAACTTTGATAGCTTTTATAATAATATGGTTACACTTGCATATACCGTTTATCAAAAATCAACTCAAAACAGATCCTTGTAAAATTTCTCCAACATAATAAGCGAGATTCCACTTAAACTACTGTACTGCGATCTATCTATAAGAAAACTTTGAGGTGACACTATAGATACATAATTTTCAGCGTATTGCAAAGTTACCAAAAAAATTAAAAAGCCTCACAGTGAAAAGCTCACTACAAAAAACTTTTCCATCACATTAGGGCGTTGTCCAGGGTAACAATTTACGTAGTGTCTGTCCATGTATCGATTGTAACGTGATCATTAGGGCGCGTCTGCCTGTACACAGGCTTGTTCATACACCACGACACGAATTGTGGTGTGACGACCTCGCTTTATAGAGTTTTAAGTGGCTTTTTGTACTGTTTATTTGGGTCCAAGGCTTGTTTTAACTTTTTTTATTTCGGAATATCAATAGGGTGTGAAGTTGGTATGTTACTGTCATGTTAACAATGTTTTTCTGATAAAAACGAAAGTGTTTTTTGACTTTGTGATGTGCGGTCTTTATCACTTAAGCAACTAATTCATAACAGGTAGCAGATTGACTAATATTAAAAGGAATTTCAAGAATTCCTAATTTCATTTTGAATGTTTGAATACCTCCTTCTACTTAGTAGTTACCGACCTTCAATGACCTTCTTAGAAAAGCAGATTCATGACATAAACAGTACTTTAATTTAGCCAAGTTATGCTCGTTACGAAACTTCAAGCTATAGATCGTAAGTAAAACGGATCGACTCGGATGAATTCATTTAAACTTCGTAGACTGCATAAGCCAAGCCGTAAGTTTTTGTGCCACTAAATTATTCATGAGTAGAGACATGCCCGCGGCTTCGCCTGCCATTTCCCACTGTTTTAATCTTGTTATACGTTGTTTTTGCGTTATGATACAATGAATTTATTATGGGTATAAGAACTTGAAAGTCTTCAAGATTCATTACGTTATAATATTGGCTTGGTATTCTCTTATAACATGATGTACGCTAACCATTTGAATTTTTAGTATTCGTCTGCAAAAAACATTTAATCTTGATAAAGCAATTTATGTGAACAATGAAACGGAATATTGTCATTTTATGATTTCTTTTATTGTGTATAGCCATTCAAAATTTTATGACAAAACATTTGAAAGTAAACACCCTCAAGTCTTAGTCATAAAACACAAGTAATTTGCATGAAATTCACGCGAATTCATTAAAAAGCGCAATGGCAATGTTGCATTAAATGTGATATTATAAATAATGAAAAAGGTCCCATTACATTTCCCCGTTCAGTGCGCCTAATTACTGAACACGTTAGCAAAAAGTAATGAAAAACGTCTTTCAACCGCCCAATTTGCATATAACAGCACCCCACAACACCGCCATTATTTTACATTTTGTCCTTTATAAAAAGCTATATATTTATTACAGACCACTGTACATTTCTTTTATTATAAATATTACTCATTAAATTAAATAACGTCGCCGTAACAATGGATTGCTCTGTCACAATTTTCTTTTACATGTTCTAGGGAAAGAAAATGACATTGCATTCTATCCACCAATTATTCAATTTAAAGCCGAGGGGTGAGATTAAATGGCACAAATTAAACCGTTTAAATAACGCTTCTACGGCCATTTTGGATTCCGAACTGTCACTTTTGGCGCGCATTTTGACGACCAATTAGCGTTCCGAATTTGAAAGTGTTTGTGTGGAATGTTTTAATTGAAACAGTGAACGAGTGAACAAGTTGTAGCGACAGTTCGCTATACAGGCGGGATGCAATTTGCTACGGCGACTGTTTTCTGCTTAGTCACCCATCAAGCAGTATACAGGATGTCATGAACACTCGCTGACGATATTGGCTCAACTTTTCTAAAGATCATTAAGAGGTTGTGTTTTTTAACAAGTTATAATATTTCTCTTTATGATTAGAGCTGATATATTTATATAATAAGATATTATATAAAAGGCTATATATAAGACCATGTTTGGCCTTATGTTTTGTACATGAAATATTAATACCAGGCTTGCGTTGCAAACCTCTATAAATCATCCCGAAAATCCTTAATTAAATCCGTACTTTTTTGGTATTATGCTATTTTTTTCTAGCATGGTAAAGCAAAACGAGCTTAATGCCACTATATTTAAAGAATGTAATAAAATTTTACTACACAGGACATCTTTATTACTTTCCAACCCTCTTATAATGCCGTATTAAATGTGCATCTCTTTCTCACCTGGAATTTTTATAGTACGTGTGAAAGGGACAGACGTATTGGGCTTATAGAATACAACAGGCAAATTGGTTTCGCTAGGCACCCCTCAGTCGCACCCCAGGTTTGCATGACACGTGGCTTGTTTAGGGGATGATTTAGAAAGGGGGTGTTTACTTAAGCTGCATTTTATTCAGTTCGGTAGCTTTAATTCTGCTCATTATATTATTATTGACTACTTTTATGTATTGAGTTTTTGTTTACATTTTAAGCATGATAAACATTGAACCTTGCTTTATTTTTGATCTACCATCATATATTTGTATTTATTTATATCAAACTGAAAAGAAATCTTTTCCCATGAAAATACAACATATTAATCTGCGAGATTGTAACATTTTATGAAATCCTCGGGAAATGTAACAAAAGAATAACAAATCAGGCCCAAAAATTGTGCTCTTTTATAAGCTAAGTTATTCAGTGAACATCGATGTATGACGTCAGCATCCCTTATGTGTAATCATTGTATTTAATCAACGGGCGGTCACGTGCCGGCCTAGGGATCAGAGAGGGTAGTTTATTTCGTCCCATTGTGTACGCAACTGTTGGGGCACAGAAAGTTTTGGCGATACGAATCTTGTATGATTGGTACCGTAATTGGTTTGGAGTTTAAATTGTACACCATAGAATTCGGGGGGTTAGTGAAATGGGGGTGATTTTACCCAGATATATCGGGTGTTGGCAACAGATCTTTTGTTAAGTTAGGCTATTTTGAGCAACTGTTTCTAAACCATGTTAATTATTCTAAAGATAATCTTACCTTATAATTAAAAAGAAAATAAATATGAAGTCAAGACAAACTTGAGAAATTTGTCATTTGATTTAAAGTTTAAAATAAAATAGGTTACGCAACATCCTGTTAATAGGAAGAACTAACTCAATAGAAATGCTCAGTAAGTGAGCTGCTCAATTGAGTGCAATTGTTTTAACGTTCATACACTTTACTAGTCAAAGGCATTTTCAAGAAAAGGAAAATGTTTTTACAGACCCTCAGAAATCACAAGCAGGTTGCATGCTGTTCTAATAGACCATAGTTTCGAAAGACTAAAAATAAAAAAATATATTCTAGGACCGCTTGCCCTCTCTCATACCAAACAAATTTTTGAAGCTGGCAAGTTCGAAAACTCACAAATTGAGTAAGATCTAGTCGGAACCTATCAAACAGTTTTGATCTCAAAACGGCGACAGATCATCGTCACGCAGTTACCTTTTCCTATTTACTTTGAATAGGATTTAATATAAGCTCTATAGCCATAAATAAAATACGTTCAAAGCGAGAATAGAGGATGAAATAGATTCCGCTCGAGCGATATCGAAAGGGACATTAATTTTCTGCCTACTTAAATTGCTAGGATCTGTAAGGTAAAAGATTGCAGCGATTTTGTGCACAAAATATAAACAAAACATTTAAAATAAAACTATTTTTTTGAGACCTGTAAGTATCTTTCGTTCATACGGATAAAGTATACTCAAAAGATATTTCTTTTGATGAATTTCGCAAGTGGTTTTAAAGGGTTTCAAGTTTTACCCACTATAACAATAAAAACTAGTTTCCCTAGACTACAACTTCAACTGCCAAAACAGCTGATACACTTTGTATTTATTCTGTTTAACTGTCATTTTATTACTGGATGTACAAACTTTATAATAACACTCACAAAAAGATCGCTCCGATTTTAAATTTCAAGTTCTCTTTCAATTTCCAAAACATTGACGTCAACAGTACAATACGGAAAAAAACTGTTATGTCAGAATCGCTTTTGACTTGAACCAACTGTTACTAAGGGACACTGTTTTCCGCCACCTGTCATCGCTAAGTCCGTGCTAGAGGATTTGCACGGTACCTTTTATGCTTAACTTGTCTTTAACATATAGAATTTTTCAGATATCCCAATAAATACGGATTTAGAACGGCCCTTTAGAATTATGTGATGTAAAATTTTCGTCTCAGATTTGAATGATTGCTTTATGATAGTTACTAATATGTTAATATTCGTGTTTTAAAAAAACATCTCTAACGTATTTTCAGTGTTTTATTTGAGGTTTAGTTAAATATAGTCTAATTTCGGTGATCATTCTTTTATCACTTGGAACTTCTTCAAATGGGCTCAGAATTAGTAGATAAGCATTGATGACAAGGCAGGATATCTTTAATAGAATACAGACTGAATTGTTAGCTGAAACTTTAAAGTTAAATAAAAGCAGATTCTTCGTACTAACATTACACAAATAGTCGGCAGACTAACATTATTGATGAACCCTAAATTGAATTTTAAAAGTATGCCAACACAAATCAATACGAGCCTCGGTATTTTCAACTTCGCAAATGAGGTTCCTAACTTTTCCCTTAAACTGGTCGAAGCAATATTGAAAGAATTCCACAAAGTTCATAAACATTAAACAATCTATTTAGTTTTAAATTTAATTGATGGATAATTAAAAAGCTAAGGCACTTGAGATCGTAATATTTTTATGAATAATGGCTCTTAAAACGTTATTTTTTTAATTATTCGAGTTTGGAATACGGCGGAATAAAAACACTTTATAGGCCTGTTTTAAAAATTAGAATTTTATTTCTTTTTTACGCTTGGTCTCCAAAACCTTTTTTGTAAGGTTATTTTTATTTTATTTTTTAAGAACCTACCTAGTATTTTACAACCCTTGGGGTTTCTCCAAAACTCAAGCTCATTATTATGGGTATCACACTTTCATGTTACGGGATCCTAAAAATCCGCCGATTCGTATCTTTTTTAATTGAATAAGCCCCCGCTGGGATTATGTCATGTAATACCTCATCTTTTTGAAATATCTCGTATAATATTAACGCACAAGAAAGATGATGTCAAGATTCCTTATTAAAATTGTTCGGGAATAAATTACATACGGTTGTCGTTTTGGCAGATTGACTTTCTTCAATCCCTTGTTTGATTTAGTCAGCTACTTACCTGGGAAAAAAAACAAACAAATTGTTAAAATCGAAAGACTTAGAGAAGAAATTAACTTTTAAAACATAGTTATTTTTAGTTAATACAAAAACATATTTAATTGTCAACAAAAGCAATAAGAAGCTTAAATGTTTGCAACATAACAGTAAATTAACTAAATAAGAAAATAATCTCTTCGCTTGGAACATCAAAGTGCAATTTCAAAACAGCTTACGTAGTTTGTTTTAAACTTAAATCAAGAATCAATAAGACGGCGTAAGACAAATAGAAAATTAATAAAACATTCCTTCGAACGGGAATTATTTGCGGAAAAATTAATTACTTTCTGAAGAATTCCTATTAAGAAGTCGACCTTGGAGATATGAGTTTTCCATTGGACTTTGGGGTACTTGTTCTATGGTAATGTGGTGATGATATCAGTTATTGGAAAGGTTATTAAGTAATTATACTTTCATGAATTAAAATTAAAATTGAATAATGATGAGTAAGTAGTATCATTGCTGGAATATCTTTAGTTTTTTCATTACCAGATATATATAAAACGTTAGAGCATGAGGTTGGTCAGAAAGCTGACAGAAGTTTATACACAACTTGCTACGTTTATTACTTAAAACTCCATGCCCACAAAAAACTTAATCTACAGTAACAAAGAAAAATTAAAAATCCTTCGGAAAAACTAATCTAGAATTGAAACGGCAACTTCGATAATAGTTTTTTACTTCAGTGGAGTTTTTGAAATTGGCATAAAAGCTGCGCAAATCTCTGGCCCCACTCCAAACAGTTTTTCTTTTGCACTTAAAAGAAAAGGTGAAACTTAGTGAACAGAGCAAATTCTATTGCCTTGGGCATAAAGGGGCTCTTTTGAGCGCTTTGTGCCCGAAACCCGTAGAATAATGGTATCGAAATAGGATCGATTCGTACGCGACAAAGCTCAGGAGGATTTTCAATTCCGATCATGTATGAAATGTTATATGTATGTACTGTTTGATTGTGTGTCTGTACCTGAGACATGACGATAAACGGAGCAAATTAGTTCCCGTAACTCTCGTATCAATGCAGAAGTTGGCGCAGAATTACATGAATGGCGATGTATTTTAGTATCAGAAAAATCGGACTATATTATTAGACTCAAACGTAACCCAAAATCGGCAATCATTTCATGCAGCCTATCCTAGAGACCCAAACTTCATTACCTAACCTTGTGCCTATTTAATGTTTACGACAAAAGCACTAATTCTATGTCTACACGAGGATGACCTTATGGCCATATTAAACTGACAACCTTGACCTTCCGAACCAATATTTGAGCAAGTTACTTGAAAGCTTGCAAACAAACGAAATGCGATGCCAAATAAACCCAAATTGTACAACGACAAACGATATTGACGGTTTAGGGGTTTTTCGTAAGCAGAATTACGACCCTTTGTTCGGGGGTGAGGGGGTAAGGGATGAAACTCGATACGACACCGAGATACCTAAATAGTGTGACTTGCAAAAGATCTTTTTTTTAGACATCTATGTAGATAAGTGTATGCGGATGTGTTTGTGTATAGCGCTAAGATACTTTTGATAAATCATTGTATTATAAAGATCGGTTTCAAGCGCTTTCTCAAGTTTTAGTCTATCTGCATGCCTACCAAATTTCATTTAATTCGGTTGAGCTGTTTTACTTTATTAGACTCGAACTAGACCTGGCGATGACTGACTTGTATTATAGAGGTGTCACTGGGTTAACAATATAATATAATGGCCAGTACACCATGTTAAAGGTTTCGTTAAGGTCAAAAATTGAGACTTCAAAACACGGGGCACTATCAAATACAAGTTCCATATACCAACTTTATAATACCAAAACATCTCATTTGCAAGCAGAGATGAGAAGCCGACATCGTTAGACCGATGTAATATTTTATGAAGTTCTACAAAGGCGATCCGACAGGAAACGGAATGGACTGCAACGACAAATTGTACCGTCTTCTTGGAAAATATACTGATATTTCTGTACCAAAGGACCAGAGGTCTGTAGGTCCAAATTAAGGAAGCCTGGCGCTTTGTTAGAATGTATAAGATAAGAACCCTGTCGGTTCTTAATTTGTTGAGAAAATTTAGCTTTTGAATTGTCAATTTTACTTACAAATTACAGATAATATTTACATAAAAAGAAAAGTTTCACAGAATTTGTCTTTAACAAAAAGGTTACGGAAGATCGATGAGTTAAATGAAATAGAGTAAATACTAATGAAATAGAGTAAATACTAATGAAAGAGTAAAACTATAATAGGCTTTTTATGGAAAATGGAAAATCTTGCAACTATAAAAAAACATTGGAATATTATTATCAAAGGTAGAAGAGGACTAACAAATATAACTGTACCTATAGCTACACAAAACAAACTAGTACAGTTGCCATTTTGTATTCAACTGGACAAAACGAAAAGGAATAAAAATAACAGACCAATGCGATCCTTTGCTATCAATGTTCATGCAGGCGCTCATAAAATTCAATTGCTAGAAAAAAAACTAGAAGTAAAGTTAGATTTTAACCACTCAAAGGGATGCAAAATAGATTGTACGTGTCAGAAATGGACCTGTTGCTCGACCTAGATACAGTTTTAGTCTAAAATTGTAACCTTATTATTTTTTTTATTAAACAAGGCATGTTGTTGTGTTTAGTTTGTTTGAATTTTTAATTTTATCCCCATATTAAATGGATTTTTTGGAAAAAAAATCTGGTCCTTTTACCCGTAAATTCAAACAATAAGTAAGCACACGCTATATATACTACAGCCATAAACTGACAATGTTACCTTATGGCCTCTAGTCACACCAGACCACGTTTTGTCATCTAAAGTCACTAGTCGCGCTTTAAGCCAAATAAGGCGTGCCTTGCCCAAACAACAGTGTCGCGGGGGGCCAGTGTACACCACTTGTTGCTATACAACCTATTTATAGCTTTGGCCTATTTGCTACAGTGTGTACTCTGGTTTATAAATAGAATTTATTTGTGGAATGTACTAAAATCTCGTTGCAATTTAGGTCGCAATTAGAAGAATGTTACTCTGAGCTCTAATAAATAATTGCTGTCTTCGCGTGTGGTAGAAGATGAATTCATTCATTCAATAACAACCATAAAATGTGTTTGTATAAAATCGCTTTTCAAACTTTGTATGAACAATTATTCGATCAATGAAAAAATATTGTTTCATAAACCAAATCGCATTCCTCATAGCATCTGTTTACGTTATATGACCGAATGGGTTGATTTATATAAATCCTATATAAAACGCCATATTTTTTAGTTAAAACATAATAAAAATCTTTTCGCGCCGCACGATAAGCGGACCGTGCGAATCACGTTACTGGGGCGCGTATTACACTACGTGATTCCGAATAAAGCGGTTCCGATATCTCGATATGCGAACGAGTACAAATTAAAATCGATGCTAAGCGGCGCCAAATGGTGTAGAAAACAGCCCAACTTCATAATGTACAGGCTAGGGCTGGGATTTGAAAAGTTTCCTGATTTTTTACGCTAGAATATTATGGCAAGTTAAATTGTTCATTAACTAAAATTTGAGTTGATTAAAGTTACATGGAAATATATTTGTTGAAACTATTCAGCCGTTTAAAGAACTGTGTAAGAAGAAACTTAATAAAGAAGATACTATTGTTATATAAGTTTCTATAATCCATTGCATGTTATTGTTGTATTTTTTTTACAGAATTACGTAAATATTTTATATATTATACTATAATTCAACCCTCCAAATCAGATCGTTCAAAACTCGGCCCACCCGCTCCAGTTATCACCAAATCTAATGTCAACTGAAAAACTTATATCGAGCGTAACTTTAAAATATCGTTTTGCGAATTTCGAACTAAGTTCGGTTGAATAATTCACGTTAATTCAGGCATATAATATCGATAAGATAATATGTTGAACTTTAATAAATCAGTTCACGAAATCACTTTAGTGTGAAAAGCGTTTAAATATAAAATGTTTTTTTTTTCTATAATACAAATTGATGTACTTTATAAAAAATACTGTAGTTGAGCAATATGAATCAGCAGACGAAAAGAAAATATGCTCACAAAAAAGTAAACATCACTTCAATGGGAAATTTTACATTTCAATTAATCATTACAGTTTATTTGCATAATAAAACATTTTGAAAAAGGAACCTAAATTAGTAACAACAAATATAATGTCATGTATACACAATATGTTAAACACATCACAAATTACATTATCATGTAGAGAAAACATAAATAATTCCAGTTTGATTAACTGACAGAAAATAAACGCAGTGCAGGGACATGGTATAGTTGAACAGTTCAATGTTAAACCATTTTTAATACTTAGCAGTATGAAAACAAGCTTTTAAACTTGAGATTCATTAAAATAAATACTTAAATTCACGTTTCTTTTGTAGAATCATAAGCCAGTGCTAGTGGTAAGATATTAAAACTCATTCGCTATAATAAATGACACTGGCATAAAAAATATTCCAAGGGTTCATGCAACGGCGCAGTTATATTTTAATTTAATATTATCACCAGTAAAGTCTCATAAATTAACTAGATAGCATAAAGTTACAAACCGACCTGTTATAAACTATATTTCTATCTAAATACTCGATGTACAAACCACATAACCACCCTCCTTCCTGTGAAACTTTAAAAAAGTAATTAATGAACTCCGTTAACGCTGCTTATAAAAACTAATGTATCTTGAACTGTGGTAGTGAAAACAGAAAACAAAATGCAACATACATTAATTCGTTCAAGTGACAACTAGCGCCATTGTTGGGGGTCAACTTATAGTGGTGGGAAAGGGAAGTCGCGGCGTCCATTTACGGGGCATGATTTAAATACACGGCGCCATGTTTTATCTGGCATCTGCGACGTGACAGAACAACTAAGCACGCTCGTTTTGACGTTAATCGTGAATCGGGTGCGTGATTTTTTTTAATAAAAAAAATGTTTTTTTTGACCATCATTCTACGGATGACGTAATTAAGTCAATTTTATTTGTGATTATTTTAATAATGTTTTGTTACAACTGTGTATTTATTTAAAAGCAGAAAATAATAGTTACAGTTTAGTACACGTTATAATAAATTACGGTATCTTTTAAGGAAATATCCTCGACACGAAATAAGAACATGAAAATAAATTACAACACGCCAAAATAGCTCAAATTGTGCCCCATCTCTAATGGTTTATTTCGCTCGATATTAAAGCGTTTAACGTTAACGTTAGGTATTACATAAATTGTTTCAGAATGTTGACTCGCATTTTAGCAACAAATAATAATCGTAGTATTATGTTAATGGAAAAGGTTTTATAACGGATCTAGGGCTTTGAACCTTAACCTTGAAGTTCAAGGACTCATTTAGGTATTGTAAATAAGGGATGTTAAAACATTTTTCTTTTTTTTTTCTTTTTGATTTTAAGTGCCGATGTTTTGTGTACAGGAAACCTGATTTTGTATTATATAAAAGTAACTTTGTATTTTAATACTAAAGACTACTTGTAGGCACCTATTCTATATTTCTTTGCGGTCACTCAAACTTTCTAGACTTGAACATTGTGATGTCATGATTGTGCTCAAATTCATGGGATTAGTTTACGCATTTTTCAATAAAATTTGCGTAGTTTATCAGCGACTGGATAGTCTCTTAGTTTTAGTTTTTTTTAATAATTTTCGTCACAACAGCAAATACAATTTTGAGCCAAACAGACTAATTCACTAATCTTGTACAAGAACAAAAAAATTGCACGACTGGCTGATCATAAACAAAGACGACCAATTTCGACCTTTAAAACACATAAAAAGGAAAAAAAACTGTAATGGTTTTTTAAACGCTATTATCACGTCCTGGCACGGTAACAGTCTATTAATCCAACAAGGGTTTTGATTAAATTAATATCGAACAGCTAATGACGTAACCAATTTTAGATCAAATAACTTGTTTTGAGTGTGGTTTTAGTTCGAAATATCTTAAGACTCATTAATTTGGTCAAATTTAGAATTAAAGTAATCATTCAAAGGTCCCACGCGTATTGTTTAAAAATCGATTCAGCTGTTTCACTGTTTAACCGAAGCAGACCCATAACAATAATTTGGAAGTTCAAGCGCATATTACCTTAAAAATAATTGTTTTCTATATTTCAATGTATTTTGAAATAAATTGATTGATAGGCAAAGACCTCAAAGCTATAAAAAGCTCGATTATAACATTTCATTCAAAAATATTAAGGGGAGGTCTGGCAGTACCCAATTAAAATCAGAACAAAGCAGCCCGGCCTTGCACCGACGATACTGGGCACGAATTTACGAAAATTCATCTACATTTAGATTAGAATTACTTTCGTAATAGAACGGGAGTGGGATTTTCGGGATAAATTTTCCCTATTGAAGTATTTACTTTATTATGTTTTCGAGGGGCCTGATAATATTGTAAAGATGGAAAACCGACGCCAGAGTTCAGGTTTACTTATGTAAAATTCTAACTATAAACTTCGTAAAATGAGAACCAGGATTTTTTTGTAAGTTTTTATTGGAAATTTCCCACTCGTTCAAATTCAGTACCCCTTTCGAAAGAACTGCTTTTAATAATGTAGCAATGGTAAAGAGCAAACTGTCCAACGTAATGTTGAAAAACAAATAGAAAATTGTGTAATTACGGCGTAACAGGACGCAAAGGAAAGCTAATATTACGCTTCAGAGTAAATGAACATTTTAAGCTGAAATAAAAACTAAACCACATTTTCCATTTACAACTCCCGAGCTAATATCAAGGCTCGGTAAACATTCCATTTTGCTTACCCCTTCGTTCCGACGTGGGTTGTTCGTCAACTTAATTTTACAACTCCGGAACACGTAAGCGTGATATTGTTAAATTCTGTATTATTTATTGCCAAGTTGCGCCTTATGGGGTGCTAGATGTCGGCCCGCCGCGGTTGGCTCACGCATTACTTTATAATGCGATCAACATTCGACGTAGTGAGGCGGTACCTTCGTTATTTAAAATTTGGACGCTTTTTATTTAACGTTATTGTATTACACTACTGGTGAGTTACAACGAGTATTCGTTAACGAATTTATTACAAGGCTCAAAAAAATATTAAATTTTAATTTTGATATGATATATTTTATTCAGCAACAGAATTTATACATATAATCGACAGCATATTCATACCTACCGAAAACTAATTAAATAATAGTCTTTTTAACAACATCGATAAGGATTATTTTTCGTTTAAAAATAAAATGTAAATTAGTATTTTAGTGTATCAAGACGTGTTTCTTAAATGAAATGTGTCGCTTAACATAACAATTGTAATAAGTTCAACGACTTCGCTCTTCATGTCAAACAAAGGCCATTTAAACCGATCCTAGGATCTCGGTAACCTATGACGCGACAATGGCTATCCCACAAACTCCCATACATTAAAACCATTAACTGACGTCACCCCAAAAAATGCACACCACTACAAACAATTGAATGTAAATCCACACAAAAAGGTCATGAAATATTAACAAAGAAAACCGTTAGGGCGCCATATTGAGACAGGTCTAGTCCCAAGAAATAGTTAAATAGACACCTGATCGTGAGAAAGTAATAGAAAAGAGAATCTTAGGGGTTACACAAAAGGCGAGTAGTAAATTCCCCAGTAAAGTCAACGGTTTACCCCTCCCTAGTCATGGATATGGGACTTTTTTCATCTTATTGTCGTAAACCTAATTTGTATGTGATGCTTTTTTCACGATGGAATCTCGTGAGAATTTTAGATTAACGGTCAAGTTTGCACTATACAGCATTTGAATTTAGAATGCGCTTTTTATTATGTGGTTTATTATAATTTTATTTAAATTATAACATTATTTTAATTTGCTACTGATTATGCAAACGACTGTTTTTGATACAGGTGGTTTACGTAATACATATCATATGGTCTAAAAATAAATACCTATTTCGCTGGCATATTTCGTATAATTATGAGTCACGTGTTAAGTTTAATGACCAAGGTGCAAATAATAATCAGAATCACTTTAGAGTTCAAAAGCGCTTGTCAATAAAAAGTCATACAAGTTTTGTGAACAAATTAAACAATTAATCCCATTCCTCAGACCCGTACATAGATACTTAGCCCATAAACAAGGTTGCTAAAGGGAATTTTAAATACAAAATTACAAGCGAATCTCCTTCACGTATTACTCCATAATTCTGTTAGCTTCTACGCTGCTGCCTACGTCATATGCTTCATATATTTAACTTAGTTCTCTACTAATTGCGTTACGGCCCGTTGCCGACGCAAATACGCAGAAATCGTATTAATCCGTCCGTTCGTCGGTATCGAGGGCTCTAACTTTAGTTGAGACTAAATATGGTAGCAGTTTGCTGCAAGTGAACGGGCTAAACTATCAACGGCTAACGTAAACGTACTTTTCCAAGGTTTACGTTAAAATAACAGCAAATTCCTACTTGATATTTTCGTAGCGTAATAATTATGAAAAAGAAAACCTATAGTTTTTAGGACAGTCTGCTAAGATTTTATGATATTTGAAAAGGAAAACACCGGTCTTTCATCCTTGTACTTTACATTCCTCGTATATTTTCATACATGACATATATCAATATAATATCAACTTGAAATATCAGATAATCATTCTGCCACTCGATTGAAACATTCATTTCAGCTCATCTCTACTATCAGAATACATACTACCGTAAATTGAACGATAATGTAGGGTCATATGTCGTGAATTGTGATTATCACTCAATTGGCAGGCTCGTGTGACGGTAACTTTAGCGACGCTAATCAAACGTTTATTAACCTGTTATACAAGCATTTAATTACTAGGTTTTGGTTACATTATATGGTTATAGTTTTCAGCTGATAGTGCGAAGGTATGACTATTTTAACACGATGTAATATATGGTAAATAGAAAAGAAAACGCTTACTCCACAAGCTGTAAAACAAATGCTTTGTTATTGGAAAAGTCTTCTATGATTTTCCAGGAAACGTTTACTTAAAAAAACAAGATTTTTATAGAATTATATTGTGGATCTGGTCCATGGGAATGTCCATCTGATCCTGCTCGAAATATACCAATTAATATGCCTAAAATTTTTACACAAAATAGAAAGAATTTCATCAATGATATATTCAAAGAGATGCGTTAAAAGCCCTCTTTAATTGAGAAAATGCCTTTGCTCTGAAGGTAGGCGTTTAACATGATTTCTTAAGGTGCTCAATTTAAAGGGCATAGCGATATTCCGAGAGCTATTTAATACTCTAATTATACCAATACATGAAAAAAAAACTTTCAAAAGTTGAGTTCAGTAGATAGGGTTATTTCCATGCACTTAAAACTGTTGTTTCTGAAAAAAAAAAAACTAAAATGCTGCCTTAATTTCTCAAGCTTCCTCCACGATATCGAAGTGTATTTTTAGGGCGTTAAGGAATGACCCGTCTACAGGCTACTTCAACAAATCGCTTCCGCGTGAACCTTACCATTAGTACCACCATAGCCAGCCTCTTAGGAGCGAAATGAACGTAATTAATTTGATTAATCTAGAAAGGCGTCTACCAAGCATAGCCGCGATGAGTAATGGGAGATATTCTCCTTTTTTCTTTCTCCGTGATCTATGGGCGATGCAGCCTCCCTTCCCTAAATTGGGCAAAGATTCTTGGACGAAATGGCGTCCTTTTCAATTTAGCAATAATTATTACAGTGAATATATGGTTGTGTGGATATGTGCGTGTGTGAATGCCATGTTTTGTATTAAGTACATTTTATTTGTTTGTCTGGCAGGGTGCGGCTGTGTGACTACAGTCGTAGCTTTTTCCAGAGTTTATTTAGGTCGAATTTAAGGCTAAACCAACAGCACTGAATGACGAGTTCTTTTTCAGTTTAAAAACCTTTCAGTGCAAAATAAAATCAGTTTTGAAGGAAAGAAATATTAATTCTATTGTTTTTATCTACAATCGCGCATGTACTAAAATTACGTGAGTAGTCTATATAGAAAATCCCAGCAAAATGACGTGTTTACGTATACACTTAAAAAATAAATAAATATAAATAAAACCATCTTCATGGATTTCTCCACGAATAATTATTCTTTTTTTATACATACAGCGAGCGTTATTTTGGGGATACGGTTAAATATCTAAGTAATATGATTACCTGACCTGCCCATTAAATCGAAGTGCGCTCAATCAAAGCCGTAGAGTTTTATCGAGTTTTACATAAACGAAAAAACAGCGGATTACTTCAGCAAAAAATAAGTCTTGTTACTTATATTTTAGGGAACCATTTAATAACGTTTAATGATATTACCTGAAGCGCCATAGAAAGGGACAATAGATTTTGCTTCAAAGGTACAGGTAGCTACAAAGACAAAGGTATTTTTGCTGTTATGAATCTTAACGACCAAAGGAATCAAAGGGTAAAACGTGTTTCACAGATGTAAATATAAGCTGGTAATAGTAAAAGTTTCTTGGAATGTTATGTTTGGTTTGTCATCGTGGGAATTACTGTTGGGATATACCAATTCATAACTTGTATTTTTTGATTTGGTGTTTCATAATGTGGATGAGAAGAGGCCTGTGCCCAGCGGTGGGACAATATATAGGCTGATGATGAGTTGTTTCTACCTTGGCGAAGAAAATTATGAATAAAGAAATTATGTCATTGATTTTTTTCATAAATAACTTTCCCACGTGTTTATTTTTATGATGAAGACAGAAGATAAGTTGCATAAATAGAACGCCTTGTTGTTTCAAATATTAAGTTGCAATTGCGTAAATGATTGCTCTAATATTATCATTAGGCGTTAGCATGCGAGAAACTATTATTATTATATCTACATATTAAATTTAACAATAATTATATTATAATTACCGCTAGGAATTAGTAATGTAGTTTGCAATATGAAACTCTGCTATTCACTGCGCCTTTACGACATGAATTTCGTGTAAGCTAAAGGTCGTTTAAAAGTGAATATTCTTAAAAGAACCTTACTAGGCCAGTCTAACTTTTATGCAGCATTAAAAGAGTTACGCATGAAAGGAGGTTAAATAAGTGGGCAGTTACAGGCGGGAAGCAACACCGCAGGGCGAAACAAGTTTCAGAATGTAAACAACAATTCTTTTGATAGATCGCGCATCAAAGCGGGAACTTTTTCAAGAAAATAAACTTTCTTTTGTGACATGTTGATTTTGTACAAGGTTTTTTTGTATGGAAAATGTGGTCTGTGCAATTTTTCTTTGTAGGTTACTTAAAATAAACCTATATTTTTTAAATAAACAACACTTTTGAAGTTTCTTCTGCTTGTCGAAAATATAAGTCGGTTATGTGAAATATTTTCTTGAATTTGGGTGTTTGATTTTTCCTTGATTTTTTTAAATTTGTTGTCTCCACAACTGAAACCAAACTCATAGATAAAAAAATCTTTATATTTTCTCAGTTTCATCATACCTGCCTAGTTGATAAATTTTATTTTCCTTAAAATTTCAGTATCTATTTTTTGGAGGATACTTCAAATAGCAAAACTTTTAGGACTAACTGCAGACTAACTAGCTTTTAGCGGAATACTAGCGAATTTTTGGAAGTCAGTCGTCTAGGGATTCCGTTTATTTACGACGTCCATGCCAAACGAAATGGACACCTACATGTATTTATGTTTCAATCTTTTAACCTTACGGGCGGTTTCGGGTTTAGGTAAGTTGCGTTACCCAAGGAAATGAGAATAAACATGATGTTTACCAACATGTTATGTATAACTCCTACAATGTTTTTTGTAGTTTGCTGAAAAAAGACTTGATCGGGTTTTGTTACTCCGTAAGGTAAGTAAGAATGGCTTTGTTTATTAGACAGTCTTACCAACAAATAAGAAGAAATTCTTCCATTTTTTTGACATAGAAGTTGTTTATTTTAACAAAACTATTAAACTTTTGCAGTCAGTTATCAACCTTGTTTGTTTCAATCCTACATTGTTTTGACTAAGAAGTCTGCATCACTATTCCCGTCTCATCTATCAGTTAGAGTTAAGCCCGAGTCTTCCAATTCAATTACGACTTTACAGGATAAACAAACAGGACAATTCCGTGGTGATCGCTCTTCGCAAAACAGTTCCCGGTCTTAGTTTCACGTGATAGTTCGAATACTTATTAGAACTACTTCCGACGCTTTGGTAATGGCGCGGACATATTGATGAGAATTAGCTATTGTTTGATATTAATAACATCTTTATGAATTAACACAAAATGTGTGTATTTCAGTAATAAGGAATGGTAATGCTTTCATACACAATTTAAATTACATTTGTAATTTTTTTTTTGGAGGTAATAATTTTACTGAAAATTGTAGTTTATTGACAGAAAGTATTTACATTATTTACAATATATACATTCTTAACAATATAAATAAAAAAAAAACTATAATATTAAAAAATGCATCCTCATCGCCGTCAACTGGGAGTGTACCCAAGAGACTGGCGGCATTGCCACGTTGGATGGCAATGCTTAGTTTTTGACCAAAATAAAAGCCAGCCTTTGGGTCACAGGAAGTGTCAACAAGCCGCTTGGATATTTCTTTAAAAAGAAGGTGGGCGCTCGGACCCCACGACCCGAGAGTTGTAATTGTCACTTTTTTATGGAAATGAGTAAAACTTTAACGGTTTTTATTGAATGTAAAATATTAATCCTAATATTTGCTCCTTATTTCATAGATACCTATTCCTAGTTTAGGTGATATTAAAACATGACCCAGATACATTGCTTTCGAGTGCATCTAGATAGTTCTGCCAACAGTTTCTCCAAATAATACCAACCCGCTATTTGAACAGCACAATGTCGCAGCCGATTCGCTCTGGATTTGCTATTCAGATTTCAGTTAGCCGTTCGGCCCGATTTGATTAATGGCTCTGGCAAATATCAGTGCACACTTCGTTATGAGCATCGGATATCCGTGCGGTACAGCCAAACAAGTCGATTTGGAGATTTTTACGTTTCTGCTTGTTATTTTGGGGGGAGACTGGGACGCAATGTGAAGTAGCAAAGCAGGTCTCACGTTAAAAATGAATAAGTGATAGCAAAAACACGACGACTGAATTTTGTTTTCGTTTGCTAATTATTGGTGTTAGAATTAACTATCTTTGTTTTGTTTTTCTGGATGTTGCAACAGTCTTATGCTTTGTTATTATCGCCCAATATCTAATCTAAGTCGACTGATTCAGACTAATTTTTTTGTATTTATTAAAGTAACTAGATCATAGATTTTAATTTGTTAGGTTTTAAGCACTATTTCGTTTTCAAAATATTTAATACTAATATTATGACTGGAATAAAGGTATGTACTCGTATTATTTCAGAAATGTTTGTACAGAAGTATTTGCGACTGTTTCCAGTTACAATATAAAATTGTTTCATTATCAAAATTGTTCTACATTGCAAAACTGTTAAACATTAAACTGTAATCTGTGGTAAAACTATAATTCTAGGCAATGAACAACAGCATTAAATTCAGCTATCAGATATTTTAATTGCTTCCTACCTCACTAAAGCCTTAACATTTACACAATTTCCACAAGAAACTAGTTACTTTATCTGCTAGAATTCAAAACAAACAGCACTTGATTAAAACACCAACATTAAACTACACAAGACAATATAATACGATTAAATCAAGTTGGTCACGAAAGATAAACCAGTTGATTGGGCAATATATCTTTTCAATTTATGCGGGTTATAAAAACGTCGCGCCGTTTGAGTTCCGTGACGTTTATTGGAGACCACCAATTGAATCTTTGATGACGTCATCGGCCTTGGTGTCGGTTATATTTTTTTATATAAATTAATATTATGCGTAACGTGTTAACGCGCTTTTAAAGTTGCCAATAAATACAACATGTGTGCGGAAAGGCAGGTGTTGTTATGTAATGTGCCTACTCGTTATATCTCACGTATGGTTTCCGATTAATACTGTGGTTTCTTTATGTATTATTTGTTAATAAACTGTGCCTTTAAGTATTTTGTTCTATAAAAATAGAACACTAATACGAGAGAAAAAATTATGCAAACTAAACAAAGAAGTTAGTAAAAAAAAACACAGATGTCCTATTCAAAACTCCAAGAAGTCTCGCAACTCACATGCGATACAAAAAAAAACTCACCAAAGTAATCCAAATCCGTTCATTAAAGTCAGTCTTCTTTAGAGAAACTATTATTAAATAATTAATTTAAAAACACACAACCGTTAACCGCTAAAATTTAAAACTAAGAACGTATACGCTACGTTCAGAAACACTAAACTAAAATACTTTTGGACACAATGACTAGAATTCAACCGTTAGCGGAGACACAACCGCTCGCGTCGACTGCCGAATCATAACTGAATGTGGGGTCAAGTTTTCGAAAAAAAAAGTTGTGCTGCAGGCAAAGGCACCCATACGTTACGGACGAGATCATTACAACAAAAAAGAACCCTAAATATTATCGGTCGGCTATGGTAGTTCTCAAAGTTGCCATTGCATTTATTTTACGGTTGTTAATTTAATAGGTGTTACTAGATAAAATATTTTCGTACTTTTTTTGATAAACGAATGATATTCAACCACTTCTCAAGGCGATCTGGCTCCGTTCATTGTACTCGGCTTTATTACATAGCAGATATTAAAATTATATTAATAGAAAAAAAAAAGATTTATAACTGGTTCCAATATATACGATTTATATGGATACCACTTTTCATTTTTCCACGTGGCAATTAACGATTTATCGGTATGTTTTATACTTTTTTGATGTGATTGATGGATACACAAATTTTAAAGGACATTTGGATGGTAAATAAGGACATTATGTGTTAAAAGGAGAATAAAATAAAATGATGTGAAATTTATCGTCTATAATTTCGAGCTCAATATTATAATTACGTGGTCGGAATAGTTTTCTATGAATAATTTTAAAAATACTTTGCATACGAATAAACGAATTAATAATCTAGTTTAGATCATCATTGACTTACTACCAATTTTGGTTAGTTCTAACTATATTAATGTGGCTACACGTCTGCTTCATCGATAACAAGTTTGTATTATAAGAAAAATTTAGTGAAGGGGCAGTCTTGACAATAAGACAGCAAAGGTAACAATACTAATTTCCCACACAGCACTTCATCGAGTTAAACAAATTCCAAACAAAAGCTTAATAACGAATCATTAATTCACAACAAGCGACGCCGAGGCGCTGTTCTAGTTAATAATAAAAAGTTTGACATTCGCAGGCAGTTGGATTCAAGTTTTGCAGCTGCCGTCCCTAAGTGTAGGCACACGGTATGCATGTGTGTAAGGCACGCGCACGTATCCATGTGTGCGTGTAATTCGTAGGGGTGCAACGTTAATTTATTGATTTTTTTCACTCTGCACATAAATTGATTTTTTATCGACTAACGAACTTTTTTTCTTTTAGTAATTTTGGCAGCGGCTGGCGTGTGAAATTATATAATAAGTTACAAATAATTAAGGCGAGAGAGAATCCGAATTAAATTTTATTCGCTTTGTTGGTAATGTTATTGTTATTGCTCTAAAGATCGTAACTGCCGAACCTTTTCCATTTGAAGCTAAGGCTAAGGATGGCAAGTTCAATATACATTCTGATAAAATTGCATTTGGTATCGGTAAGATCCATTTTTGCTGTTCTTATACTAAAAAGAAAACTGACGAACTCCGAGCAAACTTGTATAAAAGTTGTTTTCTTCGTTTCCCGTGACCTTCGTGATAATTATGCTTGTGAAGAAGTTTCTATACTGTCGCATCATTATGACGTTTGAGTCACCCCATTTTCCGGAAGGTTGACTCAGTGTTTTGGGTAAATGGATTTTGGGAAAAAAGCTTGTCATTCTATAGGTTTGTATGTTTAGATTATTAGCTCGATGTTTTCGTGTTATGACTAATTATTATGGGGAATCGTTGGCCATAACTATTATAATAAATGTTTGGATGCTGTTGATACATTTTCATGGCTAGGGTTAGCTTAAGTAAATGAGTACCCACTCACGCGGAAAAACGTTCTATACAGGAAAAATATATTTACACTTTAAAGTCATACAGAAGCAATAAAGACATCATCAGTAATTCATACAATTTTCTGAATAACAATTATTTATTTGACGCAAATAAATTCGTTTAACGAGACGTCCATCCTTTAAGACTAACCAGATGACAGCTGACTGAATGTACTTCTTATTCCACTCCCAGATAGGCAAAGGAATCTTGTACATACGTCCTTTAAAAAATACCACTAACAATGCAGATCTTTTAATTAGATACTTTAAGACAACTTTTGATGCATAAACAAAGTCATTTGAAAGTTAACTTTATCCGTAAATGTTTAAGGTTGTATTCAGTTTACGATCAACAAATTGCCAACAATGTCGGCTACATAATGCAAGTATCGTTCGTGGCATATAAAATTAACGCATTCATAGTATGTTGAGGCAGGCCGGATGCTAGTAAGTATAGGTATAGAAGGGTCAACAGACCGGTGACTGAACTCACCGATGACAGACGCGTATTTATGTATTATTGATTGGAAAGGTCAGTCAAGTATGCGATTAGTGATTTCGCAAGCACCCTACGCATAGTGACGACCGTTCGAAGACACAGTCGCAAATTCGTAGTTCTTCCTAGATTTACATTAATACATAAAATTACTCAGACTTCTCTTATAGGGAGTGGGCAATGGATTTGTCATACCACTTGCTTACTAAAGTGTGAGCGCATTTCTGTCAAAAGAGTAATTTTTCCTCACCAAAAATGTTATCTATATGTTTAAAACTATTTATTGCTGCTAAAATTTTTATCGAGTCGTAATATCAGCAGTGGCATCGATGTAATCGCGACAAACCACCGATGCAGTCGCGCTACTGAATCGATAAAAAACGCGACGATATCGCGATCATATTGCCATTGTAGGGCGTTGCCATTGATACAAATACAATAGGGCAGCCATTTTGTTAATTGACCTTGTGCAGCGATGCAGCTGCGGTCGAACGCGACAGTGTCGTTGCAAAAAGTCGCCATGTGTGTAGCCCGACACAGATTACTCAAGCGGCTCAATCGGGAGCTGGCATCTTAATTCCGTAAGGTGAAACATGTAGGTATGCTGTCGCAAGTGGTAATGCAAGAAACTATTTGAAACTAATGTCATATTATCTTGTTTGTGTTTGGAAAGTTTTTTTGATTGCAATACAATAAATTAACGATTGGCTATCTATCATATTTCAATTGCGTTTCGCGACCTTACACCTTGACGAAACGTTCTCATTAGTCTGTACAAAGTATCAGATCACGGCCACATTGCATGAGTCTGATTACCTAAGCAATTCGGAAAGATCGCCAGTAGTGTAGACAATACCATAACTAAGTCTGAAGCAGCTGACATATCTTGGCACTAGACTCCAGTCAAGTGCAAGCCACTATAACTTCGTTAAGAAAGATTAAGTACCCAACTCCGACATAAGTACTAAATTCTAGAAAGAACCCCCCAGGCCGCTTCTACTTTCAAGGGTGATATCGAACCCCCACTGGAAGGTCAACGCTCGGGTAAATGACCTGGCCAGATGACTCCAACAGTCTTTTTTTTTAAGTCATATGATTCATACACGATATATAAATTATTATACAAAATGTTGATCCAATGACTAAGCGCTTGCAGTTCTCAGGGTTGGCAAAAAACGAACCTAATTGGGTAAGGAAAAACCGTCTAGATTTAATACGTTAGATATTAATAAAGGATATGGACCGATCACGCGATAAAATAAGGTTAAAACAAAACCAGATTAAAATTTATTGGTTCAGCAAAAAAGGGTTGAATTTTTAATGTTGTTGCACAAGGTCTTTTGTTACGATATCTAAGGAAGGACCGACCAGTCGAATTCCAATCATGCGGCAACCCTAAGAGGGTTCGCGGTGTCAAGTTCGCGGAGGCAGCTAAAGTTTTTTGCCTCAAAAAGGATAAGGTTTGACATTTGCATGCAGTTTCTGGTTCCTTAAATCTGTGGTGCATTAGTTATTATAATGATTGATAGGTGGGTCGGGTATTTATTTTAATCTGTATAAGTATATTGGAATGGGTAGTTATTTTTTGTGGTTAATCATTATCAAAATTCCGTGTATTGGCGGAACTACCAGCACTGTTCAAAAAAGTCTAAAAGAAACCAAAATCAATTCTCGTATCACGAACAGCCTCGTGTAAGCATTGGGACTCAATGGATAACGAAATTTTGTACTCAAGCTGCGGATAAGTCTCCTAATTGGATTAAATCCAGTCTAGGGGTCAATTCCCAGGTCGTCACCTAATACGTTTTTTCTTAATCTATAATGCCTAAATGGCTCATGACATTGATGTTGTTAAAGGCTACGAGGAAAATAGATGGTACTTAAAAGTCAAAAAACTACTTACTCACGTTCAGATTCGTCTTAATACTGACGGATTTAAATATCATATACAATCTTGGTTTGTTTGTTAGTTATGTCGGTAAACATACAATTTTTAATAATTTGTAGTAAAATAGGTTTGGATTCAAGAAAAATTTTAACGTCTAAAGCACTTACCAAAAGCTACACGAAACCAATACCAAATACTCAAAGGCATCAAACGTTATACAGCATCCACAAAGAAGCAGTTTGTCTATGTCTAGGAACGTTCTAGACTCCATACTAACCATTTCTAGATTTCGGTCTAACCTACCTAGGTATCTTTGAGCGGGAAATTCGAAGATTTTCCAATGTTACGAGGAAATAGAGTCTGAGACGAAACGGTTGGTACAGTTAGCGGCGGAAATTTGTACCAAATATTCGGTTGGTGAAAAATTATGTATGAGAATTGTATTTTCGTGTATTTGGCAGGAAATCAGGTTTAAAAAGACAGAAATAGTGATGATTTTGTTTGCAACAGCTGTTTACTTACATCCTACAAACTCACGAACTCAGAGGACAATTTTTGGTCCAAAGGACCATTTTGATCCAAAGGACCAGGAGTATGGAAATCAGGTGATGTCCGTTACGTTAATTAAGCCTAATCTGAATAAGATCGATTCAGCGGTTTAGCTCAGACTACATTAGGCTAACGAACAAAAAAATACTTTTTACTGGGAATATTGGTTCCTCTAGGAAGGACCAGACAAAAGTATGATAATGCTTGTTAAAGCAATAATCCTACAGTTAGTAGACTAATCCGACTTTGCTAAACTACTTATTGTAATCCTTGCGCTAATCTAAGGTTAAGTGGAGGTTGTCAGACAATTAGTTGTTACTATTGGGCAATGAGTTACCGTGTTAAGTCAATCTTTTGAGCATAACATTTAATAGGCATTTCATTATCTTCTAGATACTGTTGCGGTACTTCATAATATGCCACGCGCCTAGCCTTCACCATTTCCAAATGGAAAATGATGTAACCTAGGCGCTTTAGGGGGTTTCCTTTTGTATTTTTTACGGAAAAGTCAAGATAATGAAAATAAAAAAATATCCCAAAATTGTCGATGATTAACAAAAGGTACGTGTCAAAATCATACAATAGGAATATGAGAAAAATAACACCAGCTTAGATAAGATTGACTTAGCTCTCATAAATCAACATTTAAAATAACTTACAACAATAAACTAGAATACGAAAGTGCATCTGAATCCATTTCTTTTATTGCACCTCCGTACGAATTGACCTACTTGCGTGGTCGACTGTACCGAGTGCCTTTTAGATCAATCTTCAAGACATCCTGACTGATACGAGTCTCTTAATGCTGGTTATAGGAACCTTTTAGCTTTTGTATTAATGGTGTTAGTGCGGTGCTTAATGGCATGGTGATTTAGATACTGATTAAGACTTTGGGATTATCAGTAGTTCTGTTCTGTTTCAACTGTCTGTTGGAAATTAGGTGAAGTGAGTGCTACAACTGTCATCTTACGTGGTTTTTTTTTTGAAGAATTGACTCCAATGAACGAGGACATTCTTTAGTATTTATTTATTTTTTGAACTATGTCTGAAGCTGTAAATTGTATTTTATAATACAAGAGATTTATTTATTATTAGCAGCTGTGACTTGTCTGATATTCTAAATCCTATACTGAGCGTATGAGGCTAATAAAAATAATACACAGCAAAATCAATTATCTAGTGACGTGAGCGCTTAATATTTTTTATTCTATGTAGGTACTCAAGAAATTTTGAACAAACTGACATATAGCCAAAGGCATTATATTTCTAGTACAATATCTCTTCTCTCTCTTACGCAAGACTTTCATGAAAACATTGACTGTTGACGTGTGTATTGCTAAAGCGATACACCACCTAGTCCTTCCGTTTAGACTAGAGTTACACACCGCACTCGTATTAGTATCAGTAACACGATATATTGCATCACGCGGTGTCGCTTGCAGGTGTCGAGGTTGACTACTTGATCTAGAATTCTAGATAGATAGATATTCTTGTTTTTTTTGCCTCGTGTTGTGGTTGCCCAGACCCCACGTTTCGAATACGCGGCCTGGAGGCTCGAAACCTGCAGAGAATATTCGTAGGTGCGATTTATAACCGATACTATGTCTTCCCATGGAACGGCGAAAAATATTATTATCGTCTTCTATTTATAAAATAATCGAATGAAAAATTATCAACCACTAATTGTCCAAAGATATATAAACCACTAACTTTTAAATACAAATTCCTATATAAAAATTTTGCTACTCATGTACAAACATGATTCGATTCGATACATCGAACATTAAAAGCAATCGAATAAGTAAATACGAATCGAGTTATGTGGACGTCAAAACGTAATTTATTCCTTTACAATTATCCGAGTTGGACGTACGCAATTGAATTTAAATACGAGTTGGACGGACAGACAATCGATGTTTGTGTGCGATTTTATAATTGTTATATCGATTACGATTGATTGTGAATGTATAAGTTTATGATTAATCGTCATATCAACTTGTGTTCATTGTTGGAGAGATGTTGCTTAAATATACAACCGCTGCCAGTTTCCGCTCTTTTGTTTAGTTGTTAAAGGTGAATGCTAATTATGAAAACATTTTATTTATTGACAATAAGATATCAGTGTCTTTTTTAGCCACACAACCCACAAAAACTTTATCATGTTCAGGAAGGATTTTAGGCAAGAAATTATTTATCACTATTCTCTTAATAAAATCTATAAATAATATAGAAACTACCATGTTTTTATCAGTCAACTGGCCATGTTTCCGACTAACCAAAATTATACAGCAAACAATTTTAACTTCCATTACGCCACACCTTTTCAAACTACCTTTTGTAACCGAAAGTCTGGAACCACCGCAAATCGATATACATAATTATAATATTATGTGTAGGTTTACTCATTATTATAAGGTACCCGAATACCTGTTTGTATTTGCGTGTTCCCTAACAAAGGAAAACCGTAATGGTAACAAAGAAATCGCATAAATTTCACTTGATTGACAAAATAATTACTTAAATTAAAAACGATGTTCACGAATTAAAAACATGTCATACATATTATGCATGTGTAGTCCTACTACTTTATATTGTCCAGGGTGAGGAGCTAAGCACAATAGACATAGGACAGACAAAGAAGTCTGAAGCTAATTTAACTATACATCTAGTCTAGTCAGTAGTTTTGTTACTTAAAAACCAATGATCATTCAGTATTTCATCATTGTGTGGAATGACAACGAATAAACTTCATAGGCCAAGTTGAAGTTAATGTTTCATAAAAAAGCGACACAAATGTTTTCATATTTAGTACAACAGATGTATAAAATAATCAAAACAATCTTTTTCCACTTTCCAAGACAGAATCCTTAAACACTCTCTGCAGACTCCAGAAAGTTCTATCAACTTTTATTTGCGTTATTTAACCAGAAATCGAATCCGAATCCCCGTTGCATCGCCGGTATGTAAACAGGGAAACGCAACGATCGATATGGCGGGGTAAACACGGCGGTTGCCATGGCGACGCGGCGGGAGTTTCGTCACTTCCGCCCCGCGGGCTCTCCCTTCCCCCTGAGCCACCCTGCCCCCCGCTGGGGCCGCTGTCCGCGGCAGGCTTTGTGTCGTACCACAGGGACAATATAGCAAGTTAAATTGGCTCTGTCCTTGAATTAATGGTTATTTCGATGCAAGTCTGGACCTGTGCGAATAACGAGATTTGACTATCAAAGCCCCGTGGAAAGTTCCAACATGCAGTCGGAGTCGTTTTTGCTTTTATTTCATGTCAGTCCGTATCACGGTTTTATTAACTGACGAACTCTGTCAATGGAAACGTACTGCTATATTAGTTTCTGAGCTACCCGAAAAATTGGCATGACAACTTTATCCTGTTACGGATTTTTGTCTGCATAGAAATGGCAATTATTAATAATAACAGTGCCTACCCACCATACAATTAGTTCACAAAGCCCACAACATCTGGTCTGTTAAAAGCGAACAAAACGCCACATGCAAAAAAATTAAATTATCCCTCATTATTGTAACATTTAAAATGAGTTGGTTTACTGCAGTTCATTGTCTATGTCTAAAGCCCGGACACTCTCGATGCGTCGGCGAATTTTAAATTGTTTATTATCAACTGACGGCCAATTATTTAAGCTGAGATAATTAGTCTTTTGTCATGCTATCGGCATTTGAACAAAATGGGGGTGATGGCTTGATGAAGATCGAGGGGTAGCAGTTTGTTTGGCAGAATTGTGAAATTAAACAAATGGAATTTGAGGGAATTACCTCACTGCTAACTAGATGTCAGTATCCTAATTTATAATAGGACCATGTGTACATTCAGACTAGATGTTCATCTAGGTTCTCTGTATGAAATACATATTTCTGTAGATTATATTCCGGAAATAATCTACTCTATATATATCTTATATATATAGAGTAAATTATTTATATATATCTTATCACCAGAAGTCTGACGAACATAGTCAGATCTTTATAATTACCGGCAGAAGATACATAAGAAAAGCTGACAGCCAGGTCGACCTCAGTGTCGTATACTTTATGTTCAGCAATTAAAAATGATGATGATTACAGACCTTTATGAAATCTTTTTCAATTATTGGTGTTGTAACATCGTTACGTTTATAATTAAAGTCATGTGAAAACGCTAGGTTATGTCCGTACGTTGCACACGGCTAAGGGGTTGGTGACCGCAAAACAGCCCTTTCCCAACGCAGTTGCCTGTCTCCAACTTGATTTAATGTGGCATAGACGCACGTCAGTACATAAATTCACCCTATATACATATATAGATCCTATGTGGTGCACCATAATTTAAAGCACACTCAGACGAAGTGGGCATTTTTTTATCCACACCCATTTTGATTATTCATTTATATTCAAATTGGGGTTTAAAATTTCATGCTCCAAAAGTCACAGAAATTGCCCAGTTCTTTATAAAAATACTGTCTAAATAATATTTGATGCCTAGATCTCGCTTGTATTATGCAATTGTCAGATTGTTGAGGCAGGTTAGAATAGACTTAATTAGAATTAAAAATATATAAGACTATGATGTAAATGATGTGGAAACTGGTCTACTTATGCATTATGTATGATTGTGAATGTGTATATACTTATATTTATAAACAGCAGAATATAATTTATAAGACATTACATTTTAAAAATATTACAGGCTATCTTAAATTATTTAGAATCGGGTAAATAGTACCTATAATAATATATCGATATTTATTGTCAATCAAGGATAATAATAAATTCGTATTTCTATGATTTCCCTTTCCGTCAAAAAATAGACCATACCTATATATAATGTATTATAGACCAAACAAGCACTTAAATTGAACATCTATTTTATCACACGCTGGGAGCAATTATGAAACGCGTATCATCTAGGAGTTCGAGAACATTCGTAACGAAACTTTTGGGCCATAAACATAAGTTTTAGCTGTAAGAAAAGTACGTGAGATGCATAGAAACGCGTGTAGGAGTTATGGTAGGCGGTATTTTTGGACTTCACTATACATGTAATTGTTCTATATTTCATACGAATATTATGACGCTACAAGTCATTAAAATCGCCTCTAAAAGCGGCGACGCAATTATTAATCTACCGTACATTGAACGGTCAGTAGAAAGTCTATTTTTTTTTATTATATTAAATTAATGATAATACCAGAACTAAGTGTGATATTTTCATTACTCTTAAGTCGAATATTTTTTGTCAGTTACCGATTTTTGACGGTCGAAAGCCTATAATTTACTGCTACACAAAGTGACCGATATTACTGAGGGATGTTAGAAAGATTTGGATGATAGAAGGATAGGTTTTAGCCAGTAAGAGTCTGACACTTCCTCCTGCTCCGCCCATAGCAGGGAGAAATATTTGATAATTTTGCCATCCTTGAAAATAAGGCTTGTCGGCTTAAATTAAAGTATCTCCTATAATCTATCTTTGTTTCGTCGTACCAAGAATAAGGTCGCGTACGTACCGTTGGAGGGTTTTTAGAGGATATATCTTGGTTTGATTTCTTGATCGAGTAATAATTAGCAGTAAAAAGTAAAACTCTAGGCTGTATTATACCGGAGTTGAATGGAAAAGTTCTTTACTTTATCCGCTTTACTTCAGTTTCTTGTCACAAAGATCTGACCCAGGGCAGTAATTATAAAATTTGAGATTGCAAAGAAAATATTTTAACGATAACCAAGAAAACTAGATTCTCATCTCTTACCACATTTTTTTACGTCCAACCAATCCTGATTAATGGTAGAGAGTAATTACTTACCTGTAACAAAGATAGTAATAAATTAGTAAAATGATTTCAAAGCTAAAGATAACATTATGAGTACAGCACATCAATCAATGTAGATAATCATATTTAATAATAATCGCATGTCACATGGACGCAAAAGACCCAAAACACCTATAGGTAAAGCATTGTCAGATTGATAGCATTTTTATAATCAATAGCGATATCCTAAGCTTTTACCATTTGTTTGACTTTCGGACTACCCTTTCAGAGGTACTTAGAACAGGAACCTTCTCTCCCGACAAACCCTTAATCATAACATAATACAAGCCATGTTATTTTAGTTCAATACAAATTCGGCTCGAAATTCAAACAGAAACGTTGGCCCAACGGTAACCCTCCAAAACAAAGGCCTCGGTACAATAAACCCTCCACTGGGACCTCTATTTCTGTGTTGCAAGGGGTTCGATAGACATATCAGATAAAAATGTCGGGTTAAAAGCTTTATATTTTAAATGTAATCTTATATAGTAGGTAAGGATTTTTGTTGTAGTGCAGATAAATGTTATTTGGTCAGTATTACCTTAGAGGTCTACCTATATTAAAACATTGGAGACATATTCAGTTCATTGACGCTTGTTGTGAAATTTGCACATTAGTTCAGTCTCATCAACGAAGCACATTTTTTATATCTATAACGTGGCAATGCCGCTAATTGCTCAAGTGAGAACTGCGACAACTATAAAGAAGAATTTTTTACCCATATTTTTCTCTTATTTTTATACATAACTAGCTTTCCGCTCGCGGCTTCGCTCGCGTGGATTTTTTTTAAACCTTGGGTTACATTATTCAAGTTTTAGTAGGGATCCCTAATTATTTCTGGAAATAAATATAGCCTATGACACTTAAAGATGTAGCTTTCTAACGGTGAAAGAATTTTTAAAATTGCTCCAATAGTTTTTGAGTTAAACCCCTACAAACAAACAAACAAATCTTTCCTCTTTATAATATTAGTATATATTATTAAATTTTATTTTTAAATTATTTTCTGTCTTAGTGCAGCGAGTATTAATGATCTCAGTAGTTAATTAAAGAGGTCCAATATATTTGCAGTAGCTAAGGTGTCGAGATTTCTAGTCTCCGCCTAGTTTAATTGCGTAACTTATTGGCAATTCTAATAGCTTTCATTTTGTCACCGCTTTTAGATCTGCAACACCGTGAGATGGTCGGTGTGTTTCCACCTTATATCTACTTTAAAATCGGTCAAGAGCTTGTGCACTGCGCCATGCAACATATGCATGCGTCATCTTATCGTACATTGCAAACAACATAGTACAAATTTAGCATGCAACAGTTCTATTAACAGCAGTGCAACACAAAATTTGGACAACAAGCTGGAAGATCGATTTTCAGTTTTTGAAATAAGAAAAATAATATAAATATAAGAAATTATTAGAAGTCTCGGAAAACTGCAGCTTGGTCCACTAACGTTGCAATCCATTGCAAAAACCTTGTGATACAGTACAACTTGGAAGCACATGGCGCTAGGGTATGTAACAAGTAACAATATAGCCGAGACATTGGCTTCATGTAAGATCAGCTTTAGATCATAGGTCATGTGTTTATTTAACCTGTTTACTATAAGAAGAAAGCCTTTTCACATGGAGTTCTTCTACCGCTAATTTAAATACAAACCGATTTAAACTGCGCATTGAGATCGAATATAACATTTATTCATTTAAAGGCTATCGTCGTTACGTTGTGAGTCACACAGAACAAAGTCGCGAGCTACCCCTTACCTAAGTTGCTTGTCATTCCGAGTTCGCCCGCAGTGATAATTGGATGAAATCTCTCGGACGCTGAGGGATCCGTTTTGTCTTTGTTACTACGTAAAATTACTGATTTGTTTTGTAGATGTATTTTATGGTAGATAGGAGACGATTGTTATTTGGTTCCAAGACCATATATGATTTCATAAAGTAGTTCACTTTGCGTGCTTATTTTACAAAACACTAAAGAAGTAATTATATTTAAGTCTAGGTTGACAACCACAATGTTTTCCTTTACCGTTAGTCTTAGGCTTCGAAGATAAATTTGGAATCACGTGACCTTCGACTAATAGTAGTAGATCTGCCAGGTTCCGAACCAGTAAAGTCTTCTTTGGATGTGGGCCACTTAGTCTCTGTGCCACCACGATGTAATTCTCGTATTCACAGACATGTCGTGTTTTATTATTAACTTCAAAGGACACCGCTTGAAGGTTACAATGAACTACATTTGGGTTACTACCGAAAAAATGTATGAACATATTTCCCTAAGGCTTGTTAAGTTTAATTAAAACGCAAAACGAGTTAACGAAAAATATTTTAATATTCGGCCTACAAATCCTAGTTAACTTAGTCCAATTTAAAAATTATAAGTTAATTGGTGGGTTAAGTTAATAAAATTTTAATTTGTATAGGCTTTTATTTCAAGACCCTTTGAGAAATCTTTTTATTTTTAAGGGTACGGTCATGAATGAATCGTATGGTTTAAAAATGAGATGTTTATCTTTCAAGCAGTAGACTATACCTAGTGTGATGTGAACTCAATTTTGGAGTGAGTTTCAAACAATAAAAGTAATACTATAAAAAATATCATTATTACGTATCTGTCATAATTAGAAGGTATTTAAAATTCCTCTCAAGCTTTAAGAGCTTGTCTTTCCTTAATTCCCTCATTGTCCCGAAAATTGACTGAGCG
The DNA here is from genome assembly GCA_963891755.1 of Pyrrhia umbra. Lineage (NCBI taxonomy): Eukaryota > Metazoa > Arthropoda > Insecta > Lepidoptera > Noctuidae > Pyrrhia > Pyrrhia umbra. The sequence goes on from OY982935.1 coordinate 7,650,722, forward strand.
TCGCAAATTCGTCAAAACCCAGTCAACATGACAGAGGGAACGAACGGGAGACTTTATGTAAATGTACGCACACACTACGCGAATCTTAATTATGGATGATAATTAATTACATTAGCAGTTTAAACTCTGGGCTGTTAATTTGCATTGCACGTGTGACAAATCCTGAACTATTGTGTTGGGAGTTTGACAGGGTAGCGTCACAACGGAATTGCGTTAAATTATTCAGATACCACCGGTGAGAATAACGTTGTCAACCTAATTAGATCAACTGGAAGTAGTTTTCGAAACCCTTAAATGTTAAATTTTGAGGTCATAAGTTAAAAACTTTTGGTTATTTATACCTTAATAGCTGTTTCCGGGTTTCAACCGCATCTCAAGGGAAACTACTTAACCCACCTGGATAAAAAGTAGCCTTTAACAGTTTCCTGGGTCCCCTCTATCTCCGTACCAAATTACATCCAATTCGGTTCAGCCGTTATACCGTGAAAGTGTAACAAACAAATAATTAAAATTGATTAATCTATGTTTTGAAGTAATTTTATTATAATTTAGTTATAGGAATACGAATATCTCGTGTATTAGGGCCTAAAGGCAATTTTCACAAGCACATAGGTACACATAGACTTGAAACTACTATCTATAGTCTATACAAGAATAGGCTTCGCGAACAAATTTGGAATTCGTGATACCCACATAAAGAAGCCAATTTCTATAAACTCTGCGCCAACCTATAGCACAATACTAACACTTAAGAAAAAACGACGTTAAAATATCTGTTCAGTATCAAAGACAAGCACATAAAAAATATAAGCACTCGTAAAATGAAAGGTTTTCTATGTCTATACAGCAGTAGGTACTTGAATCAAGTGGATTCCAGCTACTGTTTATTAGAAGTGTTATTTTTTATCAAAATAAACACATTGAACAAAAATCTTTTAGTTGGGCGGATTTTCAAGTACCTACTATTTTTTCTCAGGCACTTGAAAAACCACGGCATTTTTTACCAAAATAGCTGTTCCTAAAACATATTATTAAGATAATCTTACGCTACAGCGAATTTTTGTTATATTTTTTTAGAAAATCATCCCTTTAAGCTACGTTCATATTAGTAGAAGCGAGCTTTTGTAATTTATTTGCTTATTCACCAGCCAGTAGCGGCTTATTTTTTAATATCAAAAAAGCAAATTGAGTTATAACTAAATTAAGACAAGCCAACTGTACAAAGGGACTCATCTCCGACCAAGCCACTAAACAATATTTTAATTCTAAAAGGATAAATGATTACAAAATTTTGCGGAAGGTAATGACAGCGTATTATGGAAAACGTTTATTGTGTAGCGTTTAATAACGAAAAAAAAAATATGAATACGTGCTGTATTTTAACGTAAACTTGGATTTTTGGACATGAAGGAAGATATCCGAAAAATTATAATTAAACAAATTGACTACAACAATAATTAGGTTCTTTTTATAAATCGAGTTGCACTAAAAGCATTTCATTTAAAACATTCGTTCAAACCAAACGTCATTGCCAGCGACCGAAGCATTGCACTGCCGCGGTTTTCTATGACGCGTCCGTTACGACCGCATCGGCGTCCGAAAAGAGAATTAAACATTAAATCTGTACGAATTTTTAACCATTAAATTCAATTCGGATTTGTGGAATTAACCTGTGTGCATCGGCTTTAATTAGACTTTGTGAAAATTAGAAAAAAATACTTTTATACGTTCGCGGAATTATTCTGAAAGTGTCGTCATTGTCTAGATACTTGTAATGAAAACGTTTAAACAATTTATAAGAGTCGATTATTTCAGTGTACTTCTTGAAGTCAGTAGCTATAAAAGAATCCGACGAATTGAGAACCTCCTCCCTTTTTGAGTCGTTAAATATACAAAACGATACCTTATGTATTGGTTCTCAAGTCTTTAGAGATAAAAAATAATTTTCAATTTGGAGTTGTTTTATTTTTCTTACCAAAGTTTATTGAATTTTTAACTCCAGCTTGGGTATAAAAACTAATAATATAATTATCAAATCTGTCTCAAACATGTGTATATCACACAAACAATACTGGATTTTTAGTCCACGAACTGAAAGTTCTTGTCATATATTTAATTATAATTCTTCGCTTTTTAATAAAAAATACTATTTCACATATTAAATTTTACACAACGTTGAGAAACATTGGTATTACAAACTCAGTTTGACTTATTCGCAATAAGAATTTCTAGAATTGTTCAGAGATCCTCACATTACATGAAGACAAAAGAGGCTTCGGGTTCCACGCTCTTTCGAGTGCTTTAAAACGGGCTTGGAGGGAGCGATATCTGAAACGTGAACACTATTGTCTGCCGAATAGAATCTAGGTACTCTTGAATAAAATGTATCTTGAAATTGATTAACGAATAAAGTTCACTTTTATTTGTTAAACGTCTAGACGATTCTACCACAAAAGAAAATTACGACGCTTTTTGAGTTCTATGCTGAGTGTAGAAGAAATATTTTAGGCTTACTTTAGGACAATTAAATCTGGTAAACAAGCAAAGTTTTAGTTGAAAGGTCGCAACTGTCTATACATTTTATTAATTACTTGATGTGCGTGTGTACGACAGCGCTTAAAATAATTACACAGATTACGCTAATTATTGTAGATAGATTAATGTAGACACTATGAGCGTTTGTATGTCGACATATGGGTTAAAAGCCAGCCACTAGATAATAATCTGTTGATTGAACTTTATCGAGTAATCTGTAAAAGAAAAGACATGTTTATTTATTCAAAATTGTTATCCTTATAAATGCAAAAATAACTCTGTCATTTTTTCTTTCTGTTACGCTTTCATAAAAATAATAAAACGGCTGAACATGTTGAGATAAAATTTAGTATGGAGATAAGTTCGAACTTGGTAAAGAACATATAATTGTTTACATCCGGGTACATGAACTAACCCTCATGACAAGGGTGAAACCACAGGAAACAGCTAGTTTTTAATATATATGTATAAAGAAAAATATATAATGATTTTTTCCTCAAGGTTACTTATAAATAACTATTTAATATAAAGAAACATAGAGGAAACTATTTCTTCATATAAGCTATACGATTTCCACTTCCAACTTTTATTGCATACAACACAACAGCGTTAAATTCATATTACGGAAACTTTGTTGTTTCCGTTAAGGCAACCGCTTTCGCGCCTACAGCGAAAACTAACTCAACGTTAGCTGTCAAATTTATCTGTAGGTACCGCACAAATTATTTATTATTTGATTCGACGGCTGGTCAGTGGTCACGTAATTAAACCGGACGGTATCGTAACGTAACTGAGCATTGAGAATAAATCCTTTGCAGACTTCCGCGAGAAGATGAGAAGTATGGATGAATGATTACTAATAGTAATTGTTTCTCGCGGTTTCGCCCGCGTTCCGAGGGGTATTCTTAACGCACGCGGATCAAAACTACCTTATGAACTTCCCCAGGGCAAGCTATACCAAATTCCATCTAAATCAGTTTAGCAGACTAAGCGTGAAAAGGTAACAGACAGACAAGACACACTTTACGTACGTATGAATTCAGTTAGTTCAGCTATCGTTGAACTACTGAAGGTATGTCATCTGTCATGTGGAATACGAACAGGAACGTAATACGAATGTCAGTGACAGGATGAAATTGAGTTCATGCATTAATTGATGAGTATGTAAGTACGAACTTTGGCAGTCAGTTGCTTGCCAAGCTGTCATCTTGAATATCCTGGAATAGAGTGTGCGGAAATCCTAAGATCCAGTAGGTTTAAAAATATACTAGGTTGATTTTGGAAAAGATAGTTCTAAATAGCTAAACTGACAAACATCTATAGTATTAAAAAAATGAATCGCTGAATGTGTTGCTAAGCACAAATCTCGAGAGCAGCTGAACCGATTTGGATAAAATTTGGTACGGAGATGGAGGGGACCCTGGAGACTGTTTAAGGCTACCAGTTGCCTTCAGTAGTTCCCTTGGGGCGCGGGTAAAACCGCGGGCATAAGCTTCTTGTTTTATAACATTACACTAGTCTATATCGTTTCTTTAACATTTGTGGCGATAACTAATTAAACAAGCTCGTGTATTCAATTAATAGGCGAATTTTCGATCCACCCATTTTAAAAAATAGAGCCCTTCCAGATGGAAAGTCAACAGTTTCTATATCGAAACTTTGGAAAAATCCCGAAAAGTGTACGGAAATGAAAAAATGACACATTCAACGCATCACGCCGCAAAATCGGCGATGCCTGGCCTGGAGGGTGGCACGATAGCTTGGCTTTCAACTGTATTTGAATAACTCTCGGCTACCGCGGATAGGGGTAAATATTGCATTTTTGACATGCGAAGGCTGTATGAAAGGATGTTGTTTTTAGGTTTGATTTTAAATTGGAAACTTCCGATTTGTATTTGGTCTAGACGGCTGTTTGCCTTCAAGAATATAGAAACTATTTCAATAGTATAGGTACTATGATTCGATGCCGAAAATTTACTAGTTCTTTTACCTGACTACCTCAGGGGGGTTAGACAAGTGGCAAAAACGCTATAGAAACGCTATAGATATTATAGAGCACGGCTGGCAAACTTGCTTAGAACAAAGATCGACTATTTAATGACGAAATCATGTGTTATGTTCCAATTACATAAAATGATATTTTTTTGAAATTTCAAAATTTAATATAAAAAAACTATTACGTATTTTTGAAGGCTTGCTTTTGGACCTTACGTTTTCGGTTGGTTATTTAATCAACTACATAGTAAAATAGTCTTATCAATTATAACAAGTCTAGACTTAATTTATTAACATAACAACGAATATTACTTTGCATACGTTTTCAACATCATAACGCAAGAACAATTACTTTTATTTCGCACGGCATAAAGCCTTGAGTTCGCAACGTACGTTGTACTGGTAATAAAAAAAGCACTAGCCAGCATAAGGCAACTGTTACTTTAATCATCGCCTAGAAACATCAACTTGAACTTCCATACACTTACATAACTATTTCAACACTAAAATGTCGTAACGGTACAGTCGTGTACACTAAAGTTTTAAGTGAATTATTTCATCGCTTACGTCGTTTTAGAACAAAGCAGGCTGTGCAAATACTAGTACTATAATTAATCTGAAGGTAGCTCCAGTTATGATGGGCGAGTGATATACGGTTGCGATGTGACCGGGGGACAGGTGAAAGGCGTTTGAACGAATACTGTAACATTGGGGTATGAATAGGTTGATGGAGCACAGTTTTGCTCATATTTCATCAATTGAATTTGACATCAATACTTATATTATTCGTGCAAAAATACAGAATTTTTGTCACATTTAAATAGTTTAAGATAAAATGAACGTATATACGACATTGGCATATTTTGGCACGGCAATAAAATAGCAATTAAGGACAATAAAATTTCTTTTTTCGAAGTACCTACCCATTTTTTAATGAATCTTCTCCTTTAGGATATGAAACAGCATTTTGGTCAAAATAACAGGCATTCTAGAATATTCTTAAAATGTTATGGCGCTCTATATCTTATTAAAACTCTAACGTAATAGAAGTTTGAAATAACGTGCTCTACAAGTTAGTCTAATAAATCACAGCTTATTGTCATTGAGCTTTTGTGATCAGCGAGTGATGATTACGTAAGAAAGGCGAAAGGGGATCAGAAATGACTGGCAAGATTCGAAGACGATATCAGCTGAAGATGAGAACTAGGCTAGAACCGCGGGCAGTAGACTAATGTCACTAACTACATAAAAAAAATTGTTATGTAGTTAGTGACATATCTTGGGAATAATCTATTTATCTTTAGACTTCAATTGAGTATTTATCAAAAGCTCAACTTGCTTAACACACTTAACAGCAATGGTGCAGAGCTTAGGGCATCAGCTTCTGCGTTGTGTGTCGCGAGTTCGATTTTAATAAGGAATAAAATTTTAAGTATCTATATTTTGAGTATACCTATATTTAAAAGTTCGGATATTGCACTGAAAAAACATCTGAGGAGATAGTGGAACGAACTTTCATTTCCATTCCAATATGGTTCCATGGTTCCAAATATGTTTATAAAATTCTAAGGACTTCAAGCGATTCTAAGCCCAATAGAGCTTCGTTTCAATTATTAGACAACATCAAAAGCTACATTTCAGTTGACAGTTTCCTAGATCAGTATTACGCATACGCAGGGGCAAGTCCACGCCAACGCCTATGACTTGCTCCTTACGTAACAGATGACGTCATGTTTAGAAACTGTCAATTAAAAACGTTAGGCTGTTTTATACTCCATAAACTGGGCTGACATTGAGATAGTAATCTCGTATTCAAGTTAGCTTTCACTCGTGATTTTGTGGGAATTGTGGTTTTGTTGCGTAGAATTACCAAAAATCTTCAAATTTATGTCACCTTATCTTATTAAGTAACTCCCAAAAGAAGGATATCTATGTACATACTTAAAATCTGTGTAATTTTATGCGACAAATCTGTTGCAATGGCTTGTCATACTCATCTTGCGATACCAAATAAAAATTACTCAAACTACTTCTCGTTTTTACTTTTTCCGAATCAAGTATCTTGAACAATTAAGTGATAATATCATTAAGTGTGAAAAGTATGATTAGGGGTCCAAAAAAACTATGAATAAAGCAAATCTATAGCTGTTTGCAAGAACTTCAAATCGTATTATGAAACGTAGGATAGTTTATTACTAAACTATTATCCAAAACGGATCAATTTCACTAAGAATACATTTTATAACTCTGTAAAAACATAGTTTCTTGTTCGGCAATGTATCTTTTACACAAGAAATTATAATAATTGAAGTACCTACAAGGCATACTAGAATTGTAATATAGCAGCCATCATTTATCAAGAGCATCTTCTTTCTGTATTCAATAAATAAAACCTCATTCGTTCTTATGTTAATATTTGCAATTCTCAAGTACTTATAAATCACCACGTCAAAACAATACGAAGTCACCCAAAGTTTACATGTAAGTAGGTACTCGAAGTCTAAGTACAATAATTCTTGATCTGTAGAAACATATAAAGAGCTAAAAGGTTTTGTTGTATGAACCTGCTATTCTCTAGAACTACCAGTCGGATTAGAAAAATCATGAAAGCATTTGATAGCTTACTTGAAGAAAGTTAAAGGCTATTAAACATTACGGTATGCGCTATAAGAGTTTAGCAAGATAATAAAAAGAAAAAAAAAAGAACGCTGACCTGAACGTCGCCGAAGTGATAGCGCGGACTGGCATGTGACGCAGCGTGTCAGGGTATGGAGGTAATACCTACCTATAACTATTAAAACGACAAGACCAATGTCAAATAGGAGATTTAAAACGTTTAGTAAGGGTTGTAAGACAATTTTAGAATAGGTTTCTTGAGAAGATTTGGCTATAACAGCGCAGACGGTGTTTTATGATATTATGATCATGTTTTGAGAGTTAGTGTACGATCAGACGGTGCGATTTATGCTCGCTCACGTGCACTTTTTGTTTAAGGCGTGACTTCCACCGATCACACATTTATTTGCTTAATATTTGAAGAATTTCCCCGTTTTCTAAAATCTAAATACAATTACAAAAATATTACAATTCCACTTTCAATATTATCCCGATTATTTATAATCACCAAAATATTTGTGGTAATTTTTAAGTATAGATTTATTTGAAAAAAGTTTCATTAGAATAATTATAATTTATTACGTTGTTGATACAGGTACTATTTAAGCTCCTGTTTTAATACGCAATTGCAAACCTGCGGTTCGATACAAAGACTTAAAAATAGATCGCGCTCTCTGTAACGTATTGCGCTCGCGAGCGTAGACCGCGTCGTGAGCACAGGCTCTTATCGTAAATCAAATATTCATATCTGAGCAAACTGAATTTGGTATAAATCTTAGCGTAAGTTAGCCAGTTTGCAAGTTTAATGCGTCGTAGACAGCTCGGGGGATTAATTTTTAATAAGTTCGCTTGTCTGCGTTCATTATACGGTGATGTTATGTTTTATCGTTATCGTGGTACTATTGGGAGGATAGTAGATTGAGTTCGAAGGTGGATGGTGGATTAAATTTTGTTGAAAGTAGTATTTTATTAAGTCAGTGTCGGTAACAAATCATGACATAATATACCAATATAGAAAATAAGGTTAGTTTTTTTTGGCTCACTCTCGAAACTCATAACGATATTTATTTGTGATTTTTAATACGTCTAGTCTTATATGATTCAGAAAGATAAGCATTCTTAGGACTGGTACTAATTATAAAGAAGATTTAATTATGTAAAGTCTATTAGAAATAATATTGTAGAGAGGAACTATGAAAACAAATTCAAATTTTGAGAAGTTATTACACTGAGTAAGTACTTCAACTTAATAAAGTAGATTTCTAGATTTAGTAATCAAAATGTCGCTTGTTATTGTTAAGAAATTAGGTCTACGGTTCAAAGAATAGGTATGTTTTCTTTTACATTTTGAAGTAATTATTTCAGGCTTACATTGCCAATGTTACCATTATTTCTAATTAAAAGTAAGCCAAGGAGATTCGATTGAAAGCATAACTCTGTCACAAGTACTATTTATTTTTCGACTGAATTCGAAAATTATAAAGTTACAACTGTCTCAATTAGCAGGCACAACACAAAATGTATTCTAAACAGATGTCGGTACAGTCCAAATTGCAAGAACCGGCAGCTCATTCATTAGTTAGTACAATCAGGGCCTAAGCAAACATCAGACCGGTGGATTTTGTTTGAATAATTATTATTTCTGTTTGAATTATCCTAAACAACGCGAGTCCCGAATGTAAAATTCTTGTTCTGTATATGAAATCTAATTAAGTACGTAGTAAACCTCGTTTTTGCGGGAATCAAGATAGACGAGATTAGCGACTTTAATACAACTTTCATTGTTATGTAATTGTACTAGTCGGAGAAGTCGGAGGCTGAGTTTTTAGCTAACGTAAACTACCGCGTTTGCGTTAGCGTGGAAATAGTGTTAAGTTGTCGTAGGTCGCGGACATTTTCAACTCAGTAATGCCCACATATGCAGACTAAAGCGCTGAGTATTACGGGCGCGCGGTTTATACATTTATTACTACGCGTGTCCGACATTTGCGATCCGACTTAAGACTTTATCTTCTTAACCATGATATTCACATTTATAAAGCTTCCTTAAACTGAAACTACCTACTTGAGAGCTTTTAAAAAAAAATAACTAAAAACTAAATGTTGTACTAAAGTAAACTTTCCTAATTATTTTTATTAAACTTCAAATATAGAGTTGTGTTTCAATTCGACTGAATGTTCTTGTGCGTTTGTATGTAACTAAAGTTAGACAAAATGTGCAAAATAGACTGAAACAAATGAATGAAAAATTCGAATTTTGCGTAGGTCTGTATTCAATTTTGTTAAAATAGCTCGGATGGGAGGGGTTTTAAACACTAAGCATTCCACCATTTCCATAAATTCCAATCCAAAGGCACGGAAAGGTAGGTAGTAGGTAGTAGAAAGGTAGCCTCCAAAGAGGTACCATACCTAAGAAATATTTTAAAATAGGTACTTACGTTTCGATATCGTTGGAGCGATATCTAATTCATGTTTGGCGGCCAGCGCGCCGTTTCTCACGTAACTTCAGTTCTGAAACAATACAGAAATTAATATTAATATTATCGTCCAACATTTTGGAATGACAAAGGAGAATTTGAAATGTAACAGATATTTGAAACTGTTTTTGAGATAACGATAGGTTGATAAGTTGTATTAATAATCGGAAGACCGTTGTTAGACAAAGAATCTGTCTTTTTGTAGGTGCAAAATAAGCGCAAAATTAGACACATTCCTTTGAGTGATTCATCGTTGGTTGTCTGTGAATTTAACAACTATAAATCACATGCGATCTAAAAAGGTCAGTATGTAGTATTATACCTGCTAATATCAATTTTATTACTATTTATTTCTATTATGTACTAATTTGTAATACCTATATTTATTTTTGTATAATTTCTCTTCGAATTATACCAAGCTCGCATTTACTAATCGTATGCTGGGCTAGAGAAAATCGTTTAACATCCAAATATTCTCAAAAAAAATCAAATTCTTACACCACTACCACATATCCTTATGAACCTTTCCTCAACCGTTCAATAAAGGACCAAAAGCGACCATAACGGCGCATGATCATTATAAAAGCCGAAGAAGTTCGTTATCCCGTCACTGTGGTAGTGGAGCACGTTCTAACCGTTTTGCCTGTATAGCCGGCCTTGGATAGACAAAAAATATATAATAACCGAGACCAGGTAGCAACAAACGTGATTTGGAGACCTTCAGACGGTTTCTAGGATATTTGGGGTTGGGTTTTTATGATATCGATGCTTTCTTCCTTTCGGTTTATCTTATCGGGAAGGCCCTTTGTGTTTGTATCTGGAAGTTTTTTGAGTGAACAGTCAAATAAAAAATAAGCGAACATGTTATGTAAATCAGAATTGCTGAAACACGATGTTATAATTAAGATTACTTAATTGTAATTAAATGTTCGAATTAAACAATTAGGTAGCTGTGCATGTTACAGACGCATTGCAGCGTTAAAGCCTTTTTTCATGCAGAAAATGCGAAGTAATAACTTACGTATAAAATTGCAAAATTCGATTTTCAATGTAACATTTGAAATGACGAAATTGGAACTAGGTAGTATAACAGACTTTTGAAGTTCATTGTCACCGGTCCAAGGTTATTAAGAACTTGTCGACACGCTTTCGTTAAATTGACGGACACAACGATTTTGTCATTACTTTGTTGTATAATGCTTGGAATTTTTATTTTAGTTTTATTAAATTTTGATGGAATTGATTAAGATTGGTCATTTTAAAAATATGTGTTGGTATTTTAATACTTTCAAGATATTAAAAGATAAAATCATATATGTATATATTATTTAAATAATAACATGTATTGTTTATTTTTTTATAAATTAAAATCATTTTTGGAAATTGCAGTTGCAACATATCAAATTTATAAACAGCGCCATCTAGTCGTTTTCAACCGAACTATAGCTACTACACCATTTTCAATAGATGGCGTTGACTCTCGAAAGGTGTTCAATAAAAGGCCACGCGGAGGCGAATTTAAGAATTACATTAGGCGATTTCTAATCTATTGTGAATGGACTAACTACGCAATCTTATGTAATATTACTCATGTGTTGCAATCGGTTTTAGACTTACTAAGTAGGTACCCGTTAAAGAGATCGACAAAAAAATATTTGAAAATTAGAAAAAAAGTTGGATTTTTTCTACTTTGCAAATCATTTTATTTTAAGACAGTTCAAAAAATTTGGATGATTACCTATTTTGTGAAATTGAAGTTTTGCAACAAACTATATCGAAGTAGGGACTTGAACATTTCACTATTTATTTATATACCTACTGTACATATTTTCAAACAGATTTTCCCAAAATTCAATTTATTAACCAAAATAATATTGATATGATCTCAATACCACGAACCACTGCGCTGTGAACTTCAAACATTGGTATAATAAATTAGCTGTAATGTGGTTTTACAATAAAATACAAATTTATCTAAATTGATGGTCAGCACAGGATCACCGGACCGCAACGTCGTCATCGAGGTCCCAACTCAAGCTTTTGTAATTTCACCCTCTATCAACTCAAGTACTACCGTTTAAACCCCGGTACGCACTAGGTTGCCTAACACCAAAAATTGTGAAACAGCGAAATCATCATCACTCCATATTCCATGCCAGAAGCAGTCAGGCAGAATTGAGAAAACAATGACACTAGGGCGTGTTACAACCCACACAATAAGAAGACGAGACCATATCAGCCAAGTAGGCCACAATGGCCACAGTGTATGTAAGACTTCACCGAGTATTTTTTTTATTTCAAGGAAATAAATATACACCACAAAAATAACACACCACACACATTTACAATTAATTTTAGTAAAATAAGTGCTATCTTGTTATTTCACCAGATTTTTTCTAAAATCAAACTGTCAGTGATGCGTATATTATTATTTCACATTTTACTCTAATTTCTCGAAATGTCAGATAAAACAATTCCCATTGTGCGGAAGAAGTAGATATCGCCTCGTCCTCTACTTTACGTTGTTAAATATATTTAAGTAGTAATAAACCGCTGATCAGGGGCGTCAACACGTAGTTAATTCTGACAAGTTTGCCTTCGAGTAACACAGTAAACCTTTCACTTAAGTCTTTTATCTCTTACTTTAACTACGGATGTATCATCTGACTACTTAAAAAACAACTTTGATCATTGTTTATTGTATACGTAATAAGCCATTAATGTTGTGCCTGTTATGCGACCGCGAGTGCTATACTGCCCTGCTAAGCCGAAGCCGAAATGCGCTTTTTTATACCATTCAATGGCTATAAAATTTCGTTTTCAAAATTTCGCATCAAATGTTATAAAGCCCAAAAACCACTTAAAAGTTTTTATACGTATCAATTTGTCCTTAAATACAATTAACATAAAGTCGATTTTCTCAAAACTTTTCGACTTATCAGGAATAGTGCACTGCAGTACATTGCAGTCTTGTATATGTTGCCGAAATTGGGCCTTTGACATAAAATTCACGAAATGAAGTGTGTACGTAGTATTTTGTGTTTTCACGTTTAAGCATAATTATAATAAAAAAATATTCCTCCTAACAAAAAAGACAAAAACACGTGTGTGCAGTTTTACAAGGTAGGCGATAACCAGGCAAGTCACAAGTCTTTCGGTCTTAAGGCCAAACAAGGCACACCAACCTTACAAACTGAATACAAACAAGCACTATTCCACAAACAATTTTAGTAGGTAATACAGTTCATTAGTAATATAAGTTCAGTGCGTCCGTGACTTTAGGTTGTCGTAGGCGTTGACAAGGGTCCGACTTTATTTACTCGCCAACGCCGCCCCTTTTCATTACCGAGCCCGTATGCTAAATGCTTCGACCCTAATTAAGGAAACCAGAATTGGAATATGGGCAAGTGATATTACGAATAATTTCATTTCCGAAGGCTATGAAGCTGTTAATATTTTAATTTAAGGTATTGGAATGTCGCCCGTGAGAGATATTTTTTTAATCAGGTAAACACAGTCACAGAGCAAAATAGCAGTTTTGCCTTTTTACACTTCAAAAAATAATAATAATTCCTAAGGGTTACTCGCATACTTCTACGTAATTTTGGGTACATTAAACGAACTTCATACTGGGGAGCTTTACTACAGTAAACTGTCAGTATCGCAAGTTGAAGGTTCTTTTCTCATACATTTAATCAACTTAGCAGTTATCAAGATTATCAGCTGACAGCTTCCCCTACAAAAATTGTGTTGCCCTACGTATTATGTACTAAAATAAATGGCTTCATCGCAACTCCGTTTTATCTCCAGCCAGCAGTCGGCAGGCCACAGATAAATAGAGTAAACAATAGAAGGGACAGTTCATAACACGTAGCGTCAACGTAATAAACTGTAACTCGGTTAAACTTGTTGCTGCTAATGAATCTGATGTTGACGGTACCATTAATATTTCACTACTTCATGTTAACCGTTATTTGTAACATTTTTGGGGGTCTGTACTATAATGGTAAATAAGGACAAGACTAAGGTCTTATGGTGCGACGCCGTATGTCGTTTCTGTTATGTTTTTGAGACGTAGTGTTAGCTACTAAGCTAGGTTTTTTTTCATTCGTCTACATTTTGATTTTCATATTTTGTTTCAGTTGTAAAGCCTGTTCTGGTATTATTATATTTTACATTTATTCACAGTACCTAGGGTCCAAGGCGGAACATATAAAACTGTATAAAAAACGCGCCAACGAAATTGAATAACACCGAAAATGTAAGCGAATAAAGTTAAAACGCAAAACGTTGACGTAATTACCCCGTACCCAGAAAATGGCGGACGAATCGAAATAAATTTTAAATTAACCCGCGACAAAAGGTGGGCTAATTAATTTTGAAAACTGCTGCCGTGTGTGTATTATGATAATTACGTTATTGTTGCATTATATTGAAATTTCGATCGTTTTTAGGGTTCCAAAATATGCGCGAAATAGTGGTTTCAAAATTCGTATAACTCCAGTGCTGCAAGAAAATCAGTAATGTTGAACAACAAAGTGTAGGTCATTACAAATACTTCTGTCAAGTGTCATCATGGCAATTTTCTCTGCGATTGGAGTAAGCTTATCGAAATCCTAATGGGTATCTATTGGCTAATAGTTTAGACCATCGTCCAATTAAAGACGTTTGTTCCTTCCATCTTACATCACAATTGGTTTAAGTTTCACAATCAGAATAATGGGTATCATTTCATTTCAAACAACAGTCCACCCTATTAAATTATTACTTACTGGACAGGTAACTCGGCGACTTGCTTAGCATGACTCGTGTAAGTGAATAATGTCTCAGACAGAGTCCGTAGCGCTCAAGTATGTTATATGCCAAGCCTCCAACTCCCAAACAAGCCACCGAAAACATTATAAATTGCAAAACTTCATTAAACAAAAACAACTTAATTCTGAGCCAAACTTCAAAATTAATTCCAATAAGAGTTCGAAAATCGGATCAATTTTGGAACAATGAAAAGATACCTAATATTATTATAATGAAAAGTAAAACAGAAAGTACACAAACGGATCTGGTCGTATCATGTAATCGTATTACAAAAGCCAAATTAATGATAAAAGCTGCCAACTTTCCGACATCCATTAAATCTCCCGTTGAAGTTCCAAGTAAGTTTTCGGTCGAAAAAGGAATTATGAAGTGGGACGGTTTCTGAATCAACGATATCGTTATGGGAGAAAAACAAGAGATTAAAGATATATTGAACATTGAAGTATATGTTTAAGAAGTACTAGAGATACCCGAAACACTTATAATTATGTGATAACTTTAATTATTCGGGAAGTATCAATTTCCTAAATATTTAAAACAATCAATCACTAAATAACAATGATCTCAACACCCACATGGGAATTCAAGATGCTGCTTTAAGGTTTGAAAGTCACTTTTCAGGAGAATGGTTTCCTATATTAATTTTGACTAAGGCATTCCTTTGTCAAGCCCATTGCTTGATTGATATAGTAAATATGTATCAAAAGGATACACCACACACTAGATATATCCCCACTTTTGAGCTATTGTGATATGTGAATAATTTTCTTAACACCTAAGAGGAGGTATATGGTTTAAACCACGAGATGTTATGTTATGTTATGCAACTAGCTCCAATAAGATTGGAATCTGTCATTACCTATCCAAATCGTCTTTATTTCCTAGATTCTTTTTAAGATACAGTAATTCTTTTAGTAAACAAGGAAAGGATATCAATGGGAAAAATATTTATTTATTCATTGATGCAAAGTGGTGGGCTAGAGAGAACCCCAATGCAAACATAGTGTAATTCACGACAGCCTTGAGAACTGAACAAAGGTTATTTGGGTCTATAAGGGTCTATATTTATTTTACCGAAATACTGGTAAATAAGAAAATGTGCTAAGTATGTAATGGGTCGGTATCTATCTCTGAAATATGTGCCATTGAAATATTGAATACGGCCCTTCAGACTGCTCTAATATAGAGAAAAAATATTTTATCAATTTCAACGCGTAACATTTATCAAAAATCAGTTTCTTTTTCTAGTGTTGCCAGTTTAGTGAATGGAGAAACCTTCCTTGTGCTTTATTTATTCTTTCACAAAATCGACAGCTCTTAATTTTAAACAGTGAACATTCAGTATTATCTTACAGCTTATTACGGATTTATAGTATAGTTTTAAATAATCTATTTATTTTGATGATAGCCCTTTACGACATCTTAACGAAAACAGTCTCATAGACTAGGCTTGCCCGCCTAGTCTATGAGACTTTAAACAGCAAAACCTTTTTCTAGAAAATGATTACTGTAAGTAATTAATTAACGCGCAGACAGCAGATAACGAATAGACAAAACAGTTGCACAAAATAGAATATTCATTCACATTTAAACTAGATATTTATTTATTCAAATGCACTCCTTATATCAGCGCACTTGATTTACTGGACCATGGCACTTTCATTTCATGCGAACAGGCCCTTACTTTACATCATTTGGTTTTACATAATTTCGCACGATCACGGACTTAAGGCTATGCATAGACCAGCTAGTTGGACTAACTCGTTTGAATTGTGATGCAACGTACGCAATGGTTCGCACGCAACTACGCAATGATGGGAGAATTGGAAACAAACGTATTTGTTTGGTTGGGTTTTATTTTTAGCATCGATAGCATTCTTAATAATGCTTAATTCGTTTAAGGATTTCGAGGCAACAACTATGTTTCTTAATGATTGGCGACGAGCTTGGCGTCGATTTGTCATCTTAGCATTCTGTTTATTATCATCATGTTTTTAGTAGGTACCGTGTTAGATCTCAGACGTGCTTCTACGACCAACTAGCTCTTCTGTAATATCGCGCCTACCGATGAGTGGTATGGTTAAAATTAAGTGGGCGTCTTTCGTCACAAACATTAACTGCGGTGAGATCTGTAACTCCTGTGCTGGTATGATGCAAACAAGTGTGACTCAAGATCTAATGTATATTTGTTTAGCTCCCATCTTGTACTTAGTTGTAGCTTCTAATACATAAATATTTTCAAAGCTTACTAGAACCGAAGCAACCAAATTACATTAATTCTTGGAAGCGATACTGTGCCTCAATAATAACGTTGTATAACACAACCATTTTCCTTAATCACGTCAAAATCCTTTGTAGATTTGTTCTTTAGTAATACAGAGTTTGGGAGCCCGTCCGATACTAAGGCTCTATTAAAAGATACTCCAAAGTCGTTGTCATTAGCGAAAGTTAAGGACAGGAATATGTCATGAGGCATTTGTGGGCATTCATCTATAAATATAATTGGCCTGTCTTGTTAGTTTCAGGGAACTTCAGCTTTGAAGTCGACTGAGGTCTATACGCACAATCGCACGACGTAATGGTAAACGTTGGATCCTTGACGGATGAATAGATGAAGAGGAGCATGTGTGGGTGGTATATTTATGAAAGAATTCTTCCTATAAGATCCAAGTTTTTCCGGGTATTGTTACTTGTCTTTGTTAAAATTTGTAGGTATATGTGTCTTCGGTTTTGGAACTTTTATTCGAGGCAAATAAATTACTTATATTACGTCTCGATTTCTCTTAACTTTGAATTGCATTCAAAAATATAGAAGCGAACACAAAGCTCCAATCCACAAACACAACGTTTTTTCGAAAATAAAAAGAACAATGCGCCATGTGCAAACTCGCGTTGTTTCCACTAACTTCCAACAGTCTCCAAATAAATAAAAAACTTCATACAATATTTACTTCGCAAAACATTATGTAAATCAAACATACAAAGTGCCCATCAAGATATTGATCCCTTATAAAGAATACAGTTATAACAACCCGAGCCTAAATAAACAAGTCAAACATACGGCAACACGTATTCAACATAGAAATACATAATAAATGTATTATATTTACATATGAACTAGGACCGGGAGCTGAGTATATTTTTGTGAGTAGCCGCCGGTTTTATGTTTACGCTTCGTTTTCTGCGAGATGGGTTGAGGATGTGTGTATGTTATATGTATGAGTGTAGCAGTACGCCTTCGTTCGTGTAAAATATCGCTCGCAGAACGTGGGCCACAAGATTGCTCCTTGGGGAACGCCATGATTAGGAGTTTAGGCGGTTTGATTTTAAATAAAAAATAAAACAAATTAAACGTTTCGGAGAATTTGATTAATTATAAATAAGAAGTAATTATTTTTTTATGTTTGTGTGTTACATTTTCTTTAAAGACAGAGGACAATAAAATATGCGCGAAAATTCGCGATGTTAGTTAATCATTAATAATAACCATATTTCACTACAAATATTATTGTATAAAATCTATACCAGGTCTAACTGAGTGCATCAAAACAGGCTTACATAGAAACACTCAATTCCTTTTCAATTAAATGCTGCACAAAGCTCGCTAACACATTTGCATGGTATCAAAAGGATTAACCAGAATTTTCAGGCAACGCCGTGAAATCGAACTGGCCCTTTGTGGCTGCCGAGTATTTGAAGCTTCCAGTATAGCCAGATTTACAGGAAGCCGGACATACAATGCAACGATTGGAATTCCCACTACGCAGAATGTGTGAAAAACGCCAATCGATGTCTATCGAACGCCTATATGAAGTCCGGATCGGACCTATTGCAGTGGTTTGTTTTTTACTGTTTACACTGTAGTAAATGTTCAATGAATTTTGTTAAGCACTTTTTCATTTGATCTAGCGGACAAAAATACTGCGTGAAAAAATACAGAACAGTTGAGAGGTTTTATGTTGTAACGGGATTTTGTCTGTGTACTCCCTTGAAGGGTAATGGTGTTATAATAAGAATGTTTTATTTATAAATTCAACTGCAAATGATACACGTCAAGTGTGAGAAATGGGTCAAAACATTGGACGAAGGCGATGAGTCACTTTCGACGACTGAGTATGGATTGAAATGGTTCGTAACATTTCGTACTAGTCATACTAATATAACAATTACGTAAAATGGCTTAGCCAAAGCTTGGCATTGTCTCAGCCTTAGAATTTCCAGTTAACCAAGTAGATGCTTTACGCGCCACTTCCAAGCCGCGCTATTCAATGTTTTCATAATGCAGTTGCAAATAGCCATGCCAGATAAAATGAAATGAGTTTTCCGAGTATTCTAAGTTATATTCATATCGTAACAGACATGATTAAGCCTACTACTAGTGCTGTTACTTACATGTTTGTTACTTCAACATCATTCCCATGGCCTAGATTAAACACATACAATACTGCCAATACACAAAGTAGTTACTAAATAGTGAAGTCATTCACTCCAGTATGATCGGCCACACGCATGGAACAGATGGCGTAACCGTTGATAACAGCATGCGGGCTACATTTGACAATAACTGACAGCCGTTAACACAGCCAATAGATGGATCGCTTGAAGCAGTAGACACAAGCTGCTTGAAACACTTCAATCATTCAAGAGTGCACCTATGATAACTAGTCTTAAAAGAAGTTTTAGTTATTTAGACGTTGAAGAATTCCTTTCGAAACTCTTTTGTTACACCACAGATTTACAAGCCTATCTGTATTTATAGTATGCGTTTATGGTACCATAGGCAGTCGTACTTTTTGAAGAACACCATACTGGCCGTCATTCAATTGTTTAATGATACAATTATCTTTCACGTTCAACGTATACTTGATGCGGGATAATATGTGTCATTAGCATAAGCTTTATATTTGAGGTGAAGCAAGCGATTATGTTTCAACTAAATGATTTTTTCCTCTTTCATCCTCTTTATCGAATATCGTCTACGAAACCGGCACATCACTAATAAAATTCGATTCTCTCCATTTAGGTTTCAATTTAATTAAACAAAATATAGACGCCATTGCGCCTTTTATAACGTCGGCTCTCAAACTTAATGGATTTTAATTGAACTTTAACGATTTTCGCTGAAATTCACGTTCGTTATAAATCTTATAACGTATAAAATAATAAATCCCTAAGGTATATTATTATGTTAATTAAGTAAGACTTGAAAGAACGTCAAGTAACTGATAAAAAGTATTTTAGACGTTCTCTGCAAAGCCAAAAAGACGAGTGGTTTTAACTTTTACAACTAAAGTTCGTAATGTCACCTCATATTAATACCACCTTCTTTTATAACTGTCGTCAGATGTAATTGAGGACCAAAGTTTGTCGACAAGGGCCATATATAATACATACAAACATTTATTATATCATAAACGTCATTTAAAACAATATATATGTCCCAATTAATAGTTTATAAGCCATATTTACATAATCTATTAAATCCACCATATCTTTCTAATCTGACATCACAGGAAATTTCACCAAACAGTCTTATTACAATAGCATAAAGAACAAAGTTGAATGATCCTTGTTAGTTAAACAAGCAAAGTTATATTTGCAAGGACATACGGGCACAAAAGTGCTTATGAAGCCCTAACGAGTAGTGCACATGTGAGACGATACGGGCGCCCTCTATACTGAACAATGCCTTCGTTATTCAAACTACTCAAGTACGACAATAAACCTTATCTTTAATGTAATAAGTCGCGAAGTTGAATGAATCTAATCCGGAACAAAGGATGGAGTTTTACAAAGAAAATCAACAGATGGCACTGTGATAAAGATGGGTACATCTCGAATGAGTGTTCATTATGAAAATAAAGGGTCACGTCGGGAGGATTTGGACCTGTTAATTTTTTTCGGTAGGGTCTGCGGGTTCCCCTGACACAATGAGGAAATGTAGGGATCAAGTTGAAAAACATTCTGAATTAATATAAAGTGTATACTTGGCACTACGTTAATTAAATTTAAAAATTCCGTGTATAACTTTTATTTAGAGAAAAAATTGTTTATTATTAACAGGGAAAATAATGTACGTACAACAAGTTTTTGCGAAGATTTTAACCAGATATTACTGCAATTTAACGACTTTACTTATTGCCTATTTTTTATGAAACTATGTATGTAATTACATCACGATATATATACTTCAATTCATTATGCAAATACGTAAAAATATATATGAGCTGTATTTAAATGTTCATTTAATCTACCGCGAAATTCATGACAGCTATGAAAAATGAAAATACATATTGACCCTATATTCAACGAAGAGTTTCCGACTGTAAGTAAAGTCTGTGAGAGTGGTTATTAAAAAACGATTTGCATTTACTCCATAAACTAAATAGAATATTTTTATCTACAAAAACCAAATACCTGTAATTTACCACCCTTTACTTTGTTATGTGTGTTAAATATTTTTAGCTGTATTTTAAAGAAGGGTATCTCGCGAATTAATCTTAAGGGAAAGTCTTGAACAGGCTTTTTTTCCTTTATCGGATGAGTTTCAAATAAAACAAGTCAATTCCATCCAACTTTTCTTTCAGCTAGTACATATTTTACACGAACCATTTCAAGAGCTTAGCGCGGAGCCCGTCAAATATGCAACACGTGGTACCAACCTCCCATAAATAAGATCGACCAGGAAAACGTTAGGCAACCGTAAGAAACAAAATAACGGCGAATAATATAAAAAAAGGCCCAGGTTTTATGTGAATGCCCACATTAATAATTCATCCGTAATCCCCTAAAGTTGGTGGTGGGATCTAAAATGTATTTTACGACACAATCGACCGTGTTTTATACACAAGCCACAGGGGCGGACTGAGGTGCTAACTCGCCAATGGCGCCTTTAGCTCAATAATATTTTTACTCCCTCTAGTAACGTGTACTCTTTTTATGGTTACCTACTACATTACATTGTTTTCGAAGCCAGGTGTCCAAAATCGGAAAGCTATATAACGCGAGCGGAAGAATGCCAAATAAAACATTGTAAAATGGATTTTGTTATATTTGTCAACTCAGTAGAACAGTACAACGTTACGTTTTTCTACTTATTTCCGATTATTTAAAAGTAACTGAGACTGCATGACCGCTTACCTAAGAACTTATACATTAACTGAGCAATTATGTAAAAAGCAATAAGGTTACAGAAGCAAAACTTAAAAGAATAGAAATTCTTCGCTGTAATAACACCGTCAGTGCGACCCAAGAGTGACAAGAAAATTAAAGACCACGTAGGTAGGACCTTGTAGCGCCAGTTATTGGCTAAATAAGAGCGATGAGGTAAACCGAGGTCGTTGTATGAGCTATTTATTTATATCTAATTTAGTTCAACCCACATTTTTGAAGACAGCTTAATTAAAGGGTTAAAGTTTTAGTATCTGATCAAATTGATATATGAATATGATCGTATATATTTTTCGTTAGTTTTCTATTAAAAAGTGATGCTACATGGAATAATATGGGATAATGTTTTGTATGGTTTTAAAATTAAGTTTAAATTGAATTTAAGATCAGTAATTAGTATACACACGCAGGCAAAAATAGCTACCCCTTAGGTAAATAGCTAAAATACCTACGCATACTAATATACCAGGAGGGGATTGCCACACTCCATCCCTGTTCCCACTACACAATGCCCTTAAATGAAATTTAAGTCGCCGGCCGAAAGTAGATAAAACTTGAGTTTTTGTCGTAAGCTTGCTGCTAACTTTTTTGGGTAGCAAAACTTCAATGAATTGCGGTGTTCAGTTTCCCCAATGATTTTAGGAAACGTCCAAAAGCTATCGAAAAAAAACTTAGCAGGTAGGACTGTCTAAGAAAAATTCTCAGATGTCGATCCGAATGCTAATTTTGCACCAGACCTCATAAAGCATTTAAGTTTTATTTTTTGTGAAAGAAGAACCACCGAAAAGGGACCAGATGCTAATTTAGTAAAAATATGGCTCCTATCACGGTATAGTAACCATGTTGCAGTCCCACAAATGATTAAGCGTTAAACAACCCTGCTGACAAAGGCGAAATGGAAACGTCATAGCTTGAAATAGATATTATGGAACAAATATTTACCAAAAAAGGAAAAATAAATACACCTAACGCAATACGTTACAAAAAAAGAGACGTATGTACACGTATACCGAGGGCCACGACACAAACTAACAGAAAACGCGTAAAAATAACTCATCTAACGTTTTTATGATTTTGGGGAACAGGGATGGCGTTCATTACTGTCTCGGGGCTAAAGTAAACAGCGACGTTGGAATTTTTTCATCAAAATTTGACTTATACCATCTGCTTCCGTGGTAATCTTGGCTAGGGCAAATATTTGTACCGCCTCTGTTGCGCAGCTTCATAATTATAGCTAGGGCCAGGGATTACGAGTGGGTCACTGTAAAATCTCATTATCTTCGCTTTGTGTCATCAGCGATACAATTTACGTGGGCTTGAATCAATTATACACTTCTCATCAAAAAAATCGAAACACCTCGCAGTTTATGATTTGATAAGGATTATCAGAAAAATGTGTATATTTAGGAATAAATGTAAAATGTCATTTAATAGTGAGTAGTATGAGGTTTTTAAATCCTAATGTTATTGTTCTAAATTCAAATTAAGTCTTCATAGATTTCGTATTTTGTATAATGAGTAATTTTTACCCTGTATGGAATATGAAGGAAATGGGTAAAACAACACGCGTAAATGAAAAAAAAAATTAAGAAACGTTTATTTAATAACTTGTATTCCCTCCGCGAGCTCTTATTACTGCTTCCATACGGTTCTTCATCGATCGGATGAGAGTCACGATCACATGTTGTGGTATATTATCCCATTCCTCTTGGATTGCATTTTGCAGCTGGCTAAGTGTTTCTGGGGCTGGATCTCTTGCTCGAATTCGTCTCTTTAATTCATCCCATAGATGTTCAATGGGATTCATGTCCGGGCTTCTTGCTGGCCATACCATAATGGAGATACCGACTTCGGTAAGATAATCTCGTACGACGCCCGCGGTGTGAGCTCTAGCATTGTCGTGCATGAATATGAAGTCGTTGCCAATAAAATGTGCATAGGGCATCACATGAGGTTCAAGACACTGTTCGATGTATCGATGAGAGTTTAGTGCAGGCAGCCGTGGCCCAGACACAAAGGCAAGTTCTGTCTTACCGTCGGCGCTGATTCCTCCCCAAACCGTCCACGAACCGCCACCATAGCTGACCTTTTCTTCAATGCAGCATTGTGCAAAGCGTTCTCCATCTCTTCTGTAGACCTTGTTCCTTCCGTCGTTACCATACAGCATAATTTTACACTCATCAGAAAACAGTACTTTGCTCCACTGAAGGTATGACCAAGTTAGGTGCTCGCGTGCAAAGTTAAGGCGCGCTCTTCGATGGTCTGCAGTTAATTTCGGCCCATTCGCTGGCTTATGCGGTGCCAATCCGCGTTCCTTCAACCTTCTTCTTATTGTAGAGTCACTTACAGCTACTCTTCGTACAACGCGAAGCTGCTGCTGCAGTTGAAAAGCGTTAAGGCGTCGATTTCGTAAAGAAGTTGTTACAATAAATCGATCATCTCGCTCAGAAGTGACCTGATTCCTGCCAGATCCTGAACGGCGCGTGAACGAACCAGTCTCCCGATAGCGTTTGTAGACTCTATGAACAGATGATAAGCTTAGATGCAATCTTGCAGCCACAACACGCTGACTAAGTCCAGAATCCAGCAATGCCACCACTTGGGCGGCTTCTGCGGGCGAAGTATCCATATGTTTTAGAAAAAAAAGTTTTTTCAGACGTCCCAAAGTCACAGTAAATGAAATAAGAAACAAAAAGTTTAAAGACAAGCGCTAATTTTTAGTTTTTAAACGAGAAACGTACTCCAACCCTAAATACACATTTGTCTCAAAACAGTGATTAATTTCATTTATAGGATAAACAAATGAAATTCTAATTTCGAATTTTGATTTTTTTCTTCTTACCGTAATGACCAAACTGCCAGCTACACAATAATGTTTTTTTTTTCATGGAATTAATTCTCTTTTGTAAAAAATTAGGACAAAAACAATAAAAACGAAAGTGTTTCGATTTTTTTGATGAGAAGTGTAGTATGTTCGGCGATGTGCCCTAGAGCACATCATTAACAGACGTCAATTAGGTTTAGAAGCTGATTTAAATAACCAAGTGCTTTGTTTCTGGATTATAGGATATGGCAGTCTGTTTGATTGAGAATTGAACAGAGATCATTGTGGTATAAACTCTAATTGAAATTTGAATAAGCTGTAACTAATTCTATTAGATGTGGTATTGTCATGAGATTTGGTTTTAGGTAAAATCCATTAACAATACAATTGTGTTGCAACGTCATAAGACTTTCACGGAGCTCTTTCTAAATATGAATAGGTACTTAAGTTATAGTCTAAATCCGAAATACTAAATATGTCTGAATTTTGACAACACGTTGACACCATTCATTAGGTATGATTAAGACAGAATAAACTTAAAAATCTAATAATTACCCAATTATCTTTAATCTTTAGATGCGGTTGATAGCAAATACCAACATCAAATTCAGTATGTTCACACTTACTCACTCACGTTAACACTGCTATGCTTGACATTACCTGTGAAATAAAAAAAATATAAATTAGGTCATGTTTTTGAGGAAATTTTATTAGGAGTAGACACGAAATGTAACAAAGTTGGACTGGTTTTTAATTACGTTATATACGGGCTAAAAGTTAGTACAAGTTGTTTAGAGATATCTAGATTGTGTTGTTGTTTAGAACTCATACCTACGTATACGCTATTATATACTTTGTTTTATATAACTAACCACCCAAATATTCTACAACATATACAGTTACATCAAAACAATAAAAAAACTCAAATAGAAAAGAGGTCAAATTCTGAGCACAGTAAAAAACTTTAAAGAGTGATACGAAATGGAAATTATAAATAAAATCTTCAGAGAAATAATTAAAAAGGAAGGTGCCCAAGAAAATTTACTTATAAGAAGGGTCTATTGAATGAAAAAGATTACTATTATATGTAGCCAGTGGCCACATACAACCTCATTACATCCAAATTCTTATGTATACTCAAATTTCAGTGTATATCTTAAAACCCATCACGAAAAAGATAAAGTCTTAACAGAATAACTTTCCAGAATCCATACAGTCTAGTCAGCGGATAATAATGTTCCCATGCGACGTGGAATAAGCTCAGATTTATGTAATCCTAGTATTCTTATCTTATCCGCCATCTTTGCTAGACTCTTCTATGCTACCATGTCGTATTTTTAAAAGGAAATCCTCTCAAAGGACGCTTTAAGTTTAGAATATTTGATGGAAAGGCGTTTTTGTTTCACTTTGCATAACTTTGGATTTATGCTAGACGTCTGTTTTATTAAATTTTCTGACTTTAGTCATTTCCCGTGTTTTACAAGGGGTCTGATGTAAGGTTGTAGGCATTACACGGTGGCAGGGAGATTCTGTCCTTAGCGTCACCAAGGATTTTGCCAATACATTGTTTTACAATAAATAAATAACCAATAATTTTCTGGTAGAATAGATTGATGATATAAACCCAAGCAAAATTTAGTAAAAAGTCGTGTCCATCACAAATCATAGGTTTGACAACATGAATAACAATAGCAAAAAATATGACACATGTGTTTCTGAAAAAAATAACAAAACACAGGCGTTAAAATTAAATATTGAATCGATGTTCAACCTTTTATTTAGATTTTATACAGTTTTGACTGAGGATTGAAAGAAATCAAATAACATATCACCTGAAAATCCTAACAGATTTTTAAAACTAATGCTTTTTTATTTGACGTCGCTATACAAATGTTATTTTTTACGATTGACACGGATAACACGCTGGTTAGTTTTTTGTTAGATTTTTAATAACCAAAACGTTTGAATACTAACCTTTGAATATTTTTTTAGTTTTCAAAATATCATTTTACTATAACATTTATCAATTACGTCCAAGTATATTGTAGACCTAACCTTCAAAACCAAATCAGTTATTTAAAGGAATTCCTATGAGATCCAGCCTGCGCCAACATTGACAATGACAAGAGTGATAGCAATCACCATATTACAACGCGATCCTTCCACCCTAGAATTTAGATACTTGTTCTAAAACGTCCCTGGAGATACTCAGATCTTACTTCGAACATGTCTCCAGATATTACTGGGAAATTTTGAGAAATATACTGGGACCGAGGACATTCAAATATTCTTATCGGACACGCTTAAGATGGAACGTTCTAGACTAGTATGCATGGCGAGTAGAAAAGGTTCACAATACATATGTTGAAAAAGAAACTCCAAACTAGCAACACTACTAAAAAACTTAGGTATTCGTATTTGTAAAGAAACCAGAAAGTGACACATGGCCAAAAGCAATTCATATGTATTATTCAAGTTCATTCTAGACGACATTATTTGATCTGAGAAATAGGTAAACCCTTAAAAGTAATACGATCAATTTATCTTTATTGGTGTCCAGAAAGAAAATAAATGACTTCGCGGCTTAGTTACGAATATACTTTAAAAAGCTGTGGTGTTTGTTTTACTATACCAATAAAATGTGTAGGGTTCAATGTTCAACGTTGAAAGGAAGATATTTATTTTATCCACGTACCTATATCTGCCTTTGAATGTTTAATTTCATACATTTACGCAGCAACTAAATTTTGATCAGTTCGTATAAGTTTATAAGTGTAGACTCGCGCAGCTCAGACCGAATTGGACTTTACAAACATATAATAACTACATAATGTTCAAGTTTTCATGAACAAAAGCTGTAATAGAATAAAGTTTAGTAATTGAAAATATGTGCACATATTAATATATTTCAACGAGAACCGTAACCCAATCATAAAGTCAGTGAAATAAAAAATCTAGAACACAAAATAAACCAATAAAATTCAAATACTGCAGTTGGAGTTAAAACATCCGCATTCGAGAAAAAAAACAGCAATTGAAAAATCGAACTAACGAAGTGAGTTCTCAACTTTTTCACAAAAATCAAAGGGCCGAGACATCTCGTTATACAGCCAGCATTGCCACTACATGGCCACACGTGGCGGAACACACGGCTAGCTCCAGAAATATCCAGCGTAAACACGGCAATATGTTCACAAGTAATGAAGCGAACACTTGGCCTGGCCTATAAATAGATAAATAAATAACTACGCGGCCCGTTTGTGTTACTATTGGTGTTTTGAAGTGCTTTTTTTGTTTAAGGGATGGGTATGTTTACATCGTTAGAAGTCGGCCTTTCGCATGTGGTACTCTGATTATTACATGCGTGTCTTTTACAGAACAATGATCAATGAAAGCTTTTTCCTAATTACATTTTTAAAGCACTCGTTGATTTTGAAGACAGCTCACTTAATGGGAATGTAAGGTGTACAAAAACGAAGCTTAAAATAGCAGATTCTTAAAACGATCTGTATAAACTTAACCACCTCGCTTCATCCTTACCCCTTTAATTTGACTCCGGTACCAAGTATTTAAATATCCTGCAAGGGATCCCAATCCTTACACTGCTCGTGACATTGACAGCGGTCAAAACGACGTCTGTCCCGTAGGACAGAGAGGGCAGACCCAAATCACTTGATAGCGTAGATGTATTGTTTTTAAACTCGGACTGTAGAAGGTGACTTCGAGGGCCAGACATTTGTAAATATTTTTTGGTCCCATGTGGAAAGTTTTGCGGACCGTCCAGCATTTCTGATTTAATCTTTAGTGGTGTTACTAAGTGGTGATAAATATTTTTGCTAGATTATTATTTATTTTGCTGTTAAATAAATTAGTCTTCATACACTTTTTCATTAGAAGTTATAAGCCCAAAGCTCTGCTTTTTAAATTAATATACACTGAATAAATAAATCTCCATGACGATCAATTTAAGTAAACATTCCTGAGCAAAATTTCAGAAAACGTGACGTGTTCTCAAACTTATCTCAAAATGTTAAAACGCTTACAGAGGCAGAACATCTCGAAGGCATTGCTCCTTCGGTAGAAAAAAAACAAGTCCAGCCCACGGACCTTTGTTGTGGTGGTCAGTGCTTCGTGCAAAACAAAAATAAGACAAAACGAACGGGACAGAACAGGTCGGGCCGACCGAGACCAGTCCGACGACTTTTGACCACTTTTCTGGTCCCACATCCCGGCAAACTTATCTCTACAAATACTTTCTAACTTCTCCAACCTTATTTTGATGGGCATAAGATCTGAATTTGTCTTATTAACATATTCGAATATTTTTTCTGATTTATAGAACTATGATTTAAAAGCATTTCGATTTCTTTAGGAATTTTTGTGGTTAGGATTACGACTATCGGAGTTTTGATGTGATGTAAGGTTTTGTACGTTTTGATAATTTTGAAGTAACCGCAAGCCATACATTTTATTTCGTAAAGGTTTATTCAAAATAAGTATACTCACATTTGTCTTGAAACAGCAAAATTCATTCGTAATTGAATTCTGAAAGCCTGAGTCAGACAGGATAAATTCTGTCCTACTTAAGTAACCGAACTTGGAACTTTAAACAGGATTAAACGCAAAACTAGGAGCGCAATCTCGTCTGAATTGGATGGCTAAATTATTTTAACTACGGTTTGTTTAACAATTAACGAGTCCTAACAAGAATTTCATTCATACTCATTATTTACAAAAAAGGTTTAAGTGTTCTTCTAGACTTTATTTAACGAATATCGCTTTGAAACTTGTTTCGGATAAAAATAATTTAGAATTTAATATGTTACAACGATACAAAATAGTAGTGTATGAGCATTGAGCAAAAGTAGCCAGTATTGCAAGCAGAGAAAAACTTACAGCTATTAATAAAGAGACATCAACCCGTGGTGCACTAACCAGACATTCTTTCAAGGCCAACAAAACGACCAGAAAACATATGGTTGAAAAAAGAAACCAGTAACATTCATGCGCACACCAACCACTGTAACTTGACCCAGGCGAACCAGCCAACTTCCTTTATTTCACGTTTTAAAATAAAAGCAGTAAGGAAACGTCGGGAATTATAGAATGAACGATGTATGAAAGACAAATATACTCGACATACTGTGAATAAGCTGTTTCGTTTTAATGTAAATATTCGCGTAAATGTCAGAAATCATTAAGTACTAAGGGCCCAAGGGAGGTCGTTGTATACTGGTTAAGTGATATCCACGGCTCAAGTAAGAAGACCCGTGGTGCCGTTAATTTCTGTTGGAATGAGGGATCCGAGGATGTTGGCGGAACAGTCACCCCAAGCAAAGGTCCCTTGTGGTCACTGACCATCGACGAGAATAACGCAAGTACCTGGACTCACGAGCAGCCAGTACTTGTGACGTCACTCTCGACTCGATATATGGGAACAAGATTACTTACTTCGAATTAGAAGAATGCAAAAAGAATCTTCATTAGTAAGGAATAAAATTTTAAATTAATGGAAAAAAGTTGGAATTATTAAGGTGGTACAAGGTTCTCACATAGAAATAGAAAGGCTGGCCGTGACAGGAACACGCCATTTTTCTTTTGAAGCCTCATTTAAAATAGAGTAAGGTTTAATTAAGCGTTTCATCAAGAGTACTTTTTACGGCGAGTTTGTGATACCTACTTAGCGAGTGCCTAATTTAAGGAAAAATTAAATGTGATGAAAATATACATTGGTATTTGAGAAATATTACTATCATTTTTTCAAAACTTTGTGAACATGTGTAACTTACTGTCGTGCTAAAAGTTTTGATCAAACAATTATTATTAAAATGACACCTGACATAAAAAAACCTTTGTAATTTGGGTTTGAATTAATTTTATTATATCGCGACATAAAACAACACGATGTTGCATCTCGTTTATAAAAGCAGATTAGCCCGTGAATTAGCATAATTTTATTTTTCAACAGAAAAGGGACGTTTTGTATGGAAATTACTAAAATCGAAAAACAGCTACAATTTAAATATCTTTCCATGTAAAAACCTGCACGACATCCGATATTTGGGCGAGAGTTACAGATAATTGCATTTCAGATTATAATAAAGAAATTATGCCGATTGATGAAAAAAAACTGAAACTGTGAAATATTGCTATTTTTGGTCCGCAATATGATACAGCGATTGGAGCAATGTCCCCACACACACAAGTGAGTATACTTTATACTGGAGATTTAAAGTACTAAAAATCTTCATAAATTGTAACACTCAATTCACAAACACAGTTAAAACTCGCTCCTTGCTTTCAAAATAATATTTCAAGCAAACCCGATACTGCAGGTCGTCAGCCTGTACATTGAACTACATTCCACATACTATAACTACAGAATATTTATATTCAATCTACTGAGCAGGAAAATACGCACCAGTTATTCCTACATGCAATACGACGGTTCTCGTTTAAGACCTACTTATCCCGATACGAAGTACCTGCTTTTAATTCTGATTTATTCTAGAAACAGCGAGAGAACAAAAGTTATACTCTTTGGACCTCCTGAAGCTTTCCGAAGTTACACTTGTACAGGCAGAGAATTATCTTCAAGTATATTGCGTTCAAATAACTTCTGAGCATTATGATGTAGCCAGACATTCTAACCATTCCAACTTCGCAGTTGATATGTATTTTGTCCATGTGAAAAAGTTTTCACTGAAAAAGTACCTACTCGTTCTTTACTATTTTCACAACATTATAAGAATCAAATAAAAATATGACCTTGAACTTGATGTAACAAGTCACCATATTTATCAACAAGAACTATAATCTGTTGTGGTGATAGAGGTTAAGGCTCCTGCATCTTACGTACAAATGTGCGGGTTTCGAATCCTGACAAATACCAATGTGATCTTTTCAAAGTCACATATACTTGCACTTAGTATCTTGAACACCACAGACTAATAGTAAAGGAAATCATCGTGGGGAAACCTAGACTTAAAAAAAGTCTGAAATCGCCAATCAGTCTTGAGCAAGCACCACGCTTGCTTGTTTTATCTGTATGAGAAGAGGTCGATGATATTCTGTGTGTAAGTTATACGTATCGTCTTCATACAATTCTCATTTCAAAAAGGTACAGGCTGTTCCTACAATATCTCTTTCATACCTAACCCCCACTTCGTAACACAGTTAACCATCTGCTGCGACTACTACGTAAGTGCCACCCTTCACTGCGAGAGCGTCACCAACGGATTTATGGCCCAAGGAAATTAACCTAAAGGTGTCGTGCCGAGATTTATAATGAAGGAAACGAGGTATTTTGAGGGTAGTTTAACACAGCTTTACGGGTATAAGACGTTTGGTTTGTAACCTGAGAATTAAGTAAATATAGTTAGGAAGTTTGCTCAAAATTATTTGATGACGGATGTAAACAGTAGGGAAATGTATGGTTGTTCAAACACCCGTCTCATTTTGAGACGACAGGTGCATCCTCTATCTCTAATCATCTCAAGCCCCTTCAGATTCACGTAAATCTATTGACTAACATACTCCAGCCAGCTCTTTGTTGAATTCGTCACTTAATTATAACTAAGAACAGGTTTGCTCTGGGATGCGATCTGGCTTCCATAAACGGCTGAATACTTAAAAGTATACCACAGCTGGTTAAATAAGGTTCTATACCCTCTCAAGAATAGCTCATCGTCCTCGTCATTTACTGCAATGAAACTTGTTTTTTTAATTACAAAAGGTTCACGACCGGCACTCGAACCTTGGACTGGATCAGATCAACACCAGCGATTATGTACAATTACGTTCAATTAAATTTTCATGTGGAATTTTAATAACGGCTGGTGTAGTGTGTGGAATATATTTAGTTCAGGTATTTGCTATTTTCTGATAATTGTATCTTTGCCTTTTATCTTCAAGGAAAAAGGATTGCTGCATCATCTGTCAAGAGATCACGATTGCTTGTTAATAAAGGAGCCATTATTTAATTTTTTTTTGTATCTTTAACGATAATTTTCTATTTTCTGCGGATTGATTGAAGCTGAATCGATCACATTTGGACAAAATTGCTTCTAACTGATCAAAAGATACACTAATTGTGCCTCCTTCTACTATTATACATTGGTGCAGTTGGCCAAGGTTTCTTCTTACAATATTCGAGGATCTGTCTCCTAAATAAGAGTTACGAGTCAATGTGAAAGAATTTGACACAAATCATAAATATTTTACGCAACTTCCAATAGGAGTGACTTCATTTCAGTCCAATGACGTCACATGGTAAGACTATAAGAACTTTTCTTCGAAGCGGAAGCATAAGATGCATTCGAAGAATTCTCGAAACAAGAGAAATGTGAAGTCAACTCTATATTTATTTGCTGGATGACATTTTGACATTTTCTCGGTGATTTCAAAACGGTAGCAAGATTTTTCTTCCTTTGATGTCATGTGCATAATATGAACTTCAAGACGTCGAGAAAAGTAATTTCGTACCTTGTTTTCATATTTCCTTAAGGCGGTCGATCACTGGCTTTAGTCTTTGTATTTTTGGGGCAACAACCCAAAAATCCTATGTAATCATTAAAAACAGTTTTACATTTATGCGTTGCACACGCAGTGTACGATTTGAGCATACATCCATTCAAATGAAAGTAATGAGACTATTCAGTAGCAGTCAGAATATTTCCCACATCAACAGCTTACATTTTCGTTCACATACTGGCCGTGACTTTGGAATTGGTTGGTACAAGCATGTAAGTTTTCTTGGCAAGGGTTAGCCCAAAAACAGCTTAGCATGAATGCTACATTAAGCGAAACATATTATTCTCATTTGTATTGCTAACAAGAATTCATTCATCTCAGTTCCATTTCTGAGATGTATCTCTAATATGAATCTGTATTATTTTTCATACAATAGTCACGTAATTTCGCTTTTATTTCTAACAACGTTTAAACGAAATGTGTCTGTACAAAACCTTTTTAACTAAAACCCCTCCCAAAAAAACAATTAAGCATTCCCTATCCGACGTCGTTTAAGGGCCCGAGAGCTACAAATTTGAATTTCAAAAACTCAAAGTTAAGCCTAGGGTTTTGAATTTTAACATAATTTACATACACAAATGAGTCATCTGCGTTCGTTACGGTGTCTGGACGTCGCCTCTACCAAAAACTGAAATATAACCGTGTATAACGTGCAACGCTGGATGGCCTGCAGAGTCTTTTGAATAAACCAAAAGTTGGCGCGCATTGGAAATTAAACTGCCGAAATTGTGGGACGAAACGATCACAAATGTCGGGAAGTTTGTTTAATATGCAAGGCGAGTGAGATCTCTCAATGAAATCGAAAAAAATCACCAAAATCATGCATTTACATACATACAAACAGGATGATTCAATGGACGGAAATGGTTATTTGGTACAATGGTTTTCTGGAAATTTATGTGTAGTTAGGACGGAAACACGGAGCTTGGTCATGTCCTAAACGAGGATATATATATAGTCATTTTTGGAATATAACGAGATTTAACTGAATGTGCAAAAATTTATTTGTTCCAGTTTAAAATTGCTTTGTGTGACAAACGAGAAAAAGATCGAGACACGACTACACAAGTCACTGAAGATGACAAAGAGAATAAACAGTCTCAAGAAGCAAGAGACGATAATGGCTGAGATGACTCATGGCACGCATTAGCAGGACACTCTTCCTTTTCTTGCATTACAATAAAAAATATGAAATATTGTGTTTGCAAGCTTGGATATGTGCTGTGTTGAGAGCTATATGACCTGAATGCGTAGTGATTTTGTTCTTGATCCTTAAACTAATGTATTATCGAAAGAAAGCTTTCCATTAATAGCACGGCCAATTTTCCAAATCGAAATTCTAGTCTGTACTCTAGTTACATATAATAAGTGTTCAGCAGCAATGCAAGCAAACATGATTGAAGACTACGTCCATAAGTCATATGAGAAATTGCCCCTGCCAAAATGTCTCCCAAAGCCCACATAATCAGGAAAAGAATTATAATTTTATGATATCTTGGCTTATAATTTGTAGAACGTACTTATTTTGCGTGACCTCGACTTTTATGGCGTACCTCCGAGGAGTCACTACGAAAGAATTAGACGCTACAGCGGCGAGAAATTCTTATTATGATGAAATATTACAACGGCTGATTACGAAAATAATAACAAAAATTTTATCAAGGTCTCTTCTGTTTTTTTTAGTTGATCATTTGTGATCCTAGCACAAACTATGCTTCGGTTTCTGACTTAAAGAAAAAAAAAACAACCATGTCGTGTCACGTTTATTGGGATCTTATCATTTATGACAAGACCGACAGCTTCCTTCATGCGTATACTAAAGCTATCTCAAATGAAATAGGATAAATAAGGATAATAAGATCTTTATTACTTTTTGTTCTCTTTGACGCCGCGTTACATTACTACTGTCGATTTTGAAGTTACACTTCCACGTCTCTGTAGTGATTGCCTTCACACCGCGTAAAACCAAGTTCTCTAGATAATCAAAAGGTCATTAAATAGCTCATTCATTTTCTTGTTTGCGTCAAAATTTTTAGGTAACTTTACTTGTAATCCTCTTTTCTCAACTCTATCTAGCTAATCTTCAAAGAAACCACTGAATTATTTAAGAGGGTATTTAAAATCATTTTATGAATTCTTGAGCCGCACCACAGGAACCCGTAAATCCTAAATCTCTGAGGGTTTTAATAATAAATAGCAGAGCGGCCCAATTTGAAAATAATAAGCATTTAATACACAACGATTGGAACTCTGAATTTATATAAATATTCAACATTATACTCTTCGAAGAAAATGGGTTTCCTTTTATTCACAATGGCCATTTTGCAAAAATCAAATTATCCTGGTATTGACAGTTAATGATTTTGGTATGTTTATATTTATAGCAAGGTTTCCAAAAATTGTTTCATAAACTCGTTACTCTTCTTTGTGGAAATAGAAAATAATAATAACGTTGGATTTATTTCTGGAAATGACCTAAAACGATAGGACAAAAGCTTAAAAGCTTTATCATCGGACTGTCAGAATGAAAGCCATTAATTCCAATATCCCGAATAGTGAGAATACTTTGATCCTCTATCTTAACTCAATCATCTATTCAAAGTGCGGTGTCACTCCTACAATTTTCGTAAAATTCGTGAGATTGATCATTTGTAGAGAATTTATGTTAAAACTTCTATTTTATACGAAACGAAGACAATCAACAAAATTTCTGCCCCTTGCGTGATTAATAACCCGCGGTATTTGTGTGACAGGTTAAAAAAATATAAAAGGCATCACGTCACATCATCCCAGACCCCGAATCAGGTTCTATTCAATGAGTTTTTTGACAAACGAAAGTACCAGAAGGCCTTTATTCCGAGCATGGTAAAGTTCATTTTATAGTTCTCAATTCGATTATCACTTTTGAATTTGTTCTTTGTCAAATTGAAATAAGGTTTATATTTATTTGGGGAAGTAAGAGGAAGGAATTTCAATATGGCGAGTGAAGAAAGGATGCGTTCGGGATATAAAAAAATACGGTTGAACGCACGTGGGCGGTCGCATTCTATGGGGTATTAGTTAGATACACATCTTCGCGCTATATTCAATGTGGAGTGGGCAAGAATGTTATGAATCCTTCATATGAATCATAAGCATACATATTTCTAGACGAATGCTTCTGTATCAGTTATATAAACATAAGGGTTGCCCTTTCTATTGCTTCCATTTTTATTTACTTATATACTGTTATTCCCACAGATAAGTATCTAAATAGATGCCGCAAGTATTTCACGTGTGATAGATGTACATGTATAGTGCACCTAAATCATCAACGTCTGGATTAATCTGCCACCTGCCGTATTGGCATCAAATCATAAACGAAAACTAGAAAAATGCATCATTGTACCGTATTGAACTGCACAAAGTTCGAAAATTTTCAGTTAATACATATAAAATCACAAATAAGATCTTGTGACGTCACAAAAAGTAGTCATAAAGAGACACGCTTGGTTTTCATACAAATGATGGAACTTGCGTTATCTATTTAGATATATATCTGTGGTAATTCCCTATATCGAGATTTGTATGTGGTTGGGATCGCGACTGAGTAACCAGTAACGGGCTGGTACAATCTAACAAATTCTTGGCGCTATCAATTGAAGACACTGGTTTCTTCTATGACCCCATGACATAATAACTTATGTAACAGTTAGGTACCTATAAAGGATGAACAAAGACAGCTGGTCGGCGTTAAACCTAACTTCATACAAAAACATTGATGTTTTATCCAACATTATTTTAATAACAATTATTACTATAACTAACGTCAATTTTATAATGCAATTTAAATTAATAGAAAATTTCAATATTTATTGCAGCGCACGTTTTTATGTCATAACCTTGCATATACGTTTGCCTTTGCGCAGTTTTGGGTTCAATGTCTTCGGTGTAAAGGCGAGAATTGCGTGTCTGACGAAGTAGTAGCACTAAGATACACTTATTTGAAATCGGATTCGTCTGGTGACATACGATTCACGTGTCGTGATATAACAGACAGTGCCTTATCGCTGTAATAATTCGATATTCGAAGAAATTCGTAATAATAATGTCAGTGTAAATTTTGTAAGTTATATATTTTGTGCACGCAAGTTTAACATTAAATTATATTTATTTCGATTCGGATTCTATATGTACTCACGTATCGAAATCTTTCAGTAGACAGCTAAAGTGTCTAAAGTACTGATTACTAAATTATTCGTAGTAAAATTTGTAAATGTATATTACCAGATAATGTACGAACTTAGGGAAATTATATTTTAAAGGGAATATAATTTCTATATTACTGAAGATATTTTTATGATATTCATATGGCAGCGAGTAGGGATTTGAGAAGGAAAGCTGAAGATTGAGTTCAGTGGAGTGCCATGGATCTCCCATGGACTTAGCCCAGCAGTGAGCTGACACGGGCTGTTCGGCATAGATACTGGAGAGTTACCTTCATTTCACACTAACTAACAATAATAAGAAACCTAAACCTAAACCTACATAAATAAAGACTTATTACTCGCCTATTTTTACTAACAATATAGCTAACATCCTCTTTCTTATTTCCAAGTAGTGCAAATAGAAATATATTTTTAATACCTCTTTTGTTTCCGAGAACAAGAAAAATAGTTTAAAAATATTATCTACAGACTCCTTCGTCGCGTACCCTTTATGCATCAACGGTGATCAAGGAGGTGATAAACATAGCCTTTATCACTTATTTCCGGGCAATATGATACTAGTTTTTCAAGCTAGGATAGCAAGCTAGTGTCAGTAAGCTAGAACTATTCTAAATTAGGAATTTTTCATAGTGTTTGTAGTAGCCACCCAACCTTTCATTTTATGTTAAAAATTGATTGAACTGATTCACAAACAATACTCCGCTACCCCTTGCTATGCGGCCGCACAGCGTCGAATACGGATCGCTGATTGGTTCATTTGGCTTTGCTAATAGATCTGGTAATTTGTTGAATTCCTTACTTATCACAGTATTATTCTTGAAGTTAGTTGTTATTGTTTCTTCTGGTAATGATAATTTTTAAGTTTATAGTATGTTATCGGAGCCTGACTTAGCGATGACATCACAAAGACGGGCAGCATTGTACTCCTGCTTTGTAATAAAAACAAATGGCGATCGCCAAGCCGTCTGCCAAGCTGATAATGATAATTATTATTTCAACTGTGACCTTCGTTTTAGCGGCCATCAGGATTATTCAAGACAGAGTTCAAAACAAAATTGTATTTACCTACATTGTTAAACATATCAAAATCTCAGGAGAAATTCTTTAGCACCAGAAGAAAAGGTCCTGGTTCAGAACTATTCGCGAGTGCCTAAAGTCACTGGTCCTTTTGTATCTCACACAGGACCAGGATACACAAAGGGAACTCTTAGTGATTGGAGAGGCACTGTAAGAACGTTCATCAATTCTTAGGGTAGCCGCGGCTTTATGGAGATTATAGAATTAATAGTACACCTCTCAGAATCAAATAGTACTGTATCCTGCGGTTTAACCCGCGCCCTGCAGGAACTATTCCACGCACCCGGATAAACAGCCTTTAACTGTCTTCAGAATATCATCTATCGCCATTCCAAATCTCACCTAAATACATTCGGCCTTTTAACCGTGCAAGCGTAACAAACAAACTGACATTCGCGTTTATTATACCTACTAGTTAGGATTTCTTCAAAGACGGGTCAAATCAAGTTCATAAAACATAATTATTTCCGTAATGACGTACGATCATATGATTGTAATAGCAGCCGGAACTGAATGTTGTTCAGGCTAAATGAGTCACGGTTATCGAGTTACCTTTGATAAATGCATTATAATCGTTATGGAGAAACTTGTAGGTAGTATGAATTGAAGAAACATATCTATCATACACGTGTATTTTTGAAACGTATTTATAGACAGTACTGCTGCAGAGTAGGCAGTTTGACTGCACCAATAGACAGGCTGGCAGTATAGAGAAAAGGCTATACAAAGTAAGATGCATGATTTTAAAATCTGGCAACAGTTCATCTACGAATATTACCTTGTAACATTTCCAAGAACATTACTATTAGCACGACGGGAAATTCTGATAACATTCTAATGGTACCATGTAACAGCATCACCACAATGAGGGCAGAAATCTGAAGACTGTACTTATGCATCTTTTGTTTTATGGTATGGATATGGATAAGACCTCATCAAACCGAGGACCGATTCAAGTAACAATTGCAAGGAATTGTTATCAGATTATCGTTTGAGATTGATACACATTCTTGGAGCAAACTAATCAGTCTTAAACCCCCTTTTAAACGGCACCACAATTCCTTTATTGCAAAACTAATCTACCCTCCTTATAGGCTCTAAAAGGCTAATAGACGACTTGGCTGGCCCATTTGTGGACGCACCTGCCAACTGGTTTACAAACGTAATCAATGTTTCTATAACAAGTTTACGCAACCATGCACGTGACATGGAGGAAACGTAGCACAATGGTGGCACCTGACGTCATCCCTACGACCGCTTGAAAGTAGCCTAGTGTCAGCTATTGGTGTTTTATATCTGATAGGCTAATTAATACTTTGAGGGGCTCGTGGCTAAGAGAAGTCAGAAGCAAGAAAGTCTGACAACCAGTCTTACTAAGGGGTATCGTTTGACTCGGTAAACTGGGTTGTGGAGGTCAGATAGGCAGTCGCTCCATGTAAAACACTGGTACTCAGCTGCATTCGGTTATACTAGAAGCCGACCTCAACATGGTTGGGGAAGGGCTAGGCAGATGAGATGAGGCTAATTAATACTTAGACAATTTACTAAACAGTTACTCTCCAAAGATCAAGTAATAATAATTTTATGTCCAAAATTTTCTTCTAACCCCCTGCGTACGTAAAGTACAATGGCATCAGTACTAGGAAACCAAAGGGAAAATAACTGTAGGTTATAACAAAAGTGTTGTAGTTTTCCGATATCGATGGCACGACACGTCGTAAGGTAAGGTCAGATGCCAATTTAGGATGAGGTTTTGTGTCTAGAGAAGAGAGGAAAGAGAAGAACTAAGAAAGACCCCGAAATTTGAATTTTACGCACATTATCCTTCAGATCATGTCATAGCCGCTTATCGATAGCCTCTCCACTTTCAGAGACTATAGTTAGTAAAGATTGAATTGAAGGTAAAATAATGATCATTCGCCATGATGATGTCGCAATTAGGAAAATGTGGAGTAGGTCAGCTGATTGTCATCTAGTTTGCGCAAGTTGCAATAATGAACATTGCTGTATAGGTAGGAATGTAAGTGTTTCGAGTGGCGATATCTTTGTTTTTATTGGTTTAGTCTCACACGTTAATTACGAGGGAGTTGATACGCGGAACGTGTTGTACCTTTGCCTTGCCTTTACCTTTGCCTTGCCTTTACCTTTGTTGTTGTATCTTTGAAAGTTGGTTTTTGAGCAAAAGGATTTTGAGTTTAATTTATGGACGCATGATAGAATATATTTTAAAAGTAACATTACTTTCTTCTTTCTAGACAGGAAAGATATCCAGCTACAGTCAGTAGTAGTTTGATAAGGCTTTTAATATTATATCTATCACATATCAAAACCTACAATATGAGATTGGCATTAGCTATCTTCAAGCTGGATATGACTGAAGACCGAGCCGTGGCAAGTTTTGCAAGAGTAGAAGTCAAGCTGTTATTTTCGATCAACGATTGATGGCTAAATATACCTAAACATATCGAATCTGGTATGTATGTAACATGATATCCTAACAAGACATTGAACTGTATAAGATAAAGATACCTTCGATTGTCTCACGGTAAAAAAAGACGGATGTCATCCAATCTGTCGATTACGACGGACGTGGTTAAAATCCTTGAGAACGCGGAAACCATGGTATGGGCACCAATACCGATAGGTAATATCACTTACCTGTTGTAAAGTCTTGGGAGGTGCAGATATGATTTATTTTTATAATTAAAAACCAGAAATTACCTGTAACAAGAATAGAAGAATTATTAAGTAACACGTTAGTATTTTTAATAAGAATAGAAAAGTATAGTACAAAGGCACTGCTACAATTTTAGTGTATTTATAGAATTGTGATACTCAACTCTATTACTTGTTATATTTATAGTCAACATTGATCACACTCTGTTTAGAAATAAACGAACATGATATTTAAATGTGCATATGGTTGCACTTAGGTTAGAGAAAAAAACGTTGACAAAACTGTCGCCCGCAGATCTACTAAAATCACCAGCCAGCTGAAACGTCAAACTTCAAGGTGACATAATACAAAATTCTTTTAATTTAATCTCATTACCGAAGCCTCCATCTTATCCAGACAAAAACAGAGCAAACATAAGGCAGACCGCACACAGGCGGCCCGCATTTCGTCACTGGAACAAAAACTGTGATCACAAAGATTAACAAGTCAGTGAGGGCCTAAACACACAGTCCTTTCGCATACCTACCGCCTTGACAGAGCTAGGAAAACCGCGAGTGTAAGAAGTAACACACGCATAGTGGGTAAAAACTGATTATTTACATGTACTTTTCAATTGGTTGACTCAAAATTGTGATCCACGTTAATCACCCTGACTCTAACTAATATTGTAAATGAGATAGTCATTTTGTTTGTTTAAGATTTTGCGCTAAAAGGGCAGAATTGATTTAGATACAATTTGGTATGGTGATAGATGGTACCCTGGCGACGACTATTTTTACCAGGGTGCGTGAAGTAATTCCCTCGGATAGCGACAAAAACCGCGTGAAATAGTATTAAATCATAATAGAAAAGGTTCGAAGCAACGTCGCATCAACATATCAACAACACCCATAAATAACTAAATCAAAAATTTCAACGTAGGTACGCTCAAAACTTTACATACAGACTCCGAAATGAGCCATCCCATATCTAATGCTCTTTTGGAGTAACGCAATTTATAGGAGCGGATATACATACAGATTATAGTCCTCAAAAAGCCACAAAGTTTAAATAACACAAGCACAATCGGGTCTCTAACGCTCGCCGTCTACTGCAAGTCATGCGACTTACACCGTCCAATGCTCCGCTCTTTTCAAAGCCCACCCACCCCCTAATCCTCTGCTGATACTCTAAGTACACTATGTTTATGTTTTAGTACAAGAAATTCGGCCAACCGCTCCTACCGTGGCTTACGAAGATATAACACGTCGGAACGGGATTATCACACGGGGGTCCTTTGGCTTATTTTTATAGAGATTTATAAGGATACTGGAGTATGGTGCTATTTAGGTTGGTGCCTATATCAAGGAATAACTTTGGACCCATCGCTAAGTCATAGTGATTTTAAAGTACGCTTAGCCCTTGGTAGGAATACTAGCTAGGAGAACCTACATTGTTAGGAAGAATGATACTTTCTTGAACCATGACTGAAGACGAGAAAACAGCTTAAAGGTCACACATTTTTGTCATCTTTGACGACAATGACACCCTAAGTAGACGATACTGAATTTTCTCTCTAATTATTCTCATTAAACCAGAGAATTCAGGGTAAGGTTTATTCATAGAAACACGGAGTTTCAGTAAAATATTAAACCAATAATTGACAATTGAAAATAGCTTATAACATAAATGTATACGGGGCCGCTAACACCGAATTCAATTATATAGACATACACGGTGTTCTAATAAAACAATAGCTGGCGAATTAATTACGAACGTGAGGCTTATGTTA
The DNA here is from genome assembly GCA_963891755.1 of Pyrrhia umbra. Classification (NCBI taxonomy): domain Eukaryota; kingdom Metazoa; phylum Arthropoda; class Insecta; order Lepidoptera; family Noctuidae; genus Pyrrhia; species Pyrrhia umbra. The sequence continues at coordinate 7,693,419 of OY982935.1, forward strand.
CACCAAGAAATTAAACGACAGAAGGTCTGGCAGGATTAACAGGCATGATAACGACAAAATCGTTCGATCGAGATAAAAAAATCTTTATCTATTAAATTCTTAAGCGACACGCACGCGTAATATTTTAGTTGAGTTTTATGAAATTCGATTTAAAAAATCCAATCATTTTTATAATCAAAAGAAATTCGTAGCACGGGAGCTTTTCAGAGAACCGGCCATCGTTTCTTGTCGTATTAAACTTATGTATGAATGTGACTTCTGAATTTGTCTATTATGCCGAAAGTGCTTTAAGTTACTCATACGCCATTATGCGTACCTTTAGGGATATTAATTATTAGCGAAATGATTAATTACTTCACAAGAATTCCTTTATTTTTCGATTCGTATTAACTGAAGGAAATTGAGATACTTATATAAGTAATAATTTAGGAGCGGAAAAGTCTTTTGAAACTCGTCGACGTTCGTTAATAAATAATTATTTGGGTTTTGTTGAGGTATGGGAATTATCTTAAGGGAAATGTAAGGCGAAAATATGCGTTGAGACAAGATATTATGCTTAACTAGCTTCTGCCAGCGACTTCGTCCGCGTGGAAAAGTGGTGCTCCACTCCTATTGGTCTTAGCGTGATGATATATAGCCTATAGCCTTCCTCAATAAATGGACTATCTAACACTGAAAGAATTATTTAAATCGGACCAGCGGTTCCTGAGATTAGCGCGTTTAAACAAAATGACAACATTTCCCTTCACTGCTCTGCTCCTATTGATTGTAGCGTGATGAAAAGTATACTATAACCATCTCAGGAGTATGACAAATAATTGTACCAAGTTTCGTTAAAATCCGTCGAGTAGTTTTTGTTTCTATAGAGTTTATACAGACAGACAGACAGACAGACAGACAGACAGACAAAAATTTTACTGATTGCATTTTTGGCATCAGTATCGATCCCTAATCACCCCCTGATAGTTATTTTGGAAGTATATTTTATGTACAGAATTGACCTCTCTACAGATTTATTATAAGTATAGATGATTACTTTAATATGTGATAATCTTTTCATCCTCAACAAGGAGTAGAATATGATTTGTAATTCTAAATCTACGTTTTTAAAAGCATCACTTTTGCTTTCAGGTAGGTATTCAAGAATAAATTTGCAAATTGTTAGTGTTTTCCAGATTTAGTTTTGGATGGAAAGTCAAAGAAAGAAATCAAAAGTCAAAGTACCCTTTACAAAATAACGTATTTCAAGCAAAATAAGATATTTAACATAACGCACGTCTTCAATAATTGCTTACTCCCTTTTCAAACAGGAACGTTGCTTCGTTATAATACTAAATATAGCTTCAAAATTAATTACTGAACCGAACAAGTCGAAATCATCGATAACGAACAACCGAACGCTCCCATCCCTAATTTTACCATAACAAAGAAGAGGGCTGGTTGTCATCAGCCATTGTTTGAACCAGACGTTATTTAAATATGCCGTCGCAGACGGTTCTGTCTGGCTCCGGACTTATTTTTTTTTTTACTTTTTATTTCGAAATCTGACACTGCATGTTTCTGACACTGCATGTTTCTGACGCGGCATTATTAGGGTATGAACTTTTATTACTTCGATATTTTTCATTTTGGTTGTGGACAAAAACAATATAGTTATAAAAAAAGTATATTTTATATTAAACTAAAATAATATATTATGATAGAAATCTGTTAAGTTAAAATAAATAATGCTTTGTTATTACACAGTTCACAGTTTTGTTAGTAGAATTGTTCGATGTATCATTTTTTTTCTAATAATTACATTTAGTTGTATACCTACATTATAACATTCGGGTGAGTATTCATCAAATAGTAGTAATCTACTAGTTTATCATGCTCAAAAAAAGCTTTAATAAATATCGAGGAACATAACACTCTTCTGAAAATCCCTTTATGTCAAGACTCGTTTAAAACCGCTAAAGCGCTTTGTTCAAACAGAGAATTGAATCAACGAAAGATTCATTAAGCCGTTATCGACGCTACATTTCACATCACTAATTGCAATAAAAGCAAATAGTAATCCTCAACTGGTTGGCGACTCATGCAATCATACCAAGCTATCACTTCACCTCCTTTCACTCTTAACATCCTACAAATAGGGTTCACTTTCCATTTCCCGGAACGCGAGCACAACATTGCACGCCCTTACCATTGTTTCGTCGAGATTGTATATTTTGACAGAAGTTGACACGTGCAGTTTATTTTTTGTAAGAAATATTAATAACCCCGCATGTATTAAGTTTTAATATTAATTCACTGAAAGCAGAGTGTTTTCAAACACTTGCCGAAGACAAAGGGTTAAACAAGGTACACTTTAAAATGCCTGTTTATAGTGACTCACTAAATTATTCATGTTGTTTAGAATCAGGTTTAATAATACAGCCTTAATTTTCAGTTAACATACATTATATGAATTTAGTAGAGTTTACTCCTGAAATACTGGTGCCCGTGATAATTTAAAGCTACGAGCCACGATAACGGGTTTATATTACCGTCTAAAACCTGGCTGCTTTTATAAAATGTATTTTATGCAGTCAAAATTTGGTAAAATATTTGCCTCATTTTCTACTGCGAGTAGTATAATGGTAGAAATGTTATTACCAACCTATTTAAGCCATTTACATATTCAATAAATTAATAAACAATGTGTTCAATAAAAAAAAAGATAGTGAAAGTATTATACTGCGCTAATATAAATATATTTTTTAATTTTAATATCATAAATCTACGTGGTAACAAAAAATTATGCAACTTAAGATTTGGTAAATTATAAGTTCAAACCCCTGAAACAAAATTTATTTTCCCTCAAAAGCACAGGTTAGCCGCCGCCATTTTCTTTTTTAAAGATGCTCGTTTTTATGAATAATAAATAAATTAATAACTGAACAAACATAGGTAATTCTCTTATTAATTTTAAATGTAATTGAATATAAGAGAATTATTAATATCATAAAATGTTTTAAATAATGGAGATATTATTCTTATTGTGATTGGATTAATCATTTATTGGTAGTAAGCTTCGGATACTAACTTTTACTTTATAAAAGAAATAAATTGTTTTTAACGAATATGGCTGCTGCAGATTCTTGGTAACTAAGCAATTACAGTTTTATTCTCCAACATTTTCTAGAAATCACAGATATAAAAAAATGTGTTATTATAAATAACTATATACTAGGTACACGTAGAATATTTTTGTATCATTAAACGGGAATAGAACTGATTTATGACACAGGCTAGATTATAGCGTAGTTTAGAAATCACAGCTTTCAATAATTTATATTTACTTATTTGGTGTCAAATAAATAAATAAAATTTGTAGGTAGCTCTGAATAACCGAACTTGCAAACTTCTATTAGTAAACCCGTATAATTCATTTCCGAAAACCATCAAACCAACCAAAATGTGTTACTAGTCCCCCTTTCCATTTGACTAAAAGCATTTTCAGTTACTTTAAAATTGAATTAAAAGAATCCAATCTCACTGCAACCTTTGTCTAAGCTCTTAAATCTACGATACAACACGGTGCATCGTTTTTTCCGCGCCAGATGCAGGTAACTGAAGTGCACCCGAGACATCGTATTAAGCCGCTAATGTATTTCCAAGATCGATGTCCCGCGACGGTCGGTGTCGGCAACCAATCATAATCCATATTTAGACGTGTTCCTTGGCGAGGTTTTACAGTGCCGTGTCTGTTACGAAAGGTTAAAATGTACAACACATTCTAGAATGTTCTAGTCATCTAGTGACTGTTGAGTTTTAATTTTAATTTGCGCGCATAGTTTCAGAGGACGAAAAATATTCTTACCATTTTAATAGAAAAAAATACGTATCGAAATGTAATATGTTTTCGATTTCTTTGCAAACAATAAACTATATTCATAAGAAATATATAATTCTAGTTTCTTTCATTTCATAAAATATTCTGCTGCAGTAAAATATCAGACTTTCAAGTAATTGCATCTTTCTATTCTCTGTAAGGTAAAAGACGCGAGTGCATATGAAATGATATTAATATGGAGCCTTCCATGAGACAAATAATAAATAGAGGCTTGCGTAATATGTTATGTAGTACAGTAATTTTATAGTTAGTTTTGAATGTAGAAAACGGAGATTTTTTCAGTTGCTTGGTACGTGACGTATTAATAAAAATCAATAAAACTGAACATTTAGTTGTAATAACATCGTTGTAAACATCCACCATGCCCTTAACCCCAGGCAAAGCTCGGCAACGGAAACTGCAGCTATTTTAGTTAGTTAAAATAAATTGAACGGCCGAAGTTTACTCGCCCACACATTTTATTACCTTTTCCGTTTGCTTGCGACGTTGTAAAGGGAGTTCCTTTGATCGGAAATATTGTATTTTTATAGATTAGATGCATTAAGAAAAAGTTTATTTATATTAGTGTTAATTTTTATGTTTTAATTTTGTTTCTGTAAATATCTTGACTTGTAGAAAAAGGTTACACTCTAATTTAGAGTGACAATTATAACTGCAGTAGACAATTTAAGTAGCTTCTTCTTAAAAGGTTTTTTTTTATAAGGTAACCTCGTAACTAAGTTATTGCGGTAGGAGGATGCCTAAAAATTACATTTTCAAAGTTTTTAAATCACATTCTGAAAGCCTTTCACAAGAAACCCACCACAAATTTGAACTTTTATGTGCCAAGTTTAAAATTACTGCAAAACTATAACACACTATACTAGATAAACTTTAAAATACTTTTCAAGAGAGCCGTTAAGTGCATGCTGTTTGATTTAGAGCCCCGGCAGACCGTACCGTGATACCCGGACACCTGCTAAGCGAATAAATTGGCCGGAACAACCGCCTTGTCCGGAATGCCCGGATATTATATTACGTTTAAAATAATATCGCGAAATACGAGGTAATTTTCAATTTAATTTCATTATGCCAAACTGTTTTTGTTGCGAAGGAAATGTTGTTTTGGTGCAGTTTCGAGTTATAGCGAGTGCTTTTGGTTGATACGTTTAGTCAATTTGGCTTACTATTAATTGGAAAGTTTATTCTAGTTAATTAATTTTGGATGATTTTCGTGCAGATATCCACTTTGCTGGGTAAAAGAAGTTCTTTTCTATTCTATACCAGTAGTTTTGAGAAACCTGGCAATTACCACGACTTTTCTAAAATCTTATTTTCTTTCTAAGTATATATTAGACTTCACTGACTAACGGTGAAGGAAACCATCGTGAGGAAATCTGGACTTAAAAAGTCTGAAATCGCTAATCCGCCTTGAGCAAGCGTGGTGATCAATGCTCATCCCTTCTCTGTATGAAAAGATCAGCAGTGGCACAATAAAGGCTGATGATGAGTTTCTAAAAGAACGTGAACAGCCTTTAATTTGATACTTCCCCACCATATTATGTAAATAGAGTGCGCTATATCAGAAAAAGAACATTAAAGGAATAATAAGCGGATAGGGAAGTACCGTCTACATACGCACTAATGACATTATACTGTTACGGTGCACCGTTGGAATGCCAATTTCATGGTGATGTAATGAAGTCAATAAGACAGTCAACAAGAAAGTTCACGAAAAGCAAGTTTTCTACAATATACTGCGTTATTTCTAATCAAGGATCTTGCAGTAACAGGTTGCGGCATATCGTTAACAACTTAACGGCCATCACGGAAAATGAACAGTAAACAATACAATCACGGAAAAACACCGCATGATTAATACACGAACGGTTAACAGCCTAATCGGTTTATAAGGGGTAGGTATAAAAGATTTTTTTTCGGTCAATCACCCATGTACCTGCGGGTTTTTAGTTTTTTGTTTTGTTTTTAGCCTTTAGCAAAGGTTTCGCGTATCGATACAGCATAATTTATCCGTTCAGACGCCGTGAGAGGTCAAGACACCCACATTTAACATTACCTTATTAATGTACAGTCGTGCGCTTAAGTGAGAGGATTACGTCGCATTCTAAGTGATACTTAAGTGGATTTCGCAAAATTTTAGCATTATCTTCTCAAAATATACCTAGAACACAACATGTTTTAACTATTATATTAATAAATAAGAGTTTTAAACAGCACCCACTTAATGTAGGTCGCGTTGACCTAGGCTTCAAAGGACATTGCGATCATTCTTTCTTTTAATAAGACCGGAATTAAAAAAAACACTTTCTGCAGACAGATTTTAGAACAGCGTCTAAATAAAATGAACAAAAGAAGTTTATTTTTTTTTGTTAGAATTGCTAGAACAGCTTAAAGAATAAGAACAATCTACTTTTTCACATCTATAGTTTGTTCTACCTAAAGGACCCATACCTACTGAGTACTGTCACAAACTCACAATTTAAATAAGGCTCAATAGGTCTGATTTGACGGCAACGTTTGTGATCTTCAATAACTTTGAATTGAGGATAATTTTGAATTAAGCTAATTCTCTCCGAAGTAAGGTCAGTGACATAAGTCAAATTAGTATGAAATGACAAGTAGGTACTCGAGTACGAATGGCGCAGAAATGTGACCTTGAATCAAGGTCGAGAGATATGTTTTAAAAGTGAATAGCTGTCTATAAATGTGAAAGTAACTGTGTGACTTATTCATGGTTAAATTAATGAATCGATTCTAATGAAAATCGATATGCGATATGGCGGGTAGTTGTATGAATGAGTATCTACATGAAAGCTTTAACCTTACGAAGGTATTTTTTTATGCAGGTTAATTTCTCAGAAGATTAGTGAATACCGATGCATTTCTAAATCATTGATGATTCAGGTACAACAAAAACGATCTATTTTCTCACTTAGCTCGATTCTTGCACCGCGGAACGCAATTCAACAGTACCTACTAGCAACGCAACATGACTTAGCGCGAATTCCACAGATTTTACTGCCCCATTCTCTGTTCAAACTTTGAAGGAATAAAGCCAAACCCTTTTGAAATTAAACACCGACAAAACATCGATCCCTAACAATAAGCAGCCAACCTGTTGAACAGTATAATAAATTCGTAAGACTTGCGTTCCTGACTGTACGTTCGGCCGACAATGACTCACCCCGGCCACAGGGATGCTACGCAGGTAGAGGTAGACCTCATAAAAAAAGAACAGGTAGTGTTAGAGACGTAAGATACCTCTGTCTCGCTCGCACCCTTGTAAATTAGAATGTAACGCCACCAGCCGTAGTCTCTGAATATCTAATAGACAAAGTTTTTCTTTGTTTCAGTCTTACAAATACGTTTACTAAGACTTCGTAGGTACATGTTTTCATTATTATTTTTTATGGATTTTAGCAGTTTTTAATTATGAGAGCAGAGCAAATGTGCCAGTCATCAATAAAAGTATCAAAGAGGCCTGATACCTATTTCAATTAGAAATAGCTATAACTTCCAACAGCAATGAAATTAAAATAAATATCCTTGAAATGTTTCTCTGAGACTATTGACGCACTGACACAGCACGAGTCATTAAATGCCTTAATTATAAAGAAAATTGTACAGAAAAAAAGTGGCGGCCACAAAAAAATGGTCGGTAACCGTTTGAAATAAAGAATGATTATTCAAAGTCCAACAAATGTTCGACGGTTGACGCAAGAAAAACGCTAGTCAATAATAATTTTAGCAAAACTACCATTGCGTAACGTATATGATGGGTTTCCATAAACAATATCCGTGCTAAACATACGGTGTGAATGACCTACGTAGCCCCCAACCGCGCCTCTTTGTTATAGTATAAGACGCAGAAGTTTATTGACCGTTTTCAATCTACCTGTTTACTCCAAGTGTGAATTATTGACACATGATGACCAACCGTGAAATTGTGCATTGTTAAATTGGTTGGTAGTGTCAAAATTTCATGTCTTTTTGGGATTATTTTTAGTGACAGCGCGCTGCCTTGTGTTGCGGGTAGTTGCGTTTATCGGTCAAAGAACAATTTGACTAGGTTGTGGCTACAATTTTTAAATGCACACATTTAATTCAAATATTACAAATAACATTTACATATAATTTCTCAAGACAATTACATTATAGCTAAATGTGGCTTGGTTCGTCAGTTACTCCACAACTAAATAACACAAGTTATCCATATTTTTGATCTCATTTCTTGGTAAAACCGCGCAATACATATTTGTTACAGAGTAACGAAATTTTTCGATCTTAGATCAGTGCCGGGAGACTCCCGAGCGAGCAATCATGGCTTTCATTCAATTTATCCAGAGAAAATGTTTTTTTTTCTTCCAAGACCTACACACGCCTTTATCGGATTAGATAGCATTTTGCCTTTTTGTGTATTAGCATAAATTGCTCGATAATTTAATAAAAGTAGGTGTAGGTACTATGAAAAGAACATTAAAAAAATTTAACAAAAAAATGTGATTCATATTTTTTTTTTGCCATTTCGTAATCATGATGTCGGGTATCTTACCTACGCATGAGTCCTTGAAATGATGAGTAACTTACCTACATATTTCGCAACAAACAGTATTTTTTCATAATACTCTTCAAAGTTAAAAAATCTATAGGTGGATAGGTTGAGGGCCATAATCAATCTACAATAGGTACATAGATTACACAGTCGGTCACTATCAGAGAATCAACACGATTTAACTAGATCCTTCGTAGAAACAAAGCTTGCCGACAAGAATAACTAGTTTTTTAGAAAAAGTTTTATAATATTAAAAGTAGGTAGGTACAATGACAACGAACCGATCCCTAATCTTTAGCGATGACTTTCTTGGAATCCCTCGTGTTTAAATTTAGTTAGTCAGTTTTCCGCCTCAGAAGTTTTTTTTTATGAATAACATCAGATAGACACTGTATTTATTTTAATTGTGTAATATTATCACATAATTTTTATGATAAAATGGTAATCCTATATAGATAACGCTTTAATAAAAATAGACACTTGACAACATTCGCATGGAACATGCACATTTATGCACATAATATAATAGTATAATATTATATACGTATCATGTACAACCGCAAACATTGCACTCCACTCGGCTTCAAAATATATGACTTAGCAGTTTCGAACGTATGCTTTGTTTACTTGCGTTTAAATAAGCCAAAAGTAGTTTCGGAATAAAACCGTTTCGTTTGGACAAAATAATCAACTATTTTGTTTATTGCCTATCAAAAGATAAGAAGGCGGAATTTAAACTGATAATACTGCATTAATTATCAGTATATTTTATTAATTAAATAAGAACAAAGAAAAGAATTTGTGTCTTCTGCCTAGGCACGTCCGAGTTATTACAAATTAATTAAATATTTTATTTCGTGACTATTTTCAACAGTTACCATGCTCAACATGACAATATTAATAATACCTAAGCCTATTTTAATGTGCCTCACCCACGGCGGGAGGGGTCATTTGATGATTTCCCATCCGAAAAAAAAAGCCTATTTTAATGTATACTACATAATATATTTATGGATAGTGCATCCAAAACAAAACAAGCTGAAATCGAGAATAGGAACACAAGAGGAAAACATTTGAAATATTTTATCTTTTTTTTGCGGAAAACTTGCGAAAGGTCACGATTGTATCATTGTATGCAACACGCGATTAGGGTCACGTAGCTGCTTAGTGGTCCGTGCTGATTCGTAATGGTTCCTTGTAATTATTTACATGGCAACCAGTGTATAGTTTGTTAGTTATTGCCAGTTTATGAGCTATTTAGCTGTAAAAAATAATTCGTTATTATTTTCAAATGTATAATAACTTATAAATGTTGGAATGCAATGCAATGTTATTTATTAAACGTATTTATGAATAATTTTCATATTAGCGTGGGTCGACGATATCAAACATTTTAGTGGGTCACGCAGGGATAAGATTAGCATAATTATATTCGAGGAAAGAGTGTACTTGGTAATAGGTCAAATCATGCGGTTGATACGGATAATATAAATAATATATCATTTACTTATTAAAAGTTAAGTTTAAATATATACCTTATTACTTCCATGTTTAGACAACAAGTACAATAAAAAACCATACTCACCACAAGGTCCAAATAATGAAAGATTAGTCTCCAATACTTTATTTATACAGCTATTAGGAAAATTTTATCGCGAAAGGCAACCCGACAATATAGACACGCTATAAATGTATCTAAAAGGATTTCCCTATTATAATGAGTCGTTTCTATGCGAAACAAATAAGTTTAAACTAGACACATGGCTTCATGTGCTGCTTGATCGGTACTTGTTTTACTCGTGGACATTTTAACCAGATTTAAATAAAACAGACAGATCAGGACATGGTAGGAATATCTACATGAAATAGCTTTATACGAATGTGTGAACTGTGATAAGCACAAGCAACTGACGACATACACAGTCAGTTGTTTGAGCTTATCAACGGACGTACACTCTGATACGTTGTTATGTTGTTAATTTAACATCCTACTTACAATTACTTGCAGATCCTATATAAAACAATAATAAACAATATAACTGATTATTGAACTCCAAGAAGGAGACATTATTGAATACATTAAAATTGCTTATTAAAGTCGTATATTATTTTACCATACAGTGCGTCCACACGAGCTTCGTCGTGGACAAAATAAAAATAATATTTATTATGCGCATAAAAACGATGGCCGCGCAAGCGCGTCGTCTTGACGTCCACGTCCGACGCGCCTCCCGGTTAGATAACATGAATTATTATTATTACACCCTCACGTTTCCACGTAAAACATGTGAACAATGTAACAAAAAAAGATTCCGAGAGTTCAACACAATCGAGACACCCCATCGTCCTACGATACACGAAAAAAACATAAAAACAACGTTTAATACCACCTCTTTATATCCGCGATAAAACATTGGCCTCTCTAAATTGAGACATTTTATTATTAGAAATACGATTTTGACAGTCGTAAAGCAACGTCGATCCGAAGTTATTATATCAGTTTACGATTCAAAATATCACAATACGGCCTAGGAATAAAGCGAGAATTTTGAATTACGGCGAAAGTGAAACTCGATTCTGAAATATTTAAAATTTTATGGCCCGAGGGTGTGTGATTTGTGCCACTAGGCGACGCCGCCCGTCTTCCGTTTTCCGCGTTGACTGCGAGCCAATGTCATTGCCATTCTCTTCGCAAGGTTATAGTTACGGTGCGTATTCTAAATCAGTCAGTTGCGATAATTTCTAATTGACCAGATTGGTCTAAACAGCATCATTGTTGTTAGACGTGTGATTACGAGATGGCAGCACAGGCTGATTCGGCTGGCGTGTTTGTGAGTCACGTTTTTTCGTCTGTGACGCAGTTTTTCCTGTCGCCCGCTGCGTACGACCGTGACATTTGGTTGTCTGACCGATTGCACGGCCTTCGCTCGCGGTCATCAACTCCGCGTGTGAGTCGGTACCTTACCTTACGCTGCGTTTTCACTAGCCGAACGGTGTTCTCTCTTGCTCGCACTTATGTAAACATAGGCATTGAGATAAAGAGCGTTCGTTTGTTCCTCTAAGCGTAAAAAAGTTGTTCATAACATGTAAAATAGCTCTAAAATAGTAAGTGTTGTTGCTATGTAGTTTTTGTATGGTATAATAGTTAAGAAATCATTATTGTGAATAATTCGGTTGGTTTGTCAGGCGGAATGGAATTTTGAGGCAGGAAATTGCCGGTACTTAATGTAAACCTATCAGATCTACGATAGTAGCGACAAAAAATAGTTTTAGTTTTTAAAACAATGGGTGTAATTAGTCAAACAAAAAATCTTTACCATGGTGTAATGTCCTATAAAGTATGTACCTTTCAGAATAGGCATTTTACTGAAACAAACATTTACTATTTTATTTTTGAAACTGCGAGAGTATGCAGGCTCTCACGTTAGCATTATCTTTTCTCTTTTCATCCAAACTTTGTTCATTACTTATGGGTGAAGAAAAATCCTATTAAGTACGCAATTTCAGTGTAAAATCGTATTCATTACGAAAAAAACTTTTAATAAAAGAAAGAACTTTCAGTTTGCAAATTGTCCGTTTTCAGTGGCTATATTTTACTTCAAAAGAGAGCATTTTTTGTTATGAATGAAAATTTAAATTAATCACATAGTACACCCATGTTCCGAACATTATTATTAATGACTTCACTAAACTGCGACCACACAGAAACAACATTAACTGTAGGTTCGAATAGACCATTAACAACGGAATTAACTACAAAGTGTGGAGCGGTTGCAAATCGTCTGCGACTAACAATATGGGCTTATAGATACCAAGAAAGGCAACAAAATGTTTGCGGAACTATTTACAAGGAAACGCAAAGCGTTCCATGCTATATCAACAAGGTTAGCAGCGAAGGTGGTTCGGATAGTTGAGAAATATTTCTCGACGACAAGCCCATTTAGACTGTCTCAAAGATAAAGTTGACTAAACCTCTAAGCGTTCAGTTGTCGGAATAAAAGCGTGTGATTTATATGATGACGACGTGACAGTATGACTCGACCAAGATCCGTCACGCTAGGCCCAAAAACAATTGTTCCGTGGGGTCACAAACGGAGTCAACGCTCTTCAAAAGATTGTATCTTTGTTCGGAAGATTCCAGAAAGAAATGCGTACGTGGCTGGAATTTGTATATAAAATGATCATCACGTCAGTTCAGGGTTATATCTCGTTTAATTTAAATAGTACATACGGAGTGTTTACGCACTTGGCGGGCTAAAAATTGGCATCGTTTACTGGAAAAAAATACAGTTCATGAACAACATAATAATTCATTCAAATTTTTAAGCTTATGTTCAACTTGTTTAAGGAAACAAATTAATTTTAGACATGAACTTGCCGATCATATTCTGAATGCCTTTGTTATCGCAAGTCATGTGTTCCTCGAAAAATTATCAATTCCGCGTTACTAAAATATAGACCGGCGTTACAAACATTCTGAATTAAGACCTAAAGCAGTTAGTTCATAAACCACAAAACACTTTGTAGTAAACATAGCCATTACAAGAGAGCAAAGGAATCAACAAAGAGACGTATGACTAATTTTACTCGCTACATAGGTATGAGTCAACGGGTTAGTACTAAATCAGCACGAACGAGGCACAGGCCTGAGAACAAACTTGCGTGGCGTTACGCTTCTTGAACAAAGAAAAAGGGGATGTTAAAACACGGGCAATGACTATACTATAAACTCTGAGAATTTGTTTCTACCCAGCATAATGAGACACGCCCTTCCTCCCGTGTGACATCTAAAAGTGCCTCGAGGATAGGTAACGAGGAGGAAGGTTGAAGGTCTTGATAGTTTGGACGATGTTCACAAATCAAAAGGGGAAGGTGGGTTAGAAAAAGAGCTGCGTCGGTGACTGATGACTCCGATTCCCATGTCTGTTAAAAGCGATTAGTTCGTAATTGCCAGCCGGTTGAACGGGAGTGATCGCACTGTTTTTATCAGTTTTTTTCGGGAGTTGAGGTAATAAATTGTTGAGAACCGAGTGCTTTTTCAAGTAACCAATTTTGTGGATTGTTACTTCTACAAGTAAGAACGTGTAAAAATGTTCACATAACACTGCATTACGTAGGTTTAAAAACGTCAGTCAGGTGCAGGGTAAACACATAATGGAACGTGATTTTTTCGTCTGGCGATTTATTTTTGCTTATCATTATACTTATTTACTATTCACCTACTTGCATACTTGAGTAATTTGATCTAAAACAATCTAGTATGCATTTGGTTTTTCGTTACATAACAATGTTTCATGAATCTCCAAAATTCTTTAGAACAGGAATTTTACCATGGTATTGCAGTTTTATATCTTTTTTATTTTAGAATAATCATTCAAAATTTCCCGTTTATTACACATTAATAAAACCTTCATAGAATTTATAACCACTGTCATTGAACCAAATGAGTGAGCAGTAAAATTTAAAAAAGGAACGGTCGCCATGACAACAGTAATAATAACTTTGCCCTAACGTACTGGCTAATTGAATGATTGCTTGTAATTGCAGTATGTTCGAAGCCCTTTTGTTAAAGTACCGAGTCTGCGGTTTAACGGTCACATGTAGTAATTTAAAAAAGAAAATTATATTACTAGACAGACAGAAATAAAACTGACCGGTCAAGAGGGGGAGAGGATTTGATTGGTTCGAGCACTCCGAACCATTGGGATAGGTCAGTTACGCTAGGAGTAAAGTCGGGAAAAACCTAACACGTGTCACGCCACAGACAGTGGAAGGCATTAATTTAGAGAACCGGTTAATTTTGTGGTTTTACGTGTGACATTATGCACGGTGACATTGGAGTGATTTAACAATGCTTCACTAAATAGTATATTAATCTATTCATGTTTTTAACTAGGTAGGTATTAATTTATTAAGTTACTATATTTTCCTGTACAGAGTTTGTGAATCCGAAAATATTTTTGTTGGTATCTCTTGTGGTTAGCGTAAACGTAAAAAATGAATTAATGTAATCCAATGTTTATTACGTAAATATTTAGGTACCTACCTATACATATAATATTATTATAAATGTTATTAATTTCATTACGACTTTGTTATGGTATGAAATTTAAACACATGCGCATGTAGGTACAATTTTTCTTATATGTCGAACAATTTAGGTACGTAATAATTATATTGTTTGGACTTAGCGAAATAACAATTGGATAAACTTTCCTTTATGGGCCGTCGAGTTGGAGGTTCATTTTTTTTTTGTAGATAGCACTCATAAACAGAAGCCTTTTTACAAATTTTTAAGTTGCGGAGACTCACGGTTTACGAGATATAATTTTTTAAATATTGAAAAATAATACGTAATTTCGATAGATATATTTGTCATGTTAGATGTCAAATTGACGTTTTACGTTCCGTTGACGGTGGAGGTGTGTTTCATTCAATTTTATCATATTGTGTCTTTAAATATAATTATATTTTCACATAGTAAATTAAAATTAAATTTAAAAAATTATGATACGTAATGAATGTGCACTAAAAATGCGTTGTACTATGCAATTACAATGACTTTTTTTACATTAAAAATAAAGAATATTTTTTTTACCCTGGAACGGAACGTGAAGCGACGCCATTATATTAATGATGAGTGTATACATATGTGCAAGAGCGAGCGAAGCGAGCTCGGAATTTTAGGGCACCCCGACTCGGATAGGTTAGGTTAGAAGGAGGTGGCGGGGTCGTAGTGAGCGAGCGAAGCGAGCGAACACCGACCCCGCCACCTCCTTCGAGGTTATTTTTTTTTAAACCACGCAGAAGTAGGAGCCCCGCGAAGCGGGGCTCCGTCGAGCTATCTTGGCAGGTAGGGTAGTGTTTAGGGCACCCTGATACGAATAAGGTAAGCCTTCGTGGTTAATCTTTGGAAATTAGCGTTCAAATTGATGGAAATTAGTGTTTTAACCTAACCTAACCTCAAAACTTTAACCATGGATATCTCCATAACCATAGGGCTCCGCGGGTTGGGGATGGGACAAGGGATATCCTCTTTCCCCCCCCCCTCCCCCCCTCTTCACCCCGAATCATAAATCGACGGCCCATAAAGGAAAGTTTAACCTAACAATTAGTGACAAGTTATAAGGGAACAGGATAACATTCCGTACAAAACCATAACTCCTCCTTTTTGCTTCGCCGTAGTAGAGTAACAATATATTTTTAATATCTATTCCCTTTAGGTAGGTATGCGTTTTATTTAAAAATAAGAATATAAAATAAAAAAAACGTTCCCAATTTTTTGATTGGATATTGCGTTTGGAATTATTAAAAAAAATACATAGGTAAATGTATGATACATTTATGTATTTATTTTAATATTTCCTTATTATAATAAGATATGTTTCATGAACAAAAGACAATAGCTCAAGTGCATATTTAGTAACGTTTTGAAGATCAAAATGACTTGTAAAGCATGAAATCGAGAAATGTGAGTACGTGAGACACTGAGCCAGCTGTGATCAATAAGGCAGTATGTACAAAGAGTAGGTACCTACTATTTTCGCAGCCGTAGGAAATATTCTGGAAATAATTAATATTATAAAATATCCAATATTATTATAACTTATCTACAATTATAATAATATGTAATATTATTTATATTACTTATGCATACCAACGCCATTTTAATTGTTAAATATTCCTTGATATAAATTTAATTACTGGCTATGGTCAAGTCTGTTTGTCGTCGCATAGACAATGAGGACGTACTCGTGTCTAGTACCTATTTAATATAATTACTCAGAACTTTTCCATTCAAATTGCCAGCTACTATGTTTGTATAGTTAATAATGTTTGACATCAAGCCATCAGATCATTTCTCTGAAAGGGACTGGTCTATCATCCATTACTCAAGCCTAGTGTGGTCACCATCGTGACTACTTTTTACTTCATCACGTTATCCAAAAGTAGGTATAAGTAAGAATTGCAAAGTTAAATTGCACCCTTCTTTCGAAATTTCGAATTAATAGCCTATCAGTAGGATTCCTCACAGAGGCTAATTTTGAAATTACAAACGACGGTCTTTATAAAACCTATACGGCGTGCTTGTCAGTAAGGACAAAGTCTAAGCAAAGGATGTACAGATTCTCACGATCATTTTTTTAATGTGGATATCCGTGCTAGATTAGAAATGCTGTTATTACATATTTCTATTTTTATCTTACTCGATATTATCTTTCTAGAAATGGACGCATGCAACTGCAGAAACGTTATTATTACTTATTTTAGACTAAATCAGTCGTTCTTCGACTAAATATAGGTTAGTATTTAAAAGAAACGTAGGGATAGCTGATAAGTATTATATAAATTCACACAAACCCCACTACAACTGAAGAAAAGTTCTCAAAGGGCCCAAATTAAGTGAGATTGCCTACACTCACAATAAATGATAAATAGAATGGAAAGATATTTGAGTTATGAACTGAAGGGAACTCTTTGAACTTTAGATATAAGAAGCTCCCCTCTCATGAACCAAAAGACAATCAATCAACGCGACCGGAGAGGTTTGCATTTCATTAAAAGGGGCTATGAATAACAAGTGTCGTATCTGCTTTGAAATCTTTTATAGTCTATATCGCGTGTGTATTCTGAGAATGTATGTTGACACTTGTAACTTCAAGGTTATGGCTACTTGGCATCGGCAGAGTATATGGGACAATCATTTACTTCCGTATTTCCTTTCTGCGACAGGCCATGTGCATAAATGAATGGACTTGACTATCATCAAGTTCAAATAAGCCCGCGCCTGGTTAGCACTGACGCAGGTAAATGATAGGTAGGAAGATCTTAACGAAATGGAAGCAAGGAATATGAAATTCATTTCTCTCTCGTATGGCGTTAGCCCACTTCGACGAATAATAGGTAGGTATGTATTTTAGTCCGCTTTAACAATGGTTCCAAAAAAAGCTACAATACTTTTATTATTCAAGTAGGTACCTGCCTACCTTTACCAATGAGTATTATTCAAGTTACTTAGCATTTTATCGAGTATTTTTGTTAAATTGAAATAATAATGAAAGTAAAATGCATCAGCTGCTTCCCTGTGTCAAGGAAATCAGGCTGTACAACGGCCTGTGGGCGGTAGGTCCATGACATCAGTA
The DNA here is from genome assembly GCA_963891755.1 of Pyrrhia umbra. Lineage (NCBI taxonomy): Eukaryota > Metazoa > Arthropoda > Insecta > Lepidoptera > Noctuidae > Pyrrhia > Pyrrhia umbra. The sequence continues at coordinate 7,710,994 of OY982935.1, forward strand.
ATAATGACTACCAACCTACCTATAATGTCGGAAATAAGATTAAAAAAATAAAATTTAAAATAATTAGGTAATATAAACGATAAAAACAATTGTATTAATTAAATTTGCACTTAAGTAGTAGGTAATTTACATTAAACATGTAGGTAAAAACAAAACGTACGGGGAAGTCTACATGAACAAAGAAAATGCTGTTTTATTTTTTATTAATCTATGGTCTAATAAATATGAAGTGTGCTATTGTCGAAAAATAAGTAGGTAGGTGTTATATTTTTAATTTGAATTATGAATACCCACCTATGTTTTTAATATCAAACCTACACTTGATATTTTAACTTAAAAAAACTCTGAAGGCTAGGCCTTATAAAGTCCACCTCTACTGTATGATTAGGACTACTTAAATAAATAATTTTAATCTAGCACAAATTTAATTCTTCCGCTAAAGTAATGGCCCGGACAAGATCTTGTCACAATAGCCGTGTAATAAACTTTATACTAATGAATAACTTGTTTTAAAATCTTGAAAGTAGATCTCGCAACTATAAAATTACGTAGGTAGGTAGGTACCTACCTAAATAATAAAAGTATAATGGACATAGTATTAAATAAGACACCATGCCGCCTTGTGTGGGTGATGGGACCTACGTGGGCATTTACCATGCATCTATGGTAGGTCGGTACCTCGTAGGTGCTTTTAGAAATGTACCAAAATAATTTAGTTTGTAGATGTCTGGGTCAGCACTTAAAATATACAGACACGTCATTGTAAAAGAATATACCTACAGGATAATACACAACCGACAAATTCATTAACAAAACATTACAATAAATCATTTACGTAGATAAAAAGTTGATAATCAGACACGAGATATAACCTTGAACGGTCGACTACTGGGCCGTTCACCCTAATTTATCAACAAATAACCTACACTGGTACGTCTGACGGATTATTTCTGATCTATGAACTACAGCGTACCTAAAATAGTTTGTTTGAAAACAGACCGGCGAAAATATGTAACTATAACAACACTAGCTATGCCAACGAATAAGAGCAACAAGTAACCGATTTATTCAGACGATTTGAAAGGCTTCGACATCAAATGTCATACAAAAGGTTATACATTATATAAGGCGCACACAGCCCCGATGCCTAGCTTTGACATGCATCACAATAGTTTAATTACATACGAGTACACGGATAAAACGTTACGTAAGGTACACGCAATTTGCGCAAAAAATAGCTTCTTACCTACTTAAGCATAGACAATGAGGTCAATGACACAAAAACGGATTACGCTTCGTTTCCGTGCGACAGATACGTTGTAGGCATTTCAAATTGTAATTAGTCATGCGGACGCCGGCGTAATCTATGGACTAGGATTTGAAATTCAACGTTTTAAAACTTCAATCAATTTGACACTGGTGGGCGAGAAATTCAAATTTCGAACGTTTGTAAAACATGTGTTTTCTAATGGATTCAAAATTGAAAAATTATGACCCGTAGGAGGCGTGTGTGTACCGGTGAATGAATTTCTTGTTCAAACATACCTGTAGCGAGTCGAATGAAGATCGTTCACCTTCCGACAATGTAAACCTTTGTTTCAACACAAGTCAACGGCTCCCAATCAATCCCAACAGTTTATCTGGAAATAGAAACGACTTATTCAATGTGGGTACTCCGCTTTATGATTCATCCAACGCGTTGAACTACCCGTTTATTAATAAAATCCTTACATTACGAGGGATAGTAGAAAAAAACGAAACACATGCCTATAACTACAGATGTAAACAATGAACATGTGTAGACAAGACGGGCGGCTACAAAAAAATCCCAACTTCAAAAGGGGATACCAACCGTTCACGTTAGATAAAAATCACGTTCACAGTATGTCCACAAACACGTAAAATTTAACAGCGCACAGGAGGCGGTATGTCGTACCGGAACAAAACTAGTTTATTTTTCCGATCGCATCGCAGAGAGCGACAAACGTCCGACCTCAGCGGTGGCCGGCGCGAGACTGAGCGACGGTAGCGCCCTCTCAGGCGCCCTGCGTTGCGCGTGTGTGCGTGCGTGCCGGTGTGGGGGTGCCGCCCTCAGCGCCCCGTGTCGCTCCGGCCCGTTTATTTATTTTCGAGTGTGGGGTGTTCAGTGTACAAAAATGGTGCATTCATCATACGAATGCGAACGCATCGAAGATCCAGCTCGGCCAATTACAAGCGTACAAGGATAAAAGCGTTTTTAAAACATAAAACGTCTTTTTTTTTAAACGGCCATGAACCGAGCATCAGCCGCGGTCATTGCCACAGGCGTCAATATAAAAATATTCACGTCACAATAACGCGGCGAGTTTTTTATTCTTTTTATATTATTATTGTATCTAATTGTTATTAGTAAATTGTCCGGATACACCTGGAACACGTTTTAGTTGGCCTCGAATTTAATCCTTTTCCGTTCAGCTACAGATAACGAATAATAACTATTTATGACCTAGCAGCAGACAAAGTAAGATTATTTTACGAAAATATTTATTTTAAAAATCTTTTATTAGTTAAGATACCTGACTTTTGGTTTGATCAGTATTATTAAAATTAATTAGGTAAATATCTAGGTATTTATGACATTCAAATTAATATAATAATAATATACCTACCTATGTATTGTTCGTAATGTTGTTTTAATTTTTTTTAATGCAGCATAGCCTCTGGCACTTGTTAGGTATAATAATAATTAATTACATGTTTCGATAACTAGGTGCGTTAAAAAATGTGTAATTCTCGATATTTCACTTGTACAATATTCAAATTTAAATCACATTTACCTATGCAAGATAAATCATTGTATTAAATTTTAATAATCATAAACATAAATCTAGCAATCCATTTCATAGTAGGTAGTACCCACAAGATCATTACTCAGCGTATTCAATCGATTACGAAACAATAGAATCTATTTATCGATTACACGCAAAAAGACTTTATCGATGATCAGTGGTTTTGTTGAAAATATGGTGGGGTAGGCCGCATACAGTATCTAAACATGTCTGTGGGGTAGGCTAAAACTATCATTTACACAGCTTTTCTGTTGCTGTCTTTATAGTATACATGTATATGCCTTCAAGATATTTTATGGTATTGGGATTCTATACCCGGTCCCTGGGGTACTTTTTCGTTGATTTCTATTCAATGAAATCAACGAAGGCATCAATACATTTTTCTGTGATAATGAATAGATTTAATAAACTATCGACAAAGTACCTCAGAAACCGGGCATTAAAATTCTATGTACCTATCTAAGTTTCTTCTTTCTAAGTTCATTTTGTACACCACAAAAAAGTACCGATATCGCCAATCTACCTCGAGACTTGAGAGCAAGTATGTTGATAGATGCTTGGGCCTCCTCTTATGATATGAATTTGACCAGCAGTGGGATATACTAAAAACATTGGAATGACTTTTCCAATCATCACAAACATAATTTAATATAAATAAATACATTTGTTTTTCAATCAATCAGATAAAAATCTTCCGTACTACTCGATTCGTTGGTAAACTTTGATTAGTTCGCGGAGAACTCAAATAAACATACAGAAATAGAGTTCTTCTAAAAGCCGGCGAGTGTATTCATTGAGAAATTTTACTTTCCGTTTGGAATGAAGAAAATCTTTTGCTGGATGGAATGAGTTTTTCTTAATGTGTGTGTTCTGTGATATAACAGCATCTTATTTTTGTGGGGCAAGCTGATGTCTAACCCATGTTTCCTTAAAGATTTTTGACTTCATCCTTGGTCTTGCAAACGCAAACAAGACTGATTCTACGATCCTGGATTCTGATGTTAACTGTTTTTTACCAATTAATTTAATGGCTATAAATTATCCTATTCTCCCTATATTATTATCTAACAAATATAAAAAAAATGTTAGTATGAATAGGAAATCAATCAATCTAGGAACTACTATTTCGATTCTGTCTGATTGAATCCCAAAAATCGGAACTCAGCAGTCTGTCCTGCTGATGCCCTTAAAAGGACGACAGGTAGTCAGTTTACGAATACTAACACACCGACTACAAAATAAAATTAACCATCTGCACCGACATTATCTGGATTTCCATATGTTTCATGGTGCACCCTTAAAACTGACAAAGAATACCTCTGTTTTATCACATAAACCCAAATGTACTTTTCATTTCACATCATTAAATCCCTTCTAACACCTACAGTCAAAAACATTTACTGTTTACATAAAATTACCAACCCTAATGGAATTATCATGTTTAACGAAGCCATAGCCAAAGTTACTTTTTATAAAAATTGCCTATAATAAGTTATAACCTCTTTTTTTGGTGAGAGCTAATTCAGAATTTAAAGCGCCATCTATGAAAAAGCGTAATCAACTAAGACAAGGTATTTTTCTTTTTTATGATTGATGATGATGGATACTCTAAACGATAGAGTGATAGATCGATGGTAAATTAATAGAAGGGTCGACATGGAAACCATTTTGTTAAGTGCGAAATACTCGACTCAGATGAAACCATTAAATATTAAAAGAAAAATGGCGACTATCAATCGCTCGTGAAAAGTAATGAAATCTGCCAAATTCTTAATTAAGTTTCTTCTTTGTTAAATTAATTAATTATTAAAACTTTGGGAATGTATATTTTTAATAAGAATTTTAATGATTGAGTAGCTTGAACTTGTGATTTTTTAAGGTAAGTTTGAAATGAACTTTCTAACATTTAATTTTACGCCATCAGATGACGAGACCGACTTTTCATGAAGTATATTCTGAATGTCTGAAGTCCATTCTATGCATCGATAAAAATAATTTACGTTTTGTTTGTAAAATTGTAAGTCGTTTGTGAGTGAGTGCAGTAACACATACATACAAGAGGGATGCGTTTACCAGTGTTGAGTGAAGGTAAAATTGGAAAAACTGTAAAATATTGAATTAATAAATAAAATGTTTAATTAGTATTTACTGAAGACCGGAGTTAGTTCTATATTAAGTAAGTGAGTAGTAGTTGTATATTAAGTTTACGTATATTCCGTATTTAATTGTTCAAAATAATTCAATAGGCGAGTCATGTTGTTATGATACGACATGGCGTTACAATATTTATTGAATAGGCGTATTCAATAAATATTGTAACAATAAAATATTTTACATGTAATTATTTGATTTTATGAGGAAAATGAACATAACATATTGCGCAATATTTGCAGAAAAAACAAATCAGAATCAACGATTGAGAAAAAATCTGCGTCTGTTGAAATATCCTCTTATTAGTTTTTACGGAAAAAATAAAACTGTATATATATATATTATTGGATAATTTTGTGGAGGGAAATCATTCAAGAAAATTATTCTAAAGATAGATTTTTTACAACAAAAAGTACATTTCAATGGATGCAGTAATTACTTTTTCGCAACGACGTGTCATTATTCCACAGCAGCTGCTTTGTTACAATCAGTAGTTCATTTGTTCGTTCGGTAATGGCAATATATGGCAATTGCACACTGATTGCTCACCAACACACGAATAAAGTAGATTTAAAGATTAAACGGACTTTTTTGCGGTTGTTTTCTTACTTTACCAGCAAAAATGCCAATACGTGACTCAAATTATCATTCATTTTAATTTATTTCGCAATTCGTTACCATGCTTTATTACTAAGATTGCATAAAAACATCTATAATAAATAACTAAAAGCTTAACTACAAACTGTAAATAAAATACCGGATGAGTAACTTGGCTTAACAGTGTGCAAAAGTACGATTTTGCTGTGAAACTCACAAAATCGAAAACGAACTCACTAACTCGACTAACTGCCAAAAATCCTTCTCAACCGGTAACAAAAATCGACTAAACCGAAACTTCCTCTGCGCGGCTCAAAAATGGCGGCCGAAACTCATTGTCACTATAGTTAGGTACATTGGTGATTTCATTAAGCGCTGCACCCCCTGTCTCGACGTCTAGCCGTCTGGCAGCATATATACAGGGGAGGCTAGTTGCTAGGCGATGGTGGCGTATTGGTGAGCACCCCCTCACCTCAGTAGTCGGGGTATCAGTGTCGATATTTTTGTGCATGGCTTTTGATTAAATAACAATATTTACCTTTCCGTACCTGTACTGACACTAAATAAAATATTTTAGTGTTGTGCGTCAAAGTAAAAAAAAATGTGAAAATATTTTTGGCGGGAACGTGTTAAGATATATTTTATGTTTCTAAAATATATGTTTGTTGGCGTAAAAGTATGCCCTAAAAGTAGGCCCTATGATGTTGAATTTATGGTCTTATAGCTAGCTAGCTTATAGGCCCCAGCAACTGGGTTTTTTAAATTCTTAATGTTAATAATATGTAGTTGAAAAACGACTTAGTAAATTCCAAGTCCTAATTGCTTAAATTAACTTTTCTTCGTTAATAAAAAGAGGATTGTAAGTAATAGCCATTTACTGAATAAAAAGGATAAAATGTTTTAGGTTCTTTTCTCTTAACAAGTACCTTCCCAGACGCATAGATCAAGTGCAAAGTGCAGACGTCTCAGCAAGAGATTTACTGCCTACGTTCAAAAATACTCTGAGAGCAAAGGTTGTAAGGTTAATGTATACGTTACATTAATAATATACTTTGCTGTTGGTAAAATACTTGAAACGCAAAACGTATTATTTGTTCAGGTATAAATTCGAAGAAACGTTCATTCCTTTTCATATCAGATGTTTACAATACTAATGCTCTATTAAGAACATAAAAACACATTTGTTTTTATGATCAAAGAGTTATTAACCTCCATTGGATCAGCGAGAATGGTTGTGGACTTTGTAATTACAGGTTCGATACCAAGGTCGTTTAAATGTGATCGATAGTTTGTTTTATCTGACTGGTTTGTCTTTTTGTTAGGAATTATTAAAATATTATGTTAAATAATTCTTTCGAGTGTATAAATTACTTTTTTATCAATCAATCAGTTTAAGTAAGGTACGGCTTTAGAAATTTAGAAAGTTTTCAGTTGTCTGTCTTTTTTTTCTTCACCTCTTGCAGGGTGCTTCTAACAGCATTCGACCTGCTTAACCGGACAATAGTTGTGTCTGTTTTGTGAACCATACTTATATACTACATAAAGGGTGTGAAACGAACTGAAATCTAATCTATATTCCATATCAAAATAATTGCTGAAAAGCGACTTAATTTTTTAGGTAGGACAGTTATTAATTAACAGTAACTATTTACTATACAATAGATTAATATATATAGATAAAAATAATTTATTATCACCTAGATAGACTTTAAAACGCATTTGGTGCCTTTGTCTTAACTTCGTATGCAGCCAGGTCTTCTTGGTACGACCCAAACATCTTTCTAATGAGAGAATAATATATGCGGCTCAACAGACGGTATTAATATCGGGTGAATCAAGTCATAATATAATATTTAAGAGAATAAATTGCATTCTTTAAATAAACAGTGTCTTGTTTTTCTCTCCACCTGCCAGTGACGTGTAGACCTTATCAAGTGAACGGTGTTTTCATTTTCTAGATAAATAGAAGCGACGTAAGTCTCGACCGTCAATTTCAGATGCAGCTCTCTCGAGCCACTGTAATATATCGCCTTGGTTATACTTCTGAATGATCTTATAAAGAAACGTAACTAGTATCCGTATATTAATTAATACATGTACCTACTATTCTTTTTTTCAAGTATCAATAAAGAAAATGTTGTTTCAATGAACGCGTAAAAAATTATCACGAATGAATTTGAAGCGAAACACGTTTGATGAGTAAGGTGTATTGTTATGTCAGGTTTTTATTTTAATTTTTTTTTTGTAATTATTTCATTTCATTGAAAAATCGATATATGCTGGATCCATGTTGGATCCACTCGGATTTGCTTTGATCCAGCATAAATCAGGCTTTTGCAAATGGCGCTCCAGAAGTCTTAAGGCGAGCCGACCCTGAAAACCGTAGTTTTGTTTTGCGTTTTATTCATTGATAACACGGATTTAAATTTTGAAAAAAATATATAAAATAGTTCAAACTTTGATCTAGGTGATTCGGCCGTTCGATACACGATTACGTGTATTTGGCTGCATCCAATTTAATCGCAAAGACAAGTCTAAATGGTGATCTAAAACCCATTTCATTTGAGTAATATTAGGCTTTGAACAATAAAACTTATACCATAATAAAGGTCGTAAAAAATGTGACAAAAAACGGCCGACATAATTTGAAATATGAAAATACCTATACCACTAATTCCAAAATCAAGTGTTTTCATCTTCTAACGCGCTCGCGCCGTGTGATTTAGTCCCGAGCGGAACGCGTTGGAGGTCGGACGTATGCCAATTTTTGCGAAACCGCCCCACCCCCGCTAAGTTTTGTTACTCAACTGGCTGAGTCGAAAATAATTTGTAAAAATAATACCTTTATAGAGTTTAGTTGTATATAATTATTGTTAGTTATTTATTAGGTAGGTCTAGTAGTAATAGTAATTAAGATAAGAAAATGGGCAAAACTAAAAATAGGTTGTCATAGTTAGCTCTACGAATGCTGAATAAACAAAAAAGGTATGGATGCTTTGACAATATGTATTATTATAATTTATCTACATTATATTATGCTTCAATTTACTAAGTAGGTAGAGGTACCATGCGAAATAGATTTACAAAATCTATACTAATATAATAAAACTGAAGAGTTTGTTACTTTGTATGAACGCGCTAATCTCAGGAACTACTTGTACGATATGAAAAATTATTTCAGTGTTAGATAGTCCATTTATTGAGAAAGGCTATTGGCTATATATTATTATCATCACGCTAAAACCAATAGGAGCGGAGCACCACTATTCCACGAGGACGAAGTCGCGGGCAGAAGCTAGTATGTGTATAAAACAGTTGAATTTACCACCCTATGTATACCTCAATGTCCTATGGTAATAAAGTAAATAAAGAAGTCACGCGCGCAAAAAGCTATAATGGTTTATTTTTCGCGCGGAGTAAATTTACCAATCCCAACAACTGTATAAAGCAGACCAAATTGAACCTTATGCGCCTATGATTAAAGCCCAGACATGCGCAAATGTTAAAATGGTTTATTATTCTCAAAAATTACAAATATTACAGCCGGGTCGCCGCTGTGTTAGTCCGGGTGTTTTTATTTTGTTTATTAGCCTGGATAGATTTAGTTTATTATATTTGTTATTTGCCTATACTTCATGTAAAATAAGATTAGAAAAACTTCCAAATTCTTTTTGCAGCTTATTAAAACCGATTTTAAGTTCTATTCCGTTCTGATAAGGATGGTGTTGAAAGCAAAATAATGTTTACAATAACAAATATATTCTGCATTCTGTTTTTGTCATGTCACCTTAGCAATAGAGCTCAACATCGTTTGAACAAACGGTAAATAGCGTGCGTTTAAATGTTTAATCTCTTAGTAATTGGAGTATAGGCACAGATTACTAAATTGTTACTACGTAACAGGTACATCTCTTCAATACAAAATCGAAAAAACCTACGCTATAATCCTAATAATAATACCTGCTGTTCGCAGCGAGCAAAAATGTACCATAAGCACGTAACAAAGAGTTGAGATTGCCCTGTGCTGCAAGCGCATATTCGAACGAATGCGCTAGGGTTGTACTACGAGTAGTCAGATGATTTTGGTAAAAACGAATATTGCAAAAAAAAAACATTTTTGTTGTGGATCAAATATGTTTCAGTTTTATAAAATGATGGATACATTTTTTCCTGTCTTTGAAATCACGGTTATTAAATTTAATCGTTGAAAATGTCCTGAATCTCGTAAATAATTTATCATTTGTTAGTCGTAGACAATTTTTCATTAGCTTTTTGACTTTGACACCCATCCACTACAAAATAATTACGTGGTTTCGACATTTCGATAAGTAAGCGCGGGAAACGTGCCATGCGTGAGCTCGGCCGGCGTGCGGTAGCCCTCTGTCGCTTGTATCAGTATCTACTATTGCAGGGTTGGGCAGGTTTCTTTAAAATGTAATTTGTAATTCGTATTTCAAATAATTGACGCCGAGGTATTTTGTAATTTGTATTTCAAATACTTGAGGCTTCAAATTACATTTTAACATTAAAATACAACTCCAACTCTCAGCTCTCCAACGAGAGGCTGTTTGTCATTTAAAAATCTAGTGTTCATGAAAAGAAATTCTGGTCTACTGATTAATTAATCTTGTTTTCCTCTGCTTTTCAGCCCGTGCTGGTATAGATTTACTTGTTTTGTAATTTGTATTTCGTATTACAATTAAAAATAGCTAAAAAACTGTATTTTGTATTTTATATTTCAAATACTTTACTTAAAGATATTTTGTATTTCGTATTTTAATTACCTGCGATACAGTATTTTGTAATTTGTATTTCAATTAAAGCAAAGCATGTATTTTGCCCAGCCCTGACTATGCGAAGGGGTAGGTATATAATGCGTGGTCTTGAGCGAGTGTCGGACGCCTGCTAAAGTTCGTGACCTCATGAGCGACGCGCTAGCGCTCGCGTTTCCCGCGCATCGTATTTTTAGACGTCGTTTCGTATGCTTTGCGGGGGCTGAGGTAAGCGTTGAAGGCCTACAGGCTCGAGCGCAGCCGGCCTTAAAGATCAACAAAAATCAGAAGTAAATAAAGCAAGACAGACAGAATGTTAAGTTGGTCATCATACGTCTATCGTACATTTACGTCTATCGAGAGAGGAAATAAACATATCCTTAATTTTATTTAAAATATTAATTTAATAAAACTACCTCACAAGAGCACCCAACCAGTGTACACTCCGAACTGATACAATGAAAAGAAAATTTAATTCAACAACCACGTCAAACGAATCTGTGAACAAGCAATAAAAACATCGCTTCTGCTTTAATTATGAAATTAATTAACTGAAAACCAAGCGTTCGATGTACTGTTATTTTGAATTACATTAATTGCACGAATTCAATTATTGTATCAGGTATAATTCAGATTTCAATAATGTTCAATTAAATTAGTCATTTATGTTATAATATTTAATTTGGTAGGTATTTCGAAAATGCTGTGTGGTTTTTGGTAACGAACATACATAACCTACTATTACGATACACTTAATAGGGTTTTAGTAAAATAATTTGTTATGAATATTTGTATCGCTTGCTAGCCAATACTTTTAATATGAATTATCAATGTTCTTTATTACTAGTAATTGTACCAGCCACTCTTACACCTAGTACTTTTTTGCTAATTCTTTATTACCTAACTCCAATGAGTTGATCGATATATTGAGCCAAAAGTAATTTGTATGGAATTTATTTTGCCTAAAAAACAACATCACACCTCTGAATAGACTTAGTTACCAACATTCCCTGAACATCAAAATAAAAAGATGTCCAGTTAATTTAATTTATCTATTCGCCTCAGCTAGAATGGTGTATTTCGAATAAAAAGTAGGTCCTCCATACAAACTGGCTTTATCACGTGAGAGTACATCACACCTAGACGTTAAGGCTTTGTACAGCGGGCGGCTGAGCAAACATTTTATCAACCAGCAAACGACGTGGGTACATTTTGTTGTTAAATTTTAATTATGACGTCAATTATGTTTTTGCACTTTTGCCTTACCGTAGAAAAAAAAACTATTTTGGGATTTGCATACAAACATGATATCAATAGCAATCACAATCACGTTGTCCCGTTGTATATTCACCTGACTGCTCATTTAATGAAATCGGAATGCGTACCTTTATGATCAGTAATATGGTTTTCGCGACCCCTTTTGCACCCTTTAGGCAGCGAATGCATTAGCCAGCCTGCTTCAAATCGAACGCATCACACGCCTGACTAATTAATGATGTCCGACTAATTTTGTTCGGTGAACCCTAAAATGTGCTTTCGAATATAGTAAAATAAAAGTAGTAAAATATGATAATCAAAATGTATTTACTATGAAATGAAACGTAATATAGCCTTCCCGTTAGTTCATAGTAATTAATCTTCTCAGAAATAAATTATGTAGTCTCAAGTCTCGGATGCCTCACAAATGCGACCTGTTATTTTAAATAATTTGATCTCACTGTGTTAATGTATTCAAGGAATGTGGAGACCGTACTCATTCGAGGCGCGCTTGTGATTTGAGGGTGTATTGAAAAATGTGTAAGAATTTCAAACGTTTTACAGAGAAATGAATATCAAATAAAAATGTATTTATTTATTTTTGTACAAGCCGTTTCCCACATCCTGACAGAGCAACTTCCCGCACCCAGATAAAAAGGTTACCTACGAATACATTTTTGGGCAGGCGCTACTTAAAACATATTTAAACTACTTGTTTAAAAGATTTATAATTATCATTAAGGCATATTTCCAGTGATGTATTACAGAAGATAAACTATACTGACCGATCCCAATTATGTTAATATGGGGTATGCGACCATTAGTCCGGAGTGTCAGCTATGATCACGATGCGTACTGTGTCCATTCTATTTATTCTCTTTTTTTACTCTTTGGTGTTCTTTTTTTAAATATCGTTGTGGTAAATGTTTTTTTGAAATGGTAATAAGTGTTTAAATTTGAGTTTTAGTCATTTGTTACGTTTAATTAATGGTTTTTGAGTTAATAAAAATATGTCTTCTTTACATGGTTGTATGATTACATATTCTAAGTCTTTGGCCTATCATTAGTAGGTATTTAATATGAGATTTCATTATTTTGATGTGTATTTTTAAGAGAAGACAAAACTTGGAGAGCCTTGTATTATGTGGAATGTTTTTAATGAGGTCTAGCAGTTCATAAGAATCTTGTTACAACTAGTTAATGATATATCGTGGTTTTATTAGGGGAATTGATCATTAATTGTGTCTTTACTAATATTATAAATGTGATAGTAACTTCGTCTGTTTTCCATGTGAAAACGGCTACACCGATTTTGTTAGCAAAATTTCGTTTGGAGATAGCTTGAAAAGGAAAGGACATCGAAAAGTTTTATCCGGATGCGCGATTAAGCTCCTTCAGGATGCGGGTGAAATCGCCAATTTATTTATAAATCAGTCTCTAATTTTGCCTAAAATTAAAAACAATTTAATATCAACAATGCATTCTAAAGCACCTAATTTCAAATGCACTGATTTACACACGTTTACTCAACATCGCCGTGTCGGCAACAGCGCTTGCCTCGACATGTTTCAAAGGCTCGTTGCTCTGAAACCGTGTAGGTCTGTCTATCACGTCATTCAACAACAAAATGCGCAATTGCTCCAGTATTTAGCTCCTGTTATACGAGTCGTGGTTGAAACATTAATACTGCGTTGTAAACGATACTTTGCATAAACTGTTGTGATTTGACATGTTGATGGTTCGCATTGAGGATGGATTTTGGGGGTTGAATTTACAGTTTTTTGTCTTTCAATATTTTTTGTTGCGGTTTTGACTAGTATATCGAAGACTGATAGATGTGCTTATACCTACTGGTACATTGATCTAATTTATCTAGGTATAGGTATACAAGAAGTCGGGTTAGTTACCACCTAATAATATTTGATTTGTTGGATTTGTCTTCTCCCCGAATAGCAGAATTATTTATCATTTACATCAGAAAAAAATATTCATGAGTCTGGATGAGGTCATGTATGAGTATAATACTAAAGAGAATAGCTATGTTGTTGCAGCAGAGGAGCCAATAAGATAAGTTGTCGCTGAATGGCTAGAGCGCGGTAGAATATTGCGGCGTTCTTATTTCACTGAGTAGTATTTAATATTATTTCTTCCCCATATTAGGCAAGGCTTCCCCTTTTATTACCGTATAAGAAGAGAAACTTAAACTTTCCATAGTTTTGGAATTTACGTTTCTACGAGTTTACTATTCTACTGAATTTTACATTAACCAACACCAGATTAAACTGAAAATTATACCCCAAGTGTAGCGGTTGCGGTCCACTGCGTCAATAAAAGATACGTAAAATGTACAGATGTGCTGATGAGGATTTTTATTTATTTTTAATACCACATACATCCCAAATACTGGCCACCCAACACAATTGTAAATAGAGGGTGCACATGTCAATAACAATACAGGCAAGTTTGTCCGCAAACACCACATCTGTCAAATATCCCAAAGCAAATTTACGTCAAAATGATAGTTATAGTGCTGACCCCATGTCGATATCGATATTTTTATATCAGTATTAATTTTAATGTGCATTCATGCGAATGTATGAGAGTTAAAGCCATGTAAATTTTAATTAAAGTCTCATTTTGTAGGCTTTTAATGTGAATTACTTTTCCGTGTAAAGAGGAATACATTAAAGGGTAGCAAATGAATTGGAGATAATTAATGCTCGGGAGGTGGGATTATGTGAGAGTTTACGAATTTTATTGTCTTTAAATGAGATTCATTGGTCGGTGTTAATAGATTCAATTTCTTGTTAATGTTCTGGTGTTTTTTAAATTATTAATTAACCGTATCAGTTTTCATGTAATTATTTTCAACAGTATTCGAAGTATTTTTTGCGTTTGTATATTCTTTTGAGAACAAAGCAGTTATTTGTGGTGAGGTCGCAACTTGTACTGAAGATCTGGTCTTGACATAGATGTCCATTGAATTTGATTTTCACAAAATGCTATCACATAATGTTAAACGCCTAAAAACACAATTATACACTTAAAGCTGTTATTTATCGTATATACCATTCGTAAATGATGAAACATCTGTCCTATCAAATCATACCAACTTTTTGAAGAATCGTAAAAGAATCCATCAGGTGGGTTTTATGTTATAGGCTGTAACATAAAAAGGTATTGAACTGTACCGAACCTTGGTCATTAGGCTGTCGTACCAGGTTTATGTACTAAATGCTGAAGACTATCGAAATAAACTGTAGACGTGGGCTGTCGACAGCGGAGTTAAATTTGATTTGATAGATTATACCGACAGTTTTTTTAAGTACCTACTTATGGTCATTCTTACAATCCTTTGAGTATTAGTTAAAGTAAGATAAAATAAAATAATTAAAAAGTTATAGTTCAAGTAGGTATAGTTAGAAAAAAATATGATTTAATAAATGCATGATTGAAAAAATAACTTTTGAGGTGTTCCGCTATCACGCATAAACTGCTGAATTATTTTGGATGAAATTTGGGGCACAACATAGGCTATCGTTGCATGCGTTGGATGTAGTCATAGCATATAGACTAACAAATTCTTCTATACAGAGAATATTACTGACAAATTTGTTTCGCCACTTCTCCCCAACTTATAAGTTCTAAAACAAGTTTTTTTCTTATTCGACAGTGAAGAGTTTTGGGAGCAGGTTTTGTAACTTTTGACATCCAAAAGTGCCTTACTATAATTCGCCTTTTATATTGCATTGTTTTTTTTTTAATTGAGGCTCTTTTTGTCAATTATTAGATAAACTACCGAACTCTTAAATATCTAATTCCTAGAATATTTGAGGAGAAAGTAAAAACAATAATGTATTAGGTGCATTTTATATGAAACAAATGAAAAGTCAACGATACACACACAATCAATAAAATCAACTTAGTCAAAAAAAACTCTGACGCTAGGGCTTTTTAGGTTGATAAAACCTGCAGCCTATATGATAGATAAGAAGAAAATAAAAACTATGCTTAGTTACTTTCCATTTGGAAAATACTACAAATAAAAGCAATTAGTCATTCCACAATCATTATATACTCATACATACTTTTAACATATGGGCTAAACAGTTTTTTTTTCTTCCAAAAGCTAACATTCATAAATAAGTGCATATAAAATTTCTATAACTGACAAATTGACCCAGTTTCTCACTTCTAAGTGTAGAACTAAAAAAAAAGCTCAATATTATGTCATAAAACTCTAACGCCAACTCGGAAAGAGTAATTAAGGCACTTGAATACCTATATTGAATCGATTAACAGTTAATGGATTTTTAAAAAATATATTGAAAGTCTCAATAATGTGCCATTCACATTCTTCATTAAGATTCTAAGCTGTATAAGTTTTTAACAGCTGTTATTGCTAAAACTTAGGTTAAGACTTGATTAATTAAGACGCAGACATCTTGTAATAAATGGTATTAGTTTTCGATAGTTGGAGACGTAAAATTAAGTTTTAGTTCCATTAAATATGGTTTGATTACTCTCAGTAATTTATTAGTGGAACCTAGACGATGATATAGGTACGATAAAGGTGTATGAAGCTTATCTTTGCAAGTTTTAGAGTTAAAGCAACATTGAGATTACTTTTAGAAAATGTGACTTGACGTAATACGTAAGTCAGTCTTCATTAAAATATTTATAGTGAATTTCTTCATTTATATGAACTCAAATGATCAGAAATTACTTATTATTATCACTTTCAAATTTTCAGTGTACCAAATTATACTGCAGCATATTAATTTAAATTAATAATGTATTCGATAAAGATAAAACCTAACAACATTTCACTAAACGATAATTTAATCAATAATAATCGTCAAACATTAATACTATCACAAAAACCGGTCCAAATAGTCTAATAAATCGAATTATCTGATTGAAAATATCAATTCGTCCCCAAAATGGGCCGATACACAGTTTAATTAAACACGCAGCTTAATTTAAAGTTAGGTTAATAGAAATTGGTATTATCGATATTAGCCCATCACTAGTCTATTAAGTGCTATCAACTCCCCCACTCGGACTGGGTAAGTACTTGGTGGACCCGCATAAAAATAATTATGACGACAAACACTTGTTTAATAGTGGTTCAGATCAGCTGTTCTTATTTTAACGAATATAAGAGATTCTAGAAAATTCTGAACATGACGACTGTCCTTTCGGAAGGATTTGACAGTAGTGTACCGACCACGGTACACCTACATTGAGTTAGTTAAGCATAGGTAAGTCTAATGCCATCTCTATATCATCATCTCTACAGCGGAGAAAAACCTGGACTTATAAGAAAGTCTGAAATCACTTATCCGCTTTGAGCAAGCGTAGTGATCAATGCTCTAGTAGCTGTATCATTTAAACTCAAACTCAAAAACGTTTATTGAAATTAGACTAATTAAATTAGTACTTTTTCACGTCAAAATACATTATGACAGCACCCCAAAAACGCCCAACCGTCACTGCTTCCTAGTGTTATGGCTGGAAAGAAGAAGCAGTGATGAACAAACTTCCCAGCAACACAGCTGTCTATTACAATTTTACTTTATAATATAAATATGTCATATTTTATTTACAGTATTAATATTTGATTATATGATGCATCGTGTTTACAACACAATTTTTTTTGTTTATTGGTGTAAATTTGTTAGTTGGTGTAGTAGTCCTTTTCTGTATAGATATCTTCCATAATCATTGGTGAGACAATAAACAGGCTGATGGTAGAACATTTGTTAAGGCTGTACAAGTTATGTAATTACAATGCGTTTCGCCCACAATTAAACCGCTAAATCGGTTTTGTGGGTAAATTTCATAAATGAAATATGTCCCTACTATGTAATTACAACAAAACAAATAAACAATTTAGTCAAGAATTTTACACAGTACTATATACAAGTAAATAGTGGTTATCAACGGAATTCTCCAATTTCCAATATTTTGCGCAAAATAATTTATTTTGCAAATATTTGTATCAAGTGTTGTTTAGCACCATAACCCTTGGTCCCCTAGTTGGGTAGCTAAACAATACCGTCATTATGGGGCCCGCATAAAATACAGTATTTACTACCCCCATGACGGGAAGTATGTGCTTAAACAAAGACAATTATGGGTAACGGTAGCAACGGATACTGGATGAGGTGGGAAAGAAGTTGAGCGCTGAGAATAAAGGTCACTGGCAGGAGATTCTTCTGTCTTTTGTGACATGACGAAGTCCTCAAATGACGTCACTAGTGAGGGCTGTGCGCGGTAATTGTTTACTTACTTTAAAAAAAAAATCTTTATTAATTTATTCTTTATTAAAAAATGTCCACGCGGGCGGAAAGGTGGACTACCTTTCCGCCCGCGTGGACATTTTTTTTTACACCTTGGGTTACATTATTAGAGTTTTAGTAGGTATCCCTAATTATTTCTGGAAATAAATATAGCCAATGCAACTTCGTAAAGAAGTAGCTTTCTAACGGTGAAAGAATCTTTAAAATCGGTCCAGTAGTTTTTGAGTTAAAACCCAACAAACAAACAAACCTTTCCTCTTTATAATATTAGTATAGATGATGGGATATTTTACCAATACCTAGTAAACTGAAGTCTGATGTTTTCAAGCATATGTTTGAAGCAAAGATTTTGCATTAGGTTTACGTACGATTAAAAATCTTAAAGAAAACTATACGTTGTAAGAAGTAGATAGGTACAAAGATTTCGCGAACATTATGGGACTCTTCAATTCTTTTACTTGAATCCTAATTATCATAATGTGAGTTTGTTTGATGCATTTTCAAAATAAAACGGCTGAAAAGATTTAAATGAAATGTGGTATGGTGATAGATGGGACCCCGGAGACAGTTAAGGTGCGTGAAATAATTTTCTCAGGGAATAACTAGTACACAAATAAACGTATTATCAATAAAAATATAGGTACATTGCTTAAAATTCAAAATGTATGAACGATTTTAATGCTAAATGAAGCATTTAAGTTTTTACTTATCTAACGCAATTATCTCTTACTTGGCTCCATCAGACAAAGAAAAACGGAGCGAAATTAAAAGCTAAATTCTGTACTACAAAAATTACAGTTGCTAGTTAGTTTATTCTGTTTAAAAATGCACAGCCAATTAAATAAAAATGTTATTCGAGAATTGACGATTAATAAAATAATACATTTTTATCTACAACAAAAGAACTCGCGTATTTCAAATACTTTTATAGATATTTTTAACAATTCACTAATTCCACTATTCTTTGCTTCACAATGACACCTATTTTAACATTTCGGCCATCGAATACACGTTCGAAATTTAAATTAAAATAAAAAAACAACAATGGCCGCCAGCTGGGCCGGACGGCGCGTTCCGGGCTGGCGAACGGCGATGCGAGTGCATCGAGCTATGATCGCGTACGACCCAACGGGTTCCGTATTTGTTTGGATTGCAACGCACACGTAATTTAATGGGATATTTTTGCATAAAACATCATAGTTAAAGTTAGTTCAGGAGATTTTTTTATAAAGAAAACAATTAAATAACCGACTTTTACGAAATAAAGAAAAATATTTTGATTTATTTTGTTGTAGTTAATTTTATTTGATGTTCGATTATTTGGAATGCATCATATAACAACAAAAAATATTATTTTATTATTTATTCTAAAAAGTTCATGTTTCTTCGTGTAAAGTTTGTTTACACAAGACATTACCAAATCAATACCGTACTCTAAAAGCGAACGTTAATATCGACTATCGACCTACATTCAAATTCGTGACGTAAAAATTTGAATATCGAACACCTTACGTGGCCGTGCCTGACCTATCGCAAGCTTCATAATATGATTTATTGACAAAACTCGTCGTAGATGTAAAGGTCCTAGGAAGCCGCACCATGACGGACAAAATGCGTTTATTTTTAGAACACCGTAGAAGTTTTATTTTTGGATAGTTGGTGCCAGATGTTTGGGATGAGAACTGGTAAATCATTTAAGATCGTTAAATTTTGTATGACAAATTGACAAACTATGCATTAGAAGACGGCTCGACGGAGTCATCAAAAGCAATAGTTACTATTGTAGTGTTCATTGTAAGATTTGCAACTTTAATTTGCTAAAATCGTGTTAAACCTTCTAGGTTGATATATAATGATAAACTAAATATAGGGCTAACTACTTTTGCGTGATGCCATTCCATATTATGGTGTATTGTTCTAGATCAAGCTAATATCTATAGCGTTTTTTTCCGAAAGTGTATATAAATAATCAATATTAAGTACTAAGATGGAGATTTAATTTTCAAATTCAATCTATACAATTATTGAATAGTCTTTCCAAAAAACATCAGATGACAAGTCAGAACTACACCATTAATCACAGAAGGAAATGAGATCGAATATTGAAAGTACTTTTTTTTTTCCTCACCAGAAAAAACAGTAGATAAATAAATAAAAACTTTACTTAATCGACCTTTTTGCCGTCACTCGGAAGCTTGTGCCATTAGGCGTAAAAAAAGAAAATCGTTTTTGTCTATATCAAGTTCCACAGATAATTAAGTGTAACATAATGTTGCGTTCCGTTGATTTTTAAAGGTGCGTTCCGAGCGAGTGCGTGTGAACAAGAAATATGGGCGTATATTGTGTATTGTATGTGGGAGACATTAGAAGAGACATGCACCGTGGTCGGCATTGTTGATGTTAGTTTTGTTTCGATGTTAGCTAAGAATAGCTTATGATTAGTGTCGTAATGGTCAATTTAATAAAGAAAAGCGTTCCTTGGAGACTGATTATAATGAAAGGTTGAAAGAATGTCTAGTATTTATCCTTAATTAAAACTATTAAAATACATTTATTATGTGTACGAAATCATTTAAAATTTTAAATATTCTTATATTATTTCCCTTTCAATTTGCATTTTTATATATTTTCCCCCCCTATTAATGTGTAAAGGAATTATATTATCATGGTTATATTATTATAATAATCGACACTCAAAATTATCTAATGTGGATACTCGATAAAAATGACAGAATTATGAGTAATTTTTTTATTTTCTTTAGCACGTTGTAAAATATAGCTCATAGAGTTTCGATATAATTACTTTGGGTCCGTCAATATACTCGGGATTTCCCGACTAAGGAAAAATTGCTTGAACCATAAGTACCTTCTATCTACACAAGTCCCTACCTAGAACCACTCCTACCATACCTACCTATCCGCAAGGCAGCTTACAAAACATCCTGCAACGACACAATAAAATAACTTTCCTAATAACTACCTACATGATGACGATGTAGTAAGGGTTACTCGGAGGTTCCGAGCGAGTGCGTGTGAAGTTACAAGTAGGGTGACGCGCTCGGCTTGGTAAGCGACATTTGTAAGGCATAATGTGGATACGCTTAAACATTTTTATTTTATTAAAAAGGGAAAAGACAATTATCTCAGGCTTGGATATAAATTAACGCATAAAAGTACATACATTTTGCGAAATTCTCCTGCGTTGTTGGTGTATTTATGACATAATGCAGAAATAATCGGAGCTGGAATATATCTCGAATTGAAAAGCGGCAACACCCAGTTGCTTTTTCTAAAAATTATACTTCACAAAAAAAAATCGTTTATTGCATTTTGTGTGTTTCAGTAATAAAGACTGTAGAGCCTTGATTGGCTTTAATTTTTTCTATCCAGTAAGAATAATAAATGGTTTATATTATTTTTACAACTTAAAGAAAAAATCTATGTCTAAATTTTGCCCGCATATTTAGGGAAATATATGTTACCCTCATGACTCAGCAGTGAACAGAATAAAACAACAAATTCCTTATAGTCGCTAGTAATATCTCCGCAAGTCTTATCCACACAAAGCGATTGCATCGATTTAACTGGAACGTTCTCAGTTCAAGTTCAATGTTCATTAGCGTTTGAAGGATGCCACACGCGCCTGTAACTCGACTTGACCGTCACTTGTCATTTCGTAGAATATTTGAATGAGCCAGGATATGAGTGCAAATGAAAATGAAATTATGTTCAAATAAGTGAAATAAAAATGGCGACCATTTTTAATTGTTATATCAGTAAAAAAAATGACAAGCGTGGTGATTACGGCAAGTTCATTTTTGGTTATATTTAATGCTAGAGGTTTACATGGATCGTAATCTGTGCATTTACCACTTTAGCAGAACAAAATTAAATCTTTGTAATTTCATTTATTTATTTGACCATACGGCACATTGTCTTGTACATAAAAGACATTATATTTGACGTGAAATAAAGTAGGAAAATTACAATTTTAAAGTGGGGAGATAATGAAATTAATAAAATTCTTGTCGTAGATACCAACAACAGCTGGCAGGCGTGAAATAATATGCCTAGTTCAATACACAAAAATGATAAAACAGATGTTAAACAAGTACTTCTACTCACAAGAGTGTATCGCACTACGTTTATCTACCTTCTGTGGAACAGGTTTCAACTTAAGTGGTATTAGTTGTGGGACAAATTAAGCACGACCACGTTTTTATGGGCACCATAACTTGTCTGCTGCAACATCTGTGTACCATTACAAGCAAAAATAAATACCGTCAATATATTCACGGAGACACGGCAATAAGAAACGTACGTGCACCGCACAAAGGAAAGCCAACGAAAAAGACGTCCAAAAAAACAAAGCAGAAAATCGCACATCCAAAAATACCTCATTAATTATTCGTTTGAAAACGTAAGCGGAAATACGTAAAAGTATTGCGATAAAAAAAGAAACAGGCACCCCATCGCGAACGCCATTCACACCGTAATAATTTTCAGTCATCTATACAACCGTTTTAAAATGCGACACAGAAAACTATTTAAATCACTGTGCTCTCCTTCCTTTGTCAATTTCTAAGCGACTAAGTGAACACAGAAAATCTCTGTTTGCAATTGGAAAACGAGTAGGGGAATCCGAGCGAGAGACTGAGTAATTTATTTATGAACTCGCAAAAGAGATAAGCTTTAATAAAATGCGAATAATTTTTTATGGAGACAACGCTGGAGTCTTGATGATGACACTCGAGGCTTTATTACGTTGTTTGTAAATGAAACTGTATCTAATTAATTGATACTTAGACTATATTGAAAATGAGTACTATTTAGTTCTAGTATGATTAATATAAATTGTTAATTCGTTTGGGCGGTGGATTTGTTTACGAACGATTTTGTTTATTTTTGATCAAACATGCTTTCGATGTTTTAAAAATACGAGCTGTCCTCGTGGCTAAGTAACAGGCGCATGGCATGATCAATCAAAAGTTAAGCTCCGCTTGGCGCGGTAGGCCCGTGGATGGGTGATCGTCTTTTCATAACCAGGTCCAGGCTATCATTTGTATATCTTTGTCAGTCGTTACGGGTAGTCAGCAGATTGAAACAGAAACAGCCAGTCCTACCAAAGTGGGAATCGTGTTACTTGTGGAGGTCAGATAGGCAGTTGCTCCATGTAAAACACTGGTACTCAGCTGCATTTAGTTTATACTGGAAGCCGATCCCAGCAAAGTAGGAAAAAGGCTAGGCAGGTGATGTTTTTTTGCTTTGACATAAATAATATAGTCAGACTTCCTTTTTAAACGACAAGTTCAGTTAATTTGGCTTCATTATTCAACGCATCATTTGCTCGACATGCTTGTAGTCTTTTGTTAGGCATAATCGCTAGTCTCAATAGCTTGTACTAGACAAGATCTTTTATACTAAAGATAGAATAGGGCCAGGATTGCCCAAAAAGCCAGTACTGTTCGTGAGTATAAAAAAAATCTTCAAAAAAAACGGTAAACTCAATCACTGAATTATTAAACCTTTTTAATCTGTCTACATTCATTAACGTGCCGTACATGCTCAGCTCATCAAAGATAAATCTCCTAATCATCAATATATATCTAAAGAATTGCTCAGACAACGGAACTAAGACCTAATTTCAAGGAGCTTAAGGCGGCTAATCGCATGCTTATCGATACAAAGGCAAGTTCAATTACTTAACAGATTCTAACTTAGACGTACAACCTCTTTGGAGAGAACAGAGCAGGATGTCCATTTGGAAAGTTGTACAAAGCAATTTTGTTCTATCCAAGCTATACGTAATAAGGGAATCGCTATTTCTTTTATGCTTTATCAAAAGGAAAAGTTAATTTTCAGAAATTTTGCCCATCGAATTGGTATGTCTGAGTTATTGTAGTAATGTCATGTCATAACTGAAATTGGGTTTATA
Organism: Pyrrhia umbra; assembly: GCA_963891755.1. Classification (NCBI taxonomy): domain Eukaryota; kingdom Metazoa; phylum Arthropoda; class Insecta; order Lepidoptera; family Noctuidae; genus Pyrrhia; species Pyrrhia umbra. The sequence continues at coordinate 7,734,839 of OY982935.1, forward strand.
TTGACTTTGTATCAAGATGATTGATCGTATAAAATTAGTTCGATAAAATTTAAAAGTTTCGATCTAGTTTCAGTCTAGACTTTGATTGAAAGCTTAGACAAGATATGATTGGATTATAAGGGTCAACCTAGACTGGAATACTGTACGATGCTATTATTATCGTCGCCAAAATATCTTTAAATATTTCCTGTGACTAAAATACCGGCTAACCACTGCAAGATATACTAATGTATAATATAAACCAGCTAAGTCAAAAGTCAGACAATTAGACATTTCTCTGTTGAACGTTAGTTATGGCTTGGAGTATTACAAAGCGGTCGGAACCTCAGTGTTTTGAAAAGTTAAATCTTGCTGCAGTGGAGCATGAGCCTAACCGACCAAAGAGATTGCAGGCTTTGGGGTGTGGTCCCAGTATTAGCGAGATATTACAGTCCAGTATTAGAGGTTGTGACTTTTTTGAATAATTTAAGTAATTGTTAATTTTTTTAACGTATTATGAAGTCTCGTGTGTGTCTGTGTTCCGCATAAAAAGTCAATGCCTTAATTGGTTATATTTTTTTATTTCTTAAAAAAAAAATGAGAATATTTCTGTATTATGAAATCGATCACTCTTAAAACTTAAGTGTCATGATTTGATTTTGACGCTGAATGTAAACTCTGTTTAAAAAAATCTTAGGATATATCTCAAAAATATAAGTAATTGAAACTAAAAACTTTAACTAACTCTTGTAATTTTATCTTAATTTTCATTAGTAGAAAACAATTCCGCTTCTATTGACAAATTCAATCCAATCTTAACAAGCTATTTACGTAAATGAATCGCTAACCAGCTGCAACTGCGGCCCCACCCACCGTCTGCACGCAAACCATTTGCCACAAAGGTTCCTATACTATTTCAGTATATTTGATGAGCGCCGCTATGTGCACCGGATGAAATTTGTTTTGGCCTAGGAAATGCGGCAGACTGCGTCTAGATTGAGTTCTGCTTTGTGGGCTAGGATAGGATCTTGAGGAGATTAGCCGGCGTGCCTTCAGCGAGATTCATTTAAAATGCCAGGAGATGAGAGGGTTAGCCCTGTTTTGAGCGGTTAAGTTTTTATAAAGGATTTCTTGATCGTTTACATACATGGTGGGAAGTTGATTTTGTTAGAAGATAAAATGTTATCTAACGATTTTTATGTCGAAACGTTTCTTTTATAAAATTTTATGCTTCCAATGTATCGTTAAATATTTCAACTTTTTATTGACATTTATTTAACAATTTATGTACACAGAATATAAGAAAAGAAGAAGGAATAGGAAAGCATTGTACACAGGCATACATTTTAGAATTGTCTTAACATAATCTAGCTATAGTTGTTTTCAAGGTTTTTATTTTAATATCTTAATACACGAAGAAGTTCCAATTTAGGAGATCAACTAAACTTCTCCGTTGCACAATAACGATTACCATTGTATCTGTTTTTCTCAGGTCAGCGCGAAGATGTTTAATATATTTCAACTGCTTACCGCTGTATCGTCGAAGTATCATATACATAATTGTATGGACCATCAATTTATGCAGCTCTTTGCTGCAGGATGAAGCTTATCTGCAAGACGCTATCCGAATAATCATGCGCTATTGTTTTAAATAAGTGCACTTTGCAAAAGAAAAATCCGAGAGCTTCGGTACTTCTCAAGTTTGTAAAAGGATAAAAGTTTTTAAACTTTTTTGGGCTAAGCGATTTCGGTACTTAATCTGGAAGTCGTTTAGATTCGTCGAGTGTCCTGAATTGTCGAGGTCTTTTGAAAGAAATGTACTAATGCGCAAATGATGAGTCTAACGACTAGGGATTTTACCATGACGTTGGTAGATAGTATCAAAAAATTATAATCTTTTCTAGTTACCTATCTACGATAAACATCCTTAAATTAATTAAATATAGCGATTTGATTGTTGCCTTTGTTTTCTGGCAGTTTACGTTCGTGTATGAAAAGTAAGTATTGTATTATTATTTTTTTTGTTTTAATAGTGCGTATAACTAATCGGTTATCATGGTATGGGCATGTGATGAGGAGGAATGAGGAACATGTAGTGAGAAAGGTTTTGGACATGAATGTGGATGGATATAGAGGAAGGGGACGACCGAAGAAACGATGGATGGATTGTGTGAAGGTTGATATGATTAGAATGAATGTTACTAGCGAGATGACGGCAGATAGAAGAGTATGGAAGAAGAAAACATGCTGCGCCGACCCCAAATAAAATTGGGATAAGGGCAGGAGGATGATAGCATAGTGCGTATAACTTACAAAACTTTGCCTCTTTTTGCTTTTGATGTTGAGTATGAATCGCCGCTTTGACGTACCTGGAAAAAAGAAAAAAAGACATTAATAAATTATTTACATTTATTTTATTTTAATATATTCTTCTAGTTGCATATATCATGTTGTTTAAATATTACACCTTGTATTAACAAAAAGGGTGACTGCTTACTCGATTGATTTTAGATAAGGTTTACAAGACACATATTATGTTCAGCGTGGAATATTAACGTTATCACGACGTCCTTTATTGCCATAATCTAGAAGGGCCATAATCTCCACCACTCAGTAAATTTTTAAAGTCTGCTTCATTTGTTTATTACGTCATTTTTTAATCTAATCCAATCAAGGCAAAGATACTGCCATGACCCTACAAGTAACTTCATTAGATCCTTAAAAGGCGTTCATCACCTTTATATAAGATACAACGATGTATTTATGTAATATTTCAAAGCGAAATCTACCTACTACACAAAATTACTTTCCAAAATTGTTTCCTTCATAGTAGATCTAGTTTTATTCAGAAAACAGTTACCAGGGCTGTCGTATAAGAGCATTTTGTACCGAAAGCCGTGTTCTGCAGGATTAGACTTGTTCCATACAATAGGAGGGTATTAAATAAACAGGTGTGTCTGTTTGTAGTTTAAGTAGGTGTGAACTGCGGGTCGGTTGGAAATAGAAATTGTTTTGCTTTTTAAAATAAACACTTCCATAAAAGCATTTTGGATATTATTTTACATTGAAGCGTATTAAAAAGAGTGTTTCAATTTTTGATGGTTATTCAACTACAGTTTTGGATACTAATTTATGTATCATAGGACCGTTACACAACAATTAAATTGAAAAAACAAATTGTTTAAAAAAAAAGCATAATTTCACGTTATGGATAGGACTAAGTTAATAATTTATTGCTTGTAAACCAAATAAAATAAATAGCCAAATAACTTTAACTTCTAGGTAACTCAAGTTAGGGTAAAAATGTCACACATTCGGATGGACCTGAATACTAGCAACCCTGTCGGAAGGTCGGAGGTTGTCAGAGGTCGGGGTGTGAGGCACCGACCTCATTTGGTTGCCGAGAACTCATTAAGTCGCCTCACCGCTTAATTTTTAACTTAAGTGAAAAAAAAATTACTGAATTTCTCAGTTTGTGTTCCCAACTGTGAACTTAGTTCAAATATTTGTGACTTACTTTTGTAGAACTTTGTTTTGCGGAAATAGGATTTATTTGTTTGCAAAAAATCAGTCGGAATATTGAAATGTATTCATTCACTTCACAACTTAAAACTTATTTTTAGATGCATTATTAAACATTATAAAATAAACTTAAAATATTGCCCACCTAAACCTATACATTATATAAACACATCTACCTAGCCTTTTCCTAACTATGTTGGGTTCGGCTTGCAGTCTAAACCAGGTGCAGCTGAGTACCAGTGTTTTACATTATATAAACTACCATCACAAATTATACAAACTATATACTATTTGCGAATTGTCTATACCATCCAAAAATAGGATGATAACGTACGATCTATATGAACCAACACGGAACCTTATCTTCCTTGCTCATAATACCCGTTAGTTAGTTAGAAAATATGATAAAATAGTGAAGTCGTAAACGATGGCTATTAAACTTTTGATAGCATGAAAGTTTTCATATGAACTTGATTACTGAAACAATAAGGCTTTATGATATAGTAGCACTTGGGCATAATACCGTAATTTAAATATAAGTTATTTTACTTAACTATTTTTATGGTGCTGATAAACACAACATGGTATGATTAAAAATGGAAAAGAAATACCAGTTAAATTAAAACTACCTACGGTTTATCTCATACATATTTTAATAACCGAATTGAAATATCACAAATTAATATGATATGTTATACAACATTTGAATTCGTGGAAGTTCTTTATGAATAATACGAGGCAGTCATGCGAGAAAACGACTAGGTACAAGATGGAATTTATCTCTCTACAAGATGGCGGCATACATTTATTGGTACAAATATAAAATACATTTTCCCAACTAAAAATAGTTGATAAGAACAAAAAGTATCTGAACTTTTAGTTCGTAATTGTTTTAGTTCGTAACTTCTGACTACTAGTTGCTAGTTCTACGAAATCATGTTAATAATAGTAATAGAATAGGTGGACTATATCTAAAATGGAATCTAGACTGATAAGTGCTCCAAAATATAGAAAGAACTCGATAATGATCTAATCAAGTGTAGTGATATGTATAATTTTTTGTGTAGAACGATGACTTTTTATTGCATTATTTCTAAAATGTAATCTAGCACTACTGACAGGAAATTGTAACAGAAGTACAATAAGAAAACATTTTTTTCAATTTCATCTTTGAGGAACGTAAAACGCTTCTGACTACTCGTAACGACTGTCAAGGAACTTCAAATGACAACCGAGACCAACAGCGTAACATACTTTCCGAGGCACGGAGGAGTCTCGCTATGACAAAGATGGTCACCCATCCACGGATCGACCGCGCCAACCTTTGGTCGGTCGAACAATTTTCTTTCAATGATAATATTCGAGTAAATGTCATAAAATATTTCGAGTTGTAATTTCATGGTATTGACAGAATCAAAAGCTTGGATATTTGGACATTTAGGATTACGAGCTAGTTGCCGAGACTTCCTCTTTTATTTTATTTTTTTCGGATGGGAAATCATCAAAAACCCGCCGTAACCGCCCGTTCACGACTTCGGTCTAAGTGGCGAGCGGTGCGGCGGGCGGCGCGGCGGCGCTGAGCGGCGCGTCTAGCACGCCACGTACCCTCACTAGCGGCGAGCGGCAGCGGCCGAGGTGGACGTACTTGGATACTCAAAATTAAATTCATAACGTCATCTAAATTATCCCTTCTCTGTTTTGAAAGCAATGTATATATTTAAAACAAGATATTCTCAATATTAGGGAAGGAGTGCACGACCTGAGCAAAGATCGGTATTTAAATGGAAAATTTCGTGATTTATACAAAGATTAAAGAAAATATCCAGATAAGTTTTATGAGTACACAAGAATGAGAGTGACATAGAAGAATATTTAAAGCAGCACATCAGATAAATCTTTCAATTCTTGAATCAAAATCTTTGTTTTCGTTCTTCCCATATTTTTTTAATGACATGTTTAAATTTATTTTTAGGATGTTTTGACATCCATAGAGGCGATCGATTTAAAATTTCTGATAAAAACGCCTCGGTGTTCATGACTGCTACAAAATCCTTTAAAATATTTTAAGCGTCCCTGAGTCCGTCACTCCTACGCCGCCGTTCGCGCCGCTCTGGGTCGTGGCGTCGTACTCGTACGCTAGTACATTTGTTCCCGCCGCTCGCCGCGCCGCCCGCCGCTCGCCGCGCCGCCCGCCGCGCCGCGCGCCGCTGTAGAATTCGCTCGGAGAAATTCGCGCGGTTTTTCTATACATTTGATTTCGCCGCTCGCCGCGCCGCGCTAAGCCGCCGCTCACAGCGGCAAGGTCGTGAACGGGCCGTTAGTGTCAAACTCTTACTGACTAAAACCCATCCATGTTTCTTCCTCAGCCCTTTGTATTCCGGGGGCGCGGTATCCCTTTCGAACGAACCACAGCCCCGGAATGCAACTAATAGTGTGCTGTTTAAGCTAAATTAGGGCAAAATAATTGTTTTTACTTTTCTGTAATATGAACTGATTGAGCTTAATTAAAACTGGCCTACTTACTAAACATTTTTGACGTTGATTTCTAGAATTGCATACATGAGATTTAAATCGAAATCTTATAATTCTTCTTCAAACTTGGTTTCGAACCCTGAAATCAGCTCTTAAAGATTTCAAGAAAATGAACATTGTCAATAAGCCGGGATAAGGCAGGGGATAATTTGCGCTAGGTCCACCAGTAACAATAGCATGGATTTTCTAGACTTTTCAAAAGGGGATTGAAAGATATAAAGAAGCAGTTTCTTTACAGGGCGTCTGTATTTAATATAAGCTCTTTATTATTTTTGTTTTTAATTTTGAATTTAGGTAGGTACTTGAAAACCAAAAAATATATATGATGTTCAGGTTGATTCATTTATTTTATAATTTTGCTATGTTTAGGCCTAACTGTGCTTCATAGGGTCCGGGGATCTTGTTGGTTGTATTCTATATATACAAAGCTGATCAATTGATTGATTAAATTATATATTTTTATTTATAATATCGTAATATAAAAAAAAAACATAGATATGAAAGGACCACAAAGATCATGTTCAAACCCAAAATTGTTCTCGGTTCATTGATACAGATGATGAAATTGGTTTTGACCTTTCTAATTGAAACTAAATAAATAAATAAGACTTCAATATTTTCTCTGTTCACCTCGTGAAAAACATTGTTTGAAAACAAATATCATACTATTACCGAACTAGCAATTTTGCATCGCAAACGGTGAAAAAATGTTTTCCCCGTACACGCCACGTGGAATAACATTTCAGCAATTCGAACACCATATATTTTTGTTTGACTACAAAATACAGACGTACTCTGATTAAAGGGTAAAAAGAGACGTAAATAAAAACAAAGAAAAAAAGTGAAAATAACTCGACACGCAAATTGGGCGAACGGAAACATAGAAAATTTTTGTTTTGCATTTTTACTTTCGTCACATCAGAGGCTGAAATTCTGGAATTTGAATATTCACTTGTATTTATCACCAATGCTATCAACTGAACATATTCTACGTCCTTATTTGATTATAATCGTGTTTAAATGAATGTTTGACGATAGATTGAATATTTCAATCTTGCAATCAATCACGCGATAACGAGTATCAATCTAGTAGACAAACATACGTAGGGTTGTCGAAATTTTTCGTATTACAATTTTGATGAATGAAAATATAAATGGTTGTACCTACCATCATTTTACTTCGAAAGTTTATTATAATTAATATTTTAAATGAAAATATTCGTGGAAGTAGTTATTGGTTTTATGAAACGTGATCGAATAATTATTTGAACACACATTTTTATAATAAATACACGTTTTGTTTATAAATTTTTATGTGCAATTTTTTCTTTTTTTACTGCCTTGTTTGTTTTCCAACTACGCTTTAATAGATCAGCTTTCAGGCTAGCTGGAATAGCAGTTTACATGGTAAACCAAGTTACCATGTAAACTACGGGTAAAACGATACCAATTGGGAAGATTGTTTGTCAGAAATTCTCTCATACACATAGGTACTACTCACACTACCTATCCACGGATCTACCGCTCAAACGTAGCTTTAACCTTGATTGATTAAACCGTGTTGCTTTTTATGAGTCACGTCCTCTCATTGCTTTTTTATTCGACAAAAAAAAATAGTACTTTAATCGTATGAGTTGTATTTAAAATTAAACAGTGGCAACCCTATAAAACAATCAATCAGAATCAATAAGTGGTTTCTGAAGATGGTTTCAGACTAAGTACCGTTTGACATAGAATATCAAGGTTAACTTAATAACAGTGCTGATATTTGTACTTGTATTTCGGGGGTCCTATGGGTTATACTAACTAATCTTATAATCACGAAAGTCAATTTGTTTGTCTGTTACGCGTTCATTGTAAAATGGCCGAATTGATTTAGACAATACTTGGTATGGATATAGATTGAAACCTGGGAAAGCACATCGGGTAGTTTTGATCCGGTTGCGTGTCATATTTCCCTCTGTATGCGGGTGAAACAGCTGGAAACTAATAATAATTATATAATATTCAACCCTTTTAGCTTGCAGGTCTAACAATCAAGTAAATTAAGAAAAAATATGATGGAAAAAGAAAATTAATTTAATTTTTTTTGATTAGTTTTTTTTTCGTAGCTTCTAAATTATGCTTAACCAGTATTTTGTGTACACATAAGTTATATTAGTTTTTGGTATATGAGTCTGTCTGTATTCGTTTAGTACTTGTAGAGCCGTGTATTTTTAAGATAAGATGAAATTAGTATACATGATATTTACAAAATAGGAAAGTATTGGTGCAAATAGCATTTTTCTGTTTTATTTTTAACAATAGTAACCTAGGGTGTGCATATGCAAGAATATAAACATTAGTATCAATAGTAAATAATTTTTTTTTTTTTTTTCGCAGAACCAACGTGATTCCTCTTTAAAAAATAATCCGACTCGGAAGTTTCACAGAATAAAAAAAACAATGATAAAAAAAAGTTCTTTAAAAAAACTGACCAAATTGACAAACTTCCTTTGGATTCTCACAAGAAAATAAAGTGATACAATTTTGTGAAATGCAAATTATCTATAGATATTCAAAAATAAATATCTAAATGAGGGTTACAAATAAATCAGACTTTGTTTTCAAACAAAACACTTATCCGAAACAGATTACCGAGAGAAAACACATCGAAACATCGAATTCAATTTACCGATACCCTTTAAAACCGCTTAACGTCTAGATATCGGTATTACTTGCACATGTGTGTGTAAAAAACATATTGAAGACCTGTCGACGATCTGACCTTGAAATTTCAAGGTCAATGGAATTCGGGCGAGTCTATTTATTTTTATCGAAAATTTGTTCTGAACATTTATTTATTTATTAGTGTATTTACGAAATAGGTAATAAAAAAGGAAATTTTAGGTTCGGCTGCGTGGGTAGTTTTTTATTTGATCAGACGTATTGATGATGGATATAATAAATGAGTATTGAAGAGTTTTGGTATCAAGATTGTTGTGAAACATGTACGTAGTTTCGTTTTTCGCCGTTTCGTTTGTCGCTTTTTGAAAATATAAGTGAAGTAAACTTGGTAATTTTCATATTTGTATTTTGCTGTAGAAGAATCTTACAAAAGACGTAAATAAAAAACATTTGGTTTTTTTATACCAATCATACAAAATATATCTAAACCATCTAAATCAATCTTTTATTGACTATTTATTACAGTTTTCTAGTGGAAAACAGCTGTATTTACGTATATAGGTTAAACCTACCTATGTATGTCATACATGTGTTTAAAAACCTTTCAGCAAAGCGCACGTGTAGCCCTCACGTACTGAAACGACGAGAAATAAATCATTCTCATCATAAAAGATAACTGAAACGGTGTCTACGCGTCCCTGCGTAGCGATGCTACGGCACGCTACGTCGTAGACGCGTAGGCGTCGTTTAGGAAAAACTCCGTGCCAATAAGAATTATGGTTCTATTTGATATTATGCTTAGGTTTATGACCCGATTTTCTTCAGGTACGAAATATGGGGTAAGCAGATTTATAGGTGCAGTTTACACGTCAGCTTTATATGTCAAGATATGAAATATAGTATCATATATAAATAAGGGTAGTTTTATTTAAGATTTTGTATATTGTGGGTGATAAAAGATTTTGTTATTTTAAATCCAGCTAAGCGAAAATCAACTACCCTTTTCCTACCTTATTTTAAATTAACAAGACTACCCAACAAGCTGTTTTAAACAAAATACGTTTATTACAGTACACCGACTTCATTAGACGGAGAACATGTAACGCGGCGAAGAATGTTTACAACCCATTTTAAGTTATATTGTATAGATACTGAGAAGGTAATGATTAAGAAGATGGAAGAGCATAGTTCACTTAGCCGCTGAACGATGCGAGTTTGGACTACATGTCGTGGGTTTCATTCTCGCATTCCATTTAAATTTGTATGATCTGCAATTTTGGCTCTCGGTATATGTATATAGTGCATGTGCGATATTTCTGGATAAAGGCCGATTCTCATACAGACAAAGCAAATCTAAGTTTAGACTACGACAGAAATTGCGTCAGAAATGTCAGACATGAATGTCTATGCTGTTCACACTTCAAAAGTTTCTTTGTGATACCACTGTCTAATTTTTTAAACACGACTGGTGTTTATCCGCAATAGTGTTCGTTAACCAAAAGCAATCAGCATTAGCATTATAGCGTACTAGTTCTTCCCGCGGTTTCACCCACGTTCTCAGGGAACTACTGTACGCACCTGAATTAAAAGTGTCCTATGAGTTAATCCAGGTTATAAGCTATGTATGTACTAAATTTCATCCAAATCCGTTGAGTAGTTTTTGCGTGAAAGAGTAACAAACATCTATACATCCATAAAAACTTTCGTATTTATAATATTAGTAGTGAATCCTACAACGAAATAAAAAAAATATTAAAAGGCAACGATTCTAGGAAGGCAATTTTTTAGCTGACTAACTACAACTCGTAAAGTGAAGCACAAATGGGTTCGCAGAGAATCAATTAAGTTCACGCTGTATATCACACGGGTAATATTTCGAGCTGCATACTAATTACAATGAACTGCAGTTACTAGAAGAGGTGCAATCATTTTCCATATATCAAAAGGTATAATAGAGAAAACTTGTTAGCCTCTTTTTAAGTATATTGCGCGTACAAGAGTGTGATGTGATGTCAGTAAACTCTTTTTAATTGTAACTATTTTTCTTTTTCTTTTGAAAGTCGGTTTACAACCTATTTTGTATATATTTTTTGTAGAAATAAGTAATCATCACCTTATCTGACGTACTGTGTCGTACGGTGTACCAACCGAAACTTAATGAAATATCGTAGAAGATTAGAAAAATGTACACCTATATTTTTCTAGACTTCTACGGTCGCCTTTCACTTATCATGAGTATTGTGCTGAAGGACTTTCGTTAGGCTTAGCATATACAGTTTAAGGCATTCTTAGACATACGTTTCTTTGAAGAACCTTTTCCCTTTCAGATGCGCTGGTAGCTGAGATCTTTTTTTCAAAACTAATTAAAACACAAATTTCGTATTTATATGTAGATTTTTATTTTTATTTTAAAAGCATTTCTTATTAAATCAATAGAAGAGTAACCATGATAAAGCTATTTCATTTTAAAGTCTGCACTTTTAACGCCTTGAAAAGACGTTAAATGTGTGCCAAGATAATTTATAACACTTATTTCTACTAAGTAACTACCGCGGAGTGACATGAGCTCAGGGTTAGTGTGTTATATATTTAGCTTGGAGTCTAGTATCTACTACTAACAGCTTTGTTGGTCTAGTGGTTGCATGACGCGACTGCTCTAAATATGGTCTTTCGTTCGATTCCCAGCTCTTCCCGAAATCGATTTGTGGTTTTGGGATATTTCGCAAATAGTAGCCCAAAGTTTTTTCTACATGACCTCTTGCAGGCTGCTTCTAACAGCATTCGACCTGCTTAACCGGACAATATAGCCTAAAGTCAGGAAGTTGGTGGTGTTACACCCCCGTGCTTGGGCATGCTAATCGTCGTCCCCGGCTGCTATCTTGATAACAGTTGTTGTTATAATTCCATGTCAGAGGCTGTCAGGTAAATTTGGGAAAACTCTGACACTAGGATTTGTTAGGTTGGTAAAACCTGCAGCCTACGCGATAAGAAGAATACTACTAAATACGAGTTTATATAAATCATCAAATTTCATGTAAGCTCCTCTGATTGGCTGTTTAAAATAACTTCTACCAATCACGTATATGGAGTACAGATTAAATCGACTTCTCGTTAATTGAAGGTTAAGCGTGATCAAAGATTGATTCGGTTTGAATATGTCGGTCGGATGCTTCTAACAGCATTCGACCTGCTTAACCGGACAATAGACAATTGAGGTTTATAAGGCAAATGGCGTTATTATATAAGGGGTAAGTTTTTAAATAAAACTAATACTACTGTTTACAAAGCCTTATTTCTCAAATCAGAAACCAACGGCGCAAAAAATTATGTCTAAAATTAAAACCACGCTCAGACGCTTCCAAAATTCTACATCTCCGCTATGACATAACAGGTGGTGCAGGCAATATTCTTAATATTACTCACCCATAGCGTTATGAGCGAGTCATATCTGTGCTTTACAGCTACATAGATACCTGCTTATGTAACGGAAGTGTACTGTGTATATTGTTTTATATCTTTGTTGGTAGGGTAATATGACGTACCATAGAAACAAAAGAGAACATGAAAATTACTTGAGTGAAAAACATGAAATAATATTATTTTGTATTTATCATATTTAATAGGAGAAGAAAGTATAAAAAAGAGTAAGTGTTGAATGCTGGTAGAAGCACCCTGCAAGAGGTCATGCCGAAAAAAAATTAATGTTTTGACTAATATTATAAATGCGAAAATGAGTTTGTTCGTTTGTTACGCTTTCACGATAATACGGCTGTACGGATTTAATTAAAATTTGGTATGGAGATGGGACCCTGAAGATGGTTCCATCAGCAGTTCCCTTACAATGCGAAGGATACAGCGAGTACAAAAGAAATATTTAAGTATTGAATCGTAATCATTGCACTAATTCGTATGTTACCTTACACTTCTTATATTCTAAGCGTCAGATTTAAAGCAAGAACATGAATCTTTCATAAAACGTCGCTTACATTGCACGTATTTTAAAATCCACTCTCGGGTGTTAAAAAGATGAATAGGTTTACATTACGTAAGCAGGCTGCCACGTGATTTAAAAAAAAAAACCACTAGTTATGTTTCGTTTCCTATATTTGCTTGCAAAACCAATTCCACACTGATCTCCGTATAGCTTATATAGGTATGTTGTTAATAATCTCAAATGACATTATTAAAATTAATTTCGTAATATCGCTCCGGGGAATGCGATAGATTGAGCTTATTAAATACAAAATGACAATTATATAATTACCTTATTCATAAAGCGATGCATGTTATTATGCAATCATTAATCCATTGTAAAATTGCTACAGTTTTGGGGCATGCCCAATTAATTCTGGGCATTTAATTTATCGCATATCTCTTATAATTGTTTAATTTTCATGTCCGTTTGGATTGAGGAGCCATTTTTTATTTTTCCACGAAACTTTGCCCAGATTTAGTAGGTCCTGAGAAAATTTTGTAGGCCAAATCCTGGAATTTGTAGTAAAATATAAAAAAAGTTATATCAATTTAAAGGTGGCTCCTCAATCTAAACATTTGAACTGAGGAGCCACCTCGTAACTCCGAAAGTATTGAAGGTACATTTATGATTTTTTTGTATCATTTAGTAGTAATTTAGTAGAGTGCCTACAAAAAAAATGGATTTTGTAGTGCTAATATAAAAAAAGATACAATACTTTTATTGTGGCTCCTCAATCCATACATAAGACCTATAATTTTACACGAAACTAATCGACGGATTTATACAAAAATTTAGTATCATTTAGTAGTAGTTGAGTTTGATTTTGTATTAAAATAACAAAACAGTAGGACTGACAGTTTTAAAGAATTTAAGAATTTTAACTGGCTCCTCAATCCAAACGCTTCGCATATAAATAATTGACTGTAGCTACCTGAGGTCACATCGGAATCGGATAAAAACTACGCCAATATTTAGTAGAAATTTCTACTAAATATTGGCGTACAAATCAACACTGTACATATTCGGTATCCGAAAATCCAAGCTTTTTTCACTTTTCCTTATGAACTCGCTATTAAGGGTGACCATGCTATGTGTAAACGAAAGTAGGACAACTTGTTTTAGAAAATTGATTCAATTTATTCTATACAAACAAATAAGTACTTGATTAAAAATAACTGAATGGCAAATTTTAAATGGGCTGTTTTATAATAAAAAGGTACAAAGGTATAAAAAAAGGTACAATATTTATTAAGAAAATTGTAAACATTAAAATATCTCGCAGCAATGCCGTCAAAGACAGACAGAGCATGAAATGCTTGCTGCTAGTCAAATTAACAACAAACAATCACAGAAACTACCTATATGAACCTTTTGCGCCGAGAATTAAGTCCATTCTTATTTTCAATTCAAATATTTATTTCAGATTTCTCCATATAGTGTTAGTAAAACTTAGCCTAATGTTAGTATTAAATTAAATTCACAATTGTATCTAATAAATATAAACCAATTTACCATTGAACAAACAATTCAATGGCAAATTGGCTCATTTGAGCAAGTGTGTCTGTACACTTACCCACCTTCGTAACAGGGGAGAGTCCCACCGATCTGAAAACACATTCAGGATGCCATTGGAGGAGGAGCGCAAGCGCGCCATCATAGAAGCACATCGCTTCCTCATGATCGCATCGAACCCATCGACACACGCTTCCGCGAACATTCCGGACGCGCTACATCGCCACGGCAACCCCAAAAGCACCCTGAATGCATTATTGTACTGTACGCGCAGGTCGCTATATGCCCGCTGGGTATACTTGGTCCACAGGCTGCACGTGTAAAACGACTGGCAGAAGGCCTTAAAAAGCGTTATCTTTACACCATCAGTGCAGCGTGCAAACCTGCGGGCCAGCATGTTGCAACGGACAGCCAGCGACCTGCGCTCCCTGTCTATGTCTATGTTGTCTTTTAAGTTATCAGTGACCCAGTGACCCAAATACTTAAATTTCGACACGCGACCCAAAAGAGACCCAGAGAGGGACAGTTCAGGCAACTGTTCATAGGTTAGAGTGCCCGATTTAAATACCATCCATTCACTCTTATCAGTATTGTATTTGAGCCCATGAGCCACTGCATAACTTTCACAAATTTTAAGTAGCCTTCTCATTGCACTGATAGATGGGCTCAGCAGCACCATGTCATCAGCATAACTAATGTTGTTCACACATACACCGTCTACGTGACATCCGATTTTTGTGCTACTGAGCCTACCTATCAGCTTGTTCACATATAGGTTAAAAAGACGGGGGGAGCTCAGACCCCCCTGCCTTACCCCACAATCCAACCCATACGTATCTGAATATGAGCCTGCCCACTTTACTGTATTCTTTTGACTACTGTACCAATATCTGAACAATGATATTACATCAGCTGGGACAGTAGTATCATGTGTGAGCTTGTGCCAGAGCAGGTCATAATTGACCAGGTCGAACGCCTTCGATAAATCTAAGAAACATGCTATTACAGGAGTCTTTCTGTCTGTATAATATTGGACAGTCTGCTTAAGGCCTAAAATTGCACTATCAGTTGACAAGTTTGGTCTAAAACCAAACTGTCCATCCTCGAGAACGATATGTTTAGCTAGAATTTTATCAAGCAGACTATCCAAAATCTTAGAACATATAGTGGCAAGCGATATCGGTCTATAGTTAGAAATATCCGAGGCATCACCGGTCCTATTTTTAATCACAGGCACAACAATCGTATTGCTAAGTTCCGTAGGTAGGTAACTATGATTAATACAAAAATTAAAAATCATCGCAAGGACTCGCGGTAAGTGAACTCCAGCGTATTTAAGATGTTCAACGCTGAGGCCGTCGTGTCCGGGGGACTTACCCCTAACCATGTTTCGTATACTTCTCGCTATTTCTTTCGCAGAGAACCTGACAAGGGGAGCCCCGGTCACAACCGCCCCCGCGCCGCTATCTGACGGTTCGCTAAATCCACATAAACGTGATTTTACATGAAAATGTTTTTGAAAAGCATTGGCGACATCAGTGGATTCGCTCACACCCGCGACGCTTATTAGTTACTATCATATTATTTTGCTTCATAACAAATCTTGTGGCTGTGTGTGTAATTAAGACTGTGTACACAATAATAAAAATTATATCATTTTAACGCTACAAACGTTACACTTTTACTGTTCATCTTTTTCAGATTTGAATTATAAAACAAAATAATGCAATATTTAATCGCTATTTATCGTCAGTAGTCTTGGAACAGTGCTCATTTTAGGGAACAAACATCATAAAACGGAAAGTAAATGAGTCGTTATTAATTTACTAACTTAATATATCTATGTTCATTTATTTAACAAATTCATTAATAGTGTACTTATTTAAAATTTGAATTTGGTGTTCGAAATCTGCCGCGTCTGTTTTGCCGCCAAAAAAAAAATAAACAGCATTAGTTGTTTTTTTTTATTGTAAATGTAATCTGTTTGAAATTTTGATCGACTCGATTTATCAAATAAAAAATTGATTTTTTTTATCATTATATCAATCAATATAAGTATTTAAAAACCAATGCCACTTTTCGTTGTAATTTTATAACTTAAGAACGGGCTCACTTATCCAAACCAAATGTTTAGGCTTTGTTCAGACTATTTAGTAGATGGTTTATGTGAAATTTACACAAAATCGGTCGAGCGGTTAATCTTTAATTTGAATTCAAATAGCCCACGCGGGCGAAGCCGCTGGCGGAAAGCTAGTATTTTATAGTTAGTTCCTTGATGAATTTAAATATTTGTTTATTACAATAGATTGAAAAGCTATATCTTTTAAAATTGTAGATTCTAAATATTGGTGATTATCAAAGGCCAAGATAAACAATGGTTTTACCTAATTCAAAGAGATGGTGACGTTTCTTCAATCTGTGTTAAGGTCGACGGCGACGTTTTATCAATCTGTTTTTAAAATCGAAATTAAATTAATCAAATTATTTCGTTTTGTGAGTTACGTGACTTCATAAAGTATTTTTTTTTTTGTCTCAAGTACCGAATTATTTTGTCTTTTATTTTATTAATATTTTTTTATTAAAAAAACTTGCTAAAATGAATCAGAGCTTTCATATAATTTTATACAGTTTCAACTTATTCAGGTATTCGATTATCGATAAGGCATTAGGCTGAATGCATGATTCTTATAAAAAGAAAAAAAATGGTCAGCACTAAGCAGTTTCATTATTTTCTTTTTTTTTTTGTATAGCATCATTTGAATTGTATAACTTTCTCAGAGATAACCTGTACTGTAAAAATACTATTGTAAACATTTCCTTTTGAAAAGTGTCTATGGAGTTTCTTGCCGGCTCTTCTCCATAAGACCCACTCCTTGGAACCGTGCAACTAGCTTGACGTTTCATAAGTGCCTGCAAAGACCTATTTGAAATAAAAACATTCGAGTTTTGAGTTTTTTGAGTTTAGTGACGGCGGCACTAATCAGGTGTAATCTTATTGTTGTTAATTTGACTAGCAGCAAGCACTTCATGCTCTGTCTGTCTTTGACGGCATTGCTACCGGTAGTGTCGGGGATCGAGTCGCTTGCTTCCCTCATAAAGAGATGCATGGGATTATTTTATTTTCTCACAATGGTACTGAAAAGAAATCTGTAACACACGGCACTAAAGCCCATTATATTAATTATTAGGCACCCCTTAATGAGTTTCCGGTGATTTCAATGTTCCGGCCCTAAAGGGGCCCACTGCCAACTTATGGTGTTACTTGGTTATTACCGATTTGTATAAAATTATTTAATTAAAGAATATTTTATAATGAGTATTTACTAATTGTATTATTAATGAGCAAGAAGGATGATGATGATGATATATGCGAGATATTTTAATGTTTACAATTTTCTTAATAAATTTTGTACCTTTTTTTTATACCTTTTATTATAAAACAACCCATTTAAAATTTGCCATTCAGTTATTTTTAATCAAGTACCTATTTGTTTGCATAGAATAAATTGAATCAATTTTCTAAAACAAGTTGTCCTACTTTCGTTTACACATAGCATGGTCACCCTTAATAGCGAGTTCATAAGGAAAAGATAAAAAAGCTTGGATTTTCGGATACCGAATATGTACAGTGTTGATTTGTACGCCAATATTTAGTAGAAATTTCTACTAAATATTGGCGTAGTTTTTATCCGATTCCGATGTGACCTCAGGTAGCTACAGTCAATTATTTATATGCGAAGCGTTTGGATTGAGGAGCCAGTTAAAATTCTTAAATTCTTTAAAACTGTCAGTCCTACTGTTTTGTTATTTTAATACAAAATCAAACTCAACTACTACTAAATGATACTAAATTTTTGTATAAATCCGTCGATTAGTTTCGTGTAAAATTATAGGTCTTATGTATGGATTGAGGAGCCACAATAAAAGTATTGTATCTTTTTTTTATATTAGCACTACAAAATCCATTTTTTTTGTAGGCACTCTACTAAATTACTACTAAATGATACAAAAAAATCATAAATGTACCTTCAATACTTTCGGAGTTACGAGGTGGCTCCTCAGTTCAAATGTTTAGATTGAGGAGCCACCTTTAAATTGATATAACTTTTTTTATATTTTACTACAAATTCCAGGATTTGGCCTACAAAATTTTCTCAGGACCTACTAAATCTGGGCAAAGTTTCGTGGAAAAATAAAAAATGGCTCCTCAATCCAAACGGACATTAATTTTCGATGTAGATGATTATTTTTATTTGTTAGTTGTTTAAATTTATATTAATGAAATTAGAATGGAAGAGAAATCGTAACTTTTATACTACGAGCATATTGACAATGTATGCAGTTAATTGCCTAATTACTAATTTTATTATTCTAACTAGCTTCTGCCAGCGACTTCGTCCGCGGGGAATAGTGGTGCTCCGCTCCTATTGGTCTTAGCGTGATGATATATAGCCTATAGCCTTCCTCGATAAATGGACTATCTAACACTGAAAGAATTATTTAAATCGGACCAGCGGTTCCTGAGATTAGCGCGTTTAAACAAAATGACAACATTTCCCTTCACTGCTCTGCTCCTATTGATTGTAGCGTGATGAAAAGTATACTATAACCATCTCAGGAGTATGACAAATAATTGTACCAAGTTTCGTTAAAATCGGTCGAGTAGTTTTTGTTTCTATTGAGTTTATACAGACAGACAGACAGACAGACGGACAGACAGACAGACAAAACGTTTACTGATTGCATTTTTGGCATCAGTATCGATCCCTAATCACCCCCTGATAGTTATTTTGGAAATATATTTCATGTACAGAATTGACCTCTCTACAGATTTATTATAAGTATAGATAGATTAATTGATAGTAGTAACATTAATTTTAGCCTGCCGGGGCTGCGGGATGGTCGAAGGTTTCCGCGGACCCAAAACACGAAGGGCGAAGGAAGCAACATGGATGGGTTTTAGTCAGTAAGTCTGACACTCTCACCCGCTTCGCCTACAACGGGAGGAGTCATTTAATGATTCCCCATCACTAAAACAAAATAATATTCATTTAATTTTCACGGAATATACGCGTTCTTGTAATTTTCTTTTACATTTACAAATACAAAAAAAAATACAAAATAGTTTATTGTCTCAATAAAAAAATCTGAAATATTTGAATGTACCTCATACAAAGATATTCGCAACCAAGTATTTACGCAACTAAATCAAAGCGACTATCCTGCTTTCACTACCTTTAAACAAACAACCCGCCGACATTCAACTAACATTCAGAATTGCGCTCTATATTTCTTTTGTCTCGCAAAAGGCAAAGGAATTAACTTTCAAGTCCCTTTTGTTAGAAAGTTGTGCCTTTTCGATATACGTAAGAGAAAAAGGTGAAATAAAAAATCTTTTGACGGATAATAAAGGTTAACTTTCTGTGAAAATAACTTTGGACTTTCGAAATGTATGTCGTTTGTTTATTACGGAATTAGATTTTTTTTGCGCAACAGTTTTAGTTTGTTGTTAAGTTTAATTGAGAAAAATCTGTTGTGGAGTTTAGAAGAAGCCTTAGAACATTTCTATGCCGTCAGCGATATAAGCCACTTTTATACAAGTAACACCCACATACAGATTTTTTTTATTAAATTGTGCTATATTGTGTATGCTTTGTTGTCTGAAATTATATACATTATGCTGTCCGTAGATGCATCGCATTTTTTTTATTTATGTTTGGAAAATTATGAACAGTCTCCGCCCATAGCCCAAAGGAGTGTCAGACTCTTACTGACTTGGTTACCCAAATGGACGTAAATATACCATATTAGGACCGCGTCTGAGGGAACTCCTTAACGCACCCATATAA
Source organism: Pyrrhia umbra (assembly GCA_963891755.1). Lineage (NCBI taxonomy): Eukaryota > Metazoa > Arthropoda > Insecta > Lepidoptera > Noctuidae > Pyrrhia > Pyrrhia umbra. Next base: position 7,754,876 of record OY982935.1, read on the forward strand.
AAAGTAGCTTATAATCATTTCCAGGGTTCCATCTATCTCTGGATCATGTTTGGTCCCATCATATACGTTACGTACATCCCTATACGTTTATTTTACCGTGAAAGTGTAACAAACAAACTCACTTTCGCATAAATAATATTAATAAGTATCCCACGGGTAATAGACTTCTAACAATAGTCTACTAAGTGACATCACTCCAAGCTGATTTGAATACGTTAAATTTATCGCGACGTAAGCTTACGTATTTGTCACGACGCACCATCCATGAAGATGGCTCCTAAAACTTCTATTGATACTAAAATTCGAGAGTTACTCGTCAGTATTCAAAGCATTCTCTTAACATACGAATAAGTTTGACAATGTATAATTTTGTGTGGCTTATGTAGCAAAATTTTATTACTGGTAAGTTAACTTCATACTCGTAGCATTATTATTTAGAGTGACATCCATTTTGAAAATAGGGTATGAATTTTACATTTTTTGATAAGTTCGCTTGCTACTTCGTATCTTTATACAAAGTAAATGTAACTATTTTTATAAATACGAAAGTTTGTGAAGATGTATGTACGTTTGTAACGGTTTCACGTGAAAATTACTGAATGGATTTACATGAAATTTGGTACACACGTAGTTAATAATCTAGGTTAATACATAGAATACTTTTTATCCAAGTATCTGGAGGCAATTCTAAGTATACGCAGTCAAAGTCACGAAGCTAGTAGAAAAATAATATCAGCAAGATAGTAGTTCATTTTCCATGGTACGCCCGTTTCAAGTTCAATTAACTAAGTATTAAGTTAAGTAGAGAATGAAATCATTAAACTTAGTGCACAAAGCCAAATCGTCATACTAAAAACAATTGTGTAGAATACCCCAAGCAATTACCCAGCAGAATACACTTAAGTCCACCTTTGGACCCTATCAACTTGATATTAGCTCCAAAATACTTAACCTAACTACAACTTTGCACTGACCTAATTAAAATAACTTAATAGAAAATAATCCGGTCGAAATAAAAAGCGCATGAATTTTAACTTGGTTTTAAGTTAAATGCAAGTTGAGCGGACGTGTGGAAATCCCCAGATTATAGTAGGAGCTGGGTTAAGTGACTGCAATAATCCTAGAGGAGTTAATAAAATGGTACAATGTGTCGATGTTTCAGTTTTTAATATTTATTTTTTGTTCTGAAATATCTGTCTTTTTTGTGCAATTATGTTAAGTGCAATGGTACAGTTTTTCAACGGATAAGTTCATTTGTGTGTATTTTTTTGCAATCATTACACCGTCTCGCAAAGAATACGAGTCGATATCAAAAAAGGATTTATCGAGTCACAAAACAATTTAGATTAGATAATATTATTAATTCTTATTAATGCTTATATTAAAAATATTTTGTAAAATAAGAATTTTCTTATACATAAAACAACTAGACACAGGTGCTTAAAAACTGTACAATTTTGTGCACGCTTTAATTAAGTGAGATATTAAAAATTTTCAAATTGCAATACCAATGAACATTTATTTAATAAATTCAGCAGACTTTAGCTCTCGATGTTAACAAGGTTTACTTACATTAACGAGTTTGTTTCAAAGACTACTTCGCAATATCTCTTCCTTCAGTTTTTCTTACCACTTTTCTATCCATTCATCGGCTCCAAGAATTTCTATCTCGAATTTAGAAGAAAACACTTTTACCGCCCAGTCTTAGGGTTGACAGTAAATAATTACACTCCATCTTGGCTTATAAAACTAGAAATATATCAGAAACCCTTTCAATCGATTCTATTGGCCAGCTTAACGACGTAGTAGGCCGTTCATTGCAATCATATGACAAATAAGACCCGGTTCAAGCCGAAAACCGGGTCGCAATCGGTCAAAACGTCCATTTCTGTCCGTTATGACAGCCATTTTACGGAGACCTCCCTTGCCAACCAATTTAAGAAGAACGTTAACCTTTATAAGGGGTCCAGACTTTCTGGTCGTATGAAAAATGACATTTAGTATCGTATTACGTAATACAGGACGTTGTACGATAACATGGAGTAATGTGACGTCATTTTACACGTCTCGGGAATCGATACCGGACTACATAGCGATTTCACACTAACAGCAATAGAATTAAGGTTGAAAATGGTTTGTTTTTTATCGAGCCAATATTGCTATCTAGATAAATTGTAGCGTCGAAATGTGTAAAAAATAAGGTCATGTTTGCGTTCAAATAAGCGGAAAAATCCGGTTTAAAGCGGTTGCAACCGGCGCGCGTCTGTAAGCACCGGATTATTAGGTGCATGCTGGTTTTAACTGGATTTGCTTATTCCAAGCCAAGTGAAAATGCGTCTTAAAATGTTCCGCAGTTGTATTTTTTAAATGGCTTAATTTATTACTGCAGTTTCCTGAAATCTGGTTAAATCCAGTGTTTATATTGTTAAAAGCTTGAAGAGCTTTACGGAGTTACGTAGTTTGAGTGCTTCTATTCAAATTTAATGTACACAAGACTACTCATGTAATTTTCACGACCTTTGTAGCTGGCGGGTGAGCAGAGCCGTAAGTAACTTCATACATTAAATGAAGTCTTAGTATGTAGTTATTTATACCGATAAACTTTGGTTATTAAAGTATGAATAATATTTTTCTTGCGATTTCAAATGTTTTTTAAATGTACTGATGATGATGAAAGCATGTAAGCGGGTTTTTATTCGGCACAGTACTTGACTTTCTTGAGACTATACCATATCTTCCAGGTTTCAATCTATCCCCATACCAATTTTTTATCTAAATATGTTCTTTACTCTTACTATACTCTTTACCGTAAAGGCGTAACAGACAGGCGGTGAAATTACTTTCGCAATTACAATATTAGTGAAGATTACGAGTAATTTATGTGTGAATAATTCAGACTAGCTGTTTGCCGTGGTTTTACCTGTTTTCTGAGGGAAGTACTTCTCACGCCCGAATAAAAACTACCCTATGCTCTTCTCCAGGCTTCGGTCTATATTCATACAAAATTTCATCCCAATCGCTTTAGCGTAAATACGTAGATAAACAGATTTACATTCGCGTTTACAATATTAGTAAAGACAAAGTATTTCAAATAACTTTTTTATTAACATTTTGACTACAAATAAATCCGTGTTTTATTTCTCTCATACATTTAAAGCAGCCGGGTTTTTACGGGCATGTTAGCTAAGTCCAGTTAACGAGCCATATGTCTTCATTAAGTACCGACGCGGTTAACAACAGCGGTAACAAGTTCAGCTGCTTTATGTTCAGATTGCAATGACGCGCTGTTTAGACGAAAATAAAACATGCATGATATGACATTTGAATTTATGATAAGGAACTATGAAGGGAATAGTGGGCGATGTGGTACATGTTAGGAAGGGGCATTACTAACAGTGGACTTATATTATAATATTAATGGTAGGATAATAAGTAACTAGTTATTTCTTGAGGTTCATTTCGAAATCAAAATTAGTTTTCGCATTATTAAAGGGATTCTAGAATAATCGATGAAAATATTTTTTATTACAAAAAATAATTGATATTTGCAATACATAGCGGTTTTAGACTTATCTGTGATTGGCAGGAAGATAAAATGAATTTCGCAGAAATTTTAAGCTTGTTTTGTTCCACTATATGATTCATATGAATATTAATAACATATTCGACATTCACCTGAAGCGAGTTTTTTTTTCAAAATAAAAAATAAAATATAATAAAAAAAAATTGAAAAAGTTGTATCTACATCAATTTTAAAATATATTTTATTCAAAAACCAAATCCCTGCATTTTAAAAATCATGTACATAAATTCCAGTGCAAGCGATTTTCTTCGCTTCGCTTTTCAAATCTAATTTGCATTTCAAATTCAAAAATGGAAAACGCTCTGGACGCAACGGCCGCGCTATAAAACAGTATGAAAACCTTTTTCGTGATTTAATTTTATAATTAACTTGTCTGCTGGTCATGTGAGTATGAAACGAGAATTGCGGGAAACAAGGCTTGGGTTCATGTAGTGTTCCTAATGGAATCATGACCAATTAATAAGGTAGATTAGGTATTAAGGGCTGACTTAAACTTTGGAGAGAACCATTGTGATGTAGACTTTGGGTATGTAGTTTAAAGTTATGATTAATTTAAATTGTTTATAATAATTCCGTCCGTAGGTCTATTAAGGTATTTTAGGAGGAGAACGCGACTATTACTTTTAAGGTGTTTATAAAGTTCTGTATTTTCTACTACCTAAAGAATTATTTTAAGAAACACTACTACTTTGAGAATATGAATAAAATATTTCAGAGCAATAAATTTTAATAAATTAAAAAATCATATCATATCTAGTGGTGTAACCTCACCCTGTGATACAACTAGTGTTATGCCACGTCCGCCTCTTAAAATCCCGTTGGCAGTTAGTTTGAATTGTGCAAGCTTTTAATCCCTTTCCATTACAGACTTTTTGGACTACGGACGTAGGAAATACTGGAAGGTATTTTTTATTTTTTCAGCTTTAAAAGGGCGGTGGATTGGATCGTGTATTAAAGGTGAATTGTGAGTAAAAAACGGGGTAGTGTTTCATGAATGCGAAATGATGTAATGGAGATACGTGTTTTAGTGAGGGGATTAGGTTTGTGAACACGGGAGGTTCATTCAATTTACACGTTCATTTGTTTTAGTTGCAGAAAAATCACACACAATGGTAGTACTAAGGTAACGTAATGGTAAGACGGCACGTTTGGCGTGGTGGCTGAGCAATTTGCTGCTGCGCTGCGTGTCGCGGGTTCGATTCCCACGCGGGTCAACTAAAATTGTTTTTTATCTGGGTGTTTGTGTATGTATAATGTATGTTTGTAAACGCGCCCACGATACAGGAGTAATTCTTAGTGCATCGTTTAAAAAAAATCGTCGTATAGTGGCTGAGTGATTTGCTGCGGCGTGTTCTATTCTTACTTATCACAAATAAGTTAATGTATACGCAAGATATGTTGTAAACGCATATTCTACAGTATAGCAATGTTTTTCTTAAATTTAATTGTTTTTAGAATTACCGAGCAGACTTTCTCTATTTTTAAATCAAGTTCACGGCTTTTTCAACCTCCAAATAGTGTATAACGCAAGATCCACATTATATTCGTCTGTTTTTGCTCATCCTTTTAGTGCTAGCTTTCGGCTAATGAAGTAAAAAGATGTTAGCTTAATGGCGGGCTTAGTACAAACATTTTTTTTTTCTCATTTACCCTGCATAAAGTTTGAGAATGGAGGCTAATATTTGAGACTAGCTTTCCGCCAGTGGTTTCACCCGCGTGGTCTATATGAATTCAAATTAAAAATGACAGAGTTTCATAAAAACTTTGCCCCCCTTTTTCACCCCCTTAGGGGTAGAATTTAGGAAAATCCTTTCTTATCGGATGCCTACGTCATACAAAGAACACACCCTCCAAGTTTCAGGCCCCTACGATCAGCGGTTTAGGCTGTGCGTTGATCCGTCAGTCATTCAGGACTGGGAACTAAAGGATTGTACTGTGTGAGGGTTATTTTTTTTTTGTTAATGTAATTTTTATTCTTATAGCTTTGTAATTGATTAGCTTTATTATAAAGTTGACAAGTTAGTGAGGACATTTATTTCCTATTTGTATCGATACAAAGTGCAGAAAAATAAGAATATCTCATATCAGTGCCCAGGGAATCATAAAGGGAAAATAAATTTCGCCCATCGTGGCGTGGTGATGGAATATTCATTGCCTGTAATTATACTGCTTTAGTATCAATTAACATTGAAATAGACAAGACTTTATATCGTAGAAGAAAGGACCTAGTCACGAAATTTGGTAAAGGTAAGAATGTATATTTTGTTGTAATGGTTGGTATGTGTGTGTACATCTATGCCATAATCTGTTGCAGTTGACAGCAACCTTAGGGTTAATAGGACTAAATTGTACTAGGTACAAACAAAACAAAATCGTTTTGTTGATAAAAATAAATATATATGAAACTTAAAAATTGTGCAATGGCTAATATATGTATCCTATCAACAAATTAACGAAATTGTACCGATGTAGTAGCAACAGCACCATGTGTGTTTTTTTAAATTAAACAGAACAAGCAATTTTGACAAACGAAAACCAGCTAGTGCAAATTGGGTTGCTATATTGTTGATTGGAAATCTATTTATATGTGAGCTAGGGTTACCAGATTAGATATAGAAAACATATATTGTAATACAATATTCACGTTTACCTACTCATAGTCACAGTTCAAACAAGTCCTTTCTTAAAAAGTGATGTAATACAATTAGGTTCTTCAACTAAAAAGGAAATAATTTTAGTATCCATTCTAAAAATAGCCAGCCTTCACCTAAGTAAATGAGGCTTCCATTGAAAAACCTCGAGTAGAGAATATGAACGGCGCACCGGTTGGCACCCTCAATCATAATCAATCATAACTGAATGTTGGCAGCCCTGGATAGCCATTGTTTTTCTTTTTTCTTCTCCCTTCCCGAGTGCATTTCGGTGAAAAATGGAGGGTAGTTTTTTGTAAACAATGTTTGTTTGTTGTTTGGGTGTGTCTAGTTGCTTTTTAGGGGGAGTTGGTCGCGTGATATATTTTATAAAAAGTTCTCAACAGCTCGTATTATTTTTTCTTTTTGGAGCTCGAGGTTGTTATATGTAGTTTCGTGCTCCGGGAAACACGAAAAGCCGTGATCGCGGACATGTCGGAGTGCCATCCGATTGGAACATGAGAACGAAGGAATAGAGAGTGCACCTGTGTCTGTGCACTTATGTCGTGTAGTTGGCTGGTATCGGTCACTATTGCCCATCATGATCGAAATCCTCCCTGGAGTTTATCTACAACTGCTTGGTAGTCTATTTAGAACAGTTAACGGAAACTGAAAAAAAAAATAGGTGTCAGATCTAAGAATTCCTCTTGGAAAAAGTAGTGAAAGATTCTTGAAACTCTTCAAGAATCTGACATCGCTCATTGAACAAGCATGCGAATAATGTTCCTTTTCGATATAAATATTATGCTTTGCAATGCAATCGGGTAATTACCCATATGTTAAAATGTCACAAATTTTCCGAGTGCATAATAATAAATACCTTTAGCTTTTAAAACCTTGTACGATTCGAGTAAACAGTTTGGCCAAATTAAAAGCATCGTGTATGTAATTTCCCTAGTGCCATCAGTGGTTATAATTTCATAAGTGGTATCAGTGCGCGTGCCACTATTGGCTATTACGAGCACTCAACTAACTACCTGCGGCTCTAGGCTAGTCACGTAGATGTTTAGGGACAGTTGCTAGATGTGATAGAATTTTGTAGAGGAATTATGCCGCGAAGTAAAGTATTCTGATTGGATTCTGCTGTTTTATTAGGATTTTGATGACATATCTAGAAATGTTTTTTCGATATCGGCAATATTAGGGTTGGACGAAGTGTTACTCGAAAATCAAATCGACTTATTTTTTTACATCTTTTTGCCACGTTAGTTAGCACAGTAGGTAGTACGAGTTGTAAATAACATTCCAAATAATACCAGCATGATTTTTCAATTGTCTAATCTGAATCGAAATTCTAATATGTATAATCTTTTTTTGTCTTCAAACCATCTTTTTAATACCTATAGAATTTCAGTAACTAATTTTTTTGTCAAATTAAAATAACGCACCCAAATATCCCTTCCAGCTTAGAGTATAATCAACGACAGATGTTTTACCATCCAACAGTATTTTTTAATGAGTTTGTCCGTCTGACTTTATAAACCATACCTTGCAATTAGCTAATGAACTCAGTTTTCATGTCTGATAAACACTAAATGCTGTGATTATAGCCCTTGTAATTGTAGAGGGACTTTTAATTTCTGTTTTATTACCACTTTTGACTGCGACAGTACCTGAAAAAAAAGAATAATTTATTAGTGTGCGAATAATATTTCACACTTTTGCTACAATTAAAATAGCAAAGCTTTTAAAAAACATTTATATCTATACTAAAAGATTTGTTTGTTTGTTTGTAGGGTTTTAACTCTGGACCGATTTTAAAAAATCTTTCACCGATATAAAGCTTCATCTTTAGGAAGTGTTATAGGCTATATTTATTTCCAGAAATAATTAGGGATCCCTACGAAAACTTGAATAATGTAACCCAAAGTGTAAAAAAATCCACGCGGGCGAAGTCGCAGGCGAAGCCGCAGGCGAAAAGCTCATAATGGATTTTCAAAAAGACTAGCATTATTTGGATTCGTATTAAGCTACTTAGGTAAGGTATAGCAGATATAGGTTCGGTAAATAATAAAAGACTGGAATAAGAGGGTACTTAAAGTTTCCTTAAAGCTATAAGAACGTTTTAATATGGCAATAAGAACGCTGCCAAGTACGGAAACGATATTAAACTTCACAACAATAAACAGAAATTATGGAATGTTTTCGCCTTAGCTTAGAAATTTTCCTTGTAAAACATATTTTTTTCAATTTTTTATACCACTTTGTCGGCGTGATTAATATGCATATTCATGCAAATTTCAGCTTTCTAGTACAAAACAGACAGATGGACATGGCGGAACTACATATAAGGGTTCCTTATCGACTACGAAATTCTAAAAAGGATAAATTGTAACGATTTAAAACCATTTTTGACGTAACTTTGCATTATCTGCAAAGTTACTACGGGCTAATTTCACTGTACAAAACTAAGTTTAAAGAATTTTAAAGGTTGATTTTAACATTCCGCCCACAGCGGTTCTAGAAGTGAGAGTCAAAAATGAACGTGTTCAAAACGGCTTTAATTAAAACTTATTTAATTCACAATGGTGAAAACCCACTTCAAACTATCGTTACTATATCTCGTATTTATAAAAAACCGGCCAAGTGCGTGTCGGGCCACGCGCAGTATGGTTCCGTAGTAGGAATTAGTTAGTCGACTATAACTCTGTAACCGGTTAAGCCTACTTAGCCGTAATAGTTTTCCTTGTAATTTCATTACATGTACTACGTCTGTGATTTTTTTCACATTTCTAGGTACAGCCATTCAAAAGTTAGAGGGGGGGGTAACTCGTATCGAACAAAAAATTTCACTTAAAATCTAGATATTTCGCAAATGGCTCGCCTAACTGAAAAATGGTCTTCACACACCCATAATATTTTTGAAAGACCTATCTAACGACACCCCACACGAAGGGGTACGCGAGAAAAAAAATATTCATCCTACTTTACATGTTTGGGAGCTACCCTAAAAAAAAATATTTTTCAAAATTTTATTTTACCACTTTCTCGGCGTGATCAATATACATATTCATACCAAATTTCAGCTTTCTTATAACAAAAACCACGGAGCTATGCCGCGGACAGACAGACAGACAGACAGACAGACAGACAGACAGACGGACAGAGCGAAACTATAAGGGTTCCTTGTCGGACTACGGAACCCTAAAAAAATGGCGCGAAATTTGGGTTGGAGATCAGTTGCTTGAGGAAGTGCATAGAACAGTTTTTAAGGGGATGCACAAACTATACCGGGACGTCTAAAGATTCTTCCTCATCACCGTCTACTGGGAGTCTGGGAGTTTATCTAAGAAATAGCGTGTGTTATTATTCTATTCACTTCCAAGTATTAATTTGCTCTCCTAAGCTGGCCATTTGCCTTATTTTTAGACAAAAGAGAATGAAAAGGAAAACTCGTATATTTAATTAAAGGTAAAAAAAAACATGGAAATTGTCTCAAATGGTATCTTTGTAATTTACATACCGTTTTTCCGTGTTTTGCTGGATGTGTGTTACACCGTATACTAGCGTTCAGGAGTTTATTAAGTTTAATTATATTTTAAGTTTCAATTGCCTCGAAATTTAATATCACTCTGATAAGAATATGCCAATGGCTACACAAAAAAGATCAGAGTATCAAAAACGCTGATTATTAATTATTTTTCCAAAGTGCCTTCATTTATTTCTTTATTGACATAACATCTACCATCTCACTCTATTCGTGTGAAATTTAATATACGTTCGTATTATATAATATTAACGATATAAAGCCTGGCCACTGTGACTGTTTACCCGCAAAACTAAACCTGCTTCATCCAATAACTCCAAATAGATAATAAATAAAAGCAATAGAGACCAAGTTAATATCAATTATATTATTTATAGCCTCTAAACTTTCGCCGCGGTGTGACAGTCGGCCACCTTAATAGGACTTTGACCACTTTAATTACAATTACCTACACACCTTTCATTGTGACGCCATTTGTAATATTAACTTTCTCACTGTGAAAATTGAGTTTCATTTTGAGCATTCACCGATTATTATTTACGGACCATGATAGTTTAATAGGTAATAGATAGGTTTACAATACCAAACCAATAGGTTTGGAAATATACTATGCCTATTTCAATTCAATTTTCCCTATATTAAAATACATATTATTTGAAACGAATTTCAGTTATGGCGGCAAATTTTAATGGAGGCTAATTATGATGACGCACGTTACTTTCAGACTATCACGCAATTATATTTGAAGACATTTTGATCCTCCCAGGGACTGGACTCCGAAGCACAGAGACAGTCTCAAAGTGTCAAGAAAATGATCTCCCCTCTGAGAACAGACCACGTCAAACATAGCGTAAGTTCTTAATACGATGATACCGTATGGCAGGTCAGATATGGCAGTCGCTCTACGTAAAATAATGGTATTCAGCTACAAGCTTCTAAACTGGACACCGAAAGATTTACCGCGCCCCGGAACAAAAAGGACTAAGGAAAGAACAGGTTGACTGGCAGAGAATGCCTTGTGGCATTAAGTCCGCCTATGTATCACTGCTGTACATGAAGTTTAAATAAATAAATAAATAAACATGGAAAGTTTTTAGTCAGTAAGAGTTTGAGACTTCCATCCGCCCTATTCACGGCAGGAGGAGTCATTTGATGATTTCTCATCCGAAAAATAATAAATAGTTGGGAGCTGCTTAGGATGAATAACCCGAAAAAAAATATCCATTTCATCCATTTTGCGTCTTACTAAAGACCCATACTAACGGTTCAACTATAACAAATCAATTTCAAAGACACAGTTACACTGACGCAAGCACATTATGTGTCGCTGACTTAATAAAAAAAAGAAACAAAACAGAAACGTGTTTAAATAATCACCTTGTAATGGTGACCTTAGCTTGCTTTCTTGCGACCTCGTTACACTCTTACTTTGGCGACCTCATTATTATGACCTTGGGTTTGTTCCGATCGCATACGGAACCTATCATTGGTGAATAATTGCTGGTTGAGTAGTTTTTTTTGCGAGGTGTGACGTCAGTATTTTTTTTGTTTGGCGCTCGCGTGTTGCCTAGGGCTGTGTGATAAAAAAATATTGTACTGTTGATTTTTTTATTGTAACAGTTTTTTTACAATATTTAGAAGGTATTCCTTGGTGAGTTTATTCTGGAGATATGGTTTATTAAGGTTGTATATTTTCTCATTAACAGAGATTCACAAAAATAACTCTAAAATTAACCCTACGAATAACTCAAGCACTCGACTCCTAAAATAGAAATAAGTTAGAAAATTTAAAGTTAGATATAGAAAAATATTATGTAAAATTTAGAGAAATTATCTAACACGCTATTATTGCGCAGGCCATGCTTGCCTGTAATTGGTTGTGCATTTAACTATAAGCCCCTTTGTACTCATATACATATAAAATAATGAATTGATGTAACAACTGTTGGTGAGTTAAATAAAGAAATACATAAAAAAATGGCCTCAATTGTTTTTCGTAATCATGAAAAATAGGATAAATTGTATATTTATTTTGTATATCTTTTTCTATAAAGTCAATTTATAAGAAGAAAAAGATTGCTTCATATGACATCTAAGATCATTAGTCATTATTTGAATATAAATAAACCTTCGAATCAAAGTTAAATTCTAACATTAATTTTCCTTATTTGATTTTTTCTCCTTCCTTGAGCGTCCTTAGACGTAGCACACATTTTTTAATACCGTGGTCGTCGGCAAAAATAATATTTATTCAAGGAAGAGGATTGTTTCTTCTCGCAGTACAATTTTATTTTTTATTGACGTAAGAACATTATCCAGATAGGCCTTTATTTGCGAATCGTCTTCAATGGGTCGCGCTTTAGGGTTCGTCGGGTGTAATAATTATTTGCTGATCAATTTTTTTTGGGTGGGAAGGACTTCTTAACTCTTATATAGGTTTCTTTTTATTCCAATATTTTTAGGCAAGTTTCGATGATGTCTGTATTGCTCTAATAGTCAGTTGTGTCTTTTCTAAGCTACTACAAATGGATTGATAATATCGGTTACCATTTTGTATACTATGATGTAAAAATATCAATAGAGTTTTAAAATATACCCAGTTTCTTTGTCGTAAACGTCCTTACTCTGAATATTTATATTGCCGCTCTTTACTAGTATAAGTACCTCTAACGTCGAGAATTTCTACTTAAGTGTCAATAGTTTAAACGAGCAAATAAAACACCACTAACGGTACATTAAAAAAACAAATAAAACTCAACCCTTAAACTGCGGAACTGTTCCCAATAAAAACAAGCGTCACTTCACCGCATTTTTTTTTCTAAAGAAAAACTAATTATTTCTCGCTCCCCCGCCATTCTTTTCCATTCAGTCTCGTTACTGTATCTTAACGCCTTTTCTTTTATTTCCTTTTATTTTCCTTTGTGCCCGTCTCAGTATTTCTTAGGGTGACACTTAAAATCGTTTCGTACTTGAGTGATTGGTAAGTGCATATCGATTGCTTTTTTTCTGAGCAATGTAATGACAGGGATTTGTGAATTGAAAGCTGTTTGGGCTTCGTGGGGAAAGTGTTTATTGGTTTATTCTTTAAGAATTTAAATGGAGTGCTTGAGGAGTAGAATGATTAAGCTGAAGAAGTGAGTGGGTTATATTAGCTGTAGTAGATGACCACCGGATAGTAAATGCATTCTTGAGTGGGTACTGAGATTTGCCAGGTACCTACAGGATAGATGCTCAAGCAAGTGTGGTGATCAATGCTCTGGGGGGGGGGGGAGGGTACAAATATGGTAAATAATAACTGCTCTACTCATAAAATAAAGCTTCCTTTATATTTATGTAATGAAGTAGGTACATAAAGTTATAGTAACAAGTTTCTCGTTACCACTTTATTTAGATTGCAATCATATGATGCTATGAAAGAATTATATATGAAAGTTATGGAGACACGATATGAGATACTATTATGCTTGATTTGCATGTTTACGTCACTATCACGTTATATGACTTTAAAATATCCCATAAATATGCTTAAGTAGTCTCAAACATAAAAGTATTCATAGCCGATTAATATTATTAAAAGTTTGGATGAAATTTTTAATCGAAAATTTAGGATAAAACTACTGTGCTTATAAATAAGTAAATTCTATAAACTTTGATGATCTTTTTTTATAAAAAAATGGCTTAGAAATATTACTATATTAGCGATAAAACCGCCATTTATATAGATGAAATTGTTTCTATTTTTTTTCCTTATCATCGTATGATAAATGGCAGCCTATACAGGCTGCAACCTGACAAGCCCTAGAGTCAGAATTTTCTCAAATCCGCCTGACTGCCTCTCACATGGAATATCTATATCTGGAATGTTTCTACCATATGCTTGATATGATCATCATATTCTACCTCCTATTATTGGAGTGTAATATACTAGTACAAATATTTCTTAATAAATAAATATTATTGTCTTATCATTATATTGTATTATCATTTTACAGCTTTCTCTTTCTTTCTCTGGTCATAAAGGACCCTGGCAATATTTTCAAAATTCCCTAATATTTTCGAAATATATCACTTGTATTGCTCAACACAGCATATAACTCTGTCTATCATTCTATGTATACATACAGTCAAACCGCAACTCGAACAAACATACGCTGCATAGATGTACGTAGATAATCTCGTAGTGTTGTACAACTAAACTCATTAGATAGTATCTAACTAACGACATGTTCCACTCAGTTTGGGGCACTTCCGACAGGGAGCGTATATTCAAGGAGAGGGTTTGAGAGTAGATATAAAGTTATTGGGAGTTATAGAGGTAATAATCGTTTTAAGATCTGTAATTTTGTAATTAAAGTTCGTAGCTAAGTAATAGCCGCACGGTTTGACCGATCAGAGGAGCTCCTGGCTAAGTAACAGCCGCACGGTTCAACCGATCAAAGGTTAAGCTGCGCTTGGCGCGGTCAATAGGCAGTCGCTCCATGTAAAACACTGGTACTCAGCTGCATCCGGTTTAGACTGGAAGCCGACCCCAACATAGTTGGGAAAAGGCTAGGCAGATGATGATCTGTAATTTTGTAAATATTTAAAAGAAATATGGTATTATTAGTAACAAAAAAAAACAAATGCATAGTGCCCTTGACGGTTTATTTGTCAGTTTCTGTAAAATGGACCTTACACTCAGAGGAGGTGATCCTTCGAAGAACAAGAATCAGCTGAATGAAAACAATACTGCCGTCATTAGACCGTAACTACAATATTTTTTTAGATATTGAATTAAGAAAATATTTGGAATCAGGAAAAAAATCTGATTAGGAATATGTATTTAACTCATTATCGAAAGAAAAATAGTTACGGGCTTTCTTCTTGGTGTGTAGTAAGGACATTGCTTTTTATATCTTTCTGTAGTTTTTTAGAAGTGGAGTGATGAAGAACATTTACACACCGGTAGGTCTGTATCAAATATCGGTTCTGCTAAAGTTACTAGTAAGGTCAAAACGAGCCTACTTATTTTATCATCCTACTTACATTATCATGACCATATTATGAAAATAATACTGCAAAACCCTCTGAACTGCACTTGTATGAAAACTTTCCTGTATCTCAAGCCTTGTTCCTGTCATTTACATCAAAATGGCCGCTCGCCTGACGCGATATCACCTCAAGTTGAGAGCACATAACTTAAGCTAAGTTTATATAGCACAGTTGAAGCTTACTTGTTATGAAGACAGTTCAAGTTTCGGGCGACAATAATGTACCAAGTTGCTATTTAATATTAGCCTCTCTGGCTTATAGTTCCGTCATTTAAGAGGTAAGGGTAGCTTCACATTGGCGATTAGTAGTGGTGCGATCGGGAATGTGTGATTATTGTATCGTGAATGAACTTCGATAATTTATAATCTGTCTCGGAACTTCTGTTGAACTTTAGTCGGATACCAGTGGAATTTAATAACTCACTTCAATTTGCTAACTCTTCAAGTCATTTGGTAATGACTTAATAAAAATACCTATAGATATTTTTTAAGTATTATGAATTTATATTAGAAATTAAGAATCATTTATTGAAGCTAGGCTGCAGCAATTTTAATTTTCAGCAATTCTATTCTATCTTTTTTAATTATCAGCAATTTTTGAATGTCAAATGTACAAAAGACAACACCCACCCTTTACAATTACCTATGTGTTTTTTTATAAGAAGAAGTACCTATGTTTTATTAATCTCTAAAACTACTGAAACAATGCTGCAAAGCTTTAGTATGGCCCCAGAAAGGGCTTTTAAATTAAACTATGTTTTCGATTTAGGTTTAACCGGATCCCAGTGAATTTGAATTGTGATTTTTTTAAGGAACACGAGAATGCTTATTAACTATCATGATCTATAACATAGACTGAAAACCATAGACCTCCGAAATTTAATTTGAAAAAATACCTCGTTGCTCAAGTGGTCGCATAACCCGATTGCTGTAAACGAGGTCTCGGATTCCCGGGTCGGGCCGAAATAGCTATTCCACATCACACAAAATCCACATTTTGAAAATGACACAAAGCAGCCCGGAGTCAGGAAGTTGGTGGTTTTATATCCCCGTGCCTGGGATGATAAGCCGTTGTCCCTGACGTTATCTTGATAGCGGGCAGTTGTTATAATAATATAATTATATGGAGTTTCTTGTCAGCTCTTCTCCATAGGACCCACTTTTTGGAACCGTGTACCTAGTTTCTATTTTTGACGTTTTATTGGTAATTGGTCTACATAAAATAAAAACCTTTTGACTTTGACTTTGATAATTCCATGTCAGAGGCGGTCAGGCGGATTTGAGAAAACTAGGTCTTGTAATGATAGAAAAAATCTGCAGCCTACACTATAAGAACAAGACTGAAAAAAAAGATCAAAAGGCACAATATACACGATGTTAACCTAGTAACGGTCAATTCGATATAATCGGTCGACCTAGCGACATAATCTGTCGGTCTCGTGCAAACAGCCTAAACACTTACGTCGCCCGATATCTAGATTATAGCAACGCTTATCGAACCTAATAAATTGGAATAGCGCTCGTTGTTCTAATGATGTTCGGGGCCCCTAACTGAGTTTACTTAGTATCACTTAGGCTTCGTGTATATGTTCTATGCATATCTAGATTTTAGAGGAAACGATGTGTTTATGTTTGATTTTTTTGTTTATTGACACATCAAATTCAAAATTCTTTAATTCATGTTCTTTTTCAACCCAATGAAAAAGATTATTTTCTATAAAAAAATACAACCTTTTATTTACATTATATTCATGTAAATAAAAGGTTGTATTTTTCACATTATTTTTATTCTTAATATAAATAAAAAAAATACTCTATGATGTGAAAAAATAAAATAAAGAGTCAAAAATGATTTCTTATTTGTATCTATTAGAACTACTGATTCGATTCCTAAAGATAACTTAATTTATGTGCGATTAAATGATGTGCGATAAAAAATGAAGCACGAATCATTTTAAAAGTAGACTAGCTTTCCGCCAGCGGCTTCGCCCGCGTGTGCTATATGAATTCAAATCAAAGATGAACCGCTCGACCGATTTTGTGCAAACTTCACATAAACCATCTACTAAATAGTCCGAACAAAGCCAAACATTTGGATTGGATAGGTGAGCCCGTTCTTGACGGGAGAGGCCATGCATCCGTTTTTTTTTTCTTACTAAAAACAATGTTAAACCTCAAGTCTAATTGAGAAGGATAAAGTTTAAACACTCTATCCTTCATTTTTCTTATATTTTCTATCTCTTAAACTTTTTGTAAGCTCAGCTCAGTTATTCTCTAGTACCTGATACATAGCACATGATAATGAAGCCGTTACTAACACATTACCATGTTTGGGGTCCTAAATAGTCCCTATTGACCCCCGTCGGGCCTAATGTGGGACATTTCAGGGCCATTTGCTTTTATGTGATCGTATTTACTAGGAGGGCTGAACTATCTTTATGGTGTTATGTTATTCCACCTGTAGTGATGGGTTGGCATGGGATATGGGACAATTGTTGAACCATAAACAAGTAAAAGTAATTAGCATTTGCTTCTAGCGTCGTTTGTTTTGTGTTAAGATGTGTGAAGCCTATCCTTATCCTAACTAATTTTATGAATGCGAAAGTGAGTTTGTTTTTTTCTTTGCACTTTCACGATAACACGGCTGAAACGATTTGGGTGAAATTTGGTATGGAGATAGATTGAATTCTGGAGAAGATTATAATCTACTTTTTATTTAGGTGCATTAAGTAACCTCGGGACGCAGGTGGAATCGTAGGAAATGGCTTGTAAGTTATACCAAAGCTCTTATGAATAATGTGGCATTCTAAAAGTAAAAGATTTTTAGAATCTGTTCAATAAAAACAAGATTTAGTGGACCTCACATAATGAATTCAAATTCGCATTCTAGAGTATTGCTAGGTTTTCCAGCTACAGTTTTCATACTGTATCTACATTGTCGAAATGCGTAGGTTTCAATCCACGACCCAAATAAGTCATACGTCGGTGCTGATACTTCTAGGCCACCACTATCCTAAGAATTAAAGTATTTCTCAGATAGTTAAAGATTCATATTCTCTATATATATGCATATATTCAAAACTAAAAACTGACTTTGCTACTAAAATATTGAAATCTATCAAGATTCAAAGACCCCATTCGAATATAGGCGCATTTCAGTATGTTTACCCTGTTTTAAAAAAGTGAAAACACGTAAAGATATAGCCCTTCCCCGTAAAAGCTTGTCCCATTACAAATTAAGGTGAGCTTAACCTGTAAACTGACTATAATTAACGGCCCACTTTATTGTAACACTCTTGTTTAAAAGTAAACGCCGCATTTTAGGGTTAACGGTCGTACCATGCTTGCGTATGGTAATTTTATTTCACATATACACACGTAAGACTAGCTAATTTTGTCGTGTGCCATTATATTTATGGTAATTTTGAAAAACTGTTGGTTTTGTATGCAAATTATTGGGGGGAATACCCTATAAACTTCATATTTTTAGGAAGGATTTTGTAGATTATTATCTAAGATATATACAAAAATATGAACCTAACATTTTTTTTTACAAAAAATATTTAAGAGTACATACTCAAATAAAAAAAGGTCTTTTGTGTATTCCTTTATAAATTATATACGAATCATGAAATTTAGCATTCACAATATAAATGGCACATATAACTGCTAAATAATATTTAATTTTACTATCTAAAACAACCATACTCTTAGGCCTAGGCATTGTCCATCAATTTTGGGACCAACTTTTTGTCAAAAAAATACGACTTTTCTACAATTTAAAAACAACCAAACAGTACTAAATCTTAATCAAAAACAGCAACAAAACTTAAACACTTAATTCACACACACAGCTTAACTTAATCATCTTACTTAGGCGACGCTATAACTAATGATTTACAATACACCCGTAATGAAGTCTGCGCCTTCCAAATGTTCAACTAAAGGCCGTGTAAGTACTGCCGTTAATTAAATTGATGCTATCAATTAAAGGGGTGAAGGTGTACTTTCGTGTGACTTCATTTCGGCGCATCAAAACTTCAAGCCGCTTTGTCACACGTCAGCTGTTAAAGCGCTGTATCGCTCAGGCTTTGCTGGAGTTGTTTGTTGAATGGTACGTGCTGGCAGCTTGGTTGTGTATATACAGAGGTCCAATATGTAGTGTATGGTGACTTACATAGAATTGCGAGTTTATTATATAGAGGTAAACTGCTTATTACTATATTTCCTGCAATGATATTGCGCCTACCGCGCGTCACTCCATTGAGTTGGTCTCAAATCACATTACTACTCTAAAGTGTAGTACCTACTACACTCGTGACCTCTCAAAATATACCTAATAGATCTGCCCCATGATATACAGAGTCAACCATTAAATGGGTAAATTATAAGAAAATAAAACATGCATTCTTTGCTGTTTATTTCAAGATTCCGAAAGTTCCAAAAGAGATTTACAAAATACATTATTGTAATATGGAGATAATGATAATAGAGAAAAAAGAACTAGTATTGCACATACATGCTTGTGGAAATACCTACCACCCGGACAAATTTTATACAACCTGCTAAACGCTGAAAAAACTTGCACGAAATATTTCAAACTTAAAATTTCCGAACAGTGGCCGAACAATTCTCAAGACACATTTGTAAAGAATTTGTCAACATGCAAGGACAGAATACCGGGTGTCAGTGCTGGTACAATGAAAACTTAAACGTTATGCGGCTGTGGCGGGTACACCCCAAGGGTAACTTAAAAGTAGGGTGACAACACCCGTGGAAAGTATAGGACAAATTAATAATTAATTTTCTGATGAAAGATAACACGTGTTTTGGGTAAACCTCCTGTAAGATGGACTGACTACCTAATCCTTGTTGAAGGTAACCGCTTAATACGACTTATACTTAGAGCCTGGACTCTCCAGCCGAATTTAGGACAATAAGAACAAAAAAGCAATCACGTTAAAAATTATAGAAAAATAAATCGTTTGGTAAATGAGATAGAAATAAGAAGCTATAATCTTAACTAGATATTTTATAAGTTACGGGATTACGAATATCTATAAACTTAATTTGAAACTAGCGAAGTAATTTGTGACATTCAGAACGAGAGAGGTGACGCATTTATATTTTATTGCGAGTATGAATAGATATTTTAGCACATAATTTATAAAGTCATTTATTTTTATTTGATCATATGATAGATAATATTATTTTATGTTATTTGCTTCAATTTGTATTCGACATTGAACCGAGGTCATCATTCTCCATAATTTTATAGTGGCCGATAAAATGGTCACATGCTGCGCAGAAAGTCATCGGTAATGGTTTATAAATTGGAGTGCATTATTAAGTTAATAAGTGTTTGTGTCCAAATTGTTTCGACTGCATCATTGATGGAATGAGGGGCAGAATAATTATTATATGACCCATCAATGTTTCAAAGTAATGCTCAGAATATGTTTTAAGACGTCAGAAGTGCAGTTAACTTTAGTTTAATAAAGTGATTTGATATTGACTACTACGAAATAATAATATAACCTACTTCGTAGCGTCAATATAAATAATGGCATGAAATGCGCATGATCAGGACGAACAGCTGTTGATTTGCGTGTCAAGGGTTCAACTATTATTTTTGCATGACGATAAATCTGGGTATCTGTACACGTAGGCCGTAAATTACACTCTCGATTATTTTTGAGAAAAAAAACTAAATAAAGATCTTCTACTATGGCCTGTCCTAAATGTGTCAAACGCATGTGCACCCTACATGCGGCATAACGTGACCTTGTTGCGACAAGCTAGTATCCCGCTGAAGTCGGTCTCAGGCCAGTACGAACGTGTCCCAACGTGTATGCATTCATCATTGTCCATCTGGATGTTTGTAATTAAATTAGTTTAGTTCAAATGAGTTTGGATTAATGTTTGTTTGATAATAATGATGACTGTTTGGATAGTTCTCTAAGCAATAAAATGAACGGATAATTGTGTGGTATATTGTAGTCGTAGTGGTCAAGTGGTTAAGGCACCTGCTTCTCGTGTACGAGTGTGTGGGTTCGGAACCTGGGAAGTACAAATGTGACTTTTCTAAAGTCATTAGTAGATACTTCCTAAGTATATCTTAGACGTCACTGACTAACGGTGAAGAAAACATCGTGAGAAAACATGGACTCAAAAAGTCTGAAATCGCCAATGTGCCTTGAGCAAGCGTGGTGAACAATGCTCATGCCTTCTCTGTATGAGAAGAGGTCTGGGAGGACAATATGTAAGCTGATGATGATGATGATCACATCAGTTAGTTTTGACTTAAAAATTTGTCGGTCATGAAGTCCGGTATAGATATAGATTGAAACTGTAGCTAGGTGGGGCAATGATATTCGTACGGTAGCGAGCAGGGATTGGAGGAGGAAAGCTGAAGAACTAGCTCAGTGGCGTGCCATAGGAGAGGCCTTTTTCCAGCAGTGGATTGACACGGAGTGATAATGATACATTGAAAACTGTGCAAGGCCATAGTTTTATTCTGGGCGCATAATGGTTTCTCAGGATGCGATTACAACCGAGGTAAACAGTTATTTTATACTAGTAGAGACAGTAATATCTACGTCTTAAGATCTACCTTACGACTAACTAACCTAACCTTTACCAAAACATCAGCTTACTCAGCTTATTCCACAAGCCACACACGTCCATAATTATATGGGTGGGTAGTTACAATAAAAACTAATGAAGCGACCTCTATCGCCTATTAAAGGCATCCGTGAGACATTTACCAGATTTTCGCTGGTTTCTTGAATATGTTTGATCATTATTTTCTTAAGGCGAGCCGTGCTGAATATAAGGCTGGTCTTAATAAACACAGAAAATGAAATAACATCAAGCCTATTTTCAAGGGGTCAAGCAGAGGCATAACTACATTTTGTAAAAACGTAATTAATGGAGGGAGACTTGCTTAAAAAAATATATGTTTCTTTAGAAGTAATAATGTATTAAGAATTGTACTTAAAAATCTAATATTTATTAAAATACTAGCCGTTTCCCGCGGTTTCACCGGCGTTCCGACGGAAGTTTCTCTAGGGAAGAACCTTCTCCAGGATCCCCTCTTTCTCCGTACCAAATTTCAGTCAAATTTACCCAGCCGTTCACGCGTGATGCGATGACCAAGGGAAATTGGCATTCATTTTTATATAATAGATAGATTTTTTCGAACAAAGAAAACTATAAAAGTAGGTACAGTCATAACGCAATAATGTACGTTAAGATAGTAACCCAAAACGAAACGTAAACGCAAACTTACCAAAACTTACGCGTTAACGTTGATACTGTAATGTTCTTCGTTATTAAACCGGACCCCCAACCCTCACGTATGGCATTGTAGCTTAACTTCATAATCAAGTTGGTCATATTAGGTGGTCATGTAATAAGGACCGGATCATATTACTTGCTTGTTTTTACCCACGGTTTCGGTTGCAATTTTGGGGGCAAGTTGTGTCTGTCCTTCGTATTAGATTGTAGGTAGTTTCTTTGGTTTATTTAATATAATTATGGAATTCAGAACGTCCTTCTTTTTAAGTCGGAATGGAAGAAAAAGATAAGGCTTTTGTTAAAAAACCTTTATTTTTGATTACTCACGGGGAAGTGACTGCATTATGAAACATTACTTGTATTAATCCAAACGACGGAATCTCCCATTAAATTATTGTGGAAGATTTTTCACTCTTTGATTCGCTCGCGAGCGTGACGGGAGCGTAGTAACGTAAATGTGAAATAGTCAAAATATTGTTTATTTTATTGTTATTGAACATCAATATAACGTTTCGTTAATATTAATTCGATTAAGCAACTCACACAAATTGGAGCTACATTAAGATAACAACTTTTAAATCTCAAATTCATACAAAATTTAATTCAAATCCAGTTGTGGTAATCTACACACTATTTTATACTCACTACAACTTGACTTACAAAAGATACCCTACAGACCTTAAAACAAGGTCATATAATACGACAAGAAACTCAGATCTTAGATAGGTGACCTAACACAGTACCTAAGTCTAAATAAGGCGAGCTTAGGGGAGTGTTCCAAAAACAGTTATGTACAAACCTGTTGCTTAAACGAGGGGTTGTACTCGTATTAAATTGTGGAGCTCAACATAGTTTGAATACTAAAACCCGTTACTTAGAGAACCTACCTAGTAGATTTTCTAAGTAATTATACATTAATTAACGCTTGTTTTTGTTTCAGTTCTTGGAAAATTAGAGATTCCTGTTAAGCTAAGAACAGACAGCCAAGTTGGTGGAAATGCATTTGAACTGCTGCTCCTAAAGTTAGGTTGGATTCTCAAAAAGAAAAAAAGCTATGGCCTCGTATTTTTCCAGGGGGCTAGACAAGTGGCAAAAACGCTATAGAAACGCTATAGAATAGAAAACAAAATGTATGGGAATGACATTCGTTTACGACTATATATAGTATATGTCATTCCCATACATTTTGTTTTCTATTCTATAGCGTTTTTGCCACTTGTCTAACCCCCCAGTGATTGAGTATAAATTTATACACCTGTGAGATATTACTAAATTATTTTCTAATATAAAATGTTTAAATCATGGAGTTATGCTATGTAGTGTTCCACTGCAAACTTCTCATCAAGGACTTCAAAACGCCATAATTTTACATTTGTAGAAGCTGTAGTAAGTAGCTACAAGTTATAAAAGAATTTAGAATTCTCAGCATCACGTTAATAAATCCAACTTTTAGAAATTATTGTAATTAAAAAATACTGTGACTATAAAACCTAAATAAAGGGTAGTTTTTCAACGTTTACAAAGAAACGTTGAAAAACGATAATTAAACATTACTTTTAATTTCAATAAAGATTTCTCGCGATCTTTGACTAAAGATTTCACAAAACTAATAATACTAGATGAACATAATTCTAAACCCCATATAGTGCGAGAGGGCAATAACAGCAACACGCACGTGTAACATGTTGTGATACACTAAAATGTTATTGTAACAGACAATATTCGCGATCGTCAGCGTGCGTATTACGATCGCGAGCGAACGTGAGACGAATACGGACGATGCGAACTTATTAACGTTACTAATATTAAAATACATAATACGTAATAATATACATAATGCGTAAATGTTTGCTGTTTCTTAACGTGTGGGCTGCAGGTTTTAGTAACCGAACAAGTCCTAGTTTTTTCCGGATGGGAAATCATTATATGAGGCCTCCCGCCGTGAGTGAGACAGGAGGGATTGTCAGACTCTTATTGACTAATGCTCCTCTATGTTCTTTCCTCAACTTTTTTTTTCCGGGGGCGCGGTAACTATGGCCCTGCTGTAAGGAGGGCCCCGTCCGTCACTGGCGTCTTTTTCGCGCTATCAAAACGGGCCCGTACGGGTCCTTATGGATGGTACGCCACCCATAGCTTACCGTACGCAGGCCCACGCCTACGTAGGCCGGGAGTTGTCTCGCGGTTTGACGGGCTTCAACATAGAATTGGAACCACTACTATCAGGATAGCAGCCATAGACGATGGCTTAGCGAGGGTGTAACACCGTCAACTACCTGACCCAGGGAGGCATTTTTGATTTTTTTAATGTACAAAGCGATATCGGCCCAGATATTGAACCCGAGGCTAGATGACTTGACAAACGAGATAGATTTTAGCATTTTTAACATTTGTTAAGATGGCAGAGGGCGGTTATCTTGGAAAAAGATTGGACCTTGATATTAGAGCTTAGAAATTAGTGGAGCCAATTGTATCCTTATTTTTATCGCGTCGTAATTAAGCGAACAATCGTTATCATTTTAACGACCCTAAAATTTTATAAAACAAAATTTATTATGATTATTTTTGGAATGTTAATTTGCATACCAACCATGTCGTAATTATCTATACTTATAATAAATCTGTAGAGAGGTCAATTCTGTACATGAAATATATTTCCAAAATAACTATCAGGGGGTGATTAGGGATCGATACTGATGCCAAAAATGCAATCAGTAAATTTTTTGTCTGTCTGTCTGTCTATCTGTCTGTCTGTCTGTCTGTCTATCTGTCTGTCTGTCTGTCTGTATAAACTCTATAGAAACAAAAACTACTCGACGGATTTTAACGAAACTTGGTACAATTATTTGTCATACTCCTGAGATGGTTATAGTATACTTTTCATCACGCTACAATCAATAGGAGCAGAGCAGTGAAGGGAAATGTTGTCATTTTGTTTAAACGCGCTAATCTCAGGAACCGCTGGTCCGATTTAAATAATTCTTTCAGTATTAGATAGTCCATTTATTGACGAAGGCTATAGGCTATATATCATCACGCTAAGACCAATAGGAGCGGAGCACCACTATTCCACGCGGACGAAGTCGCTGGCAGAAGCTAGTACAAAAATATTCTGATTGGATAGTGTTATTTTATATAATTAATATTTTCCATTTTAATTGTTAGCGGTGGACAAAAGTTCGTTGACATTTAATTTAGTATTCAGTCATAGTTTTTCTACAAAACTTTAAATTGTGAGTGTATGTGTGTGTATACGTAATTTAAAACTTACTTCCGTAATAAATATTAGCAATGTTCTTGGTTTATATTAAAATAATAATTCTACAATATTCTATAATGTTAAGGGCGAAGAGGAAAAAGTAAATAACCCCAATTTAAATTCATCAAATCCTTCAAAAAATCAAAAGTAATCTCATAAAACCTTCAAGAGCAGTCATTACCGACAAAAATGATTAACAACCCTAAATTACTGACAGCACCCCATCTTAAGCACCCTCAAGAAAAACGAACTGGCGACGTTACCGTTACGATAACGTTACGAAAATCGTTTTACGATATTAAAATATCGTTTACGATGCTTAATACCGTTATGCATTTACGGAATAAGTACTTCGATTAAGATAGGGTGGGTATTAAAATTTATAGGTGTTCGAAGGTTCTATAGAGGATTATTGATTGTTTATGAAGTGTGAATATTTATATTCAAGGCGGTGAGTAGAGTTTAAAATTACTCTTTTTAAAGATACTCGGAGATCCTTTAAGGATTTTTATGATTTCTTACATGCATAGTTTATTACTTGAATTAACACAGTGTCACTGTGTCGTGGTGGTCTAGTGGCTACGGCACCTGCCTTTCGTGTACGAGTTCGAAACCTGGCAAGTACCAATGTGACTTTTCAAAAGTCGTACCTTTCTAAGGTTATTTCAGCTGACTAACGGTGAAGGAATAACATCGTTAAACCTGGGCTTAAAAAGTCTAAAATGGCCAAGCGGCCTTGAGAAAGCGTGGTGATCAATGCTCATACCTCCTCTTTATGAGAAGAGGCCTGTGCCCAGCAGTTGAAAAATATATAGGCTGATGATTATTAACACATAAGATTTATTTACTTTTTATCCTTATGGATTCAAAAGAATTCGCAAGCAGAAGTAAGTAAGTATATTACTATTTTTCCTATCCCATGGCAATAACCCCATCATCACATTTCACCTTCTCAAAACCCTTATTTTCTTTCGAAATATAAACAAAATATACTCGAAAATCTTTAACAAACCGGTCACTATCTAAAAGTGTCATTCCCGCACATTTCTAACCCTCCACTACCGATAGTGTCGCCTTGACATTGCATGCGGGGGTATTCAGAGCCCGATGCAGGCTGAATGTATAATATGGGAGGGTTGAGCTCGGATCAACGGTAGCTACGTGCTGACTCTCCGTGAGACGGAGGTATATTCATCATACATATTTTAAAAGAGGATGATGTTTTATGTATTATAGTTTTGGTATTTTTGTTCTGGTATTTTTTTGTAAGATGTAATTTTTCAGTCACACAAAATCTCCTTATTGTTTAATAACACATGTAAAAGTATTTCAGCCTTGCATTATTCCTTTGCATACCTATTCCTGTAGTTCCAGCCCCTATATACAAACTACCCTCTGTAATATTGCAAAAAATCCCGATTATAATAATCATATATATTCTGATCCAGCCTGTCCCTTGCTGTCCTGCCCCAGCGACGCCCTAAGCCGAGGCCCGTACCCCACTAGGCTGGAGGCCCTAAATTTATTTAAGGCACATCACAGGCAATCTCTGTTAAGCAGACGACAACCTTCTAGGTTGACCTGCGAGATGCCATATGAAAAAAAATCTGTAACATAACCTATCATTTATTGCCTTGATTTGATTGGTCAATAAATGTTACACTGAACCCTTAATTCAGTCTCCAAACCCAACGACTCAATTCGTAGTCCAAAGCATCTTTACACTTATTAATAAATTCTTTCAACTTTCCAACTCAGCTCCACAAATCATAAGTAGTGAGCCGCGTGTCAACTCAGAGATAGATAAGGCCCCCGAGGTAAATGCGGAGTTATTTTTCTCAATTTTATTTTCTGCGGTGTGAATGATAGCGATAAGGGAGGGGTTGGTATTATTTGACCGTCGTTTTTGAGGAGCGCAGTGAGGTTTACTTTGTTTTAATTATGTGTATTATATTATTGTAGGATTTGTGAATGAAGATCGCGAAAATACGAATCTTTTTTTCTTCACCATAGTTTGGTGGATAAATTTTAGAAGTAAATAATTATCTAGAAATAAAATAGAGCTGATCTGAAACAGTCTCATTATGACAGAACAATAAAATAGGAAGTTCCTTAGTAGAAAGGTTTCTCAGAACCTTTCCACTAAGGAACTTTTGTGTCTGTGTAAAATGAAGAGTTTGAATTTAAACTCCATTTATGATACATGTTTTATTTATTTCATTTTTTTTCCTTTTATCATAATCGCGTTTACTGCAACCACATAACCTTCCCGGAAAGGTTATTATTGTTTTCCGCCATTGTTATGGGGTGACAGAGTGTGAGATGAAACAAATAACATTTATACCGACGACCCCGTCGACATGCGACATAAAGATTCATTATTTACTAGACAGATGGTGGGCAAAGTAATTAGTACTGTAATAGTATAAAGATTAATGGTTGTTTTCGAGAATTTGAGGAAAGTGTATCTTTTGTGTTTTGTGCTGTTTTTCTTTTCACGATTATTGTTTGAGGAGAAATTTTCTTTTTTAAAGACGGTATTACCTTACGGATGAATTGTTGGTCTAAAGGGTTACTAGAACGACTGCTGAGCATAAGGTGCTAGGTTCAATTCCGAAATCCAGCATTATTTTTTGTTGTCATACTTTGCCTCACACTAGAAATTTCTTATATATTATGAATAGAATAATAGAATAAGCATTTATTGTCTCCAGTATTACAGCAGGTAGTAGAGAATTTGTACACAATACTATAATACCGGAAGCAAAAGGTTCAAGCGTCAGCTTTATGCTTAATAACCCGGAATGGGTTACAAGCGCTGGTTTTCAGCTTGAACCTTTGACTCCTGTTTACACAGAAAAGAAAATTACGAAAATAACAATATAGGAAAACAAATGTCTATGATCATACATTGATGTTTTAAATAAGAAAGGAAAGAAAACCATCCTTTTTTTAGATAGTGGCCACAATGTGCTAAAAAAAAAATTTACTAATAATAGAAAAAAGTTATTACAATAAAAAAAATGGTTAGATTTCGAACAGAGGAACAGCCAGCGTACAGCATCAAATGCATATTTTGTTTATAATAGTTTTATGTACTTTTTCTGATTGTCTAAGATTAATCGTTTACATTTTAGTTTAAAATTGTGTGTATTTTTAATTTTTCGTAAGGGAGGTGGTATGTTGTTCCATATTTTTGATGCTGCATATTTGAAACTACCTTTATAACCCTGGGTCCTATGTCTTGGTATCTTCAGCGTTTTATTCACTTTCGACCTTGTGTACAACTTATGTGCGTCTTTACACCAACATAATTTATTGTAAAGGTATGAAGGACGTTGACCAGTGATGATGCGATGAGCGAAACATAACAAATGTAGATTGCGTCGCGATTCCATATTTAGTTGTCCCTTCTCAATAATAACAGGGGAGATATGACTTCTTTTCGGGACTTTATAACAGAATCGGACGCATGCGTTCTGAACTCTTTGAATACATTTTTTGGTCTTTTGGAGGAGTCTCGGTCCATATACGGTATCGCAATAGTTAAAGGACGAAAGAACCAAAGTATCTGTCAGCAGTTTCCTAATGTCTTGTGAGAGGTACTCGCGTATTCCATACAAAACCTTTAATCTGTAGAAGGCATTCTTAATCCGACCATTGATGTGATCTATGAATCTGAGTTCATCGTCCATAAGCAGCCCCAAGTTCCGTGCAACCGTCACCCTTTCTATTTCTTCCCCATTAACCACTATAGGCTCGTATGAATTGTTAGCAATTTTAATTTGAGATTTAGTGCCCATTATCATGCATTTTGTTTTTGATGCATTGAGCACCAAAGTGTTTTTTTGAGACCAATTTAGAATTCGCTCTATATCCGAAGATACATTGTTCAGGGCCTGTCTGATTTCGGCGGGCTTAAAAGACTTGTAAATTTGGGTGTCGTCCGCGTACAGATGAACCTTACAGTGTTGAAGGTTATCTGGTAAGTCGGCTGTGAATATTACAAATAATAAAGGACTCAGAATTGAGCCCTGTGGGACCCCTCTTTCAACGAGCATTCTTTTAGATTTGGTCGTATTTCCAGTGTCATTTTCTGTTATTACTTGTTGATATCTATTTGTGAGATATGATCTGAACCATTGGCAGCTATCTACAGTAATTCCATAATGTAATAACTTAGCTAGCAAAAGTTCTCTATTGAGACAGTCAAACGCCCTCGAAAAATCTAAAAGAACCAAGATAGAACATTTACCGACATCGGACTCAGAAAGCACATCATCTGAGATGTGGGCCAGAGTTGACGCCGTACTATGCCCGGCGCGAAAACCCGATTGATGGACAGGTAATAGTGAATTAGTTTCTAAATATAATTTAAGTTGCTTTTCCACAATTCTTTCGATTACCTTTGATAAAACAGGGAGGATACTAATGGGTCGCAGATCTTTTAATTGAGTGATATTTTTTGTCTTAGGGATGGGTTTGACTAATGCTATTTTCCATGAATCGGGAAATACTTTCGTTGCCAAGGATTTGTTAATGATGTTAGTAATTACGTGTAATGTCTTGGGCAGGGTAAGCTGAAGCATATCAATATTGATATGGTCATATCCGTAAGCTTTGGTTTTTATGCTAGTTAAGATTGCCATAACTTCTTTGTGCGTCGTTTCTCTAAGATCGAATTTTGCATGGCCGAAAAGCGAGTTTTTAAAGTAGTTAAGTGTATCTAAGTCTGCATCTGAGTTACCAGGTATATCTAAAAAAAAGTTGTTAATATCATCAGCAACGTTGAGGTAATCAGGAATTGAGGTATCATATGGGTCGTTGAACGTTGACGTGCTTTTTAAATGTCTCCACATGTCTTTGGGGTTTTTAGAGTTTTTGTTAACATAATATGTGAAATAGGCAATTTTTTCTTTTCTCAAACTAGAAATGACAAGATTTTTTAATTGTCTATAGTAGTTCTTGTGTGAGGTTGAGTTAGTTTTATGAGCCCTAATCAGTGCTTCGTCACGATGCATCATCATAATTTTAATTACATCAGTTATCCAGGGGGTTGGTGCTTGAGATAATTTTATTCGTTTAAAAGGCGCATGGGTGTCAAATAGGTTATTTATATGTGCATCAAAAGTAAGCACCATTTTATTTATATCATTGTATTCCAAAATGTTTTCCCAAGGAATATTGTTAAGGTCACAATTAAAACTGGTATAGTCAATATTCTTTAATAGCCGCACTGTTCGGAAGTGAGGCACTAGTTTGGGTTTTTTTATATCAAATATTGCAGTCACCATTGCGTGGTCACTTAGATTCGGGTTATGATGCACGCTTATATTCAAACATCGAGAAGGTGAGTCAGTTATAACTAGATCTAACAGCGATTGCGATGTTTCTGTAATTCTTGTCGGACATTTGACCATTTGTACGAGATCGTGTTGTGTAAGAAATGTATTTAAAAATGTAGTATAGGTGTTTTGTTGTTCTAACATATTGACATTGAAATCAGTTAATATGAATAAATGTCTACAGTAAGAAAAATATTGTATGGATTCGGCTAATGCCTCTATAGCCTTACTCACAGCGATAGTAGTTTCTGATCTGTATACAGTTCCTACAGCTACCTTATAGCCAGGCAAGACAACTTCAAGCCACAACTGTTCCAGCGCTGAGTCGGGGTGTGGACGTATATGTACCCGAATACCTCGTCTAACGTAAAAAATTATGGTTGCTTTTACAAAGATATACTTGCAAAAACACCAGGACACAGTCCGGGAATGGAACCCGCGCTATATTTTCATGTGGAATATTTCGGCACGGACCTGCTACTGGGATATTTCACAACTAAAATAATTATTACAGAATATTTTTACTCGACGGTGAAACAATTTTAGCTAAAAAGCCGTGTTAAGTTTGCCTGTTGGCAACAAAAAAACTAACAATACATATAGATTACTATCTTGTAAAACGCCGGTGACCTCACCAAGGTCTTATATTCAAGAGGTTAATGTACTGTGAATAATTTGATAATTACTGTGAATGGCTCGTAGGTTTAGTAGTCATATTGTGGATAAACGTGGAATCTTAGGATCAATACCTAGGTGAGGAAAATTGGGGTAATAGTCTTACCAAACTATCCTTACTAATATTATAAATGCGAAAGTGAGATTGTTTGTTTGTTACGCTTTCACGGTAAAACGGCTGAACTGATTTAGATGGAATTTGGTATGGAGATAGAGAAGACTCTGGAGACGGATAGAGGCCATTCTTATTATAATCCAGATGTGTTAAGTAGTTTCCTTGGGACGCCGGTAGTACTCGTATTATAAGTAGCATATCTGCTTAAACCTACGTGGAAAGCAGGCATAATGTCATAATATGCATCATCTTTATATCTTCTTCTTATAGTGCGGTGTTCAGGTTAACTAACCTAACAAGCTCTAATGTCAGAATGATATACATTGATCTACATGATCCTCACGTTACACGACTATTTGTAACAAGAAAAATTGATTTTAAAAGAGTATCCATGGAGTTTCTTGCCGGTTCTTCTCCATAGGACCCACTTTTGAAACCGTGCACCTAGTTTCTAGTTTTGACGTTTTATAAGTACCTGTAAATTGGTTGACATTAAATAAAAAACTTTTGACTTTGACTTTGATCATCTTTATGGATCTTTTGTAATCTGACTGCCTCGATAGTCCAGTGGTTGCACACGAGACTGCTGTGAAAGGGGTCTCAAGCTCGGTTCCCGAGTCAGGACCACATCGCTTTGAGAGTTTTTTAAACTTCACAAAACAGCCTGGAGTCAGGTAGCTGGCGGTGTTACACCTTCGTGCTTAGGCGCGTTAAGTCATTGCTCAAAGCAGTTGTTATTACAATTCCATATCAGGGCCCGTCAGGCGGATTTGAGAAAACTCTGACACTGGGGCTTATTAGATGATTACACACATGCTCACACAAAAAGAACTAATAGTCTAATATAACTTTCCAGAGAATTAATTTTGAACGACTTCCTCCAAAAAGTACTGTCTGACTCACACAAGCCATTTTAACACATATCTGACCAGTCCATAATTTAACAAATATGGACGAGGACAAAACACGTGTCATCGTATAAATAGATATAATTGTAACCATTATATTACATATATAAACCACTACAAATTGGTCTGTGATGGAATAAGGAACTAAATTGAAATGTACTAGACTATGACGTATATTCGTCATTACCATTATGAAGCAGAGCCACGATGAAAGTTCAAAATAAACTGGTTATGTCTGAATAATTCTATAACAAATATAGTCGCGGAAACACGCGGATGACATCATAGGTCATCGACCAGCGAGGTCATTCCGAAGTATTCGAAAAAACTCAAGAAAAACTTTTAGTACCTAACAAGTGTGCAAGTCATTAAATGGAACAATTTTGGCGGACTTTGACATGGTTCTGTGGTCTTGGTTGTTCGAGCTGCTTTTACACAATGGCCATGTTTGAATCTGTGACTTATCTCAACCTTTTTTAGGGACTGAAATCATCAAATGACCTGTTCCGCTGTGGGCGGAGCGGGAGGACGTGTCAGACCCGTACTGCCTAAAACTCATTCATTTTTCTTCCTTCGCTCTTTGCGTTCTGAATCCCGTAGTCCCGGCAGGCATACTGCCTTTCAAACTGTGAATGTCAGATATCGTCGTCGCGGTACAAGCACGCTTTCCACGCAAGAGTATACGGGTTCGAGACCAAGACCTGTCAGGTAGCGACGTGACTTTATATTTTACGTAACTATTTTCCAAGTTGTTACAAAAAACATTATTGTTAGCAATTAACATTTTTATATGTTGTTCGACGGAAAATAAGCAGCGTAATATTTAACAAAAAAAGACCACATCGAAGTCATGTTACTTGTATACCAATTCCTATGCTGTTTACGTCATCTAGTACACAAAAACTGCTGGGGTAGATATTAAAACATATGTACTAAATACTAATTTAGCAAACTAACGCAATAATGTTTTTTCTGTCATCATAATAAATAGCATTATTATGATGTCAAAGAACTGACGATATGTGAACTGAGGAACTACAGATAAAAATTCTATGTAAAATTAAGCAAGTATCCCTCAATTATCTTAAGGAGTTGATGATGTGGAATTCAGATTTTAAACATATCTATTTAATTATGTAAATTATATATGTAGTGTTTAGTATACAAAAGCACTTTTTTTCATCAAATGACTCCCACACTTTAGGCAGACCGGGAGGAAATATCAGACTCTTACTGACTAAAATCCATCCATGTACTTTCCGCCCTTTGCATTCCGGGACGTTGGTGACTCTTTCATACAATCTTGCAATCATGTACCCTTTAAAGCTACAACGAAACAATACAAACTAAACAACAATAACACTAAAAGCCGTTAAACAGCTAAGTTATAAAAAAAAACATTTGTCTTAAGAGGTGTACTGACCGACCGGATGCCCGCTGTAGTGCTCTCCGACTCTCAGCAGTTACCGGTGAGACGGGCACTTTAGTCACGTGAGTACACTGCTTTAATGGATAGGTTTATAGTGTTTGTGCACTGGCCTTAGGGGACTTGAGGAAACTGCATTATTAATTATATAAATCATCTCGCGTATTTTCATCGAAGGTTTAATTAAATGTGTAGGTGTACCAACATATCCTAACTAATGTGATAGGTAAATGCGAAAGTGACATTGTTTGTTACGCTTTTACGGTAAAACGGCCGAATCGATTTAGATGAAATTTGGTACGGAGATAGACATTTTTTTTGATTTTGCAGTCATTTTCCAAAAAGTATGTCAACCATTATCATTGAGTCAGAACCTGGACATCGAACCTTCCTCATCATCTAACCAATCGAAGCTCAAATGCAAACGACCACCGAGCCTTTATGTCGCGAATGACACGCGAAAAAATATATCTAGCCTATAGTTAGGAACCCTTTCCAGGATACAGTACTGTCAACCGACATTAACCAGTCACCGTGAACATACTTAAGTATATATAATTAATTATATAATGCTCCAGGCTGAGTCAGCGATGCGAAATTCCTATGCCATATGGTGTGATGGATCGAGTTACGCTAGTTGTACCCGTGTGAAACTACTAGTTCTATAGTATACTATTATATACTTTGAATACATAATACCACACCTGTTTTATGTAGAGGTAGAGTAGCAGAGTAGTAGAGCAGTCTTATTTCGTCATTTGTGCTTAAATGATTAGAAATTCAGGGCATATTACGGGCCAGGATTAGATAATTAACCCAACACCAGCAATCAATATAGATTGTCTCATACCTGTTCTTCTACTTTTGAGCTTCTAACTACTATGAATATATGACTTCTTCTTCTACTTAGCCTTATATATGGGCTTCAGATTTACTAACCCAACAAGCCTTAACGTGACGGCGTCTGACTTGTAATTGTAACAACAACCGCTATCAAGGTAGTACCACTAACGATGGCTTAACCTTCCAAACAAGGGGGTGTGAAACCGCCAAATACCTAACTCAGAGCTATTTTTCTGAAATTTTAAACACACTCGAAGTGTTACGGTCCGTTTCAGGAATCGAACCCGATGCCACGAACACAGCAGCAGCGTTTGCGACTACTTGACCAACGAGGCAGTCTTTTATTGTATGTAATACTAGTAGACTCCGTTGGATGCGGACAACACAAGACCCTTCTGCCAATTCCTAAGAGAATCCCTATGTTTAGCAGTAAACATTGATTGACGGATATAATCATGGTAAATGAAAACTTAATGGTAATAACTACTTTTACATTTATTAAACAAAAAAAAATTACAACGTAAAATATTGTGACGAAAATATCATACGGCTCTCATTATGGAGTAAACAAACTCAAACTAACAAGACTAAAGAGCCACCCATATTTGTTCTTCTAAGAAACTCTTAAAACTAATCAAAAGTTCTGAGAAATTGATATTTTCGGCTCAACGTTCATGATTTGATTTCAGTTTCTGTGAAGACGTTGATTCTTTAATATTTCAGTACTTGTCGATTCTAGGAACATACTTTATTAAAAATATGAGTAGCTAATTATGCCTATAAATTATTTATTGATTTTTGTCGGAAATTTCACTGTCTAGACGTGAAAATGTGATAGCAAATCACATTTTTATTGTGAGTTCCCTTGAGATTGACTTGATCGATCATTAGAAGATGTGTGCTTTGTTAAGACAATACAATTTGTTCAAACATTCTGATTTGAAATTTGGTTGACTCTTTTGTCATCGACTTAATGGTTTGGAGCAAATATTGCGGACCGGAAACCACAAAACAAAATAAGTATATCATAATTTCATGATGCACTCTAGTACACACCACAATTTTTTGCCAAACAAAATTCAACCTTATTTTATGGAGCTAGAGTTCATACATAAAACCTAATTTTAGGATTACGAAATCTTTTTCATTCTAATTTGTACTTTAGATCGTAAGAACAAAGTATGAAGTTGTAAGTCACTGCGTTGGTACTAGGTTGCAGGGCCATATGGTTACCACAGAGTGGCTGTGAAAGGTGTTGTGGAATAGTGTAAAATATTTTATATCGCTATAAAATGTTAACTTAATTATATGTGGGTTGTTTCTGAAGAGGTGTATGATGGAAAATGTTTATTGATGTGAAATAAAAGCGCATAATATAAGTAAGATAGGCTGTGGGATGTTCGAAAGAGTTACCGCGCCCCTAGAACGCAAAGGGCTAGGCGAAAGGAACACGGATAGATTTTAGTCAGTAAGAGTCTGACACTCCCTCCCGCCCCACCCACGGAGGGAGGAGTCATTTTATGATTTCCCATACGAAAAAAACTATCAAATTTAAAGCGACTGAATGTGCACTATCGTAACCTTTAGCAATAATAGATACATGATACTTTTACCGCTAAATATATTTAAAATTTAATGTCTGTCTCTATCAATTGTTTGGGGACAGGGATAAAACCATGTTTCAAATATATTTAGCGACAAATATAATTAATAAGCAGTGGTAAAAGCCGGCTTTAATATCAGTATTAAATTGTACCAAATATTTAATGCTTCAGAATAAAAACTAAAGCTATTACTTTCTTTATTTCAATTTTTCTCTAAGACCACGAAGAAAACTCCAGCAAAACGGTATTCGGAGCAATTAATATCGTCTCGTAACCTGCATTCAGTGCCATGACGATATTGGACGGCTATTGGAAAATAATGAATGCAAAACCATTGAAAGGAATGAACATTTAGCATAAAAATATTCTCGAATCATTGCGAAATCAGATTATTTTGCTAACCAATGACGCAGGAAATTTTAATGAAACCCTCTCACACAAAATACACTTTACTTACGTTCAGAAAAATTTGCTCAATGAAAACGGCAATTACCTGAAAGTAAATAAAAGGGAAACGGTTAATATTCGTTGGGGTTTTAATATTTTATTAATTGGCAATGGCAGAAAAAATATTGTGGCAATCTGGCAAGTTTTTGGTTGTTTTTCAAAAGATGTATGGTTAACTAGCTTTGCGCCAGCGGCTTTGCCCACATGAGCTATATGAATTCAAAATCAAATCAAATCCGATGCTTTTACATAAACAGAACAGAAATGCCATCAGTGATTGTAATTATACTGACACCTTCAAACTCTACACAGATATATTTTAGTACCTACTTGTTCTGATAAGTTAATTCTGAACTAGTTCTATTACTGATATAGTGCTGATTCGTAAGTAGGAATCCAATAATATTTGGTAGCCCAAGGTGATATAAAAATATTGCGGCGAAACGAGCCGATCCTGAATATTTTTTCACTCAAAGTTACTTTGCCTTTTTAAGTAATGGCTTATGGCATCAAGGGGGTTAGAAAAGTGGCTAAAACGCTAGTAGAATAGAAAATAAAATGTATAGGAATGACAGATAGCTAGTCGTAAACAAATGTCATTCCCATTCATTTTCCATTTTACTAGCGTTTTTGCCACTTGTCTAACTCACCAGGTCACCTGAATTTTTGACTCACCGAGCTTGAAAGACACTCAATTCGAAATTGGTTACAACTCAATAAATAAAATTGTTCGATGGAAAGTGCAGAGTAATCAGCACGCCATTTCTGTCAGGAAATGAATACTCCCATCGGTTAAACGCACATATACATAAATATTATGCAACTGGTATTACGACGAGTTTCGGGACTCCTAAGATATGTAAATATGTTAGAGCTGCATGTTATTTAATATAGTTTATAGTTCGTCTGTCTGAATGTGTGCTTGATTTTGTTTTGAAAGTACTTATGACGGGAAATTTGGTGAGGTTCGCGCGAAATTTTAAAGGAGCAGATTCTTGTTACCTTTAATACGTTTGTGGATAAATATATCCTGTAAACGTATGTTTTTTGATGGCTTTACTTTATTAATGTAATCATAGATTAGTGGACTTGGGAGCGCACTCTCATTTGTTTCGATCATAATAAGAATAATTAATTTGTAGCTGATTTTTTTCTCTACTTTCTATCTTTCAACGATTACATCAATCCAAGTTAAAAAAAAACGTATCGTATCAAACTCCAAACTTATTAATCGAGGCACGAAATACTTGATTGTAACAAAAACAATCGTCTTCTATTGTTTACCTTCAGACCCGAACTTCAAGTACACAACTACACGAATACATCGACCACAAGCGTCTAACTCCGACAATAAAAGAAGTATCTTCCCTGAACACACAAATCACCCTTCAGGGTACATTTGGAAGGGCATCACACATAGCGGTGCTCGGTAAATAAACATATTAACCTTAAGTGGGGGCCCGGCCGCTGGGCCGCTGAAATGTGGCGACCCAAAACAAAAGCGACAGCGATGGTGCTCAAACAATCGAAACTAAACTTTCTTAACCTGCCAACGTAGAAATTGGCGTTCTGCAGCTTCTATCTATCCTCATACGAAAGATGAATGAATATGTTAAATATAGTTTTCAAAAGTGGAAAATAATATTCTTATACCATGCCATCAAAATTGCGCTAATCAAAATATGTCTCAAATAATCGTCTAAATGAAAAATAATATGTATTAAACGAATCAATTAATGTATAAACGTATGTTCCTTTTATTATTCACAAGTTACTTCAGCTTATAATGAAAAAAATCTCCTAAACAGAACCGCTTTCCTCTCATCCCATCCCCCACTGACACTTCAAGTTCTCCCAAGGCACGCTTCCTGAATGTTTAATTTTATTGAATTCCGATCGATCCTCCCGCCAGATGTTTGGTAAGTACCGACTTATCCCTTTTTACCATGTCTCTTAGCATCCATATTTTTTCATGTAACAGCTTATGCTTATGTAGGGTCTAGGCAGAGCCCTGCCCTGTCTGACACAGCAGGCGCAAAAAAAACTCTTGTAGAAGGTCGAAAATAATTTTGATATTGTATAGATTCTTCATCTCCTTATTGTGAAATACGAAAAATAAATGAGTAGACCCGTGAGAAAATTTGGACTATTAACTCATCGGAGCATATGTCCCGGGAGTGAAGGCGCGTGCCAAGATTTGTACGTGAAATCGTATAAGGCAATTCCCAATGCTTATCGCGCACCCCCGTTTTCCATGAAACACGAACCCTTGAATCTTAACACCCACATCAGAATAACGTTAGCACCTTAATTAATCCGTTGAATTACAATAATCCCAGTTAAACCTAACGCTCGATCAAAGTTTTATGCAATCGGCCGCAAGTTGTTCAAACTTCGGCTAACTTCGACTAACTCCGGCCAAGTTTCGCCGACATCTTGTTTGATGTTGTCTACATCCTAATGGTTCCGTCGATGTGGTACGATACAAACCGCGACACGGAAATTAATTCAACCTATGTATACACTGATGGGTAAATACGGCTTGGGAGTGCTCAGGTCTGGAAGCCACGGCAGTGTATACTAAAAGTTTTGAAAATGTCGTAATATTAAATTATGTTTGGAACTTAAATGAGATAAAACCACGCACTTCCGAACGTGGTGGAGATTTGTTATTAATATGGTAATAGAAATGAAGTTTTGAGCTAAGTAAACGTGGCGTTAATATCGGTTGAAAGACTTCAGAAATAAACTGGGAATGTAAAGATTTTATAATTTTGTTAGAATTCCTTATACTACCTAGGAGTGATGACACGTGCTAATGAAGACTATATAATTAATAAATAGACGAATACATCTTTCAGCAAAAGTTTTACCCCTGAACAATTACATAAAGTCTTTGAATTGAAATGGGTGGCATTCCGATGACCCCCAAAAAATAGTATTTGCATAGTGAGGCGTTCAAAGTGTACCTATGTAGTATCAATCAAATTTAATGTACATTACTATGAAACCTTGGCTGCAGGCCTTAATTTAATTAATTAAATTAGGACCTCTATGTTAGCATACACAAATGCTGATATCTATTGGCTCCATCATATTCTATTAGGGTAATATTTGCACACCCATCTACTTACTCTTACTTACTCTCCCGCTGAGTACATTGACTTACAAACGAGTTCATAAACATAGGTAACATATCATATACCTGGAAAGATTCTACGCACAATAAAACGAAGTTAGCACGCTAAAAGCCTGCACTTTAGATGTTAAAGCAGAAAATTGTAAAAAGATTGGTTACCAAAAAACCTTTCCGTTAAATATTAGCGAAGCACTTTACAGGCGCATAAAGGAATTTCTCTTTTACAGCTGCTTGCATCTTGTCGGAATATTGAAGCGTTGAGGCTTGGGTGCTACTGATAGCGGGGCGGAACAATAGCGGTTATAATAAGCGATTTAATT
Organism: Pyrrhia umbra; assembly: GCA_963891755.1. Classification (NCBI taxonomy): domain Eukaryota; kingdom Metazoa; phylum Arthropoda; class Insecta; order Lepidoptera; family Noctuidae; genus Pyrrhia; species Pyrrhia umbra. Next base: position 7,795,043 of record OY982935.1, read on the forward strand.
GGTCGTATTTGTATATAAAAATGTAATATTTTTGAGATTTTCCTACAAGTCAAATATTAAAACAGTTGTAACAGAGATTGTCATAAAATGACGAAAATAAATAAAAAGATTTATATTCAAATCACTATTTAATGTCTTGAGAAGTTTTGATTATAATTTGTGTGAATATGCACACATACAAACTACTTTAAGTAAGTAAAGTGAGTAGTATTTAAAGTAATGTTGTAAAACTTAAAGTAAACGTCAAAGGTATTTCCACAATTTTAAATTTAAATTCCATGTCGGAGGCCGTCAGGCGGATTTGAGAAAACTATGTACTAAGTTAAGTAACCTACAGGCGTCCCTGTAGGATTCTATTTTTATAGCTCTTTTGTTATCCTTTTCCTTTTAGATATTTCAAATACATAAAATAATTGTTTATATACGTATATCTTAGTAGATATTAATTAGATTTTTGTATTTTTTTTTATGATTTACCAACAAGAACATTTTTAATTATCCTGTTAATTTCCATTCCGCTGCCCGTTTTCTGTAGTACCTCGCCTTGTTTGGTCGTTAGGGCAAGGCGCAGCACTCATTGACGGTAGCTTATTGCAGCTGCGTCGTCGTCTTTGGAACTTATTAAATTACGGGATATTGTTGTCTATGGCAATTTCGGTACCGCGGGCGTCGGAGTGAGCTCTTGTACTACGCAAAAGGTATTTCTATTAAAGAGGGGACAAGATATTGTTTTCTTTAGCTACTTCATTATTCATGGTGGTAAAGTATACTTTGAAAATCTTTATTTTGGAATAAATGTATAGATTTTTTTAATAAGAACATTTTATTGGAGTTTCTTGCCGGTTCTTCTCCATAGGACCCACTTTTTGGAACCGTGCACCTATATTTTAGTTTTGCATTTTTTTCAGTAATTACCTGTATTAGTCAACATAAGATAAAAAACTTTGGACTGTGTCAAAAAGTTGTAATCTGTTTTTGCTAGCGATAACCTTTGACCAAACAACCGCGTATACCTTAAATAACAAATCACCTAAACTAGCCACGATGAAAGTAAGTTAAGTTAAAAAGAAAAGAAGGATAAACTTGGTAATTTCTCTAGATTAGATTTTTATGACAATTGTATTGTAGTTGTCATTTGAAATAAATAAATAATATAGTACCAAAATCTATGTGAAACTGCAGGCACCCATTATTTCACGAAATAAACAAAACGAGCCATATGGCATTTAATATACTTCGAACTCACATGTGTCGCTACGTAAACTTTACAACAAATGACTATGTCGCAGGCAATGTTGCACGCCGGTGCATTGAGGAACTTCCTAATTATGTGGAACTTGGTGCAATTAGTGCACGTAGCGGCAGGAGCGAGCCGATAACATCGTTTGCGTTGTCTCAGGTACTTGTTAAGTTTAGTTGTTATTGGATGTGGCTTGTAGTTTGGTGTATCTGTATAGTTCAATAGGAAACTCATCTGTAAGGAAAGTATGAACTGTTTTTACGAAATTGGTATTCAAATCATTCATTGCTCTTAAAAAAATGGCCTCAAATAGGAAAAATAAAATTGGTCTTAAACCTCACAAGGATTTGTTTTCATAGATTTTTCTCTGGTATTTCTAAAAAAACATTTTTTGTAACTATTACTCAAACAAATTTAATAGAACTCTTTTATAGATATTATTGGAATCACTTATAATAAAATTAGGCTCTGATATTTACAGCTAGCAATATCATTTCGAAACTAAAACTTAAGATTCACAAAGGCGTTACACTAAAACTAAGTACTTTGTAATAAAACCAAATGTTACATTCCTTACTAAGTCGTTTTATATGTCTGAGTTTGCAAGTGGAGTCGGGGTATAGTAGACTATTAATGCAAGTTTACTCTAGTTGCAATATTACTTGTGTGCAGTACCTATGTTTATGGGGGAGGAATTCGTTTTAGATTGCAATAATGTTTGCTTTGTTGCATTTCTACGAAATAAATAAGACATGGAAGTCTTCATAAATAAGACATGGACTCCAAAAAATATTTGCGGATTTTTCATAAGTCATTGTTTCTGAATAGCTACTTATTTTCTCATTTGTGGACCACGTGGGCTTCGAAACATTGGATTTATATTTTAAATAGTTTATACTGTTTTCCTATAAAAGCTAAACAGACAGACACACAGATAGAGAGTTCCGCATTAATAATATTATAATGGATTAATGTGAAACCCTTGGTATCTGATAAATAGTATGTATATTCTTTTCACATTATCTAGACACTTTGATGAAATCCCTATTCCCCAAAATGCCAGCAACGGCCAAGCAAACCCAGTAGTCAGGCCATTGTGCATTAATAATGAAAGTTTTCCTGCGACACAGTTCCCAGTGTTATTTGCTTACGTAATTAGTGCTTGAAGCTCTACGCGAGTGCAGGATCGTGTGTTGCCAGCCTTCTAGTTAGTGTGCTCGTGAAAATAGACGAAATAAAGCCGGCTAGATACTGTCAAATTATATGTGTGTGATAGCTTTTGTTAGCGTAATTATGTGGGCTATAGAGTTTGCCGGCTGTTTTTATTGTTTATTTTCAGCCTATATATAGTTCCACTGTTGGGCACAGGCCTCTTCTCATACAGAGAAGGCATAAGCATTGATCACCACGCTTGCTCAAGGCGTATTGGCGATTAGAGACTTTTTAAGTCCAGGTTTCCTCACGATGATTGCAAATGGTGTGAGAAGCACCCTGCAAAAGGTCATGTAGAAAAAAAACAATGTTTTCCTTCACCGTTAGTCAGTAACGTCTAAGATATACTTAGAAAGTACATATGAAAAAAAAATAGAAAAGTCACATTGGTATTTGCCAGGTTCGAACCTGCACACTGGTTCACGAGAGGCAGGTGCCGTATTACCATTAGACCACCACGACACTTTTACTGTCGCTCAATGAGAACTCGGTCAATCCAGCCCTTGGTGGAAAGCCAGTCAGTCCTGAAGGAGATTGAAGTCTATGGAGATCTGGAGATACTAGATATTTAATACTGGCGCCACGGTAATGTTGTTAGAGCGTTCTTGAGGTCGAAATTCAACCATAAAACATTGCATTATTAATTTTGGATTTCTGCATTTTTTCTCCTATATATTTTTATTGACATTTGATACATTTAATTACAATAATAAAAACATAAAAATAATAAATTATACTAATATAATTAGGCATCAAATCGATCGATGTCAACGGGAATCGTGCCCAAAAGGCTGGCTGCATTGCCACGCTGGATGGCAATGCTGATTCTTTGACCGGAATATAGGCCAGCCCTTTGATCACGCGTGGAGTCTACTAAACGTTTGCGTATATCACGAAATAGTAGACGGGCACTTGGACTCCATGGCCCTAATGTTTCTACCCCAAACGTAATGTTTCTTCTCCTTATAAACTTAAAACTTAAATTACCTTGAGCGGGCAATGTGCTTATAAGGTATGAAGTTTTCTCTGTACCTACGTACCTATTAATATAGATTGAAAACCTACCAAACAGTTCGAATAATCCGAAATACTCTTATTCTATATTTGTAGAATATTTTTTCATGCATAAATAAATATTACATTTTTGTTTTATCACTAGCACTAAATGGACGCGTCCATTATCTCCATGCAATTATTATCAAGAATGGATTTTATTTAATCCTTTTGTTTCATTTACATATTGTTGAATTCATATTGTGCAAATGTTGAACTATGTAAAATCCATTAAAAATATGTTTTTTTTAAACTTTATTGTTTAATTTCTTTTTATGAGTTAAATACTTAAGTACCTCACTGATGACTAAATGCTATTAACACTAAATATATTCGAACAATAGCTGGTTCCCGTGGTTTCACCCGCATCCTAAAGGAAATAGTTCGCGAACTCGGATAACAGGTTTCCCATAATCTTTTCCAAAGTTCGAGCTATATCCATACCAAATTTCGTCTAAATCGGTGCAGCCGTTTTATCATAAAAGCGTACAAATAAACTCACTTTCGTTTTTAATTTTTTTATTAGTTAGGATTACATAGAGTTATAAATCTCGATTTTAAACTAAAAGATAGCACTCAAGTCTCAGCTTAAACTTTTTATTAATCCAGATTTATCACTTACTGTCTCACTGAAAAACGGGCTAAGTTACTTTAGCTTAATTTCTTATTGGTTACTTTATTTTATCGCTATCAACAGATAGAAAAAAATATCCCTTGCTATTCTTTTGAAATCCACGCAGATAATATTATTATGTTATTAGAAAAACATGATAAAATTAATCTTAATATGTGACGCATTTACGAGAAAGATGTGAATAGCCGAAGATCAGTGGACCTAGCACGAATCACTTTCGAAAAAGTATTCGTAACGATAGCGATTTCTTTATGGAATATACTCGCTTCTTACAAACTATATCTATTTAAATAATATATCATATCTATCTATATCTATACTTATAATAAATCTGTAGAGAGGTCAATTCTGTACATGAAATATATTTCTAAAATAACTATCAGGGGGTGATTAGGGATCGATACTGATGCCAAAAATGCAATCAGTAAAATTTTTGTCTGTCTGTCCGTCTGTCTGTCTGTCTGTCTGTATAAACTCTATAGAAACAAAAACTACTCGACGGATTTTAACGAAACTTGGTACAATTATTTGTCATACTCCTGAGCTGGTTATAGTATACTTTTCATCACGCTACAATCAATAGGAGCAGAGCAGTGAAGGGAAATGATGTCATTTTGTTTAAACGCGCTAATCTCAGGAACCGCTGGTCTGATTTGAAACATTCTTTCAGTGAGATAGAGATAGTCCATTTATCGAGGAAGGCTATAGGCTATATATCATCACGCTAAGACCAATAGGAGCGGAGCACCACTATTTCACGCGGACGAAGTCGCTGGCAGAAGCTAGTCATTTATAAAATCATATATATATCAAATCATATCATTTAAATCATATATTTGGTTACTGCAAATTGTTATTTACATATTTTAAACATACATTTTGCTCTGGTATGCTTGTATTTATGATTCGAAAATCGCTTTCGATACGAATACTTTGCCCACTGGTCCTGTGGCGTGGTATAAGGTCTCTATCCTAGCCTTACCTATTTATCGTAACTCACGCAGTGTGTTGAGGAGGTCTAGTAGGTAGTCAGTCCATGAAAAAAACTGGTATTTAGATGGATCCAGTTACACTAGAGCCGGAAAAAGTGTAGCCATTTTTTTTTTTTTTTTTTTCCTACTTTATTGGACTCCCTTACTAGGTTGATGATGAGATATTTGCAGCAGTAGACTTGTCAAGTTTTACAATACCAGTGTGGCAGAGTAATCCTATGTAATATAATAAAAGCGTAAATGAGTTTGTTTGTTTGTCTGTTTGATGCACTTTCAGCGTAAAACAGTTGAATCAATTTGGATGAAATTTGGTGCGGAGTTATAGAGGACCCAGGATATGGTCGTTGTAGGGGTATTTACAGGGTCAAACGCATATAGGGTTATACCTTTTACCCAGGTGCATTAAGTACCTAGTTCCCTCGGGGTACGGGTGAAACCGCAGAAAACTATTTATCCTAAAATAAAAATAATATTAAAAAAATAATAATTTTCTCACCTTAAAATATTTTCCGCACAACCGAATTGAGTAAATAATGATTATTTGGTAGAATCGAGTTTACAAATCGGCTTTCAGTGTGTGGCAACCCTGGAGGGGATTACAGGGATCACTGATCACCCAAAAGCCTTTAGTTACACCGATATGCTGTTAACCTACACACATGAAATATGAGCATGTGTGCGTATTGACATACAACACATGTTTTTGAGCCTGTGTTGTATTATATAATAACAGACATTTGTCTATGTGTGTGTGTCTCTTATTAAGAAAATGCGTTAGTGTGCGTGTAATTGGATTTTAGTGTAAGTAATCGTGTTCTGTTTATTTCGCTTTGATTGGTTAGTGTAGCGAATTATGGGTAGCAATGTTTCCTGACGGTAATGAAGGTATTTTGAATACCTATTTAAGTAGATAGGTATGTTTTGTTGAAATTGTATATTTTTCTATAAATTGTAGAGTCGTCTAGCTTAATATGTTATAACGATATTTTACGTAGCAAGCATAAACGACAGTCTGCGTTTGCGCAAACCGTAAAAAGGAAAAGCGCAAAAGTGAGTTTGTTTATTACATTTTCACGGCAAAACGACTGAACTGATTTGGATAAAATTTAGTACAAAGATAGACTTTTGTCCGTTAAACAGATCCCTCGAGACGTGGGCATAGAAAACAGCTCGAAATGTAGTAGTTAATTTTCTATTAATTTGAGCCAAAACCCGCATCAATTAACCACCTCATCACCTACAAAGCACCGCTGCAAAATTCTTAACCACACTAAAAACTTGGTACGAAACTTGTATTCGCCTCCCTCCACTTGACCTGGAACTAACACCAATTTGTTACATACGGCAACACAAGTGCAAACTGTCTCAGATGTGCATCAAAGTTGACTAAGTAAGGTCTTAATTAGCCGGCCGAAGTTCGATAGCCTACTTGTGTCAGGTCAGCACTGCGGGACGTCTTAATTAAAATTTAGGCTCAGTTTAGCAATAAAGTAGTCGGTCGTTGAACATAATTATTTTCAGGTGGTCTGTTCTTGGTAACTTGTTAGTGTTGCAAGAAAAGAAAAAGCTAAGGGTACATTTCCGTGCATTGCGGTCGATCGTAGCGATCGGATGATGCGACAGTACTTAGCCAATAGTAATAACCTTCATCATTACTTCATTTATTACCCTATAACATAACTAGTTAGTTTAAAAGGTGGAAGACTGTTATAATGGGGTCCTTTAAGATAGCCTTTACGTATGGCGACATAGTTGACTGGCTCATTTTTTTAACCACGGTTACGAAATACGAATTATTCTCATAGTTCATGCTAATACAAAGGAAGAGGAAAAGGAAGTTATCAGCAGTGTTCTTAAGGATAGATTTTCACCCCGTGGAGGTTATTTATACATAATTCTGCTTCATTTAAAGATGGCCTAGTTCCTAAGATTTTCATTACTGAAATATATTTTGCTTTAGACAAAAGTAGCCATCATTAGTAAGTCCATGTGTAGGTATGTATAGCTAGGTTCCTTTCGATATCCTTCATCTAACCAGAAAAGGCGTGTCCATCTCATTTACATATACACAGCAATTCCATGGTATCGGACAAGGGTGGGCGTATTGTGTAACTAGCTTATGTAAAGCTTATCGTACCTGGGAATGTACTTATGGCTTTTATGGTCTCCCAACAAATATTTGAATGCTGCTTCCTTGAATGAGAGGAAAGTGTGTGAAGGATCTCGTCTGGGGTAGTGTCATATACAACGTTTAAAAAAATTAGCAATAATATTTATATCAAGTAACCAATTTTTTTAACAAAAACTGTTACTTCTTTTTGATCTAAAATAAAACTATAAGATTTTCAGTTACCTAATACTGCTCAAAAGATTAGTTATCACCGAATGTGTAGCCCGCTTAAATTTTATTGCTTATTTTTTTCACACGTTGTATATCTTTTTTCAAACATTAATTGTCGCAATTGCTTTGTTGATTTTCTGTCCACGGGATCGTATGAGTTCTGTCCTATGAGCAAGAATAATGTATATGTGAAAGAATGTTTGAGAATATATTAGTATAGGTACACTAGTACATATAAGATGTGCAAAATATAGGATAAATCAAACTCATACGTTGCATAATTGACTATTTTTTTGTATTAGCGAATTAAAAGAAAAATGCAACGATGTCGATCCGGTGGGCCAGTGTGTGAACGATTGGTTAATGCAAATTACGGATTTGATATCCTCACGGAACACACATATTTCAAGAGATAAATTGGAATTTCTGGCAACGGATTAAGGGCCCAAGTTCACCGACAAGATAGCAGTCCGATTAAATTAAAACAGCAGACTACCACAAATTCAAATTTCAATTTTCGAACACATACCAATTGAAGTTTTTATTCCCAAAACAGTCGATTACCAAACCAGGGTTGAACAAGAAGTGGGTAACACGAAAATTCTCGCTTCCTGATTGACATCGCTTAAATCTCATACTATTTCTATCACTTTTACGATAATAACTTTTAGGTATGAGTTTTCATTTTGTATCCTACGTTCTACCGAGCAGTATGTATCTCTGTGCCTTATCAAAGGTTACATAAGCGGTCACAGGCGGTAATCTAGCCTTGTTACCTAACTCCGGTTATGTCAGTTACCCGTTATACCGGGAGAGTATGTTAGTACCTCAATTTCAGCCGCTGCTGTTGTCCTATTTGTTTGAAAATATTTTACGTGTTTAAAATTGCTGGTTGGTTTATTTTTTCGTCACATTTTTTTTGTTTTGTTACTTTAATATTTATTAATTAAAAGATTGAGTTATGTTTATTTTATTTTATTATAAATCAAGAGACTGGCCGATATTTCGGTTTAAGAATCATTGTTGCCATTCATCGTGGCAATGCAGCCAGCCTTTTGGGCACGATTCCCGTTGATAATCAGCGAATGAATATTTTGATGCCTAATTTCTTCAATACTTATAATTATTATTCTTATGTTTTGATTATTAATAGTCCACTTCTGAACACAAGTCAAATTAACTTTATTTCATGTTCTATTTAAATGACCCTCAACCCCTTAATGTGAATGTGAAAGTTTGTGATAATGTAGGTTTGTATGTTTGTTACTTTTTCTGGCAAAACTACGGAAAGGATTTGGATGAAATTTGTTACATACATAGTTTATAACCTATATTAGTAGTTTATAACCTCTATTAACTTATAGGATATGTTTTTTCGAGGTGCGAAGTAGCGCCTTCAGGAAACGGTGTACATAAATACTAATTGATTTTCTTAATTAAGATCTTAATAACTGATCCGCATTCATTGCCCCTAAGTGTAATGCGTTTAATCGTCAATAAAGCATTAATTCTATAATACACTTACAAACAAAATTATAATTAATCACATATTCGTAGTATAAAAAAGATTTCCAGCAAAATACCTAGGATTAAAATTCTCAGTATTTTGTATTACAACAAATTGAAATTGAGCTGCTATCTTTTTCCCTTATATTCTGACATACACACACATTTACACTGAAAAATGAACGTTATTACTTTCATTATAACATCCAAAATTGCTCACCGTTTAATTTTCACAGTATGTAATATATTGAGTCGTGCCACACGGCAGTCATATAAAAATATTACGCAATAATTTTATAAACTTTATTACCGGCTCGTAAAGTTCAAAGTCGTATGTTATTTATAATGAAAATGTAATTTGTATATATCGTTAAGGGTTTATTAAAGGAAATATACTACTATTATTATATTTATTTAGGGTAATATTTAAGTAATAATATTACTTATTATGATACAAAAGGCCCTCAAAATGGCCATAGTTAAGTCTACAGAAAATCAGATTGTATACGAGTATATCATATTGAATATTTTTTTAATTACAATAATGCTTTATTTATTATTTGTCATTATAAAGATTTTCTTACAAAGAAAGGTTTTATGAGTTACTGAAGGTTGCAAAAGGCTTTTATATATGAATATTGTAATGTACTATACTACTCAATTCCTTGTATTTCTCAGTCAAATGAATGTGTTATTTTTTATGAGAAATAAATGTCTTAAACCGTATATTTCTGTCTTATATACTAGCTATTTCTTGCGTATTCACCCGCATCCCAAGGGAAATGCTTAACGTAGGTACCTAGATTGAAGCCTAGCCTAGATATAACAATAACTATCTCCTTGATCCCATCTATCTCTGTACCAAATTTCATCCAAATGGACGAACAAACTCACTACTGTATTCCTAATATATTAGTTAATGAGCTTTATCAAATAGGTAATTAACTTTGCGAATATTATTAACAATATTACAAAAAAAAAACATTTTATACATCTAAATTAAAAACTAAAAATTGAATTTCATTATTCCTTCCTTAACCAAGACACATTTTCATTTGATACTGGTCTTTTCATCTAATCTAAATCTAAATATATATAAAACTCAAAGGTGACTGACTGACTGACATAGTGATCTATCAACGCACAGCCCAAACCACTGGAGGGATCGGGCTGAAATTTGGCATGCAGGTAGGTGTTATGACGTAGGCATCCGCTAAGAAAGCATTTTGATAAATTCTTCCCCCAAGGGGATAAAATAGGGGATGAAAGTTTGTATGAAACTTTGTCAATTTTAAACCGATCGGGCTGAGAATTCATATAGCCCACGCGGGCGAAGCAGCTGGCGGAAAGCTAGTGCTATATATAAGCCATAAGTACAAATACACAATTACTAATTAACAATTAAATATTAAGTTCAGCACTTAACGGATTACGGACATTGTCATCATTGTGATTACCAATTGAATAGGTAATGGTCTTGGGTAAGTGTTAATTGATTACGATCTAGTGTATGGTACATTGGTTGAAGTGGCTCTTCATGGCTATTGTGTATAGCACAATACATTTGTTCTGGTAGTATTGTTGTTATAAACAAACCATAATACGTCATCTCACTCTTCATCTGCCTAGCCTTCTCCTAACTGCAGTGGTATTGGTTTCTAGTTTAACAGGGTGTTTTATATGGTGCGACTGCTGATTTGACTTTCACATCCCAGTTAGCGGGTAACATGGTATATTATACCTGATTTTTATAAGTATCGTACCTACACTAAATAATTTTCAAAAATCTCTAGTATGAAAATTGAATATTATTTCAATAATTGTTGGATAATCAATAGAAATTGTTTAAAGCTTTAGCCGTATAAAGTGTGCATACGTTAATTATTAAAAAGTTGTTTTATTTTAATATATTAACTAAACTTTACAATCCAATAAAAAAATAGGAGCAGTAAATTATTTCATGAATTTCAAAACGGTGCTATTGTAAAACAATGTTGTGTCACTTCAAACTAATTTATGTAGTTGACTGTACTAACGATGAATTATGAAACAAAATCCGGTATATCATGATACGATGTTCCATCCCGCGTATCAGCGCATAATCTCCAAATATTAATTACACATAATACCGTTGTAGTTAACAATAAATAATTTACATACATATTATTAATTAATAATTTATCTGTGGAACTCGCAAAGCGACCCTTCCACCCTGAAGGATTAATAGTATAAAGCAGCCAGATTGAAATGTGCTCATTGTGTACCAAAACTTGTTTGTAACCGTTCTCCGAAATTCGGTCGGTTAACAATATCAATTTAGTTTGGATCAGAGCTGAAATTACATAAATGCAAATAGAGATAGTGGAAACTGAAATAATTGATAAGGTTTTAGCGTCGACTGTTGTTTCAGGATAGTTATGGGAGAATTGATAAAGGACTTTGTTACTTTAGGTTTTGAATTGCGGTAGCACCTTTGTATCGGACGGTGATTGTCTCCCGTGGTGCTGGAGACATTATTTTCCTTAATATTCAGTTCTATAATTAACGGATCGTTAATCCTACCAACACTAACTCTTAAATACCTGCTTATCTGACTAAGAGGAAAGTTCTCTTGATCAAAGGATTTTCACATCACAAACCACAATATAATTAAAAAAAAATGTAAGTGCGGCGGGATTTTCGAAAGAGTTACCGCGCCCTCGGAACAGAAGGAACATAGATGAGTTTAGTCAGTAACAATCTTAAACCCCTTCTCGCCCCACTCACGGCGGGAGGAGTCATTTAATGATTTCCCCTCATGAGAAAAAAGGGGGTATAGTCTCCGAAACTACTGAATCGATACTATGACTGTAACGTCCCAGGCGATATGCATGCTAAAAGTTAATTCTTTTTATTTTGCACTATTGTGTAACATAAAAATTTGTTTGCCCCGCGTGTCATCGAACCTATAACACACCACTTCAATTTCAACAACAAAAGCTCAAATAATAACCGAATTTCACCTGAAAATTACACACATACTTTCACAATAACATCGATAATCCCCCTGCAGGCTTCCGATAAATCAAATTGAATATAAACTATCAATTAAAATGGCTGCTAAAACTATTTATCTCATTAGGCCCCGGCTACCAATTTGCATTAATAATAAGATAATGTTGGACCAATTTGTTGCTACGATTAAATATATTGATGTGTTCGTTTTAGTGTTTATAATTAAATGGAAGGTGAGATATTTTATGCAGCAGAGGTGAAATGCCTGTTATGTCTAGGTAGTATGGTATTATATTGCTATAGCAAGTCTCTCTTATAGACTGATAATGTTGTTAACATAATTTCGCAATTACAAACATGATAAGCAACAGTCTATTAAAAATCCAATTAAATTATTAAAGGCAATTAAAATCTAAATCAATATTAAATTAATTAAAAAATTCAAAACCCAAGTATTAGTTTAGTAAAATCAACCGTTGATAGTTATAATTTAATTCAACGTAGTGTAATAGTTAAATATTGGCACAGATAATAAATCGTTAACGATTGGATTGGATAATGAAGAGTGTTTTACGAGTGTTTGATTAAATTAACTACGCTCCAGGGCACCGGCGGACGCGGGAACAATTATCATTGGAATTGAAACTGTATTTTTACAATAATAATGTGCATTATTTAATGAACCTATTGTACGTAATTTAAACCGTATTACTGGATAATATTTATGTACAATTTTCTCTGGAAAAATAGTTGATTCAATTGAATAATGCTTGGTCTACAATATAATTTTAAATGCAACCATTTTTTACCGACATTCAAAAAAGAGGCGATCACGCCTTTGTACTTTTATGCAAAATTGTTTTTTTATCCATAATTTTATAAATTTCCCGGTTTTCTTTTAGAATACTGCGAAAAGTTCCCTTATATATAAATAATGAATGGGTTGCAATTTAACCGAGAAAATATATTATGTAGTAATATATAATAATGAGTGATTCACTTTACCGGGTACAAAAAGACAAAGACAGTTTCAGAATCCCTAATCGTCTGCGAGATTTGTATAGAAAGATGAAAAATTAAAAAGTTGTGGTCATAGGCCAGATCCTCAACTTATCCTCGAGGAACAGGATCACACACCGAGTTCCTACATTACAATATATCTCTGTTCAAGCCAATCGATTTCCTTCACAAACAACTACCGAAGACAAAGAGTCTTGTCTACCTATCTTACGTAAGAACTTTTAATGGTACCGGAAACTATAGCTAACGAGAAAGAACATGGGAACTAGATTCTGTATATTATGTTCCTGAAAGGTGTAGTGTTTGTGACATTGTATGTCTGTATGTATTGTAAAAAAATATTAAGTCCACTTCTATACAAGGTCGACGTGGAAAAAAAATGGACGGGATTGGCGGTTGAATTAAGGGCTGGCAATGCGCATGTCAAACTCCGTCAGTTTATCAGGAATCCAGTCTATTTCATATTGGCCCACTTTTGAAGATAGGCTTCCAAAAGTGTACCATATCACCCGGTCTTCAGCTTGATGCATACAATTTCTGCTTGCAGTATTTTGCAGATCATCTCTCCATCTTGCCGGATAGCATCCTACGTCGGTCTCTACTCAAGGACCCGTTAACCCCAAAGGTTCTCAGTTCTTGGTCAAATATGGTCACTTCAGCTTAAAAATCTATGAGCTATGTCAGCAACTTTGGTTCTCTGTCGGATAGTCTCATAGGCTATGGCAACTGCATCGTATGCGTGTATACTATAGTGACATTAATTAAAGAACTGCCAAAAAGCCATTTCCTTATTAAACAATTCACGGATCTTTGTTTGAGCCTTTTTTGGTTGAACGACATTAACTGGTTCTTCACATTTTACATCCAGTCAGCCCAACCCGCCTTTTTAAGGTCATCGGTAAAATCTAGGCAGAAATCAGCCCACGCTTTGTTTGTGTTTGTGCACACGGTTAGTATGAGGTCGTGGGCTAACCATTGTGGAAGAAAAAACATGATTACATGAACGTTATCTATAAACTGTGGTTTTTGTGTGACACCGGTAAAAACAAAAAACTACATTGAAAATAGTTCTTCCAGGAGCCCCTGTGTTAAAGATACTAACATACGATAAACTTATAACACAACTCGTTTTTCAAAATTGGGGTAAAAAAGATTTGATGTCTGCTATCTAAAGGCTATAATAACATCATATGGGAAAGGTTGTTTTTCTGCTCATATGTATTTTCGTGCCAGAAAAATATTCGCGTGTCCCAAATTCGTCAACATAAATAGATTGGACAGAATCCATTGCACTATACAACTGTATCGGATGGACAATCCAGTTAGCAAGACGTGCATTGGACACGTTACTGATGTTTATAGACGTCCAGAGTGACCGTGCCAATTATCATATTGGTTGGATTGAGTTCGATTGATCTGATGTGTTGGATGCATTGGAGAATTGAATTTAAAGGTTCTTGTATTTTTTGTTTTTGATATAAAATTATAATCTGTTCTGATTACGGTTCATGATAGACAACAATTTTTAAAATAGTTCAATATATAGATTTTTTTTGAGTTCTTTGGTCACTTAATGTTGAAGTTACATAGCTTTGATAACATTAGCTTTACGTAAGCATTGCATTGCAGACCGTCTACGATCTTGGATTGATGTGAAGTAGAGTCAGCAGCATGTTTCGTATCACACCGAGATGAAAGATGAAATGTTGTTTACCTGCAACAAAACACAAAATAATGTTTCATAAAACTGGAAACATCTGCTTCAATACAAAAGAGTTTGTGAATGTCACTTCTTTATTTAGTAGTACTTAGTAAGAGTAAAAAAAATATTTTTCTAACTTTTCTAACTCGTACGCTTACACAAAATGAGAAAACAATCATCATTCATTCGATATATCACTCTTAGATGCAACTTCTCTGGTCCCTAATCATCCCACTGTTTTAGAACAAAGAAAACCATAAATCACCATAACAGCACCATGATACCACCATCCCCAATCAGTATAACAAGTCAATATACACGTCCACAACGGGCAATGACGGGCATTATCCTTGTAGGGCCGCAAACGACAGTACACGGCCTGATTTTAATCATGACATCACATTTGAGGCGCCCAATTCTGGGAGATAGGCTCCGTAGGGTAACCATATCATGTTTATGGGCAGGATATTTTTATGGGTGGTTTTTGTCTGCAAAGGCACGAAATTATTTGAATATTCACACAATATGTATCAAAATTTTGAAGAAGATTTAAACAATAGCAGTTCATTTAGGCATCATCTGCCTAGCCTATTCCCAACTATGTTGGGGTCTTATATGGAGCAGGGGGGGGGGGTTATATGGAGCGAATGCCTATCTGACCTGACCTCCACAACCCAGTTACCGGGTAATACGATACCCCTTGGTAAGACTGGTTGTCAGACTTTCTGGGTTCTGACTACCCGTAACGTCTGTCAAAGTTCTGACAAGACAAATGACAGCCGAGACCAACAGCTTAACGTGCATTCCGAGGGACGGAGGAGCTCGTGGCTAATAGCAGTTCATTTAGTAATTGTAGAAAATATGAAAGTTTTAGTAAACAGAACCATAAAAATTGTGTTTAGTCTAGATTGCAAATGCGAAAACTATAAACATAAGTTTTATTACTTTTTGTTTTATTTTTAGTGTAAACACGAATGCAATCATGCGAAATTCAACGGGGACAAGTAGCTCCAAATATATTTAAATATGTTCAAGTTAAGCTAGTTAAAATTTAATCAGCTTTATTCCTGCTTGTCTGCTGTTTCTGTAGTCACCCTACACTCCATACCCTCAGCGCTAATGTACTGAAATTTCATTCGCCTGTGAGTTTAAAGCGGACGAATGAAGCGATTTTTTTCTGTTAACCGTTATTGCTCGATGCTTGAGTACAGCGCTTCAGCGGATTTTTTCGCAAAAACCTTCATGAGATTTGGTTAACGCATGTGATTGTTCGGTAACAAGATTTTGTGGAATATTTGAGAATGCTTTTGAAATATGAATGTTTTTGGAGTAGTAGGTATGTTATTGTAGTTGCTGAGAGAAAGAGAATATACTTGTCGAGATGTACCGGTGCGGTCAAGCTGAGCTTGCCGCTATTTGACCTCGGATGGGTTACCATATTTGATTGTTTTAATATTTTGTTTAGTTACATTATATACGAACTTTATTCAGTACCATTAGAGAATTTCTACGATGATCATCATCCTCATAAACATCATACATAATTATAATGAATCTGTAATATCGAGTTTATGTGCGCTTATCTCAAAAACGGCTGAACAGATTGAGATGAAATTTGGTACTCACATAGTTTATGACCTGGAATATAGGATACTTTTATCTCGGTATTTCAACCCAATTTAAAGCCCAAAATCGCAGGCAGAAGCTAGTAAAGAATAAAATGATTTACAAATCTATTAAGGGTAAAAAAAGCTTCATATAAATAATCAAGCAATATACGCTGTTCAGATTGGTATAAAATCGCCATAATCTATCTCGCGTGAGAGGAGGTCATTATGGCGATACAATCTATCTTACAGGAGATGAGTCGTTTGTTTCAAATTGGGCGAACTGGTACAACATGTCGTTCTCAATTGAAAAGGGGGAAAATTCGCACGATGAAATTGCAAAAAATTTTTAGTTGTGGTACTGAAATAGTTGTATTTTAAAGAAATTAAGAAAGATAAAATGCTACTTCGAGTTTTTCGTAAACATGGTTGTAAAGGTTTATAGAAAGGTTACAAGGTGTGTAGGTTATAACTGAAACATATTGTTTTGTTTTATAATTTTCAGAAAACTTTTAATATAAGCTTTGTTATATGAAGGACTATATTGCCATCATAAAGAAACAGATATCTAAATATTTTTTAAATTTTGAGTTATAAACATACTATAAACATACTATAAACGTAATCAGCAATTTTAATTTTCTGATTTGAAATATGAACTTAACTCAATATCGAAAAAAAAACCGGGTGCGCGAATTAGTTCCTTTAGTATGAGGGAAAAACCACGGGAAAAAGCAATATAGCAATATGCAATATAAAGATTTTTTCGTATGTAAAAAAATCTTTATGAAATATTTGAATTTATATAGCAAGTGTGACGGTGGACATGAAGGAAATGAACTAATATTTTATTCTTACAATCTACCTCATGTGTCAATTGGTCTAAAATGCGACTGCTATGAACAGTTTCGGGTTTTATTCCCGGTTCAGGCCAAATCCCTTTTGCGGGTTTAAGTAAATTCATAACGCAGACAGGACTATTATAGTTGATAGTATTATACCCGCGTGACCAGCATATTTAGCCATCCGTCCCCGACTGCTAAACTGAAAACAATTGTTGTCGTAATTCCATGTCAGAGGCTATCAGACGGATTTGAGAAAACTCTAACACTAGGGCGTGTTATGTTAGTAAACCTACAGCCTACACGATGAAATGAAGATTATTACATATTTTTTTATTTAGTCAGAGCCGCGAGTAAGTGCTGTATAGCAAAAAGTACATATACCTATGGCAAAGACCTTCTAGAGACCTCAAAATAGTTCCATTAGCAAGCAACCCCTTCAAATATCTCTAGAAAACTCAACAAAAATCGTCAACGTATTTCCAAGATAATACGTAAATCAGTACATCTATCATGCCTAAGAACGCGTTACATTATGGCTCGCTATCAATCTTGCAAGCTCCAGTCGATTTGTTCAGCCAAATTGGGAGTTTATTCTTTTGGCAAATTGCTCTCCAGCCTGTGTTAGTCCGTATAATCTGTGAGAAAATAATGATTTATTAAGAACTAGCTGTTTTTCGCGGTTTAACCCGCCTCCTTTATGCATCCGTATAAAAATTAACCCAGAACTGTCTTCCTAGGTCCTTTCTTTATAGGTTCCTTCTACCTTTATACCAAATTTTATCCAAATCGGTTCAGCCCTTTTACCATGAAAGCGTAACAAACAAACAAACTCACTTACGTATTTATAATTTAGTTAGGTTTAGGATTAAAGACGTAGAATTTTAGTATGAAGGTATTTTTTTGGAGCTTTAATTAAAGATTAATATAAAAAGTAATTAAATTTCTATAGCACAAACTGCGATTTGAGCTATCGTGGTGATAAATGCTCGTTCTTTGCTTGTACCCAATCGGACAATAAAGATAATAATGATTTAACCTATCTTTCTTTATAAATTAATAGAAATCTAAGTTTGTGTGTTTCTTCTTTATGGGCTCCTTAACCATTAAACCGATTATGATGAAACTTTAGTGGGTTCTTCTGGTCTGAAAAAACCGTGTCATTGCAACGCGGTGCAAGCCAATTTTATATAAAAATAACTGAACCAAATAAAAGCTTGTGAAGATTCTAGAAATTGTCACAGACATAGTTTAATTTGACTTCATTAGAGTTGTTACACTTGATACCACACACACATGATACCAGTCTATTATTATCTCTTCGGTCAAAACCTCTTCTCATACAAAGAAAACTCATTGCCCACCACGCTTTTTCAGTATATACATATTTTGTTCCGAGACAACTTCAACTATCTTTCTCACCTAACGCTAGTAAAAATGTAACAGTCGTTTGTAAATCTGGTCAAATAATTATGTTCTAAGAAGCGTTATTCAATTCATTTAGGTTTTAAAAGTGTAATTTAGAAGAATTCCTATCATTTTCTTAGCTAATGTTAACGCTTTAACAGTTAATTGGTAAACAGCTTTGTCCATATTCATGAGTACGTATGGCTATGCATGCCACGGAACATTCCTTGAATATCTGTCAATGGCCTTGCATAGCCAATATGATATATTCTGTCTGTCTGTATATTTATATCTTTACTAGCTTCAGCCCGCGACTTCGTCCGCGTGTAATAGTGGTGCTCCGCTCCTATAGGTTTTAGCGTGATGCTATATAGCCTATAGCCTTCCTCAATAAATGGGCTATCTAACACTGAAAGAATTTTTCAAATCGTACCAGTAGTTCCTGCGATTAGCGCGTTCAAACAAACAAACGAACAAATTCTTCAGATTTATTATATTAGTATAGATAGATAGAAAGCATAATAATATGATCGAGAAATTCTGCATCGATTTCGACTAATGAACACGATTGAAGCAATACCTAAGCCAATCAATTAGCTTCAAATCAATGCTCGTTACAAGGTACAAATATTAAAAACGCGAAAGTTTGTAAGAATGTATGTATGTTTGTTACTCTTTCACGTAAAAACTACTCAACAGATTTGGATGAAATTTGGTAAACACATAGTTTATAACCTAGATTAACGTATACGATACTTCTTATCCCGATGCGCGAAGTAGTTCCCTCGGGATGCGGGTGAAACCGCGGGGAATAGCGAGTTCTAGAATAAGCAAAAGTCTAACCAATCATATGGCTCCACATCTATACTCAAGTCAAGACTTATGCTTGAGTATCTATCTTTGATACCTTACAATCAATCACAACTGATTTTGAAAAAAAATAATTACTAATTAAAAAAAAAACCTTTGCAATGGCTCCTCTCAAATCGCTTGTGATCACAATATTGCTAAACAATAGTCCAACAGAAACTCCTTTCTATTTCAACCCTGTAGGTATTTATAACCCTGTACTGCCGGCTGCGGTCTATTTGATCCCTGACACGAGGTATCTGTTACAACAGGGTTAAGTTTTGCCTTCGAGGCATTGCTTAATTTAAATGTAACTTGTCAATATCAATCTATCTACCGGTTGAAGTAGAATTTATTAGACGGAAAAATATTTTAATTTAATTTTAATTTGAAGCAATGATGCTAGCCCGCGTTAATTATGTTTATATACTTTTTTGATGCCCAAGAGAAGTATGTTGTAGTCATTGAGCTATTAAAAAAATAAGTGCCTCGGTAAGCACATAAAACAAAAAAATAAAGGTCTTGCGCCTGATCTCTCCTGGTCGTAACGGATTGCCGTTAAATCGGACTATGACGGTGTGAAAAACCGGCCAAGTGCGTGTCGGGCCACGCGCAGTAGGGTTCCGTAGTAGGAGTTAGTTAGTCGACAACTCTGTAACCGGTTGAGCCTACTTAGCCGTGATAGTTTTCCTTGTAAGTTCATTACATGTGCTACGTTTGTGAATTTTTTCACATTAATAGGCCATTCACAGCCATTCAAAAGTTAGAGGGGGGGGGGGATACCCGTATCGAACAAAAATTTGCACTTAAAAGCTAGATATTTCACAAATGGCTCGCTAAATCGAAAAATAGTCTTCACACACTCATATAATATTTTTGAAAGACCAATCTAACGATACCCCATACGCAGGGGTACGCGAGAAAAAAAATCATCCCCACTATACCTGTTTGGGAGCTACCTTACAAAAAAATATTTATCAAAATTTTATTTTACCACTTTCTCGGCGTGAACAATACATATACATCCACACAAAATTTCAGCTTTCTAGTAACAAGAACCTAGGAGCTATGCCGCGGATAGACAGACAGACAGACGGACATGGCAAAACTATAAGGGTTCCTTGTCGGACTACGGAACCCTAAAAAGAGAGTGCACTTGTATGTGCAGAAGGTGCGCAAGTTCTTGTGCACATACTTGGCCAGTCTCAATTGAGATTGGCCGCCATGACCGAAATCTTTCAGTTCTTTTTTTAAATAAATACCTAAAACTATTTTATAAATACTGTCATAGCCATATTATATTAACCACAATAATATTACATTCAACATATCAAAAACATTTACCTCTCTTGCCACAAATTGTGGTTAGGATTCACAGTCAACATAATATCGCGCTTGTTTCCCCGAACAGTTAGGCAGAGATACAATACACATACATTACGCTAATATGTTGTTGTCTATGTAATAAAGGTTTAATGCCATCAAACAGGTACAATGCTAAACTGTAAACAGCTATTGAAAAAAATCTCATCGAAAAACCTTATGACATATGGCACATTTTCTAAATACTGTTTAGAATATAAAAAAAAAGATGGAAATGAGAACCTCTTCCTTTTTTGGAAGTCGGTTAAAAAACCCAATAATATCAAATCGTGGAGGTAGCCACACGTCTGGGACGACCTCCAGCAAAATGGAATGACGATCTGCCGAAAGGTGGCAGGAAGAAGTTGGATGAAGATAATTAACTTACGTAATTCAGTGAGATTAACCGAAAGTAAAAACTCAGAAGTAACAAAACTGTAGGAATACAATTTCAGATACAAACCACTACTCATCCACATCTCTCAAATTGTGTGATGGTTTTCAACAGTTGTTTTTGTGATTTCGGAAAGTTCTATTCATCAACTGTAACATTATTTTATAGGATAACCTTAAATTTTATGCCCGTAGGTACCTTTAAAATAATGAAGGCCTTATTAGCTTTATATCATTCTAATATTGTGCACAATCTACAAAAATGAAGAGTAAAATATATTTTTTCGATTCCACTGAACATTCAAAAAGTTTAGCACATTTTTTTCCTCTCAGCCACCCAAACCCCCAACGCGACGGAGGTCATCCCGACCACTCATTAACCAGATAGACGCCGCTGTCAGCATACTCGCCTCATATATTTTAACAAGCCACGCTAATTTCCCATTTATTGTCCATTCTCATATAAAATACGTTATTCGGCCGCAAAAATAAGAATTAATGATGATCTGATTACTCTTATTTTTATTCTTGTCATATTTTTGCTTCGTAAATTGCTTTTTCGTTGTTTTCTTTGTGGCTGTACTAATGTGATTTTGATATTGAATCTCATATTATTAGGAGTTAGTGCCACCTGTGACTTATGATATTTCCAGCCGTATTTGTACATACAAAAGGTTATTCTTATTCGCTAATGACCCTGAAACTCGGCAACATATCAAGGATAATGTAGAACCTACTAAAGTTAGTTTTACGACAATCTCTATAATGCATTTTAATAAACTTAAAATCCACTTTGTATAACAAACAGAACACTGTCTTGCCATAAAATGCAACTCTGTAAACCGTGAAGTTATTTAAAGCAATTTTATCTGCAGTAAAATTTCGAGAAATTTCACAGATATTAATTCAGCAAACACACAAGCCTTCAACAAACTTGCATTTAAAACGAAAACTCCAACAATTCACTTCACTAACATTAATCATTCCAGTAGCAAGTTATCCTCAATTTTTCGTAGAACTGCAATCAGTTTACTGTCGACACGAATAAAAGAAAAGCTTGAACATAAGTAACAAGACAATATCGACGCGCTTTCGACGAAAATACCCCTCGTAGACAGGTTGCGCGATAGATTATGACGTGCCCTATCGCGTTTAATAAAGCTGTGCTTTTTAGGGTTGAGTCCAAGTTCCATATAGTATTTTCATATATTTTTTTTTCCAAAGGACTCGTAGCTAAGTAACAATCGTGCGGATTGATAGATCAGCTAGGTTGAGCTGCGCTATCCGCGTCAGTCTATGGATGGGTGACCATTTCCTTAACACGGGAGAATAAGGATGATTATTTTTCCGACCCAAATATCGACCAATAGAATTGCACCATTCGACGTCACGTGGTACAACCATAAAACGTCGTCAAGTTTTTCAGGAAAAATCACTCGCGCTTCGCGCTCGTGATTTTTTATCCTGAAAAACTTGACTCCTTCATTTGTTTGCAACGAACCTATCGGGAAATACCCGATAATTTTGAAACTCTTGTGGTATTATAAGTGAATATTGCGTATTTGTTTTTTTGCGAAAAATCTTCACATATATTATTATTATCTCAGAACTCTGGCCTCACTTTATGACTATTTTTGTTTAAGAATTATTTTTTGATAATTAACTTGATTTGAAAAACATTCTCGTCGAGTATAATCACTTTTTTATGAAGTCGGTAAATAAAATATATGCAACTGTATTGATAGTGCTGCAATCATTTATTTGATTTGAAAATACATAATATACGTGAGGTTTTTCATAAACTTGATAGGTACTCTAGTACTGTTTTGTAAGACTTCTCTTGCCAAAGTTTGAACTCAATACACGCAACTTTTCTTACTTTTCTTACTTTCCCTATTTAAAAGTGCAAAAGTATTCGATTGTTTAGGTTTTCTGGGAGAATTTCTTGGTTTTCAATTATTGAATTAAAATAGAGTTTCTCGAAGTTTCTCCGCGTCTTGAGAGAACTACTTCACGCACCTGTATAAAAACTTTAATTTCTTTCAATTTCGTCTAAATTGGATCAGACATTTTAGAGTGAAAGCGTAACAAACAAACATTCGTATTTATAATATTAGTCAGGATTTACTCAGATTTTGGGCGACTGACCAACAGCGCAATTTTCAATCTAAAAGTATTGAAATACTTTTAGAAGTAGGTTTGTGCAATAACAGGAAATAAAGAAGGATTCGTAAGACAAACCAACAAAATGCCGTGCTAGTGATAGATAATAATAATTTAACTAACCATAGTTGACTAATTCGCAAACAGAACGCTGAAAATATCCTCAATATTTTAAAGAATAGTACTATAAAA
This sequence comes from Pyrrhia umbra, assembly GCA_963891755.1. NCBI lineage: Eukaryota > Metazoa > Arthropoda > Insecta > Lepidoptera > Noctuidae > Pyrrhia > Pyrrhia umbra. The sequence continues at coordinate 7,818,552 of OY982935.1, forward strand.
TTTCAACTAAATTGTCGTTCAAAGTCACAAAAACGTCAAGTACTGCATTTACCTGCAATATTACTACTCAATAAAGTTATTTTTAAACTAAATAACTTATTTTTTTACTATTCCTTTCTTGTAAATCTGTAAATCGTTTCTATTATGATTGAACACCTGTATGACTAAGACAATCAAGAACATTAAAGCTTACTTTAATAATAAAAAAAAAAAAACCCGACAAATCGCTACCGCTAACTCTTATCACAGATACCCCTACCCCCGCTACTTCCACCTGCACCCTTCCACTTTCAATATCAATCTATATCAATAATCAAATCAGAGTACCTCCGGCGGGTAAATCAACTTTTTAACGTTGTTACTCAACTGACTTTGCTTAGCTGCACGTTCTAGCATTAAATTGGGATATTGAATCATCCTACGGGTTAGTCTAGGGAATATTATTTTAGGCTAGGTTTTATAAAGAATTTGATCGTGTAAAGTCTGATTTGTTACGCTTGTAGTCTTAGTCATAAGATAACTAGATGACCCGGTGAACTACGTAACACCAACATCTGTATTAACTTTATCTCTGTTTCCGTTTAAACCTTCCCTGGACTACGACAAACGTTTCAAAACCAAAATCAGTTACATCTTTCATCTTTTGGTGTATATAATAAAGAATATTCTACTCTATTCTATTCTACATCGTCCCAGCCGTTCTCGAGTTTTAGCGAGACTGACGTACAGCAATTTTTTATTTATAAGATTGGACGATGTTTAGTCACATTCAGAAGAGGTATTAAAATATGTGTAATATAAGGGTTAATGCGAAATTTTGTGAGGATGGAGGTATGGACATTTGTTACTTTTTCACGCAAAACCTGCTGAATGGATATGGATGAAATTTTGTACCCACATAGTTTATAACCTGGATTAACACAGGATACTTTTTACCAGAAAAAAGTATTTATTCAAAATTGTCACAGACTTTGATTTACAAGTAAGTTTTAGTAAGGAATAAATCATCCTAATAATTATAATAACAATAATCACAATACATTTCATGATATACATTCAATATTTTAATTTACACATAAATAATTCAATTATCAATGATCCAATAAAATATCAAGCCAAAACACAATTACAGGAACTAAATAAAATTACTATTAATTTAAATAATTATTATATTGATATTCAGAATAGATTATAAAAAATAATATAAATTCTAAATTATAATTCTCATAACAAATCTGATCCGAGATAAGATATCAAACAAAATGACAATTACGGGAACAAATGAAAATTACGCGTACAATAAAAACGTTAGCGTAAACTAATTATGGCGTAACTCAACACTAATCTAATATATTCGGAGACGGAACGCGAGTTAAGATGGCGACATTGGAAAGATATTATAATTTATACATGTAGCTGTATTTATATAACATGATGTTGTACGGAAATTAGGATATTCGAAACTTGTAATTAAATGGTCGATTTTTTTAATACATGTAGCTTTGATAATTTTATTTAAACACTAGCTTCTGCCAGCGACTTCGTCCGCGTGGAATAGTGGTGCTCCGCTCCTATTGGTCTTAGCGTGATGATATATAGCCTATAGCCTTCCTCGATAAATGGACTATCTAACACTGAAAGAATTATTTAAATCGGACCAGCGGTTCCTGAGATTAGCGCGTTTAAACAAAATGACAACATTTCCCTTCACTGCTCTGCTCCTATTGATTGTAGCGTGATGAAAAGTATACTATAACCATCTCAAGAGTATGACAAATAATTGTACCAAGTTTCATTAAAATCCGTCGAGTAGTTTTTGTTTCTATAGAGTTTATACAGACAGACAGACAGACAGACGGACAGACAGACAGACAAAAATTTTACTGATTGCATTTTTGGCATCAGTATCGATCCCTAATCACCCCCTGATAGTTATTTTGGAAATATATTTCATGTACAGAATTGACCTCTCTACAGATTTATTATAAGTATAGATAGAAGATAGATAGATATAGAAGATAGATTAACATAGCTTATACAAATATTTTTTTAAGTATTTTTTGACAAAATCGTATAGTTGTTTTTGATAACCATTATGAGCCTTGTTACAACAGACAGATATGTATTAAAGTTATATAGATCATTAATACTATATAAAGCTTTACATATATACGTAAGTGTGTCGTAATATTAAGAACGTGTCAATCAATGCGTGTTTGCTCTTTTTTTCTATTAAGCAGAAAGCGACGGGGGGTTATACGTGTACGAAGGTAATTTAATTCCATCGCCTCCCTAAACAAATAAAGGATATGAGAGTCCTGATTTTGCCATTCATGGGATGAATTGGGCAATCTTACTTCGGGTCTGTTTGACCTCGGCGATTGTGTGGGCGGGGTCTTTTGTGACATCGGCAGTCGACGGGTTGAATGTTTCAATAGTTTGAAATAGTGATGGTGGCGTAGTGGTTAAGGCCCCTGCATCTCGTGTACGAGTGTGCGGGTTCGGAACCTGACAAGTACCAATGTGACTTTTCTAAAGTCATATATGTACTTTCTAAGTATATCTTAGACATCACTGACTAACGGTGAAGGAAAACATTGTGAGGAAACCTGGACTTAAAGAGTCTGAAATCGCCAATCCTTCTTGAGCAAGCGTGGTGATCAATGCTCATGGCTTCTCTGTGTGAGAAGAGGCCTGTGCCCAGCAGTGGGACAATATATAGGCTGATGATAAGTGGTTTAAATAGCGAATTAGATTATTATGCATTTCATACCTACTCGTTATTTTATTCTCCGCGAAACCGCGGGAAACATGTGTGTCAATAATTTTCAATACCCCGTCAGCATTCGAAAAACTAAACAGCCAAAATTATGTTGTCCACGCGGGCGAAGCTAGCTCTGTATACAAACTGAAACTAATCTATTAATGAGGTACCACTTTATATTGGATTGGAATCTCATTATTTTCTACTACCACCGTAACCGCTCAGTTATGTAGTGTTAAGATTATAATTGTATTACATAATTGCATTGTTCAACATTGTTGGTTAATCACTAACTATAATTCATTATCCACGGTTGACGTCTACAGTGTGCGTGGAATAATTAGCAGGCGATAAGGACATGTGTACACTGTATTGCAATTATTAGATAGACTTCTTCGTCTTATCGTGTGGTCTGTAGGTTTACCTACTAACCTAACAACTCCTAGTGTTAGGTTTTTCTCAAATCCGCCTGACGGCCTCTGACGAGGAATTGTAACGACGACTGCTATTGTGGTAGCAATCGAGGCCGATGTTTTTTTTGTCGGATGGGATATCATCAAATGACCCATCACGTGGGTGGGGCAGGTAGGAGTGTTAGACTCTTACTGACTAAAACCCATTCATGTTCCTTTCTCAGCTCTTTCTATTCCGGGGGTGCGGTATCTCTTTCGAACGTCCCGCAGCCCCGGCAGGTTACCCTGGGCTGAACGCACGGATAGGTATAACCACCAACTTCCTGACTCTGAGTTGCGTTGTGAAATTAAAAACCCAGAAAGCGCAAAGATTTCGGCAGGACCCAAGGATAGAACCTGGGATTTCGTTTACAGCAGTTGCGTTTTAGGACCACAAAGCCAACGAAGAAGTCAGTCATTAGATAAATTATAAATAAGAATGAGTAAATAAAATGCAACCCCTTAGGGGGTGATGGAGTTTGAAGAGAAAAGTCTAACATCTACTAGAATAAGTGAGGGGAAGTGGTAGTTTGATCTCCCTATTTCAACTTTGGCGCTGGTATCACCGACGCATTATTAATTTGCTTATTGCAGGGAGTTTAGCTTACACAAAATTCCATCACAGAAGAACAGTCACACCAAGAAACTACATAATCCTACTTTCCACGTCTCCTAATTCCAAAACCGGATCATTTTTACTACCGTCCACCCACAATCAGGCCATCTAGCATACGTTCCTCAAAATAACAGAAACCAATACATTTTTACTCCTTACCCCTCACAGGAGTAAGGGGGGAGAGAGGGGGAGAGTTTACGAGTGTCATAAAAGTGGATAATATACTTAGTCTGAGGGTTGGGACTCGTGATCGAAATACGTTAGTATCGACAATTTATTTCGTACGAGTGCAAATGAAAAGGCCGGATTAATGTTGTCTTGCAAAGCGAATGAGAATTCGTGGTAATTAATCCGATTCGTTCCTGACCTATCTTTCGAACATAAAGACTGTAAGGCTTTTTACTTCAGTACTACGTTATTTCTTTATCAAAATAACTATGTTATAAAGAGCTTAATCCTAGGTTTTTAGGAAGGTCGCTAGCCGAGTCCGTGATAGTATAGTGATCAATGCTCGTACCTTCTTTGTTTGAGAAGAGGCATAGGCTCAGCAGAATCACAACAATAAAAACAACAACAATATACAGGCCAAAATTAGACGATACAATATTTAAATTGTATTACATATAGTTCAGTCTCTTATTGCCATTTACATTAATCTGATCAGCCTTTTGGAAACAAAATTTACAAAAAATCAAGTGCACATTAACACTTATTTATTATCTTTGATACGAGTTCTATTTCTAAAGCGTCAGTAAATAAACCTTTGCCAAAGGCCTTTTTCATTATTAGAAGTTTAAAAGCCTCCAACACGTAGTATCAGACATTATCTCTCTCCAACATTACGCTAGTCCGATAAAATGATGTTGTCTAGATGAACTCGTACACTACTTCGAAAAACCCCTTACTGCCATCATAACGTGCCACAATGTCGACTAACATCACCTTTACACATTGTAACGTCCATTACAATTCAATAGAATCTTTACACCCCGATCAGATAGGATACATAAAGTTTAAGGACGCAGTTTATACCTAAAGGAGAGCATACTCATGGAGGCTTAGTGTATGTGTTTAAGAGCGTCGTAAATACGGCAACATTATTGATGACACTTCTGTATTTTTGTTTTTATTTTCATTCATTTAGGTGTCTTCTGATTTTATTGGTGTCAGAAGGAAGTTCTTCCATTCTTAGTAGAGTTATATGTGGAGCTTGTTAGTTGGTCAAATAATTAAAAGCACTAGTCTGAAGTTCTTAATTTGATTACCATGTAAATGATGATGATGTCCGGTTTATTTCAAACGGTTGTAGTCTTAATGGCAATTTATTCGATTGATGACAATTCATAGCATTTACATAGCTGGTGCAATGTGAATGGAAATATAGTTTTTAAGCAAGTATACCTTTGACAAAATTCTGTTGTCAGAACATAGGTATTATGTTGTTATGTTACTCTACTGCTACTGTTTATGTAAGTTTGTATGTAGGGGGTTAATTTCCAGAACTGCTTGTTTAATTTTGAGCATATTTTTCCTAATGGGAATCTATATACGTCATCTGTAAGTGCCAGGTATGTTTTATGTCCGTCCAAGCAACATGGGTTAAATGTATTTAGTGAACAGTGGTGCAAGGCAGCATTAGAGAGCAAATAAAAAGAAGGAATGAAATAAAATCTGAAGTCGTAGTGGTTTAGTGGGTAAGGCACTGCACCTTGAGTAAGAGTGTGCGGGCTCGAAACCTGGCAAATACCATTGTGACTTTTCTAAATTCATATATACTGACTAACGGTGAAGGAAAGCATCGTGAGGAAACCTAGACTAACAGTCTGAAATCGCCAATCCGCTTTAAGCAAGCTTGGTGATCAATGCTCATGTCTTCTCAGTATGAGAAGTGACCCTTATCTAAAAGTGGGATAGTAAATAGACTGATGATTAATTAAGTAAACATGACGTAATACAAATTGTCAAAAATAAGTTCTAATACCACATGACCCTTATTTCATATTCGCTTCAGTACTAGTAATAGTTTTCCGAATCAGCTGTCTATTTCTCACGAAACTTCTGGAACTTTCCAGAGCTGGGGATTGTATTGGATTAGTTTATGCTATCGGTACATTGAGTTTGGAGGTAATTATTCGTTTTGGGTAAAGTGAAGATTATTTCGCGAGTGCCTAAAAAGGATGGATAAAGTACCTACCTTGTATTATACTTACTTCGAACATCATCGTGAATAGCTTAGTCTATTTTCATACCTACGTATTTTATATAGATAAAATGCCTATGCCTAAGATCGACGAATCACAGTCAGGGCTAACGGCTTATCGCGCTTTCAGAGGCATACAGGGGTCTCGCCATGATAGGGAATAGTCACCCATCCACAGAATTATTTTAACCTTGATCAATCAATCCAAGCAACTGATATTTTATTTTTAATATGACTAGCTGTTTCCCGTGGTTTCACCCACATGCTGACGGAACTACTTCATGTACCCGGGTAAAAAGCCATTAGGGTCCCAATCTATGTTTATGACAAATTTTATCTAAATCTGCTCAACCACTTTGAATAACAAATGAACAGTTGATTAAACTTAAATTTGCATTTAAAATATTAGGATAGTGTGGTGTTGTCAGTTTAAAACAAGGCTATTTCTACCATATAACAAAAAGTCTCTAACAATAACATAGTCACCCAAATCCGAACCTAATTGCACCCGGCTACGAAAATGCAAGTGCACACTTTACGACTTCAAGTTTACGACCTGCGACAGTCTGTACTAGTTTACGACGGCGTCAGCAATAACCGACGGGAAGTCGTTTTAATGACGCGACTAGTCTTAGCGACTTAATGACGTCTTAGCAACAATCGTTAATGTGCGCGGCGGTGGATGATTCCTATTTGCTGGTTGGGTTAACCCTTGCAAATTATGTTATTCTTACTAATTGTTGGCGCAACTGTGACCGCAAAGTCCTTGGCGCCATTGAGATAAAATAGACACCTGTCAGTTGTGACAGAGCAGAAAAATTTTGAAGCACTTCCGTTTCTTCCTTTCCGTTTTTGAATACGCCGTTAATATATATTTTGTAATTAGATTCAAACTTAATAGAATATACTTAATTATTCGTTTTAAATAATCTGCGTATTATTTGGGAAAATCGACATCCCAACACTAATATTGTAAATTAAAAAATAATTCTGTCTGTCTGTTGGTTGATACGCTTTTACGGTTCTATTTCTAAAATAATTTCTATGATAAAATAGGGAATATCATTGAGAAACAGTCAAGTGTATGTAATTAAGAAAGTTAAACGCGATTGTTTGTTGATTGTTTGTTGTTAGTTGATTTCATTCTTTCCTTCATTTGACTGTGATTTATTGATTGATGTATAGTTGATCTATTGCATTGTCGTTTAACGCAATCTTTGATTCTAGGCAATCGACGTCCATCAAGACATCGACGTGGAGTAGATCGTGTAGGATTTTCATCTCGACCGCGCAAGACCTAGGTATCAAAACTATCGATCTACACCCAATTGTATCGACTACGACACTATCAAAGCAATTAGATTTTTTTAACGTTGTCTCACAAAATTCAAATTCAAAAATTATTTATTCGAATTAGGCTGAAAATCAGCACTTTTCGATCGTCAAATTTACAAAAGACAACCCCCAAAACGCCCGCCCTTCACCACCTCCTATGTGTTATTGCTGGGAAGAAGAAGTCTTGAACACTAGAAATTACTCCAGTATCGTGGGTGCAGCCGTGACACGCAGCGCGCCACTACGTCAAAAAATCATCATCTGCCTAGCCTTTTCCTAACTATGTTGGGGTCGGCTTCCAGTCTAAACCGGACGCAGCTGAGTACCAGTGCTTTACATGGAGCGACCTCCACAACCCAGTTACCGGGTAACACGATACCTCTTGGTAAGACTGTCAAAGATCTACAAATGATAGTCGGGGCCAACAGCTTAAAGTACTTTTCGAGGCACGGAGGAATCTGGCTATGACATAGATCGTCACACATCCACGGTCCGACCGCGCCAAGTGCAGCTTAACCTTTGATCGGTCGACCCCTGCGGCTGTTACTTAGCCACGAGCTTCTCTCAGCCACTACGTCAAACGTGCTGTCAAATTGAAAAATTATAAAATATTCACTTTAAACCTACATATTTTGGTCCCCCAAGAGATTTAACGTATTTATAAAATTTCTTTGAAACTACAATTAGCTGTAACAACACGCCTCGAAGGGACCGATATAACATATTTAGAAAACACATTAACTACACTACGGTCAGTTAAAATTGCGTGTTTAGTTACATTAACACATTTTATTGTAATATAGTTAACCCGGAAAAGAAGGACGACGGCTTAAATTGTTATTTTATACGTTTAATTCTAATCTGTTTTTGTTTTGTTTTTATCGATTGCTGGTTAAAAATAATATGGCATTTAACTGGGAGTGGTGATTTTATAAAGACCCCAATAATTGAACTGTCAATTCAAAAGATATGGAGGTACGTAATAAGTAATGTTAATGCTTAATATTATTTATATTTATATTTATTTATTGATCAAAAAGGCACATTTTAAGTTTTGTAACGTACATAATGTCCAACAAAACTATACACATAGTTTGTCTGTTGGATCAAAAATAGTTAATGCTGTTTTCTAGTCAAAACGTAAGTGCTAAAAACAAGCTTATTTTACACTACAACGACAGGTCAACTTCAGAACACCCTTTAAGCCGTTGTTGTATAGGTCACATTTTGCGTCATTTTAGCTTTCAGGGTGTTGATTATGAATTATTTTTTTTCCATTTAACAACGTAAGCAAAGGTAAATTTATGGCATTTTTGCAAGAATTTAGTTAACAACACATGATAGAAAATATAGAAGTACATTCCCTGTAATTAAACATAATATTAAAACGAATGATAACACAGGTGCGTACACTTCTCAGATAAATCCCCAAAAATACTAGCAAAATCTTTAGCATACATACGAATCAAAACTCCAGTAGTCCTTAAACAAATACTTCTGCAAAGACCTCCTGATTTTGCACGCACCGCACGAACCTCCACACTCGGATCCTTCTTTATTTATTATTATAAATAATAAAACCGGATCCCGTTCCTCTAGTTATCCGGGAGTGAAATATGTCGTTTGCACGACTTATCCGTGCCTTATTTGGCAAACAAGAAAACCAGAACATTACGCCAACACAAATAGGTGCTTGCGCAAATATTCGGTGCAAATACAGCCCGACGAGGGAAATAAATAAAAGCGAGAAGCAAGTGAGAGACCAGCGAGTTTTGAGTGAGACTGGATGTGGCTATGACTGGATGAACTAACTTGATAAGTATCAAGTCAAAAATAGTTCTAATTCTATGATATTTCAAAACAATGAACGTACCTATAAATCTGTATCAATGTGATATTTTTCAACAGTTTTTTGTTTGAATTAACATAGCAACCCTTTGATATAAATAAATAAAATATATTAGACATTCGTCAGCTTTTATTTATTGCAAATTTATGAAGTTGTCTGTCACTTGATTGTGGATAGAATAAAGTGCTAATCGTTGTATTATTTTAAGTAATTTATTCCCTACATCTGTGGCTGCAATCCTATGGACGAGCAAAAGTATAACAAGATTACTTTACAAAAAAAAGGCTAAGATATCGCATATTTTTTAAGATTTTTTTTAAATTATTTATATTAATTTCCTAACTACACCCACGACTATGCTCCCACTACACTCAAGACACTTCCATTTACTCTACGCCGTAGGCATCAGGCCGTAAAATTTTGAACAGTGGGCTCCACACGTAACGCTGTAAATAAGACTTTACAACTTTCAACCCCCATACCCTGCCCATGGGGGTGATTGTGAACCGTGTGACGCAATAGATAATTAATTGGAAGGTTGTTAAGCGTAAAGTTGGTGGAATAGTCTTACATAATCCTACGCACACGCACATAGCTTTAATTATAGGTATACATTGTTCTTGTGTAGGAAATTAGACGCTTGTTACTAGGCGTAATAACTTTGTTTTTGGGTGATCTGTGCAATGGGGTGTTATATGCTCCTGAGATTATAGTTTTTACTAAGTAAAAGGCATAACTTAGGTTAACAGTGGAAGAATATTAGTACATAAATAGGTAAATTACATCATTTTTGAAAAGAGCTGATACTCTTACACTGCTGGACCGATATTAACCAAACATAGCTAAGAATCACCGCAAGGAAACAGGTTTTCAAATTAAAAAAAAGGCATCGAAATCGGTCTATCGCTTGGCAAGCTACGATGCCACAGATAGATAGACAGACATCCACGTCAAATTTATAACACCCTTCTTTTTGCGTCGGGGGTTAAAAATAATAAGAACGTGTCAATTGATATAAAAGAAGAAGGCCTATGGATATTCTAGCATATATTTTCTTATTCGCAATCCCCAAGAATATGCATCCCTCACAAAATACCTCAATACAACTACCTCAATGCTTATTAGTTCGACAGTCAATATGGCCGGCCCGTGGCCATTTAAATCAAGCAAAAAATGTATATTTTAAAACGTATCCAAGCGGTTGCGTGCTATTATTTTACTTTCAGCATTATTAGCTAGCCTATCTCACTGAAATATTCCTTTCCACTTAATTTATTTATGTGGAAATATTTAACTAAGAGTTTTAATAAGCCTTATCAAGACGGCGGCGGCTCTTTGTTCCGGGTATTTTTAGGTTAAATACTTAGTTTAAGAAATCAGCAGTTGTTTTTTATAGGCGTTGTTGCACGAAAGAGTTATAAGCTTACTAGGTTAAGGTTTGAATTAAAATATTTAAAATGTTCTAATAGGAAAAATCTAGTTTTATACTCTATAAACTCTTTTCGAAATGACGAGAGCTTTACATGAAAAATTAAGAAGAATCCGGCCTAGGTTTGTATGAAAAATAAAAAACAACATTATTGGCGTTGAATTAAAGTTAAAACATATGCAGATCGGTACATATTTCTCTGAAAATGGTACACATAAAATTGTTTTGTTAAAAAACCCAAGTGACATCAACTGCCTATTTACTATCCCACTACTGGAATAAGGTCTCTTCTCGTACTGAGAAGACACGAACATTGATCACCACGCCTCTCAAGGCGGATTGATGATTTCAGGTTTATTTTATGCATTTCTATCCCATTTTCAATAAAATACTTATTTGTAAAGTTACTCAGTCAATTACATTCATACTAAAATAAAAATCTTTTGCGCAAGAGAACGAATCGTAAACATATTAAAATTTGTTTACATGACCTTTTTGCGTGAACGAACATTTATTTTTATATTACACTTTAATAGACATTGAAGTGAAATATATATTCTTTTGATACCGTATTTTAAATATTATTATTGCTATATGATCCTTATTTGAATATAATGGTAAAACTTTTTTGCCTCTCATATGAATAAACCAAACCACCCAAATGTACAAAGGTACCTATCTATATGGATATTACAAATTATATAGGTATAGATATTATGGCTGACAAGAAAACTGTTTTTGAAGAAGTTTCTTGTTGAAAGACTAACATTGTTTTTTTTTTAATAAGTAAAATATCTATGTCTATAAGAAAAATTACATGGCACTCCTTTTTGTTGGCAGTCGTGTAAAAATATTAAGCGTTCCTTTTTTGAATGAGGCGTTATTATGACGCATTGTATCGGTAATAGCACGTGCTTTTGATGAACCTCGTATAAAAATAAACGTCCGAACTCTACTCGTGCACCACCTTGAATCTAACTAACTAAAAACATAAAAAATTAGAATCCGATAGCGATCGTTTTAAATTATTGTTGTAGGCACGTGCAAATCCGCCACGGTTGCGTAAGCAACTGGTTGCATAATGCGAAGAAAATAACCACTGACATTGGTACTACTTAGTGAAAGTATTGCCTACATACTATTCCTATCAAATTTGAACCCTACGTTCCCGAAAATAAGGTTGGGTTTTCTATAAAAGTGCTATTGTATACCAACGACCATCGCGGTCAACGCGTTCTTTTTTCAAATCGTCAATGATGTCACGTTGTGGGTTGACACTGGCCGATATAAAGTTCGGTCGCAGATAAAAAAGTTTTCGGGTGTTGTAAATGAAAAAATGGAGTTTGGTCCAGTTATTGAGAATTCGGGGAATTCTTCTGTTGTGAGAAACGGAGCGTGGGTGGCTTTGAGTAGATAGACGGACGACCTTCTGAAGGTCGCGTCGAGCCAATAAACGAAAGCGGCTATAACCTTTCGTTATAGAGGTTTTTTCGACGAAGTCTATAGTAATCCACAGGATATTTTACGCCAGTATTAATGAAGAAATGGTAAGTGTGGTTTAGGAAAATGTGTGTAGGTCGTGTAGCGCTCTCTTTTATTAGATATTATTTTTTATAACTTCTAGAACGACACGCACCATATGGACGGAATGATATTTAACACAAACATTTTTACAAAGTTTTATTAAATTAATATAATTAATCATTAAATCTTTCAAGAAAGTAGGCATAAAGAACTTATTTTTAAAATCAGTTTTATTCCAATACAGTCTAAATTAATTGACACATTGAAAACAAAATCTAAGTCGGTTAGTTAAGAGTTCAAAATCAAAGATAAGTACCAAGATTTAAGATCTTAGAAAACTGATACAGATTGTATTTATTTACAACAAAATTAAATAGTTTACTACATATAGGAGAAGTGACCTACTCTTTGCAAATAAGTAGCCGGTAAACGTATTTCATATGAATTTTGATAACGTTATTCTAAAAGTAGAAGTTGAGCAACAGGAAATGTTATTTCCGAGTGTTATTCAATAACAATGTTGTTTATAATTTTAATAAACTGCATGAATGCACTTATACTCTCTAAGATCTGAATCCAATAATATTCGAGCAGTTTAAGAGGTCGTTCCAGGAATTAAGACTACCATATTTAAATCTGACAGAAAGGTGCTTGTATGTAGGGGATAATATTTAAAGCAAATAAATCGTTTGCAAAAATTCTTTCACTAACAGAAAGCTGAATTATTTCTGAGTTATATAAAGAACTAGCTTTCCGCTCGCGGCTTCGCCCGCGTGGACATTTTTTTTTACACCTTGGGTTACATTATTCAAGAGTTAGTAGGGATCCCCAATTATTTCTGGAAATAAATATAGCCTATGACACTTCATAAAGATGCAGTTTTCTAACGGTGAAAGAATTTATAAAATCGGTCCAGTAATATAGATAGGCTGTTTTAAATATTACTCGTGTTTGTTTATTTATCTTTTGCAACCATAGCAAAAACATTGTAATGCTTTTTTCGTCCAATGCTTTACTAAATATACTGCTTAAAAGGTTGTTTATAGGGCAGAGTTTTATCCTAGGGCAAATTTTGCTCACTGTAATTTTTGTATCCTCTCATTTATCAGTCTTCTAAAGACCAAAAGATTTTTGTCTGTCCAAAATCACTTCTCACATTCACATTTTTAGCATCTGGCCTGGTTTTTGTAAGGTTTTTTTTTGCCTACCACTGTCTAACTAGGAGTTGCTCTAATTGGCACTATTCTTAAAGTATTTCACACATAACATCACGTACCTAAAACTTACCACAATGGTTAATCGTGCAATACACGATAAGGTACCGCGGTAACATCGATTAGTGAAGAAACTCCGTTTTGTAACGGTGAGCCAAGGATTTGTTAATGTGCTCACAATCTACACACGTTTCTTCATGGTAGAGGTAACAATGTGTCTATAGTAGCTTAGAATTACGGCTCATTGCAATAGGCTTGTTTGCCGATGCATACTGACTTTAAAAAGATTTTGTTTACTAGTATTTCTGCATTCTGTATTTTCTTCTGAATCCAAGTCCTCATCATCATAGATTGTTTATTGTTAGTCGAATGTTGGACGTAGGCCTTCCCCTAACGTTTGACATATCACTTCGTCAGCATGATGCATTCAAATTCTGCCTGCAACTTTTCACACATTGATATTTTACGTCAACTGACCTTTTCACATTTATTTGGGATCATGACCACATTAATTGTTTTCTTGTTAGTTCCTTCTACCAGTCATCTCAGTATTCACCTCCACCCCACTTATAACAAGCTGTATACACCCAGTCACTTCTTTGACTTCTTATTCCTCATAATTCTTTGAGTCACATGGGCTAAATGCCTTCTCAAAATATGTCCCTACTACGATAATCTGATTTCTTTTCCAAAAGCTGTTGCTTCCTTTAAACTCAGATAGGACAAATCTCTAACATACATGTACAAACAGCCCCTTCTTTGTTAATCACTGCTGCAAAATTACTAAATAATAAAACAATATTAACAAAAATATTTTTAGCATATTACCGAATAGGTTATCACTGAATAAAATCTAAGCACCGACATAAACTCGTAAATAATTGCCAGCGTACAAAAACAAGGCATTATGAAAAAATACATTGTGCAAAAAAAAAAATACAACGACCAAAGAGTTATTGACACAGCTCTTGTTTTTAAAATGGCGACCGGTATTGTCCTCTAATGGGGTTCCGTATTCCATTTTTGTATTGTTTCCTCTCATTCGTGCAAAATTTATAAGTCGTTAGCGAATTGTTATTATCGTTGCTTTATTGAGACAAAAAGTTATGTAGGGACATTTTTTGTACTGTTAATTTACTGTTTATTAGAGTAATGGCTGGGTTTTGGAATAAATATTAAGGTTTATGGACAAATATGAACGGCGTGGATGAAAAATGGCCCGGTTCGTAGGGTTTTTATGCTCGTCCTTATCAATTATTCATTTTATCGTTGTTGTGGGGTATATTTAACCACTAAATTAGTCGCCAGAGTGACAAGAAATTGGCATGTAGATAAAATTCCTACCAATAAAAAATGTATCAAGTATTAAGGTAAGTTTATGTTGTATTTACATTTCCAGTTTCATAGTGTTCCCACTATCGCGATACGGTGTACGGTGTTGTAGTTCAGCTTTATTAAATCTTTGTGATAAGGAAACTTTAGTTATTCTTTGTTCATTCTCTGACTAATCGGATTTTGACATTTGGTTCCGAATCGATTTCTAGTCTTAATAATTTATTCAATAAACAGCCTTACTTAAAAATATTTGACCTCCAAGACTTAGCTATACTTCGACGACCATTGACACCGACCGAAAATCTTGAGCGATTTCGGTTCAAGGATCAAGAGAATTCTCATTATTCTTACAACCTAACATTTACACCTAATCTACGCAACATTAGCCTTTATCTCTACGTAATAAAGATGATTGAAAACGAATGAATAACGCTGTGATTTTCTGTAATCGTTTCGGAAATGCTTCGAAGATTTCCTCAGTGCATTAACCTCAAGAGTTTGAACGTTACGTGTGAGGGGAACTCCAAGGTTTTCGCTTAAATTCGGTTCCACTTCGTAACCTTTCGTTATTGTCTTTAGTAACTCTTTATTAATGTTACGTAATTTAGAATTTAGGGGTGCTTAATAATTTGGGAAAAGGCTAGGCAGATGAGCGCGCTTAATAATTTCGTAGGTATGCGGAAGAAGGTTGTATCTCTCGGTAGTATTGCGTAGTATTATGTGGGAGTTTATTAAGCCTGTCAACGAATGGCAAATTACCTATCGATTTATAAATATTGTGCGCTTGCAAATGAGTGATTTGATTAGCTTTCAATAAATAAGAATGTTGTGCATGATGTGTAATTAATGAACGTTAACTTACCATATTAGCTAATCCACGCGGATTATAAAAGCTCCTTGTCTTATAATATTGATACATGAAACTTAGACTTTAATCAAGATACTTAGTCAGTGACGGGCCAGGGACCAGAGGGGATGAGAAGGAAGAAAAATGTTATAGTCAGTAACAATCTGACTCTTCCGCCCACTTCGCCCACAGCGGGAGGAGCCATTTGATAATTTCCCAATCTTAAAAAAAAAGATTAGTAGTCAGTCAACAAGTCTGAGCCTTATTATGATAACACGATTTAGTGAGCCTGATTCCAGTGCGTAAATGAGACGACGTTATTAACCCAAATAGCTCCATTTCTCTCTCCCAGCGGCACTTGAAATGTGTCATAATATATTATACTTTGTTTCCTTAGCAATAATCTCGTTAAACACATGTATATGTCTTTATAGCTCTTAGCTTAGGTGCTTAATTAATAATATATGATATACTGACGTAACTGTCGCGGCCTTCGTGTGAAAGCTAGCTCTCTATTAATCTATGACTCTTGGGAATAAAAAGTCCTTGACCCTGGGTACTGAGCATGTGTGTAATACATACTTTTAAAGGTCAGCAAGTAGAGTGTGTCGAGGCGAGAGAATACTGTTTAAAACGGAATGTTTTTAATGAAATGTGGAATTCCTTTTCTGTTTTCCAGAGTTTGTTCTTGACGATTGTAGTTCTTAAAGAGTAATGCATAAGAAGCATATTAGAAATAGCCTGGCTATTGTTTTTTACTTGATAGAAGGTATAATTATAATGATCGAATCATGTTTTTATTTTAATAAACATACCTTCACACTTGAATCAGAATTTCAGGGTTTATTTATTAACAAAATACTACATGAATTAATTTTAAATCTGGTTCGATTTAAAATTAATTCAATAGTGTTTGCTAATAGTACAATATTATAGTATTTCCATTAAAATGTGAAGGTAACATAAAAGGAGAGTCCTGTATGTAAATAAATGAGCTATAGCTATAGCTAGCCATCGTCAAGCTGTTTTAAAGGATTGCTTGAAATTAAAACTTGAAGAAATCGTACAAGAATTGGGCTAGGTATAGAATATAAACATTATGTCATCATCATTAGCCTATATATATATTGTTCCACTGCTGGCCACAGGCCTATTCTCATACAGAGAAGGCATGAGCATTGATCACCACGCTTGCTCAAGGCGGATTGGCGATTTCAGACTTTTACGTGCAGTTTTCCTCGCGACGTTTTCCTTCACCATTAGTTAATTACGTCTATGATACATTAGGAAGTATATCATAATAACTTTAGAAAAGTTAGAGATTCGAACTCGCACACACGTACACGAGATGCAGGCCTGAACCGCTAGGCCACCACGACTTATTTTTATATCTATACTATCTATACTAATATTATAAAGAGGAAAGATTTGTTTGTTTGTTTGTAGGGTTTTAACTCAAAAACTACTGGAGCAATTTTAAAAATTCTTTCATCGTTAGAAAGCTACATCTTTACGAAGTGTCATAGGCTATATTTATTTCCAGGAATAATTAGGGATCCCTACTAAAACTTGAATACTGTAACCCAAGATGTATAAAAAATGTCCACGCGGGCAAAGCCGCAGGCGGCAAGCTAGTATTGAAATAAAAACAGATATAAAAAGATTTACGAAAAGTTGTGTGAATAATTCAAAATTATAAATCGCCGTCCTATCGCCTACGATCGCCATTAACAGCTGTTACCAACAAATTAATAAAGATTTGTTTTGTTTATAATCACTTTCATTGAAACTTCCTAAAACAAATTACATTTATGCAAATAGCGGGTCTACCTGCATATATTTGAATTAATTAGCACCTCTGTGTTATCGCCATACCTGGGGACAAATAAATTAATATTATTAGTAGGTACAAAGTGATCTGTTTGTATTATTTTACCAGCATGGGTGCTAGAGGATAACGCAAACACTAGTAGGAATTAATTTGTAAATATATTTACTTTCTTAACAAATCTTTAAAAATTGCTTTAAAATTATAGGTATATTGCACAGCCAAAGAAGCAATTGAAAGAAATACAAATAAACATTTTAGCCACATCACTTGAGAAGAGATGAACCAATTTAACACTTTTTTATTAAATTAAAAAAATATATATATTTTTTAGTTCCAAAAAGGTTAGAGAAAAAATTTAACGCGCACGGAAAATGGAAAATAATGGAAATCACATTTTTCCAATGATCATTTTTTCCGAAATTTTGTCACAAAGATTATAATAGGTCCGAAGCAAGACCAGGGCTTGCCGTAAAAGTGGATGTTGGAATGAAGCTAATTATCATTATGAAGTTTGCGTGAAACGTAAAAGTATATCGTATGATTTGCTTGAATGAAATGTTATCAGCGATAATACTTTTAGTCATATATGTAGCGGTACTCATAAACAAACTGACGTACTGTTAATATTCATTAAAAATACACACAAAATATTAGTGTCATACATCTTTGTTAGGCAAATTAGTGTGACATGAGAGAAATTATGCCTGACATTGTAATTCCTAATCCAACCCTATTCTTATCAAGATATAGTTGAAATTCAAGTGAGCTTAAATTGTATTGTCATCCATTTCGTAAGTGACGTTCAATGAACCCGTTTTGTTTATAACAAATGTTATGTAAATTATTATTGTCATTGTAATGTTATTTGTTTAATGTTAAGTATGGTTAAATTCATTTGTATAATGTACATAATTTAGTATTGTCGTTAATCAAAATATGTGTTTTAATTTACGTATGGAAGTTATTGTTTCATTACATTGTCGTAATATTATTACATTCTCGTTATATTATTATAAAGCGGGGTTATTTCAAAATATTTATTTTTACATAGTCATCTTCTATTCTATTTGTTTCAAACTAAGTCGAGTAAGCCGTAAACTGACAGAACTTAGAAGAAATAAATCGGTATCCTTTCCCAGGTCGCAATCTATCTCCTTACCAATGTTCATCTAAATCGGTTCTGCCGTTCTACCGACCAACAAGCAGATTCACTTTCGAATTTATTATATTAGTGAACATAAAGATACTTGCGTTATTCTATATATCTACCTTTTTTTACAAAGTGGTCATACAGGGAGTTGAACCTATTTACATGTGTGTACAGTATCTAGCTGTCTATTTTATTAAAAGAAAGTCATTAAAAGTTATGTTATTCATCAATAGATGGCATAACTAAAAAGTATCACCGCTGTGCCGGTCGGAGTGGCAGGTGTTAGGTTTTTTGTTTACGTTACGTTACGTTTCGTTACGGAATTTCTGGATTCGGTCTCCACGCTCAAGGCCCGCGATAGAAGCTATGCACAAGGCCCGCGATAAAAGCTATGCAGCTTAAAAAAATTTTTTGACCACGTGATATAAAACAAATTGATTTATGAATGACTTGCTTTCCGCCAGCCGCTTCACGCATGTGCTATACGAATTCAAATTTAAAAAATGACAGAGTTTCATACAAACTTTTATCCCCTATTTCACCTCTATAGGGGATGAATTTAGAATTTTTTTTCTTAGTGCACATTTACGTTATTTAAGGAACATTTGTGCAGAATTTCATACTTCTACTAACTGCGATTTCAGCTGTGCGTTGTATGATGAGACTGCCAATCAGTTTCTTTTTATATATATAATTATGGATAAAAAATAAATCAGACCGATAAATTCAAGGTCTCTCGTTTATAATAAGTACTTAATAGCCTCCATAGTAAAGTAGGTACCTGGCTATTAACGTATTTCTGACCGATTCTATTTTTGTGCGCACGCGCCGTCGTCGCTTGTTTTTCCAATCCTAATTGCTATGAATAGTACATGTTTGATTTACAAAACATATGGTTTGGCTTGCTTATCATTAGGGCCTCGTCTATTGTTGAATTCAAATATCATTTATATTCAAATACAAGGCTGAAAATCAGCACTTTTCGAACATCAAATTTAAAAAAGGAGGGCGAAAGACGGCCGGTCTTTCGCTCGCCCTTCTTTTGTTTTTTCGCCACTATTCCTATGTGTTTTTTCTGGGAAGAAGAATTGGTGCAACAAACTTCCCAGCAACACATCTATCTGTTGGGTTTGAAGAACCTTCGATATTATCACCATAATTGTCATCGGTCTATTTATTCTAGGTACCACTGCTGACGATGGACGTTTGAAAAATTGTTTCATGGAATTAGAGAAGGCATTAATCGCTATTTTGCCATCATAAGAAAAAAGGCCGTAACTACTATATTTTTTCGATATTATTTGGAATCAGAAAAAGATTCTGATTACGAATACTATGTATTTATCTCGATATCGAAAAAAAAGTTAGTTACGGGCATTATCTTTATGACGGCAGTATTCAAGCTTGTAGTCTCAATGGCCACTACACCAACGTCATTCAATTTGGCACTTACATCTTATGTTGCCATTGTTACTTTAACGTATGTAGCTGCGACAGAAAACTAAGTACGAATAGTATAAGTAGTTAGCATTTTACTGTTTCGGAATAATTAATCCGATTGTGAATTAATTTTAAATTCGAAGGAAAACTATTATATATTAGCATGGGAAAACTTCTGAAACGATTGAGATAAATTTTGGTATGGAAATAGAGATGGAAATATTTGTCATAGCGAGACTCCTCCGTGCCTCGGAAAGCACGTTAAGCTGTTGGTCCCGGCTGTCATTTGTAGATCTTTGACAGTCGTTATGGGTGGAATCGTACACAACGTAACATAATTGGGAAAAGGCTAGGCAGATGATGATGATGAAATAGCGATGGAAATAGACTATAGCCTAGGGCAGGATTTACTGCTGAACTAAGGAAGATTTTTATTCGGGTGCGTGAATAAGTTCCCTCAGGATGCGGGTGGAACCGCGAGAAACAGCTAGTCTTTAAATATGTCGTCTATTTTGTTCGATGATTTTGTCCAATTATAATTCATTTATTTTATTTTTCATTACAACACAAATATTGTACTCAAGATGATCACCCGCGTAAGACAGTTGATGACCAAGTGGCTAGCTGAATAAGTGTTTGGAAGTCTGCTAAGACTTTTATGAGATATACAATTAATAATAAAACATGTATCAATATAATTAATATGTATAATGATGATTCACATAATAATATTTTTGAAGTATATTTTTAGCTGTGAAAAATAGACCATAATATATCGTAGAAGCGCCGCACTTTTGGCCAAATTTTGTTTAATTTACGAACTGCAAAACAAATCAATGAATCACTCCCTAGCATGGCACGTCTGCAATAACAGAAATAATATACATTTTTAATAAAGAAATACAGTTCGTGACACACGCGCGCCCCGAACGGCCATATCGTGATTAGGTGCGTTATTGGCAGCGGATCACGATAATCATTATAATAATAGAGTGATGCGCGCTCGGTGTCCGCAGTGTGTCGCTCGTGCTGGTTCGATGAACTACAATGACGTGTTTTGCAGTCTAATTGTCTGTGTGTATAGAAATATATATAGTTCAAGGATCAATGATCGATTAAAAGCTTAATTAATCTGAGTTTAGGGTCGATTCGATGTTGTACCGTGAAATGCCTAGACACTAGACCAATGACTGCCTATTTGGTCAAGTGGCCGCATAACGCGACTGCTGATAACGGTATCTCGGGTTCAATTCACTGGTCGGCATCACGTGAGCTTTAGCAAATTTCACAAATCAGCTCGGAGTCAGGAAGTTGGTGGTGTTATACCCCCGTGCCTGGGAGGGCACGTTTAAGTCGTCGTCCCCGACTGTTATCTTGATAGCAGTTGTTGTTGCAATTCCATGTCAGAAGGCCATCAGGCGGGTTTGAGAAAACTCTGACTTATTAGGTTGGTAAAACCTGTAGCTCACACAATAAGAAGAAGAAGAAGACCGTGAAATAAGGTCCGCTTGGAAGGACTTGCGAATTCACATCGCGCACTTTTGTGATGTTATGTCACACTTGAAGACTACTCAATGACGTAGAAGGGAGTCACACTGACTAAAACCTATCCATGTTCCTTCCTTCGCCCTTTGTGTTCCAGGGCCATGGTAACTTTCTCAAATATTTTTGTAGACTGCCATACAGCATGAAATCGCATCGCACAGCAAATGGTCTATTGATGACCGACCAATCTTTACACATCAAGGCCTTTGTATGTAATCATCAGCCCAAATTTTAGAGAGATTATCAAGCCATTTGTTTTTTGTATCGCAAATTATGTTTCAACCTTTTTTAAGTGCCCTTTAGTTATCCCATATGTTAAATAAACTGTTGCATTTTTTATCATAGATGTAACTGAAAAAGAAACCTGAAACCCCTTGAGTTTACAATCAACGTAACATTAGAAGTTGCATAATAGGAAACCTAATTTTTAGCGTCAGTAAAAATCCCTAAATGGTTTAGATACTTCAGAAACCAGTATTTTCTAAAGCAATTGATTCCTTCATTAAAAGGCCAGCTTTTATAGCTCCTTATAATTACTGCCCACCTATTTGATTGGCACCACATTTCTGTAGCAGTCGGTCGTTGATTTCTGATTTCACGCCACATTAAATTTGGCGCCTTTGCAGTTGTAAAGCATAGTACTAAATGTAGACTAGTTTAACTGCCTTGTGTAAAGGTAAAACGTAATATACAAATAGATTAACAGTCCCTAAGTTGTTTGTAAGTGTCGAAGAACTCTCTCTAGTAAAATGGTTTAGGTGAAGCTGGGAGCGACATGTTTTGGTTACTTCCCGACTAGTCGTAGCGACCTAGTGGTTTAGGCATCTATCATCACATCATCTCGTGTATAGTGTGCGGATTCAAAACCTGTCCAGTACCCATGTGACTTTTCTAAAGTCATGTTATGTTTCTAAGTACATCTTAGACACCAATGACTAACGGTGAAGGAACACGTCGTGAGTAAACCTTAACTAAAAAGTCTGAAATCGCCAATACGAATTCAGTAAGGTTATGCATTCTTTGCATCAGAAGAGGCCTTTACCCAATAGTAGGATAGTTAAAGGCGGACGATGATTAACCGACTTCAAAAAGAAGGTTCTATATTTGACCCATACGTATGTTTGTTTTTATTTTACTCGCTCAAATAAATTATCTAAACATCTTTTAGTCTGCTTCATTTTTCGTGGCTTCTTCCCAAATTGTATCCAATCCTCATGGTTACCTACTGCATAGCTGCATCTCTCTCAATCTGGATAGATGTAGGTGGTTGTGGATGGCAAACAGAATTATTTAGTGAGAATCGCTAACGCTTATCACACACCAGAACCCTATAATGAAATACGTTTCCAACCAGATATTTCGTCATATAAAGTAGGTTTGTTAACACAGAGGTAAAAAGCGAACAACAGTCAGTTTTTCAATAGAGTGCACATTCTAGTTTTATACCGTTGGCGCACTGCAGCCGGGTCATTTTGATGCAAAGACCTGGTAAATATTATTCCATATTTTATTGGTATAAGGTGCCATTAGTAGCGAGTACATTTTTTTGTAGTTAAACCCGGAATTAAAACATAAGCAAAGTTATTATAATTTA
This sequence comes from Pyrrhia umbra, assembly GCA_963891755.1. Lineage (NCBI taxonomy): Eukaryota > Metazoa > Arthropoda > Insecta > Lepidoptera > Noctuidae > Pyrrhia > Pyrrhia umbra. The sequence continues at coordinate 7,841,677 of OY982935.1, forward strand.
GTAAGATATAAGGCAAATCTTTTTCGTTGACTGATGGTTAGTAGATTTTCAAGTGAACATATACGAGTTTCAAATTATATTAGTGGTTTAAAGCAAATCTTTACGTTTGGTTCAGTTATGACACGTAACATTGTAAGGTTTTGACGTAGTGGGAGTAAGTTTGCGCTTGTATCTACGCTTAAAGCACCAAAAAATACTTTTGATTATTTTTGATTACAGCAAACTGCCGGCAACTGTATGTATAACTGTATAATAATGGAAACATTTAAGTTTATGGAGATAGAGATAGCCTGTTTTTCCATTTCACATAATACAGTCTGTAGATAAACTAGGTTATTTAAAGTAACTACAACTACAAATTAATTAATCTAAAACAATATCAAACCGTACAGACGTCTAAAAGTTTACCCAAGTAACCCGCTAACACTGGCACCACACTACAGACTCGTTCAAGCTGTACCGAGCATCGCACGTGTTTTGTATGGCACATACATATTTTACATATAAGTTGGCAACAAACATTAATCATTCGCCAACTTAGCGTACAGATGGCTAGAACTTCAACTGTTTTATGTACAATACTCAACCGATTTGGGGATAAAAATAGTACATTCTGATGCTTTAATATGTTCAAACTTTGACGTGATTTACGATTTTCGTGTAGCATAAGTTTGTTTGAGTAAATAGAGGTAAATGTAACTGCTATGATATGTAGGCATGGAGTAATGCCATCTACATGATGTTCTACTAGTATTGACGTATTCGACTTCTATTAGAGCATTGCCATCCAATGTAACAATGCAGCCAGAATTTTGCGCGCGATTCCTGTTGACAGCGATGCGGATAAATATATAAATAATACTTTATAATAAATTATACTTTCGAAGATGAATATATCAATATATTTTCTTTAATTAGAGCTTAGTGAGACGAGCTTCATCATCTGCTTAGCCTTTTCCGGTTGTCGGCTTCCAGTCTTAGCCAGAAGCAGCCGAGTACCAGTGTTTTACATGGAGCGACTACTTATCTGACCTCCACAACCTAGTTACCGGGTAACATCCATCCATCCATCCTTTAAAATATTCGCATTAATATATTAGTAGGATTATACGTCTAAGAACAGTAATTACAGTTAGAAGATACAAAGTCAACACATTGTACGCTACAGCTGTTTGTTGCAAAATAACATAATTTGCGCTCGTATCGAATTTCAATAATATTATTTACCCAATAACCTGCTCTTGTTATGAGACGCGGTTTCGGGATAGGAAAATTCCTATTCTACACAATAACTTATTACTTGTAATACAATGGAACTGTGGCATGATATTCCTGCTATAATGTGTCTTGGTAGCTCGTAGGTGGACTTCATAAAAATTAGATTCTGTATTTGACCCGTATATTTGTATATCCGCGCTTTTCTCAAAATCTGGGATTTTTTTTTATGTTTATTTTGGATGGCAATGACCAACAGTGAAGGCAACCATCATGAGTAGGAGGTTTCTTTAATGCTGGGTTCCTAAATATACTGATATTGTAAACTTCGAAACCTGGCAAGTATTAATGTGACTTTTTTAAAGTCATACGTAGGTACTTTTTTAGACGTCACTGACTACGATGAAGGCAAAACATTGTGACGAAACCTGGACTTAAAAAGTGTGAAATCGCCAATCCGCCTTGAGCAAGCGTGGTGATCAATGCTCACATGCCTTATCTGTATGAAAAGAGGTCTGTGCCCAGCAGTGGGATATTATAAAGGCTGATGATGATGATGTAGTTTTATAATACAGATATATCTTTATTCTGTCCCATACGCTGTCGCTCGGAACACAACCTTATACATTAATAAATTAATTCATACTTTAATACCAATTGATACTCAATAATACTATATTGTCTGCCTATAGTTTCTCGTTAAGTTAATCAATAGTTGTCAGTCAAATATCCTTAATTATGAATTATGTCATCGGTACGCTCATCGCTTATTTGTGTCCGTCAAAATGGCCGGACGTAATCAACTTATATTTATGTGAAATGAAATTAGTTATTTAATACTTGCACGTTACTATTTAATTAATGTTGAAGTGGATTAGCTTGTAACAACTAGTGTTACCGAGGGTTATCGTGTTACCCGGTAACTGGGTTGTGGAGGTCAGATAGACAGTCGCTCCAAGTAAAACACAGGTACTTTGTTGCATTCGATTAGACTTGAGGCTGATCCCAACATAATCGGCCTTTTTACAATCCCACTGTTGGGTCAAAGCCTCTTCTCATACAGAAAAGGCATGAGCATTGATCACCACGCTTGTTCAAGGTGGATTGGTGATTTGAGACTTTTTAGCCCAGGTTTCCTCACGATGTTTTTCTCCACCGTTAGTCAGTGGTATCTAAGATACACTTAGAAAGTACATAATATTATGAATTTGGAAAAGTCACATTGGTTCTTGCCAGGTTTCGAACCCACAATCTCTGGCAGGTGATGCAGTGATGCGTGATGCAGGCGCCTTAACTACTAGGCCACCACGACTATACTAGGAAAAGAGAGTAGAGTAGAATTAGAAAAGACCAAGCAGAATAAAATAATTAGTATTGAGTATTTTTAAACTCACTCTGTGAGGTGCACAATTTCAGGATACTTTGTACTAAAACAGACGGATCATGTAGATTTTTCCTTACCACACATCACATTACCAACCTAAATACTCCTTCTCTTAAACATTTATTACTTCAAAAATGTAAACATCTGCACATTCCCATTAAACCCTTGCCGGTAGGGTCGCCTCTTCATATATGATATCCCAATAATCTTAAAGTACTCAAGCTATGACATGTTGCTCTGATAGATGAAAGGGCTAGACAGTAATGATAGACTAAATTGTTTAGTTTATGTTGATTGAGTTGATAATTCTGGCCTCTCTTCAGCTATGTTGTCATTCCTTTTGATTGATTGATGATAAAGAAAAACCGCGTCTGAAGTGTCGGCTATTTTCAGACCTTATACGATACGTAATCAAAACCTTTTCAGCCAACATTACTCCAAATTCACAATAAATTACCACCAGTTTTAACGTATTTAATGCGTGATAAAACTGCAGCAATAAAATAAAACAGCCATTAAAATGGCCGGGCATTGAAACCGTCAATTTAAAAATACGCTATTCACGAACCAAATAGTTCTCATTCAAGCATTACGAGAATAATGCCGCCCGGAAAATACGCTTAATCCGAGAAAAAAAATTAGACCATTTTCGGCGGTCGGAATTCCGTCCCGTTTTGCCGTATAAATATTCACTGTGCAAACTAGAGTCAGTCTTGAAACATTCACGGGTAAATTGACAAGACAGAAGGAGATAAATAAAACAAATAGGTAGAACGAAAAAGGGTCAAACGACGCTTCCATTTTCATGTAAATGCTGCGCGGAAAGGTTAGGTCGCACAGCGAGCTGGGATAAGCTAGTGCTTGGGACTTATTCACGCGCAGAAATATGACTCTCATTTAGTGGTTGACCGTTGTCAAGATATCACCGTAAATGTCTGAACTTGGGTCACATAATATACTAGAGCACTTTAACAAATGGTTGTAGATATATTTGTCTGCACGTAGATAAAGAGTGTAATAATGATCATCATTATCATTTTGGTGGTCGAAAATAGTAGAGAAAATATGGGGCTAGGTCTTCATTTAGCATAGTTGAAACTTCTAGTTTACTGGTGTAATTCGACGTAATTAAATGTTTGGCTGTTACAATCTGTACGAAAGCGGACTATCATATTCACTTAAGTTAATTCTATCGACGACTATGTAAGAAATAGACAATTGTCATAATTATATATATTTAACAAACAGCAAAAATGGTTAGGCTCTAACTTCATGCATATCTCTGCGTATCTCCGCTTAAGTTCACGAACGTTAAATAATCAATGCATATGTCCCCAAAGTGCAATAGGTCTATACCCATCCCTCTATGGTCAAAGCACCAACTACTGTTTTAAAATTGGTCTATAAATTGGTGCTATCATCATCTTCAAGCCCGATTTGGATATAATTGGAACTGATGGGAACAATGATAGTTTTAACGGTAGCGATAAAATAAGAAACCTTTTATGGGTACTGTTCACAGAAGCTTTATAAGTTTCTTCCTTAAAGGATTTTGCTAAAAGATGGGGAAAATGGGATGTTAACTTTATAATAAGGTAACAAGGTTTAAACGCGAATGCAATTAAAATGGCGAAATACTCAATAACTGTCATCGTAGTAAACTAGCTTTACCTTAACCTCTATGTATACTATTACCTCTAACCTTAATGAAAACTTCAATCAATTTAGAGATATGTTCACAAAAAATGCAGTGTATGTAAATCCGCTATCTCATTTCATCTCTCGCTCATCTTGCAGTGAAACATTTCCTTATTGGAGCACCTTAGAGGCTTCAATCTTTGATGTGTTGGGGTGCCCTCCTCCCCCTCCCCCTATCAAGCAGTACAAAGGTGAGATAAAGTAAGATGTTTACAGTTCGATGAGATACTCGCGACTTTTTGTCCCGGGATTTAGGAGAGTAGAATATTTAACACACATAGGTACGTAAATACATTATGTATGTATATATGTTATCGTTCTAGTCATGTGGAGAGCGTAATATTGTTTTAATATTTATATGGAATTATGTGTTGTTTATTGTATGTTTCTGGGAATACAAAATAGGGTTGGTATAATTTTTTTTTATGTAAGAGACGATTTATTTTTTCTAATTTACTGTGGAAATCTATTTCATAAGCGAAATATTTTGCATTATGAGATAAAATAAGTTTTACCTTATTTATAAATCTAAGCATTTTTATAATTACTATCATAAATTTTATAACGTATCTATATTTGTGTCTTGTGTGTGATTGGTTTATGTATGAAATTTAAAATTATGTACCTACCTCTATTAATTTATTAGCCATACATTTATTTATTTCGTCTCAACTTTAGAAACAAAATTAAATTGTAAAATATTTTCATAACCACAAATTTAGTATTAATAAAAGCTATCATTTACAAGTAACATAGTCGCTATAAATATATTTCTTGTAATACCAGACTATTTGTATTGAAGCTGACCTAAAACCTGACCTATACGACCTCAATGTGCAATTTTGCAACATTTTCTCAAAAATAAAACATTTTTAGCACTAAAGTAACCACGGTCTATGTAGGGGTATATTAATCACAAAGTTCGTTGGTCGAACCGTCTCAAGGGCGTACGGCCGCGTGTCACACCCAACCGTAATGTATCTATGGCTTCAGTTGTCATAAATAAATATAATCTTTTATGTAATTAGGGGATGTTTGTTCGCAGCTAATAACTGCGTAAATTATTGATCCGTGCTGTTATTTAGAGTAGTAAAGTAAGATTTTTCCTTATGAATTGATGATTTTATATTTATTTTCTGAGCTGAAGCCTGCGGTCCAAAGGGAAATACTCAACGCAACCGTCTCCAGGGTCCCATCCGTCCATGTACCAAATTTCATCCAATTAGGTTCAGCCGTTTCACCGAAAAAGAACCAAATAAACAAACTCACTTTTCCACTTATAAGGATTATTAAATAACGTCCAATGGCGATGCTACGCCACGGTTTAACTCACAGCCTAATTAAAAAAAATGCCCACATACCCATTTTAACATTTTATTACAAGTTTTCCAGAGAGCATTTTTTTGATAAAGTGAATAAATTAGTTTGTCTATGTTGATAGTTTGTACTTATTCTCAAGGAAAGGTTAGTCAGCATTTTTTTTTGCCAATTAATATTTTTTATATTAATAAAAGTACATTTATTTTTTATTTATAAATAAATTTATTATACACATCTCATAAAAGAGCTAAATTAGACCAGTTTTTGTTTAAGATTGTGCGATTGTGCTAAAGCTAGTTTGGCATATTTATTGTCCTATTGCTGGGCACAATGCCTCTTTCCATACAGAGAAGGCATGAGCATTTATCAGCACGCTTATTCGAGTCAGAATTCAGACATTTTAAGTCCAGGTTTCTTCACGATGTTTTCCTACACCGTTAGCGAGTGGTTTCCAAGATACATAAAGTGTAACTTAAAATCAAATTTTATAGTAAACTAGCTGTTTCCCGCGGTTTCACCCGCATTCCGATTGAACTACTTCGCGTACACGGGTAAAAAGGCTAGTCCTTTCTCAAGCTCTAAAGTATCTGTATACCAAATTTCATTTAAATCGGTTCAGTAGTTTTGGCGTGAAAGCGCGACAGACAGACAGAGTTACTTTCGCATTTATAATACACTAGCTGTTTCCCGCGGTTTCACCCGCATCCCGAGGGAACTACTTAGCGCACCCGGGTAAAAAGTAGCCTACGTTGTTCCTCAGGGTCTATTCTATCTCTGTACCAAATTTCATTTATATCGGTCCAGTAGTTTTGGCGTGAAAGCGTAACAGACAGACAGACAGACAGACAGAGTTACTTTCGCATTTATAATATTAGTAAGGATTGAAATGTAGTCATTGCTTTGTTTGTCATTGCTTAATTAAGATGTTTTTTTAAAAGAAAATGGTGTCTAAGAATTAATGGGTATTTGTGTCATCTACCTAATTACCAATATAAAAAGTAAAATATAAAAACAAATAAGTTACAAAACCTACCAATAAATATATAGGTATATATACATATTATCTTCATAGCATTAAATCGCAGGCATGTTAAACAAATTGAACAGCAAAACATGTATGTACAATATACATATATCTATGTACAACATGTCATGAACCAACTGATGCATTGTTAAATAATGTATTTAGATCTGACGTTTGGCATTTGTTTTTGTAATCATACCATTCATACCAGAAAGGATTTAGTTTGCACTTTACTCTCGGACGAAACATGCTTTTACTAACAGATTTTGTTTATTTCTAGGACCTTATTTATATAACAAATTTAACAAGATATACAGTGTAAGCTCAAATAAATGTAGTATAATGCTAAATGTATATCTACAGACCCTCAATTACACAGATATGGAAAAAATCCTAGAAGTGTTAAAATAAAATGATTAACTTAGTAAGTTACTTAGGACTTAGGACAGCTTGTCCTTGCTTAGTCTTAAATAGTTATATCATATGTTTATTATTGTAATATTATAGCCATCAAATATTCCTGTCAGTGATAGCCTGAAACACAGGTTTAAATAAACATAGTTCCGGTGGTCCCAACATTAGATTTAAAACGTAACTTTCGCGGATTACATTATGTATTAGTCTAGATTACATTAATTTTTACGACTGTTATTATTAAGAATTTGTTATTAATATACATATATAATTGCTATACTATATATTTGTGATCTATGTTTAAAAAAAAAAATATTTATTCATTGTGCGTTGAGTTGTGGAGATCATGATATGTAATTGTGCTGTTCTTACGAATAATCCTTGCTATGCTAACTAATCTATTAAGTACGAAAGCAACTCGGTCTGTTTTTTAAGTTTTCAAACAAAAACGGCTGAACCTATTGAGACGAAATTTGGTATGGGGACAAAGAATATAGGTTTTCATCTGAGTGAGAGAAATAGTTCCCTTTGTGCCCGAGTGACACTGCGGGATACTAAATGTACGTCCCTACCTATAATTGCTTCGACTAGTATTTTACCTACACCTTTAAATGACGTCAGCCAGTCAGCTGACCGGACGTGATGATAAAATTCAAATTAATTATAATAACTGCGACATTTATAGGACGTAGTGAATCTTAATGTTATTTCCGTTTGACACTGCGCAGTGAGGTCGATAGGACAAAGACTTCTCTTTGATATGCATTGCCATTTATTTTATTGCACCACGCTCCTATTATTCCAAGGGATAGGCAGACCGTCATTTAAAAGAAAGCAAGTGTGTTGCGAATATTTAGACTCCTAAGTGAAAAAAACCTCCGAAAAATCCGTCATGGAAAAAATCGACAACACATTTTCCGATCTAGGAATCGAACTCAGAACCTATTGAGCTCAGCATTAGCATTTGCAACTACATCATCAGTGAGGTAGTCTATACCATATTTGGGAGTACCCAAATCACTCTAGTAGTTTTAAGTCCTACAAAAATTAAGGCCTAGTCGTAATTTTTCCTCTGAAAATTCAAGTTAGACCAGCTTTGAACGTGATAGTGGCGAGAGCTACCCACTTTAGTTATATTATATCCCTCAGACATACAGTTACGACACAAAAGGGAAAAAGTGCAAGCATCAAGCATTATTACCGGACACACCCGGGCATTACCGGGCACAAATTAGAGTCTATAATTGCTACTGAAAAAATCGTCATACAAAAACTCTTGTTTAGGCTAGGTTTCGAACCAAGAATCTCATGTTTAGCAGTAACAATATGACAGCCTAAACAGAAGCCTGTAAGTGAGATATCTCGTCTCGTCTGTATCTAAGTGTTATCGTAACCAAATAGTTTGTTTACAAACAACACTCCGTAGTGTGCGACTCAATTACTCGTCTCAATGAACCGAGTTTGAACTCTCGCCAAATAATCTGCATTACGGTTTGTCAACTAGATTCGTTTCTTTTTGTTGATACACACAGATGCTTGAGTTGTCAAACTTTTTGGAATTTTTGGTGATAATAAAAATAATCTGGTCGGGCTGTAGGTAGATTATTTTATTTTTTTAAATGTTCCTTCAACTCGCAAGTATTCAAAAGTGAGCGCTCAACTGTTTGGAAATCTATTATGAATATTAATTAATCTTTTTACTATTACGCGAAGAGAAAAAGTTATCGTTATATTTGTGTGAGTGATTTAATTGGAATAATTAAAATAACGTATGTATGTACTGGAGGAGTAAAGAAAGATAACATTAAAACCTATTTATTTGTTTGAAAATTCGAGTTCGCGCGTCAGCATTGCAATGTATCATTCAGGATACCTACGTATTCTGATTTGAGTTATTTTCTATGTAAATTGCATACCTGTGAAATTTACACCTTCAGAACAAAATCAGCTAGATTTTTAAATTACTTATATAAAATTTTACTACGTCATTTCGACAGTAAAGTTATGCTTTAATATAACATAGTTACTGTTTTACCTTAAAAAAAACAATACATTTCTTGCAAACTTTTTTTAAAATTAATAATAAAATCTTAATTATGATACAAAATTTATTATTAACAATATCGAGTGGAGAAGCAAAAGTATAGTATCGAGATTACTGCGTGTGTTCGTTTCTTTTTTCTAATTTTAAATACACTGTTGAGGTAGGTCCAATGTCAATCAGTATCCTAATGAATGGGCTTGAACCGGTGCCAAGTCATTTGTCTAGCGGTTTGTCGAACAGATACCTTTTATTTATATTTTTATGTAGTTTTCACGATCATCTATACAGATCCCTTAGTAATATCATTTTATTTTACAACTTTTTTAATATATGTTATTTGAAGAAACTTTCGCACCCGAATAAATGCTTTCCAATAACTTTCTCTAGGGTTCAGCTATGTCTATATAAAATCTTTTCATATAAAGAGAAATATCGTAACGTACAAACAAAGTCACATTCGCATATAACAAGTTCTACATTTATTCTGTATCTAGGCTTCTGTATCTACTTTTAGACTTTTTTTCTATAAAAAAATATCGCGAGGATCACTTTCAAACGCTTGTCTTTGAATTTTCTGAATTTTGTTTTGTTGAGGTAGCTCTCCCTAGTCGTACATTCACATGCCAATTGCTTATCTCATTGAGCGTGGATTTGAAACAGTGCCAAGCAATCTAGTGTTACGGATTGTCAACTAGATTACCCCCTTTATTTATATCGACACACGAAATCTAGGAATAGACAGCTTTTGAAATTTATTGTTTTAACTAGCTTATGCCCGGGGTGATGTTCGTATCCTGGGGGAAATTCTTCATGAATTCGTGATTTAACCGTGGTAGGCGTAACAGACAGACGGAGTTGTTTTCACATTTGTAATATGAGCTAGTATTGTTATGTTTACAAATCAAAGACATAATTGTGTTGGCGTTTGATGAAGACAAAATGGCTGAAGTATTTTTGTTGTTTCTATTTATTGGTAATATTAATGTTTCTAAATGTAAACACCCTGCTTAATTTTTGTAAATGTTAACATCTCGCTTAATTTTTCTAAATGTAAGTATAATCAATATCCTTATTAATAATAATCAGAACCAATTGAGATGGAATTTAGTTTAGAGATACCTTGAACCCCATGGATGTAGAATTGTTTTTATATAGGTGCGTGAAGTTCCATCAAAAAAAAGAAACAACGGGAAAAAGCTAGTAATGTATAATTAATATCGTTGAAAAGTTTAAGATGGATAGACAAAAAGATATATTTATGTATTGACAATGTAAGAGACAAAAATGAACTCTTTTTAAAAACATAAAAAAATACTTTCGTGCTCATCGATCTTTCTAAATAAATTCTTACTGACAAGGACAAACCACTTTCGTGTTATTTTAAAAATTGTTTACAAATCGTAAGATGTTTCGCGAAATGTTTACAAAAAACTGCTGACTGAATCTCTTGCGTCAATTACGTTTGTCAATGAACGGCTCCGGGTTTGAGTCCGTGCCAAGTAATCTAGCGTAATAGATTGTAAACTAGTCTAGTTTCTTTACTACGGAATGACACACGGAACTGTGATGTAGCGAGCTTGTTTTCGTACTGGTAATTTTAGGCTTATTTTTTTTGCCGTTTTTTGTATGTAAAAAGTTAAACTTAAGTAGCGGTTTCCCCCGCGTCCCGAGAGATCTATTTAAACCTTTATCCATGTCTAGGTTCCCACCTATCTCTGTACCAAATTTCATCGGTTCAGCCATTTTTTGCGTGAAAGCGTAATAAAATAACTCACATTTGCGTTTATATATTTATTTATATTTGTGTATTAAAAAAATCGTCAATATGTATGTTCGCGCATAAATTTCGAATGCCTGCTCCAAATCGGATAATTATAAATTTATTTCGTTATTATCAGGACAAGGTTTGTACAAAACTGAATAAAAAAAAATATCAATATTTTTTTAATCTCTAAATATGGGTTTTAATGCGAAGTTCACAGGGTCAGCTAGTTTTTTAGTTTATTAGCTTTCTCTTTTTTAATAATGACAGAGTTTTATACAAACTCTGATTCCCTTTCTCACCCCCTCAGGGGTACAATTACGAAGAATCCTTTCTTATCAGATGTCTACAAAGAACACACCATCCAAGTTTCAAGTCTCTACGATCAGCGATTTAGGCTGTGCGTTGTTCACATGCAGTCAATCAGCCAGTCAGTTGAGTCAGTACAAAGCATTTTACATGTATAGATAAGTTAGAATTGTTAGTATAAAAATACTGAAGATGTAGGTGGTTTTCCTCATACATAAGCAAAATGTCAACAACTAGGTCAGTGTAACAGACGCCAACACACTTAATTGTTATTGCCTATTGTTGTCAATTAATGTAAACAATGCATATTCAGATTTTGAGGCTGTTGCTTCATTTGTTTATTAGTGACGTCATTTAACTGCTGTATAAACAAAGTGTTAACATAAGGTTGATATTGTTAATTTTGAGGTTGATTTGCTTCTATTTTTTTTCTTTGATGTTTATAAGTTTGTTTGAGATAAAATTGGGTTTGGAGAAAGATGGGGCCTTAATAATAATAAATAATAATAAAATAAATATCTTTGGACAATTTCACACAGCGCCATCTAGCCCCAAAGTAAGCAATGCAAGTAAGCATGCTTTTGTTATGGGTGCTAGCTTAACGGATATACTACTTATATACGTTTTTATAAATATACATACATATTATACATAGTAACACCCAGACCCGTTACAAAAATTAAAATTCATCATTTCAATTTCTGCCCGGCCGGGAATCGAACCCGGGACCTCTTGCGTGGCATTGTTGACCACTAAGCCGCTCAGGTCGTCAAGTCGGGCCTTGTACATGTTTATAGGATACTCCTTATCTGGTTATCCTAATATTATAAATGCGAAAGTGAGCTTGTTTACACCACCTTCACCCTTTTTACTTCACATTAGAATCTAGTATACATACATAAAAACTATATCACTGTGTGTATACATATATAAGGTGAACTTTCGACCATTTTTTGGCGTACGTCCAGTTGTATAGCCCTTGAGGGTAGTGGTATTAATGCGTCAGTAACGTGATGGGCTTAGATTAGGTCTATGAATATACTAGCTTGGGGGCTAGTCTAATTGATAAGCTGAAAATAATTAATAAGAGAGAAAGCCTAATCGTGGGCCGGTTTCAAGATTTAAGGATTATCATAATTCACTCAAGTTTTTATTCCAGAACTTTTTTATGATAATTAATTTAGTAAAATGAAAGCTAGGTTTAAAGTAAGGAAATGATTGGTACTAAATTGCTAAAAATGTTCGCTTCTAAAGCTTTATTTTTTTTGTTGTATTTTATTGCTACTTGAGTAATCGCCAGTTAGGATTACTTTGTATGTTTTATTAATATTCTTTTAGTTTCGTGTTAACTTTTTAAGATTTTCTTTTCTCTACTTCAACTTATAACTATATATTAATCTAATAAAGAATTCTACTGGTAAATACTTTCAGAAAAAGGTTTTTTCATAAAGTACTTATGTTTTTTTTTATTATAAACGCTTTTTCCCCAATTTTGGACCACACCTAAAGGATTTGCGGCGTAAATTATTTTCTTTATACGAGCCGAGGTATCTGTTGTAATTTGGTGATAAGCGGCCCTTGCGAGCTGGTTGGTTATTACTTTAGGGGGGCAAGGGGAGGGGCTGATGAGCTCTTGTCTGCTGATCGTTATGTAGGCAATATAATGGAATTGGTGAGTGTGGGTACATGTTTGTTGGTATTTTTGTATAGCGTGGCGTAAATTGATTGGTAAATAAATAAATAATTAAGTACTGTAGGTAACATACCATCACGCCTATTTTAGAAAAAAAAATAAGCAGAGGTGTAGCTATAGGACACTTGTAAATCGTAAGTCAGACCTTAAGCATACCAGGAGCGCTTGCGACTACTAACCATTTAGGTAATATTTCAACATGCAATAATTTAATATTTAATAATCTACAAATTAGCTGTAACAGTGGTTGAAATAATAAATAATCATGTTATTATAATTTTAGTTACAAAATAACTAAATTATCTAGTAGTCTATCCCCGTTTCTTTAATAATTGGTTAAATTATAATTATGTGAATGTAATCCATCTGATCATTGATGATTAATTAATTGTTCAGCAATTAAATGTTTAAATATTGATTAATATAAAAATGATTTTCGGTTGCTAATAGTTGTTAATTATGATCGATTGCGTGAGGGTAATTAGAGACGATGTAAAAAAGTAATGGGTTTCATAGTTTTTATGGGTTCCAAAATATGTTATCAACCGGTACTAAAAACGAGGCTTGTCTTGTCTAACAACAATAATGCGTAACCGTACTTTTTTTTGTATGGCATTTCGCAGGTCAACCTAGAAGGTTGTCGACTGCTTAACCGGGCTTGCCTGTTAAGTTAAATAAATTTAGGGCCTCCAGCCAGGGCTTAACTTACAAAACTAAGCGACTACACGCTAAGGGCATCCCATAGTGGGGTACGGGCCTCGGCTTAGGGCGTCGCTGGGGGAGGACAGCAAGGGACAGGCTGGATCAGAATATATATGATTATTATAATCGGGATGGACCGTACTCTAGTTACTGTTAACAGTGAACTCTTACTAATATTATACTGCCGTCACCAGAAGAAAGGGCCTACCTAACATTTTTTTTTTAATAACGATATTGAGTTAAATACATATTCGTGATCAGAATCATTTCTTGATTCCAAATATGTAGATACTTAACTTAATATCGAAAAAAAAAAATAGTTATGCCCTTTATTCTTATGACGGCAGTATACATGCAAAAGTTTTGGAGGATGTGTGTATGTATGTCTTTTAAGTTTTCACGCAAAAACTACGGAATGGACTTAGATGACAATTTGGAACACGTAAAATAAAAAAAATAAATAAAAATGTTTATTTCAATTCAAGGGGCAATTTGTAAGTATATAGTTTATAACTTGCATTAACACACAGTTCTTTTAGGATGGGGAAAACAACGGTAAAAGCTACTTTAGTTTTAAAAGAGTACACTGTTTTTTTTTACAGAAGTTTTGATGATGGAAAAAGTCATGTCAAGCGTCAATTTCTTTACGGTACGTTATAGAATCCATTCAATTGAACGAATGAAGGAAATAATACCACAGACAACATACAACGAAACCGCGACTGAGTTTTCATTACTTCTCTGTGTTTATTCACCTCGTACTCGTACTCCAACCTCCCGGTAGAGTGAACCGACTTCAAAACTTGAAAATTTTATTCATCTCACTTGAACTACATTCAAGTTCTGAAGTCGCCGACTTTCGGCTTTCAATTTGGATAAAAGGGTTTTTGTTTGTTTAAAACTTGGTACGTTTTGAAATTGGAACGTGTCACATGGATGGAGTGTTTATGTGAATTTTGAGTCATTAAAAAAAAAAAAAAAAACTCTAAGTTAAATTCTGGTTCCTCAGGATTCCATCTATCTCTGTATAATAGTGGCTGAATGGATTTGAATGAGAATTGGTATGGATATGCCTTGAATTTTGAGGAAGGACATAGGATATTTTTTATCCGGGTACGTGAAGTACCTACTTCTTAGGATGCGGGTGAAACTGAGGTAAATTGCTATTTCTAGTATGTGGTAATAAGTCGTGGTAGCCTAGTGGTTAAGGCACCTGCATCTCATGTACGAGTGTGCGGGTTCGTAACCTGGCAAGTACTAATGTGACTTTTCTAAATTGATATGTACGTTCTAAGAATTCTTGGACGTCATTGACTAACGGTGAAGGAAAACATCGTGAAGAAGCCTGGATTCAAAAAGTCTGAAATCGCCAATTCGCCTTGAGCAATCGTGGTGATCAATGCTCATGCCTTCTCTGTATGATAAGAGGCCTGTACCCAATAGTGGGGCATTATATAGGCTGATGATGTGATGATGGTAAAAAGTGTACCGATTAATAGATTAGGCCTATAAACGCAACGTTCATGGTGATTGTTGAGAACTTAATCACGAAGTTGACCTTTAATCGATAATAATCGAAAAAAAAACGGTTATGTGAATCAAAACGATTATCAAAAAGGTTCTGGTTAAAGTGTGCTTAAATTAAAAGACTATACAGAAATTATTATTACCTCATAATTTCATAGCGTCAAGACAAATCAAATTACCTGTAACAAAAAGAGTAAAAAGATTTAGTATCAGTTTTATATAGATAGGATATTTTTTATTGTACACCAATAGGACAAAAAAAATATGCAGCAGTACAAAATGCGATTTTCACTGAGTAAAAAAAAAACGTAGTATTTCTACGCATAGCATAATATTCGTAGTTCAACGTCTGAAAAACCTAGTTTCAATCCAATTTCAATATCAATTTATTTAAAATTTCATTTTTACAAGTGCATATATTTTTTCTTGATTCTATTTCTATTGACGTTGCCATTGCCGCAATTACTTATTGGATTTATGGCCAATTTCACCATCTTCGGAAAAGTTCAGGTCAAATTCCTACTAGATAATTTCATGAGAATGATGATGAATGAATTAATCTCGTCGTTCCTATCTAGAGGTAGTGAAATAGGTTCTGATACTAGATCAGAATTGAAAATAAATATTATTTCAACAGATTTGTTTTTTTTTTTTATGATAGGAAATCATCTAATGACTCCTCTCGCTCTAGGCTGAGTGGGATGACGTGTTAGACTCTTACTGATTAAAAAACCCATCAGTGTCCTTAAAATTACCCTTTGCATTCCAGGGTCGCGTAACTCTTTCGAGCAATCACGCAACCTTAGATGATATTGGCCTAATCGGATCTCGCCCTAGATTTCTTTCTACAGTTAAAAATATTTTTTTTCATAACAGGAAAATCACTTAATACATTTGATGACGTCAGCCAGTCAGTCGCCAAACTAATTGAAAAATCGATTCGTTTCGACGTGTTACGTAAAAATAATTTACTAGTCGTGCACGTGGATCCGGCCGTTTAATTTATTTTAAACTTCATGGTATTTATAGCCATGGCAAATAGCAAGATGTAAATGGATTTCATCACAGTAAGAATCTTGCATCTGACAAGGATAGGTAAGATTACCTAATAGCACAAAATTACAGTCAGACACAAACTCAAAACTAAAACAAATCTAATTTCTTTTCGTCCTGAAATATCAGTTTATACCATAATAATTACGGTTGTTAAAACAAATGTGTGTAAAAAATACAAGTAAAAAGATATGGTATACTTTCAACAAACAAACAGACAGCTACAAATATAGTTACATAGACAGGAAAAGTATTAAAAACCGATCAGCGAGACCTTCGGTTGACAATGTCGTGCCCCCCTGACATTGCGGGCGGAACCCGCAGCGGTGACGCGACTATGCAAATTACTTTAGATAGCGGTTAGAGTGTCTCAATGTCACCTGCGTAACCCTAAAATTTAAGTAGTCGGGGTTTGTGAAGTTCGTATGGTACAGAAGAGGTAGTGAAGGAGCTAAATAGCGTTATTTTAAACTAAAAGGTTGAGTTTCGACGAGACTCAAAGTTTCTTGAATTTATAGTTTACTAGCTTTCCGCCAGCGGTTTCGCCCGCGTAGGCTATATGAATTCAAATTAAAGATGAACCGCTCGACCGATTTTGTGCAAACTTCACATAAACCATCTACTAAATAGTCCGAACAAAGCCTTAACATTTGGTTTGGATAGTTGAGTCCGTTCTTGAATTATAAAATTACAACGAAAAGTGGCATTGATTTTTATATATATTGATGATGAAGATAATAAGAATAACTATCATAAATGCATAACTTTGAATCGAGAAATTTGTGGACAGAAAAAACTTCAAAAGCTAGCAACTAACTATGCAAACAAATTTAGGACTACATGCTTATCAGTTTGCAATCAAATGACATCGATAGAATTTATCGAGAAACATTAAAAAAAATATAAATTTGATTCATCCTTTAGACATCCAGCGTTAAAGGTTTGACTCCATATTGAATGTTTATGTTCATCATATTAGCCCCAAAACCACCCCAATATAAAAAAGGTATCACCCAACGACCAATCCCACATGATGGACCAATAACCTAGTTCGTGTCACCAGAATTCACTGGATGCGTTCAACGAACAAATAACCTAATAAAAATCCAATTACCTACAACCTACATTCTAAGTACCGCGTCATAATTAGTGATGGTAATGGCATATGACGTCATCCGTCGCCTTGAGCGGCAGGGTAGCGTTGTGGGTCAGTACACCCCTAGGCACTCGTGTTGAGTTACTTAGTTATCTCCGTGGGACATCCCTAGAGGTAAAATGTGGGTCGGGGGTTTTTAAAAGCATGTGAGTATGCATTAGGTTCTCGAATAAAAAAATAGTCTTTTATCTTATTCGTTGAATTAATATCATTAAAAAAAACTATAGGTACCGTACAATATTATAACCTCTGTTTTTAACAATGACATCATTAAAACATTTCCGTTACAAATAAAACTCGATTACGTATCATGACGTATCCTGTGAGTTCCGTATGGTAGGTATCTACTGAAAAATATGCGTAGTAACGCAACAATGGTACCTACATAATATACTGCTAGACCTAATTAATGTTCCTGGGTTTAAGTCCCTATCTGACAGGGTTAAAACTGTCTAGGTTTAAAAATCATGAGTTTTCGATTTTTTTTTTTCTAACGAAAGTGGGGTGATGTCTTTATCCGGCCTAATTAATTTGGTAGAAAATCAATACCTTATATATGGAATGAGCTGACTAATGGGTGACCAGAGCAACGGATGGACATAAGAATTTACCCGCTAATACATGGTTAGCGGGTAAATTAACACCAAAATTTAAAAGAAATTAGTTTTCCTTTCTTTTAACAACAAATATTATCTCAAGAACCTCGTAAACAGTTTGAAAACAAAGCGGCCAGCCTAACAATATGCTTTACGAGCATGTTAGCAAGTTCACGGTCAAAAGAAATAACAAATGGGACGATTAAATTCCCGAAATAAACTCAAGACGCACGCGCCGTTCTAAATACGTGATAGCAATTGATAGAGATTGGTAATGTCAAATTGACAATGACAGTTTCAGATGTTATTATATAGTGTGATAATTTAACCAGATTTTTTAATGGTTATCATTGTCACAAAAAGCCAAAATAATATCATATTCAAATTATTTTAGCAGTTTTTGTGACACAATTATAAATCCTGGAAAGTTATTTTGTTGGAGTCTGTAGTCAGAAATAGAATTTATAATTCGTTTATCAAATAACAAAACAACCCATTCCGATTTGTTCTTGTTGCTTGAAAACATTAAAAAGAGTATTCTATAATAATGCCAAAAATCTTAAGATTGCCATTTATTTTCACAACTTAGCGTATAATCGTAACCCTGTAGTAAATCTCTAAAACGAATGCCATTAACACTTCAATTCCCTTAGAGATAACAATAGCAATAACAGTGAAAATAAATACCAATTTACCTAATTAAAACCCGACTACACACGATTGCCTACGCAGAAATCCTTCGAGCACGCAATAAAAGGAAAACCGGGGCCTATGACCCTACCACAATAAAAACTGCATGAAACCATCCGGGCTAAAATTGTAATGTCGACGCACTCGACAGCTTGTGTGACCTTAAAAATACACAATCAAAATTCAACCATACGTCCTTGAAATAAATCACAAATTGAAAGCTCTAGTCAACGATTTTTACGCTCGTTTAGAAACAAACGACAATCTCCATTGAAGTCCGCACTGCATATCACATGGCGTAACATAGCTATCGCATTACACAATATAATACTTCAACAGGATATGAATAGAGTTGATATTCGCTTGGGATATCCTACTCCTGTTCTCTGAAGCCTGGATAATGCCCTTTGTCGGTCGTTACAGTTTTTCATAATCGACCTATTTGCTTTTGGAATACCGTTCATTTTTCTTCACTATCCCTATTACATCTCGGGTTGAAAGCACATAACCGGCGCTGCAGTTGTCCCACGAAATTGTACTCTAACACAGTGCCAAAAGATCGGATTTAGCTTGTAGGGGTAGAGTAGAGTGTCTGCGGTGTCACGACATTGCATTCCAGGCGATGCGAATGACTCCGAGATGACAACGGCCAGACAAGGGCAGCCAGTACTTACTCATGCGACGCATCGCGAGCCGGTGCACGTATGTAAATAGCATGAAAGTGATTTTTATAGCGCAATTCATCAAATAATGGGTAAACAGAGAAGATGGTTGTAGATATTTGTTATTAGGTCAAGCAAATATTGTATAGGAGTCATAAAATTTACGATAACGATTTTATTAACCAGCTTTTATCGACACTGCGGGCCATATTTTACTAGACCTGGTTGTGTCAGGTTCATCTTCTGTTTCGGTTTAAGACTAGAAAACAGTACTGGTGTACATTATCTTTGCTTCAGATTTATCAAACATAAATTGATATTGGTAAAAAACTTATAATTGTCATTGTGAATCTCCTTATCATTGTCAAAGCTGAAAAACTTCCAATATCGGGCATAAATTTTAAACAAACATCACCAAACGATGCCCGGTAGCTTTTAAAACAACAAAATAAATTCCGAACAAAATTTACAGCATAAAATACATTAAAATTCAATGCAAACACCAAGTAATAAAACACGAAAACAACATTTACACTCTTTGATCAAACATTTATTCCTATTAACTCTTGTGCAGAACGCAACTACACGATTCAATAAGCCGTATCTTTAAGAGTTGGCAACTTTGAACCGAGAACTTCTCGTAGCCCGTTCGGAATACTAAGTTGGGCTCGCTTGTAAAAACGAATTGGTTCGATTAGCAGCCGCTAAAGAATAAAATATCCCCTTTTTGGATATTAGCGAAATAAAAGATCATGTAACAACATCGGTTTATTTAATTCCTCAAAACGGTAAAGGCCTCTTAAAAAAGGTACGAGTTTTTGCTAGTCACAACTCGCTTCCTTTTTTTTTTATTTCGGATTTTCTTTAATTGTCTGTGCTATCTATATCTAATATTGTAGGTGAATACTGCACTTTTCAAAGTCGTTTTTCTATCAATCCCCAAGGAAATGCTATTCATGGATTAATGCTATAATTATTTATTACTAGCTTCTGCCAGCGACTTCATCCGCATGGAATAGTGGTGCTCCGCTCCTATTGGTCTTAGCGTGATGATATATAGCCTATAGCCTTCCTCGATAAATGGACTATCTAACGCTGAAAGAATTTTTCAAATCGGACCAGCAGTTCCTGAGATTAGCGCGTTTAAACAAAATGACAACATTTCCCTTCACTGCTCTGCTCCTATTGATTGTAGCGTGATGAAAAATTTACTATAACCATCTCAGGAGTATGACAAATAACTGTACCAAGTTTCGTTAAAATCCGTCGAGTAGTTTTTGTTTCTATAGAGTTTATACAGACAGACAGACAGACAGACAGACAGACAGACAGACGGACAGACAGACAAACATTTTACTGATTGCATTTTTGGCATCAGTATCGATCCCTAATCACCCCCTGATAGTTATTTTGGAAATATATTTCGTTTACAGAATTGACCTCTCTACAGATTTATTATAAGTATAGAAGATAGATATAGATATAGAAGAAGAAGAAGATAATATTATTATTATGGATAGCAGCAATAATTCAATGGTTGATATTCAGCTGCATCAAATTTGATTGGATTGAACTGAACTGTTGTGGACTGTACTTATATAACCGTCTTCAGGATCCCATCTGTACAAAATATCATCCATATCAGTTCAGTCGTTTTACTATAAAGCGTAACAAACAAACTTACATACGCATTTATACAGTTAGGAATTTAGGGTTATTTTTTGATATTAGAGTTCGAAGAAATAAATTCTTGACCGAGTGATAAAATCTGATAAAGCCAGCCAGTAATCAATATTTTTCCTTCTTTTAGAGTTACTATGAAAACTATATTTCATAGATACCTATAAAGTTTGATGAGAAAACTTCGTCGCTGATTTTAAAATGAAGGAAAAATATTAACTGCATTTTATCATCTCACGAAAGTTATAAAAAGGAAATGGGTTAAGTTAACTAAAGACTGGTGTGAAATGGCACCGATATCGACGCGTCCTCGCTTTTATAAAATATTCTTAATCGACGAGGAATTGGATTACTCCATTAGCACTATTAGTAGTCATTTTTGTTTCAATAAAAAAGCTCCTCTTAATCTGCTCAGGGATCGAAGAATGTGCACTAAGCTTTGCGATTCGTTAAATGTTTATTTGAGGTCAACGCCTTTTTTTTTTAATGGTCCTCCGTCGTTTAGTGTCAGACTCTCACTGACTAATAAAACCCATCCATGTTCCTTCCTCAGCCCTCTATATTCCGAGGTGCAGTAACTCTTTCGAACATCCCGCAGCAAGGTTATTCGCCTTGAGGTTTTGGTAAGTAATCGTCAAACTGGTATCCTCTGTGGTGTAGCCAGCCTGATACAATGTATACATGGCCATATATACATTAATAAATCGGCAGTCGCTCAGATGTGTTCAACCCGTAAAGGTAGAAATATAATATTATTTAGAAGTTACTGCTTTAAAGAAGTTGAAAACATAGGCTTCTTAATGTTTCCTTACTCTCCTTTACTTAACGCACCCGGTTACTTATCTCCGTATCAAATATCATTCAAATCGGTTTTATCATGAAAGTGACAAACAGCAAACAAATTGGCTTTCGCATTTATAACATATATCTTATCTTATCCTAAATTAGTTAGTAACTGTTCTGCCTGTATTGATGACCAAAATGTTTGAAAAAAAAATCTTATAAACAAGCTGTTTTGAATTTTAATTGAATTTTTTACAGTGTGAAGTTTGAATTTGACCATAAAATTCTAACAAAAATTATAGCTTTCAGGTTTTCTTTTAAAATCTCAACATTAGTTATTGTTAGATAGGCTACTCTGGTTCTCATGGCCTCAAATATAAGACGTTTTTGCCTTTTAATACCAAGTTAAAACACAAATCATGATCAGAAAATAAAGTATAAAAATTCCGAAAATTTCCTACAAATATGAAGATTTGTAAGCGAGAGCCAAGTAAGATAATTCTCTTATCCTTTTGGCTGGGTGTTCCCGGCACTGATGGTTCATTGAAGTTTCACTTGGGCTGGACCTGCGCCAACAACTCCGAGAATTTTATACGTACCACCCAAGATGGGGTTGGATAGCGTTAATGCTGTATAAACGAGCCTCTGACTTTAAAATTGATGTAGCTGGTACCAAGGCATACGTAGATATAATTTTCTGTATGAAAATTTGGATCGTTTTGTTGAGATATCTTAGAACACTTCATTTGAAGTGGTTCTGCATAGTTGAAGCATTTCATTAATCGGTTCTATGATTTAATTTTGTCAGGGACCTACGTATATGATGTTTAGTTTTTAATGGGTTATTAAAATTTTAAAACCGTTTCAAATCTTAAATTTCGATTGTCAACACTAGAGCAAAAGTAATGTAACATTTTAATTTTAAATTAACGTTTTCCTTTCTCCGCTTACTTTATAAAAATATTATTAAATGTAGATTTTTATATAGCCCAATATTATTATTTCCCTCTTGTTAATTACTAGGTCATGGTAAGCCTTTATGTTGAAGAATTTCACGATAATTGATTCAAAACTAGTTTCCTTCTCCATTTTCCGCAGCGGTCGTACCTCGGTGGCCACAATCAATAGCACGTCAGTATGCAATGCGTCTACGTGCATGCAGTTTGCATATTAATGGCTCAATCTTAGATCTAGCCATGACCGCTCGTTCCATTCTATTGTCTGACATTCGGGGGCTGCTAGGTAATGAACTCAGTTTAGATACTATAGACTTGGGTGTAGATATTAAATCTTAATAAATGATGTAAAAGAATTTTGCAACTAAAACAAGTGCATGTCGGCCCACGCGCGTTTCGGGTTCCGTAGTAGGTCTTAGTTAGTCGACTGTAACTCTGTAACCGGTTAAGCCTACTTAGCCGTGATAGTTTTCCTTGTAAGTTCACTACATGTGCTATGTCTGTGATTTTTTTCAGATTTCTAGGTATAGCCATTCAAAAGTTAGAGGGGGGGGGGGTTGCTCGTATCGAGCACAAATTTCCACTTAAAATCTAATTATTTCGTAAATGGCTCGCTTAACCGAAAAATGGTCTTCACATACCCATATTTTTAAAAGACCTATCCAACGATACCCCACACAAAGGGGTACGCGAGAAAAAAAAATATTCATCTCCACTTTACGTGTATGGGACCCTAAAAAAAAAAAAAAAAAAAATATTTTAACACTTTCTCGGCGTGATCAATATACATATCCATACCAAATTTCAGCTTCCTAGTGACAATAACCTCGGCGCTATGCCGCGGACAGATAGACAGACAGACGGACATGGCGAAACTATAAGAGTTCCTTGTCGGACTACGGAACCCTAAAAAATGATAGATGAAAATGGTGTTGAAATAATATCACTAGATTTTTTTTCTAATGAGTAGAAAAATCTGAGTGGTTCGCTATTGTCTGATTTTATAATTCTTGTTTGCGTTAAATATATCTATACAATCTATAGGTACTTAAAACCAAACATTTATACAAAGGCATTGAAGTTAAAAAAAACTGTTAGGAATAAAGTTTTTTTTTAAATAAATAGTAAATGCTTAAACACTTCTACGAAGTAAAATTACACGTAACTACGTTTATTCAAATTCTACCGCAATTGGGTTGAAATTTGAGTCAGTAACAGGAGTAGTGCTAACGTTCGTCGGATCCACACTGTTTGCAATTAGACGATCCGATTGCACACATTTAACATTTGCGATGTCGCCCCTCGTTCCCAAATTCTAGGATTTATACCTACTGGTTTAGTTCCAGATAGAACGAAATTTATTGAAGGAAGCCAGCTGGAACTGAAGGTGGTGAGATGTTTAAAATGTCTGTGATTTTCCGTGTATTTTATGTCTGGTTTAGGTTTAAAAAGAACAGTCCTAGATCTTTATTTGAGTATTGTAAAGCTAAAAAAACCCTTTCTGTCACAACCCTATAGTCTGTAGCAATTGATTTTACCAAAAATGGAAACAAAGTCGTAACCTATTTTGTTCTATTTCTGCCACAGAAATCAACTAAATAGCATAAGAATGGACCATTTATGTCAATTTTATGCTCAAAACATTATCATTCATCATTTAATGCTATTTTATTGAAATATGGTGGAAAAATAGAACAAAATAGTTTATGTTGTTTTATATATTTCATAAAATCAATTGGTCACTTTAAATTTGCTTGTGACTTCAACCATGATAGACAAACTAGTATCAGTACACAATACATCATAGTAAATACTGTATTATATAAACATAGTATTGTTATCAATCAGCAAAATTATTTTAGAAACAAATAGGCATTTCCAGATATAATCTCTTAAAAAAGCGAAAACCACTTTACCTCTTTGTAATAAAATCTAGATTCATTTAAAAGACACTGCCCAAGAGAAAGACAGTCTACCTCTATGTTTAGACGACTTCACACGAAGCGTGCAAACAGCAAAACACACAAGGAAATACCGTTTAAGGCACTAATTTCTTGCCCAAACATGTTGTGCGGACTTGTTAGCGGGTGCTAATAGGCACGTTCATTCACTTCTGAGATATGTACGTTACATAATGAATGAATCATTGTATTCTAGTACTACGGAAGAAGATTTATTGGTTTCCTAGATGTTTCCGACAGTTTTGCTCGAATCTGTGGTTAACAGTTTCACGCTCCTAGATAAAGAGAGAGATAAAAACTCCTATCCTATGTTGAAACATAAATATCTATCTACGTATCAAATTTAATTTTTATTTGACCTACAAACTTTTTACCGGGAAGGGGTAACAGATAAACAAAATAGAGTTACTTTCGCATAATAAGTAGCATGCTCAAAAGTGAATTATTTATGTGAAATTATCATTAAACTATTCAATCCTCCTAACATTATTAATGCGAAAGTTTGTAGGAATGTATGTATGTTTGTTGTTCTTTCTTGCAAAATCTCTTCACCTATCGTCATACTCACCTATCGTTTTATCTATCTTCTATACTTATAATAAATCTGTAGAGAGGTCAATTCTGTACATGAAATATATTTCCAAAATAACTATCAGGGGGTGATTAGGGATCGATACTGATGCCAAAAATGCAATCAGTAAATTTTTTGTCTGTCTGTCTGTCTGTCCGTCTGTCTGTCTGTCTGTCTGTCTGTATAAACTCTATAGAAACAAAAACTACTGGACGGATTTTAACGAAACTTGGTACAATTATTTGTCATACTCCTGAGCTGGTTATAGTATACTTTTCATCACGCTACAATCAATAGGAGCAGAGCAGTGAAGGAAAATGTTGTCATTTTGTTTAAACGCGCTAATCTCAGGAACCGCTGGTCCGATTTGAAAAATTCTTTCAGTGTTAGATAGTCCATTTATCGAGGAAGGCTATACGCTATATATATCATCACGCTAAGACCAATAGGAGCGGACTTCCACTATTCCACGCGGACGAAGTCGCTGGCAGAAGCTAGTTCGTAATAAAGATACATTCGACAAACCTATTTTGGTTATCAACCTGTTTGTCTTTATCTGTCAAGTCAAAATAAAGTGTGACAGAAAGGGACAAAACAGTTCTATAAGTAAAAAAATGGCTTTATTCTGAATAAGAGGGTTAGTTTATAACCTGGATTAACACATAAGAAACTTTTATCCGAGTACGCGGAGTAGATGTCTCAGGATGCAGGTGAATTATAAAAATAAGTGTCTCATGGTCGTTAATGATAATATTGAAACCTTTTCCGAGTATGTTTGTTATTGTTATTCCAAAAATATAAATGTACAACAGGATACTCATAATAATACCCCACGGAAAATTTTCTTTATTTCTTGTAAGGGTTTCTAAGAAAAATATATTCTTCGATAAAAACATATTATATTGTAAGTACAAAATTATCGAGGTTATTTACAACTCCTGTGTAATATACCTATTTTCATTCAGTTCTAAATCTGACTACATGAGCTTCAAGAGAAGAATATGACCATGTAGACGTGACTGTGACGTGTGACTGAACAAATTAATACTATAAGGGAAAACAGACCTTCTATTTACAAGATCAAGGCGTCACTTGAGGCCAAATTTAATTATGTCCTGTCCAAAAAGCCTCAAATAAAAGTAAATCAACCGAAGCCTTTAGTAAATATAATGAGGATAGATCCCCAACTGTATAGATCCCAAAAAGGATTCCATTTTAATCAATTAAGTGGAAAAATCCTTAACACATGACGTCCGCACTCTAAAACCCTAAAGCGATTGGCGTGAGTGGCCTATCCCGGAAAATAGTTTTTGGTACAAATTGTAAGAGTCGGGGTTTTTATGGTCAATACTTTCCAGTTTACATAGCCAGCAACTAAGACGATGATTTCTATCAATAAGAATGTGAGTAAAACAATTTTTAATGCAACACAATCTCATCATCCAAATCTGTTCTTTTATCTTTCATCTAACTAGGTTGGTTTTATTTATCATAGTTATAGTTATTAACATCCAAATCTATTAAGTAATTAAGTGATGGATCTATGTTTTCAACATCACACCTTTGAAAACAATCTTTGTGATCAATGAGGCTTCCTCAAAACCCCGCTACCTCTTGCCTTTTCCACCGATCTCATAGGTAAGAGTGGAACACTCGGACCTACAAGATTGCTTTTCGAGTGCCATTACCTAGTGTTCGCCCAAATGTGGGCCTTTTATTAACTGGCGTTTTATTTTACATCTGTTCGGAAGTAGACCCTCCTTATAGATTTAGAGGGAGATTTTCGAGGCTGTTTTCAAGTAGCCTTTATGGTGGTGATGGGATTAAGTGTTATTTTGGGTGATCAAAAGGTCAATGAGGGTGTTGTCTTAAGTAAAGGAATAATGTGCTTGCTTATTGGAAACAGGGTGAGTTTTTAAGATATCTTAAGCCGAAAATGTTTAGGTACTTTTTACACCTAAATTGTTTATTAGGTTGAATATTGTCGAAGATAGAAAATAAATATTGTAAGATTATGTTTAATTACCCATTCAAAGATTGGTAGAACAGAAATTATTTCATGATTAAAAAAAATAATTTGTTTATCCTTTTTATATCAACACACTTCGTTACCTCTCTAGAAATATAATTCCGCACAAGCAACCCACCATTGTTGTGAGAATTACATTTCAAAACTGAAACTTCACCCTTATCGATACAACCCCTCCCATTCCGATCATCAAAATGCAATTACAGAAGCAATAACAAATACCAATAATACTTTTCCTCCATCTCAAAGATTCAATATCGTCAACAACTTATCAGCGAGCAGATTACATTAAACTGAAGTCCTTATTGGACAGACGATAGCTCACTCCAAGTTAATTTATCCTGTGATAAATCTGAACCCTTTGCTTGACAAAACACTTCAGTAATAGTGTCGCTTGACGTCTTTCAGTTCCCGGAATGTGCTGATTCCCGGGGGTTATACAAGATCTTTCGCGGAATAATGGGAGTATTTCTTTGATCTAATGTCCTGATTTAAAAGTTCTTTCGGTCTCTTGAGTATATTGTATCTATGATTTGATATTCTTATGCTTTCGAAGTTGCGCGATCGCTATTGTACTATTCGCTTATGGGAGCAAATTGGTTTTGTGTTTATAACGTGATCTTTTATATGGAAAAATATAAGTTCATTTATAAACCTTCATATACTGTTAAACATTGTAGTATATTGTGTAGAATAGTTTGATAAACCTAATTATTTCGTGTTTAACAAAAAAGAAAACACTCCGCTTTGGATGTATTTAGTCGCCTTTCGAGCAGACTTAGTTTTTTGCCAGGAACCTCGTCAAAAACATTGCCTCAATTTCCGAGCTCCTCTCAAATTTAAATCCAAGTGGTAATCGATCTTACTTTACACTAAGTGTCAAAATAATTAGGCTAACAGGCAAATTAAGTTAGTTTCGCATGTATCGGGTAAATTTGGTCCGAAGAGTAAACTACGTGATAATGTACAAGTTGTTATTACGACTACAAACCACAAGCTAACGGGTTAGGTAATTGATTTCTGAATTGTACGCGCTTGTGTGTAGTTAACTATCTCTACGGTATTAGCATGTGAGCGAATTTCTTATTTACGTTTCTCTGTATACTAAAATATGTATAACTGAAACTCGGGAGTTACTTTAGTTGGGTTACTATTGTAAATTTTAAACTACTTTACGCCAGCAATGATTTTAGAAGAATTTTTTTTTTTGGTATTAGAAAATCAGGTGCCATCTTATAAGGAGGCTCTTTTAACAAAATCTTATTAGTAGTAAAAAAGGTGGATAAAAAAAATACTGCACTTTGAGCTGCATAGCCATCAACAATTGATATGCTATTAACCGTTCCAGGGACTCCACAAAGGGAATATGAGCATGAATATGGAAGTGCTTACATCATCCCGACATCCTGATCCCGGCAACAGACAGCACTACTCGGGAATTAATTGAAAACGAACATTAACGTTCAAAGGAATAACAGAGCACTGTAAATATTAATATGGAACCTTTTGATCGCTCCTTGATGATACACCGATTGTTTTAGATGGAACCTCCAATACGTTTGCGGGTACTGAAATAGGAATGATATTTCATTACGACCCGATTGATACATTTGGAGATATTGATGAAATAATAATAGAGGAACTTGCTGAAAATACAGGAGCGTTCGTAGATGAGTGTTTCATTCTGGAATTGAATAACTTTGTGATTTTGATTTTAGATGAACACGTGTATTTTATTTTAAGAGATTGAATTAATGGTTAATTCATAGATGTTTCCATCCAATTATTTAAGAACGAAGGTTAATGATGGCAAACATTTATTACCATTATTTAAATTAATAACCTGTATAAAGGCTTGAGAAGCAAAATTTTTAAAACACTAGCACCAAACAAGAAGTTCACAAAACTCAACATTCAATACTTCCATTCATTCTTGAACTAAGAGGCAATCCATTACTTCAACGCATAAAGAATTATCCCTTCAAACGCTGGCTAAGCATCCTCAGGTTTATCGAAGTTCAGCTCCAATTATTCCCTTTTGATGTCAAGCCCTTGTGCCAAGAGCCAAAGGCTTCGCCGAATTCGCGTGTTTAATGTGTTAAGTGCGTCGGTATTTCGGCTAAATGGATTTGGGAATAGGGAGCCGAGATTTTAGAACGTGTGTAATGCATTGAGCTATTTTAGATTGTGTTTCGTTTATAGGTACAAAATGATGATATTAAACACATTGTTTAGATGCTTTATCAACAGATATTTTGAATGTTGTATTATTAGTTATTGCTTTGTTCAGTATAAAATCAGCATTATGTCTAATTTGTTAAGTTTAATCTTATTTGCTGTGATAAATTAGATCACTATTAAATCCAACTTCCATATTCTTTTGTACTCTTAAAGATTTATTACCTTTTAAGTAATGTAATTTAATTTTGCTCTCTCCTCGTAAATTGCTAATAACTATTTCCACTTATCTTCTAGCTCAGACATCCTTACTTATTCCCTATCCGTATCACTAATTACATTCCTTTTGAAAACTGCTTGGAAAAAGCTATGCACGCAAAACGGAAAGTACTCTTGGAAAGACTTTGATCCCATTCTTGGAGCTTTTAGGTACCTCAATTAGTTCCTAAAGGTTCTTCAAATAATTGAATATCAACCTAGTTATAAAATCTGCTTGGCTATGATATGGTTCAAAAAAGTATTTGAAATACGCCGAAGGTGCATCTGGGGCGTATTAAGGAACTGAATGATAGACGTTACTGAATTGGAATTCGATAATGTGAAACTTAATATAATTCATGTTAATTATTTCGTAAATTATATTTTTTATAGTAATGACACTGTCTTCTTATTTGGGAAGATCTAATTGTAAATTCCCTTTAAAATATAATAATTATGCTTTTATAAAAAAAAAACATTCTATCAATTAGTGACAGTATTGAGCGAGTAAATTGGAAGAGTACACAAACTGACAAGTTGTTTTCAATAGCTAAGCAATCAATTGGAAGCAGGGTCCCGATTCTCCAACTTTTATAATTTACGGACTTTGAAGTAGTTGATACTGTTTTTATTTGATGTTCTGTTCGTTATTTTCTTTGGCTATGTTCAATTATGGTAGTAAAATATTTAAATGTATTTATTTGTCTTTAAATAATTTACTTAAAGTTAAGTCAAGGATATTAAAATTGTTCTACATTACTTATATAAAATAAGTATTACCTATAAAGCAAAGTTTATACTAAGACAGAAATTGCGATACAAATGTCAAAATATTTTTTTATTCTGTTCAACAGTTCCTTTGCGATGCCGCTCTCGCGACACTTTTCTCGTATCACAATAAATGTCTCAAACTTGTGTTACATACAGATACTCAAATAACATACTGATTCGAGTGTATAGTCTCGTCGTGTAAACCTAGCTGTAGGATGATGATGACATCATCAGATCTTTATTATTTGATAATAATACACTTTTTCGTCTTTTCTTTTACACGTACAATATTTAGCCTTGCGATCGACTTCACCAGTATTATATCTCTATAAGGAAACATGTGTCACTTCTCCAAGCTTCCCATATTATGGTAATGCGTGTTGTTTTTTGCAACGCAATGTGCTTGACTGAATACGACTCCCATGCATTCCACGCAAGGTTCCACGAGCTTGATATGCAACAATGCTATGATATGAAAATTATTGTTAGTTTTGAACGTATGAATATAAAGTTATTTGTTATTCTCATCTACTTGTTTTATACGTAAATCAGTTTATCTAAATTAGATATTTTATCTGTGTTCAATTTGTTCTAAAATAGACTCAACTCATTATTTACATAAAACTCAATCTCTTCATTATTCGCTATAAATTTGGAGACGTCGAAAGCCAATTTCTGTTTATTTGTTCCTCTGAACAATTGAAATGTTCTATTTAATAAAAGACGAAAAATTGGAAATATCTACGAAACGTCACAGTCCAAAGGGAACTGAAACAAACATTCGTTTCAGAGACGAAATTTGATTGGGACTTGAATTTTATTAGGCAATTAAAATTCATAAAAAATGATTCAAAAAGGACCTTTTTTTGCAATTCACAAATGGGGGACCCTCGTTTCAATAATCTCTTGTTTCTGATGAATATTTTTGGGACGAACCTGTGATGAATATCTTTAATTTTAAAATCAGAGGTACTGATGTTCACAATCTAATTTTGGATGAAGGAAATATACCTATATAATAGGGTTTCAATTTATCTCATAACAGCGTCATTTCCTGTTAAAAAATAAAGGGATAATAACCAATAAGTTATTGTTATCAATTTGGTCAAAGCTTGTCTATAAATATTAGTGTTTGATGATTCCATCAAAACACTCAAAACATGAAATCCTGTCGCAAACAGAAGTGTTGATGCTTCAAAGGAGTTTACTTCCGTCAAACGAAAAGAGTTTGGACAAAGGAATCAAAATCCGAAATTTTCGGAAAATATACCTCGTTTTAATCTCCATCCTTTGTTGTGGATCCTCGTTAAGATTCGGGGCGGTTGGACAGAAGTAATTCACGACGTTCATTAGAGTAACGAACGTTCTATGTACACTTTATCGCTGGATTGAAATTATTCAGCCGCGTTACAATGGTATCTCTATGTTAGTTTGAGAAATTTAAATGGAAGCTTTTGAACGTGTTGAGAGCGTTGTTACGAATTAAATGTTGAACAGTTTAACAGTTGAGAGAGTTGTACAAATTGTAACTTGAATATGATAAAGCAAGAAGTGACCACAGCGTTTTCTGACATCATTTTACATGTAAGTTAATTGTATTGTATGTAAGTTAAAAGTTTAGTTACTAAAAAACCTTTTATACCATCTATCAAAATACTGGCTTATTTATTTTATTTTTTATTTAGTTTATACCCTGACATGACCTATATTGTATTATTTTTGCCATTGCCACTCACGGCACACCTTGGTGACTGGGTAATATTTTACCTCGACCATTTATTTATACGTATTTTTTTATTCTCTTTGTAGTTCGAACAAATAAGGAATACGATGACTCATGTCATAAGACCTCTTTATTTAATCGGCATACTTTCAACCACTTGAAACATACCTTAAGATTCCTTACAAGCCGTATACCTTGGATAATAAATGCTAATTCCCTTCCTCTATCCACCTTCAACTGCGTCTAAATTGAAATTATTCCCCGGAATTCCCGAAATTACTTCATATTCTAGTTACTCGGCCATTATTGGATCACCAGGAATGTAAGTTGTATTAAATCCTGAATATTCTCTGGCAAATGGTTCGTTAGTTTCTCGGTGTTCGCGTCAAAGGTAATTTCTTGGGTTCGTTGAGTGTTGGTATGGCTCTGGTTTCATTTTGGGTGGATTTGAAGTTGTTTAAGTAACAGTATTTTGGATCTACACATTATAGAGTGATTATCAGAATTTGGTCTCACTTCTTTAAAAAACATATTTTATTAGATACAGTAGTAAAAATCGTGGTAGCCTTGTGGGTAAGGCACCTACATCTCCTGTACGAGTGTGCGGGTTCGAAACCTAGCAAGTACTTATGATACTTTTGTAAAGTCATATGAGCTTTCTAAGTATACCTTAGAATTCATTGATTAACGGTGAAGGAAAACATCGTGAGGGAACCTGGACTTAAAAAAAGACGTCTGAAATTGTCAATCCGCCTTGAGCAAGCGTGGTGATCAATTCATGTCTTCTCTGTATGAGAAGAGGCCTGCTGGCCTAGCAGTGGAACAATATATAGGCTGATGATGAAGCAGTAAAATAATGGATTTTTGGCTGCAGACGCAAATAGGTTCTCTACTATTATTATATTCGGTTTGTGAATATTTAGACAAAAAAAAAACATTATTTATTTTATGTAACAAAATAAAACAATGAAATTACACATAGAACTACACAAGCGTAACATTCACTAGCGAATACGCAGCCATTTAGCGTAAAGTTGTATTGTTTTGTAATAAATTATATCATATCGATGTCATGAACTATTGGTAATTTATTATAAAATCGTTATTTTATTTAATGGAATTCAATCTCTTTACTGAAGTACTACGGAAAGTTAGAAGGATTTTCAAAGATTCTACCTTTATTGGGAGTATTAGGGTTAAATACATATTACCTTCATAAATAACTGTGTACTTAACCGTATAGTTAAGACAGATGTTGAACTGAAGTTTGGAAACATACAGAATGAAATGGTTAATGCGATTATAATTAATTAATATGATAATAATTTACATTTGTGCAAAAAGTAAATATTCTGTAATACAAATTGATTTCGTTTTGAAATGTTTTTTTTTTGTTTTATCCATAGATAATTCTCATTAATTTTTATCTAATGTGTGTAATTAGTATCTAATACTACTTATTTTTCTTATTTCCCCTTATCTATTTTATTTTCTAAGACGACACTCATAGAAATTAATCATAATATCAATATATTTAAAAATAATTTCTTTAACATAGCATTTGTATTAATTACTGAAAGATATTTGTACTCCAAATTAAATTTGAAGGGACAAAAAACGGACCCCTTTATAACCGCACCTGTCCCAAATTCCAGTCCTTATATTTCCAAACTAGAGGAGATTTAGGTCGGGTACACTGCTCTAAATCGCAATTTATAATTAATTCATGCCCTACCGACCTTTGGCGCTACACGTCGTTATGGAACCACCTCCCCTAGGAATGCCTGTTAGCTTTTAATTTATATTAAGTGACCCTCCAAAATGCGTTTTCGTTACGGAATTTCAGATATCTACAACGTTTAAACCTATTTGGTTGATTTTTGGAGATCTCTCTTAATGTGTTGTGGTAATGAAAAGTAAATAGCGCCAGAATATCGTGCGCTAGAAGTGAATTGAGGAAGATGGGCAAATTCGCGATCGGAAATGTGTATTTATTTTCGATTTCGCGAAGTTTCAATTTTAATGGTACTGTTAAATGTGTGGAGGAAAAAAGTATGGATGGTCTGATAAATGATTCCAATTTTAAAATATATATTTTAATCTTTTTTTGTTGTGTCGGAATAAACTTTATAATAATATCTGGCTCTTTGGTATAAAGATTTGCCAGTCGTCAAAGTTAAGCCGTGGAGGGTCTTTATATTCTAACAATAAAGTAAAACAGCAGACATGTCCCTGAAAAATGGTAATAAAACATACTACTGCAGTTCTTTTTCACGTCATAAAACATAGTAACGTAAATTGTATACAAGAATTTTAGAAGCCTTTTCGAGTCACCACATTCATGACGCACTCATTCGTTGTGGGGCGCAGTGCAGTGTTTCAAATAGTGTTCCCTACACGGTCTGTTAATTCAACACCTAGTGTACTACGCTTGAATGCTCCGCTTCATGTCTGAATATGTCTCAATTTATTTCAGATGTATTTTATTTATGTACATGTGTACATACACTAATCATGTACACACATATAATTTATATTGGTATAATTTGTTGTAGGTATATTTTAAAAATATGTCAGTAAGAGTTTTAAATAGCTTCGAAAAATATTTTGGCAAAATGTCACGCCTGAATTTCCTAAAAGATACGACGCAGAGATAACGTACCTTCATATTTTTTATTTTATTTTATCAATTATATTTTAGTTTAATCTTGTTATTATATATACGCGTATATTTACTGCTCTCCACAATAATCTGAGCTAAATTCTACACATAGACATTAACCCGGACATAACTAAATTTTACACTGGCACCCCGACTATATATCCAAAAGTCGCTTTACTAAAACAAAATAGCAGTCTGAGTTTACAGAATTCAGATAAGAAACTCCATAATTTCTAAAGCATTTAAAAATACTTTTCTCATAGTTTTGAGGGTTAACACTAAGGTATAATATTTTTTTAAAGAACACATTTTTGAAATATGAAGAAAGAATAACAGCTGAATGTATTTTGTGTGTAACCATACTTCTGTTTTATGAATGGAAGCAAAAATAAACGGTACAAGCTTATCTACATAAAACCCCTTCTAGAAAACTCCAAGAAAAATATATTCAAGAAACATGCATTTTTCATCTTCAAAACAACTTACTATTCTTAGAACACATTGCGAGAGATGGCCATATTACTTACATAATAGAACTTTTGCGACTGTTTCTCAGTAGGGTAGATAGAGATGTATGTTTTGTCGGAATATAGTTTACTGAGGATCGTTTTGTAGTCTATATGGCTTATTTAGAGGATAATTTTATCGTAGTCTCACGGCTAATTAAAACATCTCCTACGTTTTCACTCTTATCCCGATCTTCTCTAGTCCTATCTAGTAGAGTCCTATCTATCTCCATTACAAATTTCATCCAAACCGGTTCTGCTGTCATAACAAACAAACTTTCACATTTATAATATTAGTCAGGGTTAAATGCGTTTCTTCTAAGTATGCGACAACATTTTTTTTGCGGTGAGATGCCAAGGCCGTGTGCTTTGTTTACTGATGAAATACTGCCGGAAAATTTCTTATACAGTTGAATTTGTTGACGGGTATTTTAGACTATTTTTCTGTTTTGTTTATCAGTGCTTGCCTTTACAAAATATTGTGTGACAAGCTGACACATACGAAACCCCTACCTACATTAGGTAGGTACCTACAACTTTTCGTTATGTGCTAAACACAAAGCATCATGCGTTAAATCATAATTATTTCATTGTAAAAAGGGAATGGAATATTATTCGGCGTGTATATATTCGTCGTGTGTATATAGCACCTTCTCGCTATTTTGCTAGAGCAAAACATAATTTATAAAAAGTCATAATATGACCACACACAAACCGCTGCACCAGCCGTCAATTACGAAGAAAAACAAACGAAAAATATAATTTTTATCATCAAAAACACTTGACCGAAATCCAGTATTTCCGCTTCACCAGCAAAATTAAAAGAGGGCAGCTAATTGAGGCCAATCACGGCATTGTGCAATTTACTATGCACTGCAAAGTTTTGCACAAATCGTCTAATTTTGGCGGCGCGAATGTCCGACAATACCTCATTGTAAATTCGT
Source organism: Pyrrhia umbra (assembly GCA_963891755.1). Lineage (NCBI taxonomy): Eukaryota > Metazoa > Arthropoda > Insecta > Lepidoptera > Noctuidae > Pyrrhia > Pyrrhia umbra. Next base: position 7,877,948 of record OY982935.1, read on the forward strand.
ACTAAATTATTGCTCAACCCATACATAGCTCTCGTAAACGTTATGTTAATAGAAATGGTTACAAAAAATTGCCCGCAGTGCTTTTAATAATAGTCACTGCATCAAGTGTTGCATTATTTATGTTTTATTAGAAATCCAATTTTCTGACAGCATACGTAAATTAAACGAATTAGGGATTTGCATATGATCGTGCTTATACGAGAGCTTAAAGCTTGTAAGCTTAAAATTAATTTATCCATTAACTAGACAATATTGCTGATGACCTTAAGACTGCTTTGATGGCATATTAGTTCCAATGCGACTGCCAAAGATGAGATCTGACTGCGATTCTTGGGTCGGGTGAATTGGTTCAGTTCAGATTCTGGACATTTGATGGCAATAACAAATGTTGCCAATTATGGCAGTAACAAAGCAAATGTTGGTAAGCCTCTCCATGTTCCTTTGGGGCGTGATGTACTTTCTAATTTCTTTTATGACACCACTGACTAAAGTAATAGAAAAACACATTAAGGACATTTAAACTTATATCAATAAGTCTGAACTGCAGTGACCGAGCATAGTGATTAGAGCTAATTACTTCTTTAATGAAGAGGCGCCCAGCATATGAATAATAAAAAAAAACAAATGCTGATGAAAATATCCTTCGAAAACCTCGAATAAAAGAACGTCCAGAGGGGATAGTCCATCGCGCTACATCGTCAAAGCCAATTTTTTTTTACTACTATCATGTCGTCGCGGTTTAAATATGTGATATGATTTAGTAGGACACTTAACAAGAAAAGTTCTAAATAACAATGTGGAGCTTTTAGGACTAAAGAAATGCCAAAAGTACGCTCGATGATTGTGTAAACAATGACATGGCTGGAAAATAGATGAACGATGTAATGATGACTGATAGAAATGTATAGAAGGAACAGACATGCTGTGCCGAATAAAAATAGTCTGTGATAAGTATGTTCTGAGCTATTCTTGTTGTGTCAACATGCGAGAAGAATCCTTACTAATATTATAAATGCGAAAGTAACTCTGTCTGTCTGTCTGTTACGCTTTCACGCAAAAACTACTGGACCGATATAAATGAAATTCGGTACAGAGATAGAATAGACCCTGAGGAACAACATAGGCTACTTTTTACCCGGGTGCGCTAAGTAGTTCCCTCGGGATGCGGGTGAAACTGCGGGAAACAGCTAGTAAAACATAAATGTAGATGTTTCATCTAATATTACACCAAACAGTTATTGTTGTCGTAGAATGCATCACGAGCTTGTTTCCTGTTTACAACTGCAGCTAATAAGGTCCAGATTACATTATTAAACGAACTCTAATATAGTGACATCAGTTCTGGATCTTTGATCATACGTGACTAGACGATGTGAGTAGATAATAACAAAAATTCCATTATTAACTCATCATCATCATCAGCCTACATATAGTCCCATTGCTAGGCACAGGCCTCTTCTTATACAGAGAAGGTATGAGCATTGATCACCACGCTTGCTTAAAGCGGATTGGCGATTTCAGAATTTTTTACAGGTTTCCTCACGATGTTTTCCTTCACCTAAGATATACTAAGAAAGTAAATTATGACTTTAGAAAAGTTACATTGGTACTTGCCACGTTTCGAACCCGCACACTCGTATATGAGACGCAGGTGCCTTAACCACTAGGCCACCACGATTTCTTATTTATTTAGTCTTTAAATTATTATTATTAATTAAGTTTTTACTATTTTTTTTATGAATGGATTTACTCTTGACCTCAATCTCACTTAATGGGAATTGAAAGATAAGGTTTACAGTGAAATGAGTGTAACCAGAAAATACCTATTTGCTCACTTTCTTTAAAGTATTGCGTATTTTATTTTATACTTTCTTGGTGATTTACTAGTTGCAACTACTAAAACTAACGGATTCTGGGTTCAATACCCAGGTCGGGAAAGTATCATCATCAGCCTATATATTGTCCCACTGCTGGGCACAGACCTCTTCTCACACAGAGAAGGCATGAGCATTGATCACCACGCTTGCTCAAAGCGGATTGGTGATTTCAGATTTTTTAAGTCCAGGTTTCCTCACGATGTTTTCCTTTACCGTTAGTCTGTGACGTCTAAGATATACTTAGAAAGTACATATGACTTTAGAAAAGTCACATTGCCAGGTTTCGAACCCACACACTCGTACACGAGAGGCGGGTGCCTTAACAACTAGGCCAGCACGACTATTACGGGAAAGTATGATAAGGTTGATAATATATAAAAAGTCTTAGTTGATTGATTTGTGATCGATTGAAGACAACAGGCTCGCCTTCTATTACAAGAGCTTGAACATTACTCAAGAATCGTTTGTCTCTTTAGGTAAGCTTTTTCAAGTTATGTGTTTTTTATAAGTATTAGGGTGCCAGCATGGCAGTGCTTGGGCAAACTTTTTTCAGCATTGCACCATTGATTATTTAATTAAATGAAGGTACTTATATAAAGATACTTGAAATGTCTTATTATGTGCCTTAGTTCCTGTTTGAAAATAATATTATTTCATCATGCAAAATAATATCAAACATTTTCTATAAGTATGAGCTTTGGAGTTCAAACCAATTTTAGGGGTCCGTAAGCACAGAGTCCTTCTCTAAAGTGCTCTCGGAAGGAATTTATAATATTTATCGTCATTTAAGTACATGTTAAGCTTTTTTCTATTTTTTTCCTACAGTAGTATGAATATTTTTGATAATATTCGATCTTTCATAATTAATAATGTAAATTATAAACATCAAATTTAATTTACCTTTGAATGTTGAAAAACCTAACTTTAAAATAATAAAAAAAACAGGATAACAACACTACAGGTTCAACACATAAACATAACACGGAACACGAGAAAAAAAACAATTTTAAATGGCACTTTTAAATAATTTGAAAACGAAGTTCGATAATTCGAAATTTAAACGTATAGCGCGAAAGAGTTCGTGCTAAGTCGCGCTCCGGTCGTACGTATACTGAGTCGCGATAACCGATTGCAGAGCCAGTGACGCGAACTCTTGCTTATCGATGATGCAATTTTATGATGTAGGTAGTTAAAATTACTGAGTATGTAATTTTAAATATTTTGTGGTACGTTGAATTTATTTTATCGAAAATTTCGAATTGGTTACGTACCAAATAATTATGACTACGAACTAATATATAATACGAGACATAAAACAAATGTGTCAATGCGTTCTCTGTTTGAAAAGAGATTTTATGGTGGTGTTACTTATAAAAAAACTACAATGATATAGGTATACACACGATTAAGATCAACGTCAAAATTGTCTAACTCTAGTGTCTCCGTCTAGTGGGTAGTCAATAATTGTCATTATCCAAAAAGACTCATTGACCAGAAGTTTAGAGAGAATAAATAGTACAAATGAAAACTATTATTCACTCTGTAATTAAATAAAAGCATAGAAGACTATGATATGATTTAGTATATTACCAAACACTTATTTTCTACTGTAAGTAACGTGTTGTGTTAACAAGGTGTTGACAACACAAGGAATTGCTGAATATGTAACTACAAAGCATTGCAAAAGGGCAGCAAGTGAGAGCTCGCAACTCAAACGCATGTTTTGTTTTCGATAACAGGTTGCAACTAGTGACGTGCCATCTCTTATCGATGATGTAATTTAAATGTAAGCAATATATTTCAATGGTATGTTTCTATTATTTTTTACTGCTGAAGTTATTTATGAGCTGGAACGGCTGTAACTAAAAGTATTAGCAAAACGTAATATTTTACACTAGTGGTGTGCCGTGTCACTTGCATGCTAGAGAATGTATATTCACGTACTGGTAAAAGTATCGAATGTTTTCCTGGATTCAATCTATCTTGGAAATGAAGATCATGGAAATCTGTATAGCTGTTTAACGTTTGACTAAACTCTAGACTAGAAATTTTATTAATTTTATTTACATAAAGTACTAGAATTTCAAAAATGCAAAAATATTGGCCATAAAATCAAAAAGCAATAAAATGCTACGAAATATTTTTTATATTTTTATTTATAGTGTATAATAATAGCATTCGTTTACATAACTTTTGTTGTGTGCATTATAACTTACTTAAGTTAATTATAATATTCAAAAATTGTTTAAATCAGTATTAGTAGATGCCCCGTGGAGTAAATACGATGTTATTGAAGCTAACGCATAGCTTTTTATTTATTTATTTAATTATATATTCTATAGATAAATGCTAAGAAATTTTAGGGACAAATAAAACATTACCTTACTATTGAGTTTCAAAATAAAGTTTCTTCCTTTGTAGGATTTGTTGTTATTTCCGGTTTTGGTTAAAAAAGTTTTTGGTTAACATTTTTACAAAATTTCGATAACATTTTAGATTATCTACTCTGCTTGAAAGGTTATTCCAAATGAACTTAAATATGTACATAATAATTCGATAAAATATTCATTCTCAACAACATTATCGTTCAAGTTCAAGATTAATTAGTTAGTAACACTTCACACTGTCATAAATTAAAAGACAAGTCGCATGGAGATAAAGATGTTACAATTTGTGATAACCCGAATGAGTAAATAAATAATAATAATGGGTGAATAATAATTAAGTTCCTTGACTTATGATTACTTGCAAATTAATATGATTAATTGCAAAAAAATATAAAGCTATTTAATTTAGAAAAAAATCGATATTTAGAAATTGCAACACTATTTTGTGAACATATTCACAGTTGATCATTTTTTTAAAGCAAAAAAAATAAAGTTATCATTTCGTGATATTCCTAAAAAAGCAACCACATCCTGCACCATAGACATCGATAAATTAGATTCGAGTATTTTTTAATATAATTAATCATTTAGGTCGATTAACAACCAGGTAAGTAAGTTGTAGTATGTAGTCAGTTACGCCACTCGAGTATAGAGAAGGTATGACCTACTTAATCCAGTATTGGCCATAGATAAAGTATACATCATTGAATTAAGATTACATTCCCACCACGTGCGATTCGATATCATCATTCATATCAAGAAGTCAACGGCCGAACAACATATTCAATTTATAGACAATCTTATCTTAATAATAATGTCATGTTTACTTTCGATAAATAATAATCACGTTAAGTGGGTGATTGACCTATAACCAGACCAGTTTGAGATGACCCCTTGGGTTGATATATTAAATTTAATGCTTGATTAATCCCTATAGAATTTAGTTTCTTATAGTTTAAGACTGAATTCAACTTTTTTTAACTAATAGAATAAACTATATCGTGCACTAAATGAAAATTAGAACAAATACAAAATAATTCTGAATTTAAATAGGTACAATTTGCAAATGTTTTTTTTTGCAGCCACCTATTTGGCAGCCACTTAGATGACTACTATGCCAGTGTCAAGTGAATATGTAAATGAGTCTTAATTTTTTATTTATTTATTATTATACAACTTTTGGGTGAGCAGAACCGATTAAATGTTAAATTTTGTGTTAGTCTATGCTATATATCCCTACTTGTGTCCTTTCGTCCCAGCGTCACCTTACTTAGCATCAGTCATATCATCGTAGTAGCGGGGCTTCCAGCCCAGGTTTTGCCAAACATATGAATATATATTTTAACAATACTCATTGCGGCTATTTTTGTATTTCATCGGCAGTTATAAGAGTTCATCTCACGTTTGGTACATTGATAGTAATGTTTATATTGTGAACATCTGGTCGTAAGAGTCATCACAGAGGTCAGACTACTAACTTTGCAATGAGACATTTATATACTCCGCTGTTTAGTGAATGATAAATAACTATAATGACACATGTTGTTGATAGTGTTCTTTTACATGACCTAAAGTAGCCTTAAGCTCGGTTAAATCATAATAAATATATTTTAAACATGGACATCACATCTAAAATATTTACATCTCTATATACCATTACAAACTATAAGCAACCAAAGTATTGTCAGAAATATCGATACTTTCCGTATCACATTATTCCATCACTAATGCGGTACATTTATTGAATGCTTGTGTTTAACACGATATAATATTTTAATATTCATAATGCATTTAATATCGATAACATGCATAGTGTAGTGCATAAAATTATTACTACATCATAAAATCAATCAGCACCGTAGCTGGGTTTAATAAACTTCAGGGGATTTAATGGATCCGTCGATTTGAACTTGGACGTGACGTCATTTGTGGTTAATAAATGGAACTTTCAAAAGTATATTGTAGCAAATTATTTAGCAGTAGACGTATCAAAGTATACAATAAGTAAGCTTAACAAAACCGTTGGTAGTTCAATAAAAGAATAGTTAAATAACATATCTAAAAACGTCTAAACATGTCTGTATGCAACCATATGTTCCAAGTTCTCAGAAAGCATTCCAACAAACCGCGTTCTAAAATTCTTTCAAACTATCACATTTCATAATGCACCTCGAAAGTAGAACATCGAGACATCGAAATAATATCGATACACTTACCCAACAATCGGTATACATCGGGATCGAGTACTCGCTTCTTTCACAACTCGATATGTCCACATAGTGTAGTAATATTTCTAACGTTACATGTCCGAAGTATACCCAAGGAGTGCACCAAATGTATTCTTAATGACGTTCGGTGCACGCCGACGGTATAAAAGTGCTCGCGAGTTTCTCAGGTATACGATACGGAACAGTAATCCGTATTTTTGTATTTCATCGGCAGTTATAAGAGTTCATCTCACGTTTGGTACATTGATAGTAATGTTTATATTGTGAACATCTGGTCGTAAGAGTCATCACAGAGGTCAGACTACTAACTTTGCAATGAGACATTTATATACTCCGCTGTTTAGTGAATGATAAATAACTATAATGACACATGTTGTTGATAGTGTTCTTTTACATGACCTAAAGTAGCCTTAAGCTCGGTTAAATCATAATAAATATATTTTAAACATGGACATCACATCTAAAATATTTACATCTCTATATACCATTACAAACTATAAGCAACCAAAGTATTGTCAGAAATATCGATACTTTCCGTATCACATTATTCCATCACTAATGCGGTACATTTATTGAATGCTTGTGTTTAACACGATATAATATTTTAATATTCATAATGCATTTAATATCGATAACATGCATAGTGTAGTGCATAAAATTATTACTACATCATAAAATCAATCAGCACCGTAGCTGGGTTTAATAAACTTCAGGGGATTTAATGGATCCGTCGATTTGAACTTGGACGTGACGTCATTTGTGGTTAATAAATGGAACTTTCAAAAGTATATTGTAGCAAATTATTTAGCAGTAGACGTATCAAAGTATACAATAAGTAAGCTTAACAAAACCGTTGGTAGTTCAATAAAAGAATAGTTAAATAACATATCTAAAAACGTCTAAACATGTCTGTATGCAACCATATGTTCCAAGTTCTCAGAAAGCATTCCAACAAACCGCGTTCTAAAATTCTTTCAAACTATCACATTTCATAATGCACCTCGAAAGTAGAACATCGAGACATCGAAATAATATCGATACACTTACCCAACAATCGGTATACATCGGGATCGAGTACTCGCTTCTTTCACAACTCGATATGTCCACATAGTGTAGTAATATTTCTAACGTTACATGTCCGAAGTATACCCAAGGAGTGCACCAAATGTATTCTTAATGACGTTCGGTGCACGCCGACGGTATAAAAGTGCTCGCGAGTTTCTCAGGTATACGATACGGAACAGTAATCCGTTTTTAAAATTCTTGAATTTTAAACTTTTTGAATTTGCAATTGGAATCAGCAAACACGGTTTTAAGTTTTAAAAGAGGAACGTAAATATTCTTTGCTTGGAGAGATTTTAATAAAACATGATCAGTATGCTTTTCTTTGAGAGTTTTGTTAGTAATCAGTACTTATGCACACAGTAGTACTTTAGTAAGTTGAATAAATTGTTAGCATAACAATCAAAATAAAGCAGTATGCAAGTATATTTCCATGCAAGAAAACAACCCAGTTTCAGTTTTCAAAAGTATATTTTCATTGCAGTTTTAAAAGAACAAAACCGAATTCACTAGTGAGTATAATAAAACGTGGCTACGTCCAATATTTAAAATCCAAATAAATTTCAATAACACCTAAACATCTTTTAAAAGTCGAATGCACGACAACTCCATAATTCAAATTTATCGACACTTAAATGTGAAAACATGGCCACTCTATGCATCCATAATAAATTCTTAGAAGTAAAGCGCCACCTAGCGGTTTAAACATGAACTAACACTAGTGGCAAGTATTCAGGAAGACTGTTCATCAATTATTCTATTTTCAAAGCACGTGAGCGAGGTGTTTTACGTTCTAGTATTAAATTGCTTGTTTCCCGCTGGCGAAACGTATTGAATAGGGATGCCACACTTAAATAATATCTAGCCAATAAAAAAGGTCGTTTAAGAAAATTATAGATAAAGAAGACGATGGTTGTGAATTACATCGTCCATCTGAATAAATTGAGAAAAAAACTGAGATTAGATAACAAATTTTATAATTACTTTAGTTTAAGCCATACTGCCGACATAAGAAAAACGTCAAAATTCTATTTTAGATAGGTTATTGAAAATTACAGTAAGGAGACCTTTACTTTGACAAAAATAATATCATATATCAAAAAAATGACTTCTAGAAAACCTAGGGTGTTTTCCTTCTTAATCAGAGTATATTCAGAGTAGTAGCAAAGATCGCTAGCAACATAGTATGCTCAACACAACGTCATATGCGAACACAGTGATTTCCCTAAGGTTGCAGGAAATCGGACCGAGCTGGTTTCTGCATGTGATTACGTTTGCATTTCTGTTTCAGAAAACATGGGCAGAAATTCTGATTAACAGAAAATATTCCAAAACTTTCGACTTCTTCTAAGATCTACTTAACAATGATATTTTTTGGTTTCCCAATTTTTTAGGCGGCTTTTATTTACATTGTTATCTGCTGATTTAACGTTGACGAAATTCAAGTCAAAGTATATTGTTTGGTTCTCATAGGATCTATTACAGTAGGTCCAACTAGTTGCACGGTTTCGACAAGTTCGTCCTATGGAGAAGGATCACCAAGAAAATCTATTCCAATTTACTTCATATATACTACATGCTTGAATGATAGCCTGGTACCAAGTATTCATATCAGTCAGGAGTATAGCTTATACAATAATGTATGTCCAACTCACACTACCATTGCTGACTGGCCTTTTATCAAGACATAGTAGTTCTCTCTTATGAAATACAGTCCAAAATCTTTTACCAGAGTTAGTACCAAAAACCATTCGAGCGACATACAACTGATCCAAAAAAAAATAGTTAAATAATTAAAAAGGCACTTACACACTTTCCACAAAATTTCGCACAACGTTGCAACGAAAACATTTTTTATGGAACTATAAATATTGTTCGGCGAGTTTATAAAGGAGCTAATCCAATAACTTGGCTAACATGTCGACACGCCTGATGCATTATTTATACAAGTACAAACTTATTGGAAACACCGGCTGACACTGCGTGTGGGTGTAACGTCACGGGGGGTGTAACATTTTACGTGAAATGAGGTGGTTTAATTGTATAACGTAAAAACTTACAACGATAAACTACAAAACACCTTGAAATTTAGAATCTTTATTTAATCTGTGAAAATATTGGGCAAAGTTCGAGCATTTGCGATTGAAGAAACAAAGAAGAACATCTAATTTTTAAACCATTTCGGTTACTATTGTAGTGCAAATTATTGACGCTACATAATCCATGGCAAAAAATAAGATATTTTCAACACAATTTTTAGGTTCCAAAAATCAAAGGTAGGACATAAAAAAACAACCCGACACTCCTTTACTATTCCTCCTTAACCGTTCTAAGTTTTCCCAACCTAAAAGGATATCCTTTCTTCCACCTTCATGAATCTTTTCATACTACGCAAGTCTTCCATATGACTGGCGCCGGCCATACCTTCCTCAACCCTTATCAACTACTTCTATACTCGAATGTAGGTACTGAACAAGAAAAATATGACGTGACATTTGTATTAAAAGTAACATTGTTCAGTGTGATGATATGGTCGAACGGATGTGGACCGAAGTTCAAATGAAAGGAACTGACGTAGACACTATAGGAGTAGGTTCTGTTCAAAACCTATTTATAGGTTCTGTTTTATTTGTTACACAGTTTTGATTAAAAAAAAAACCTATTTAGCTAAATTATCCTCTCCTTATTAATCCGAAAGTAAGTTTGTTTGTCTGTCTGTTACTTAACTGTGTTGTAATTTAACTGAAATTTAGTACGAAGATAGATTGAAACTTGGGAAAGGACTTGGAATTTTACCTGGGTGCATGATGTACCTAGTTCCTTCAGGATGTGTGTAAAACCGCGGGGAACAGTAGAGTAATATACAAATTACCTACAATATTGTTTTCTAGATTCATTACTATGATGAAAAAATGTAACTAAAATTGTCCCGGGTCTGGGTGTTTATGCATGTATAAAATTATTTGTTTGTCCCACCCACGATACAGGAGACATTCTTAGAGTGGGGCAACGTTTTAAAAAAAAACAGAAAAAAGATGCTAATCAAAATAAATGATGACTAATCCAATCTTCACATAATTACACATACGCCATTTAAAAAAACATACACTTTATCTAAAAACAAACTTTACACTAATGAACAAGTAAAAATTCATAATTTCCACACGAACATCCACTCATTGAAGCACTTAAACATTGCCGTATAGAAACATTATAACACAGGGTGGAACAAGTCAGTTTAAAACTTAATAAAAGCTTAGTTTAGCGTCCCTATTAACTGTAACTCGACGGACATAGTACACAAAGAGCTTGAGTAGCGGTTATAATGGTATAGGGTTAGCGGGAGACGGGTGACCTTGGAGCGATAAATGTGTTATAGAAATGTTAAATATATAATAGGGCGGCCTATGCTTTTTAAGCTGCTAAATGTTGGTAATTTTTCATCTCTGCGTATAGTATACTTTTACTTTTGAATATTATTGATTGTGTATAAAAAGAAAAAGCTTTTTATAAATCAAGGCTTAGCGGTTTCTTAAAATGTATTTTGTTTATTTATTTTGGGGATACCTACGCAGTTTTAAATTATCATAATAACTACGCTGAAATGTACCTTTTCATTTGACTATAAAATAGTAATTTGGAGATTTTATTGCGAATACGGGATTGTTCGTCCGTAACTACGAACATCACCATTAATTTAACTTAATTTAAAAGCACTTAATTATCCTGAATGGCGTGTTTGCGCTGCATTCATAATGATAATGACAGCTTGTTATTTTGACCGCACCATAATCTATAAATAATGCATACATTTTTGTTAATCACATTACGGTTTCCCACTTGTCTCAACATGTTTTACATCATTTGTTATCAGGAGGCTGTATAATATGTAGATAATTTATTCATTTTAAGTCAAAATACTTTATGATTGATTCGCTGCCTCTTTCTTATTAATTATACGAAAGCGAACCAAACCAACTGACCAAGAAGCCATAAACACAATTGACGTTTACGAACCCACTGCAATCGAGTTTCTAATGTATTCCCAATTCTGTAATATTTTCTTTATGTAACGAATCATTAATGGAAAATTGTAAGTTTGTAAGACTGTTACCATAAAGTTTAGTATACAATTTCAAATGTAATGCTGTAACAGAAAACCGCTACCGTCCCCGCTCCGCTTATCACAAACATCTCTCCCTTACCCCTCGCAACAATTGCATTTAGAAACCCATTTTGTGTAATACAGCTCTTTGTTATTTGCATAGAAATTTTCACCAAAGCTTCAGATTATAATATTGTTTGCTTGTTACCTTATTTAATATACGGAACTGACTTTTGAGAAAAGTGCTTTCATTAAACCTGGGTGTTTTTTTCTTTCTAAACGGGAGATTACATGCATTGTTGGTTGCGTTCTTATTAACCCCTTCACAGTAAGCTTGTTAAGCTTATTGGATGGGCTTGATTGCTATGTTGTCGTCAGCGAGATCTTTATTTTTATCATCTGGTATTACCTTGATTTCATTATTAGAAGAACTGTTATTATTTACTTGATTTGGTATTTGTGTGTTATTAATTTGGCTGTTACGATTAATTACTTTAGGAAATTATTAAGTCAGATCAAGTTAGCCTAGCTGGTTATTTGTGAGCTCGTGGTTAGCCCACTGTCTTGGTTTTATCAAGTATTCTAATTAGAAAATTCGCTGAAGCATTCTAAAGTCTGGATTTGCGTCCATATTTCGCCTTAGTGTTAATCTATTTTAATATTGGACTGAGTGGCTTATAACCCACGTTTGATGATAAGAGTAGGGAATAGAATGTATAGTGAGCATGTTTTTCTAAAAAACTAGCTTTTCGCCAGCGGTTTCGCCCGTGATGTTTTAGTCAATGTTTACTAAAACTTAACAAATTGTATACTAAACCTTCCTCGAGAACCAATCTATTTATTGGTAAAAACAGCATGAAGATCAGTGTAGTAGGTTTTGAGTTTATCGCGAATAGACAGATAGGCATACGCGGCAGAGGGCTTCGTTATATATAATATATGTAGTGATACCTAGTGATATTTATAGCTATCGAAAACAAGATTCTAAATTTAATTATTAACAGTTTTATATAGATTACAAGGTTTTAAAATTAAATAAGGTATAGAGAAATTTCTTTGTTAGCCATACCTTTTGAATTCGAAACTCTTTTCTAGTAGTAAAGTATGTACGAAGTTAGTTTCTTTAGAAGTTTTCTTGAAGAAGTTTCGGAAAAAATATTAGCATGAGTGGAGAAAATGTTATAGAAAGGGTACAATTTCGAGAAGATAGTAGATCAAGCGAATACTAAAGAAAAGCCTACTATTCAATAACATTTTTTGGCGAAGATTTGGGCTATTTGTTTTTAGTATAATTATTATAATTGAAATTTCTTTAATTCTATGTGGCTAGGAAAAATGGTAATTCTTCCTTGAGTTTTATTAAATAATCAGCATAATACAAAAGAAATATCGATAAAAGTATTCCAATCACTAAAGCAAAGAGCGGAAAATTCTGCATTCTTAAATCATCTTCTATTTGCCTTTACACCTGTTTGCACCCTCATTTGAGGGGAAGTCGATCTCCATAGAATGTTTTCATTAAACTTTGTTAATTTACGCCTTTCTTCCACCCCCATCCGCCGGGGATGGATGCCGTTCCAAAATTATTTAGTTCTTAATGAAATGAAAGGGCTTCTTAAAGGATTTTTTGAAATTGGCCCTTTTTTATGATGATGGCTTATTTTTACAAATTATATTTTAGATTAATACGATTAGCGTTGGTGTAAATTAAATATTAGATGATTGATAAAAAACTGCGATGTTTCTTTGAATTTGAGTAATAATAAAAAAATATATAGAACCTAATAATACACTTAATTAATTTCAATTTGAGCTGATTTTCATTAGACGCGGTTTCAAGCACTTAACACGTCATAACTTTGCTTAACCTGTCAACTACCACACTTGCGGTTAGATCTACGTATGAAATCACGACAAGAACCAACTTCCTTACATAGGTACTAAGATATTACTAACACAAGTACATAGAGTTTATGTATTGCGTTAAGCTCGGTAGCTTATGTATATAGCCGTTATTAATGCCTTTAGGAAACACGCATGCTTGAACGGTTGTCTGGTAGTAGGTATCAATACTAGGGATGGGACATATGTATTATACGATATCGATACTATTTTATTTAAATTTCTTAAAAGTAGTCAATGTTATACCTGCTTTCGGTTTAGTTGTTTCTTGTTCTTTTTCATTATTGACAAATTTATCTTTTATAATGAAAAGAATAGCTTCTATTCTTCGTTATCACATTCTTGCAAAATACGTGTTTTATACCTCTTAAATGACATTTACACTAACCGTTGCGTAACCTTCAAGTTAATAGTTTATAGAAATAGTTAGAGCTGAGGTATTTTGCATCAAGTGTTAAATGTTAATAGGTCGATTTAAGACTCAAGTAACATTTAAAAGATTATTACGTCATACTTTTCAACTGCAATGCAGTTAGAGTACCAATAAAAAAATAGTTTTTTTTTTCAAAACAATAGAACAGATTAGACAATAAAATCACACATGCAAATGTTTTGCAGTCGTAATGCAGTTACAAATATGAGCATAAATTATTTTTTATACTTTCGAGGTTTCTACGTTTTACAGTTTGTTTTAATGGCAATAACCTGCTTTATACTTGAGACTTACACTTTGTGGAATGTAGGCGTGCTACAAACTAGCTACTTACACCTCTGTCTACCCATCTTATGTTAGTAAACTGTGGAAGTTAATAGTTATATATATTTTTAATAAAACTCCTTGTATTTTTTATCGATATCGATATATATCGACATACAATTTTTTTCCATCACTAAAGTAATGAGTCTTGCAAGATTCGCCCGGGGTTATACCGACACTGGATGCACTGACTTCATATCTACATCAACGTACCATCGTAGCTGGCACCTTGAGGTTTAGACTGAAAACCAAGATTACTGACAGGTAAGCAAAGTTTCGTACAATGTAGGGAACATTACCATTTATGGCGATATAAGCGTTTGCATCTGAAACCTCCTGGTATATTCAGAATACTCTACCGCACCTTGAAATTTTGGTCGAAACTTTGGTACTTACCAGGATTATGTTGAAGACGAGTAGTTTGCTCCGAAGTTCGGTATTTACGTTGAGTACGTAAATAAAGACAGGAATATTGTATCGGTTAATATGACTTATTTGCTCAATGGTCGAAATTAAGTATATATTTTTTTAATTCTAAGTTTAACTCCTTTTCGATATAAACATTCATCATTATCTGCCTAGCCTTTTCCCAACTACGTTGGAGTTGGCTTCCAGTCTAACCGGATGCAGCTGAGTACCAGTGTTTGACATGGAGCGACTGCCTATCTGACCTCCACAACCCAGTTTACCGGGTCACATACCCCTTGGTAAGACTGGTTGTCAGACTTTCTGGCTTCCCGTAACGACTGTTAAAGATCTACATTGACAGCCGGGACCGACAGCTTAACGTGCTTTGCGAGGCACGGAGGAGTCTTGCTATGACAAAGATGGTCACCCATCCACGGACCGGCCGCGCCAAGCGCAGCTTAACCTTTGATCGGTCGAACCGTGCGGCTGTTACTTAGCCACGAGCTCCTCCGATATAAACATTACCTATGCCTAAATTTACACTCTCATGCTAGTAGGTAAAAGGGATTGAAAGTTTTCACTTGTAGCTGAAAGGGTTTTTAAAATTCTATTCCTACACATGTCTCAAGGCAGACAATATAAGCGAGCTTATTAAAAAAAATATTTTTCCATTTTTGACCCCCAAGGGACAAGTTTATTAAAAGCAAATGACCCTAATATGCTTAGCACTAGCATTTGAAAACATCCAGAATAACAAAACAGTAATATAAGTTACAATTAGAAAACTGAAGAGTTCGCATACAACCTTCTTAATACTTGTATAGTATTTTTCATTCCTACTCGTAACAATGAAGATAACACAAAGCTTTATAAAGGGCTCTAAATGCGTTTAGCGATTTACCCGTCTCAAGTTAAAACGAGCTTCGCAATGAATTGTCTTTTTTATTACAATATATTATACTTTAAGTAGACCCTTAACTGTGTTTATGTTGTGTGAACAAATCTATGATTTATTATTATAGTACAACGTAAAATTGTTACCAGTGATGAATGTCGTATAGTTTATAGTTTTTTTTATTAATATTTACATAAATAGTAAAAAAAAAGGTTTCAAAAGTAATTTGACTCTGTTATGAGTCAGGCCACAGGTTTCGTCTTTTCATCTCGTCTATAATCTAAGTTTAAAAAAGTTCCCTTAGAAACGATGATCTTATTTTTTGTTCTAAGTAGTGAGTGAGCTTTAACGGCGAGTTAAGGTAAAGCTTTTTACCGACTGAAATAATAAATAAAATATACACCTAAAGTCAAATATTGGCAAATCAATAAGAGACCCACCACTTTGAGGTCCTGCAACTCAATCCATGATAAATGTTTCCCTTTCATCCGCGATCCCAAAAAGTCCGAACATACCCATAAAAACACCCCCCATACACAATCACAGATCATCCTTCCAAATTTGAAACACAATACATTTCCATTAAGGATGGCGGCATCGCTGCTAATGGCAGCCATTTTAGAAAAAGTACAGTCGACAAAAGTTTGAATATGCAGGCTAAAAATATTAATTTTATATTTTTGAAGATTAGTAAAGTCGAAATTATTTGTCCAAGTTCGTTCTATATGCTTATAGTTACACATAAATGACTTTAGTGGCTAATTTCTTTTTTTGATTGTAGTCCTCTGGGATAGTAGAAGTGAAGGAAAAAGTGCACCGAGATTTGCTCATTTAAGCACTATTATTAGCTGACTGAAATATTCATAATACCGCAATAAATATCGGGAAGTCTGAACTCTGAAACATTTTTTATAGGTCTTTGTTAATTTTCTCTAGAACAAGTTGGCCGTACACTTTATTCGCGGGTCGCCTGTACATGTAACATTAAAGTTTATTTAGATTCCAAATAAAGAACACCTGTTGAACTGGCCGGAGTTCGGACGTACAGATAATTTGTTTATTTCATGTAAATTACATCTTCCGTTTACAAGTTTGCACAGGACGGTTGGCTAATGAAGTACTTTGTACTGTGACATTTTTAACACCTGTTTACTGATGGTATATAAATATTTATGGGGGACGTTTGAATGGTTTAATGAGGGTAAAACTCACGGCTGTTACAAATGAGGGTCATTTCGGAATATTGAAAGGTTATAGAGATTTTATCGTCTGTTTTCTATAACAGTAACAGATTAATTTTCTTATCTATGCTTATTTAAAATTTTGTACTGTTTTTTTATATTAAGATTATTATGTCATGAATGCACGTATAATTAAATCGCGTGTTTCCTAAAAAAACTATAGAAACTTTGCCCAATAGCCACACTCACTATCTTTCCGCATGTGTGATGTCTTTCTTCAATACAACTCTATCCGCCGTCTTATCAGTATTACCTCCTTTCTAGTAGGTATGGTACCTATACTCAGCATTCATATAATCCATCCATCGCTTTTTTGTCTATCTCACTAAACAGCAACAGATTTTTGTTATACAGTTAACTGGTAGCAATCGACACATAAGGAAAATGCGTAATGCCCTATCTTTAAAATATTTCTTTCTATGATATATAAGTATGTGTGTAAGAAACTTTTTCCTGACCACTTTTTTTCAATAATGCATTTTATTGGGTCAAACTTACGACCCCGTGAGTCCTATATAACAGAAGACATTTCGGCATACCCAGACAGAGACGGTAGGATGAGATAAACTTCTATAATGTATACTGGTCTTTAGCAGCTCAAGATATAAAACTTTTTTTTGTATGGCATCTCGCAGGTCAACCTAGGAGGTTGTCGAATGCTTAACCGGGCTTGCCTGTGAAGTGCCTTAAATTAATTTAGGGCCTCCAGCCAGGGCTTAACTTACAAAACTAAGCGACTACACGCTAAGGGCACTCTCTAGTGGGGTATGGGCCTCGGATTAGGGCGTCGCTGGGGGAGGACAGCAAGGGACAGGCTGGATCAGAATATATATGATTATTATAATCGGGAATCTCAAGATATAGAGAGGTGGACAGAAAGTAGGGAGGCATTTGCCTCGCGATGGGAATATACCTGCATATACTAATAATAATGCATGTTAGCATGTTTATGTCTCATGAAAGTCAATTGTAATTTATTAGGTCATCAGGATCAAACATTTACTTATATGCTGATAACGATATTGTGGCTATCGGAACACTTATAAAGCGAATAGATTATAACACTTACTGGATCGTTCGTTGAGGGGATTTATAGGAAAACCCTTTTCAATATTAATTAAATAGGTTAACCGATATTCTTAATTGAATATAGTTATGTTACTACATACATGGTCTTACATATTTGGTGAGTGTTCTTAATCGATTTTTGTTTATTATTTTTTAGTGTCATGATTTATCTTAAGTATACTTCTTAAAAAGTCCTAAAAATATTAAGGAAAAATTCAAACGTAAATGTTTAATTTTCATAGAACCTATTCAAGGAGTAAAAATGCTACTGTGTTAATATAACGCAAAATGCAATATTTAATTCGGAGTCCTTAGACTTAATGTGCATCATCATTTCCCAAGTTAAATCATTTGGTTAAGCGCCACAACAAATGTACAATTTCTTTATGAATACCATGATTCCCGAGTAACAAATTGTCTACAATTTCTATTACACGCGATGACAAATGAAATCACAACAATTACACTTCCCTAGCGATGGTGTTGATCAAAAGAAATTGCTTTGCCCCACGACAAACATTCATTGTGCCGTTTTAAAATCGCGTCTTTCTGACGGAAATAAGGAGAATGGGTCGCCCGCAGACATTGTGGGGCGACTCCCCTCAGTTATTTCGTGTTAAATTTCAGATCTGTCCGACGAAATTCATCTTCATACCTTTTACTGATGAAGGGTAAAGGAGGATAAAGCTTTGATGTGGTGAATTTATTTAGAAATTTTCAATTCTCACTTATTTCAAAAGAATAAGTTTTTGAATATGAATAAACTGTTCACAGACTGAACTGAAAATAATTACTTAATTTTTGAATAATCAGAGACGACTCGTAATTTAAGCAACACAAATTTGAGCTTCAAATATGAATTTAAATTCGTACACATATAAAATCTAATAAACAAGTTGAAATAGTGTCTAGCGTCAGATGTTAATTCAATTTTAAACAAAGATATTTCAGCTCTACCATAAATTCGACAATTTATATGGAAATGAATTGAGAAACTACACATTTAACTAGCAATTTTATTTTGCAAGAGTAATAAGAAAATGTTTGAAGAAATAATAAGAGATGTTTTGGATGTCGAAGATAAAAATACAATAGTAATTTATTTTTGTCAAGTCTGGCTGTTAAAATATTTGATAAGAGTTTAGCTGGAGGGTAGCGTTTATCTTAATGAGAATGAGAAAATGTCGATGACTCTCAAAGTCTAGACAAGACAAAAAAAAAAGATCTTCTGAAGTTTATCTTTACATCGCATTTGGCCGATATATTTCTACGTAATCTAGTAACAATTTAGATTTACGAAGCTTAATTTAGAAAGAAAAAATATATCTGTATTTTAAAAGCGTGATTGTGGTTTATTTTATTATTATTTAAATAAGAATAAAAATAATAAACGCCTCTTTTAAATTATATTTTCTTAAGCCGTAATATTTTATAGGATGTTTGCAATAATTTGATAGGTATTAAATATCGAAGAAACCTGTTACAATTGTTTTTATAAATATCTAATACTCGTATGCGTGTTTAGATCTGTAGCGTTTCAATTTCTACATTATAAATGATAACGTGAAGCAGACTTTATAATGTAACATTATTTAATTGTTAAAAAAAATTAAACGCACCTCAAATTAGATCCAATTATAAAAACAAGTTGAAAATGGAACACATTTGAGAACTTTGTCATTATTATAATTATAATTGTTCAAAAATAAGTCACGGTTGTTTTGAGAGTAGTCACTATACATTTAAAGTTACTCCAAACATTTGGTAGAACTATTGAATAGAAGTTAGTGTAAATATTAAATTGGATTTCATAATAACTCTCTTTCCGGGAAGAAACTGAAAATAACTTTTCTATTTAACATTAATTCTCGTTATTTTTTTTTCCCATTATTATAACATTAGTATCAGTAACATCATTTGCTCGTTATTGGCTACTCGCGCGTAAATGACGGCACGTTTGGTGTAGTGATTGAGCCATTGGCTGGGGCGCTCCGTGTCGCAGGTTCAATCCTCGGATGGGACAACTAAAATTCTTCCGAGTTTGACTTTAATGTATGTTTATAACCGCACTCACGATACAGAAGTCATTTTATACTCAATTATATTTAATACTCAATTATTTTAAATGTCGCGAGCGTCACTGCTGAGCATGATGTCTTGGGTTCGATTCTCGAGTCGCGAAGTTTTGTTGGGTATATCACGTGGAATTGCCTAGTTGCAGATCGGAGTCCGGATCTACGATTCGGATGAACAGGATGTGGATAAAATCTCGGAAAACAGTAATAAAGCAAAGAAATTAAATAAAAGTAAAATAACTCACGAAGCAAATAAAATATGAAATCGCAGACTGATTCCCTGATAATCACGAGAGCCAATGGCCACTCACCCGACAAAATGTCATTTCAATTCATCGTTCGAATGCAATGACATTAACGGGAGTAACTCCGAGTGGTCACGACTTCGTATGAAAAGGAGGATCCTTTTCGCGATATGTTTTTAAGATATTATTTTTATCGAACAATTCCTTTTGGGTAGGTAGATATTTTAATTTGACTTTTATTTTTTAGTCAAACTAAGTTTTACATTCATTGCTGTCTAGAATTATGAGTGGAACAATATTTTTTTAAGGGTTTAGAGCTACCTAACAAAAATGCAACATCATTATCATCATCAGCCTATATATTTCCCTACTGCTGGGCACAGGCCTCTTCTCATACAGAGAAGGCATGAGCATTGATCACCACGCTTGCGCTTAAGGCGGATTGGCGATTTCAGACATTTTTAGTTCAGGTTTCCTCATAGGTTTAGGTTCGTGTTTTCCTTCACCGTTAGTCAGTGGTGTGTTAGATACACTTAGAAAGTACATATGACTTTAGAAAAGTCACATTGGTACTTGCCAGGTTTCACATAGTACACGAGAGGTAGGTGCTTCAACCACTAGGCCACCGCGAAACGAAACATCATATACCTAGCTATTTCTCATACCAATCAGTATAGATGTCTGTAGGCGCAACATTTGCCTGGCAATCAAATTGCGAACCAAAATCCAATCTATCTTTTTATTCAGATCTAAACTTAGATATATCCAGGCCATAAAAGATGTATCAGCTAAAAACCTAGCCATGTCCCCTCATCTATCACAATAAAAGAAAAATCAGTGACGTAATCGCCAAATTGGCTCTAAGAGTCTCTTAATCCTAATATCGATCAGGCATTGTGCCCGAGATGGCGAATCGAGAATCGGAGATCGGTTCAAAATGGTGACTGGGTGCGGAGATGAAAGGGCTCGGAGAAGCAATATTCGATTGACATGCGATAGTGAGGGTGCTCGAGCAAGGACGAATAGCTTTATATCTTAACGCTTTTTGAAAATTGATGCGAATTTATATACGGTGTTTGTTTTTTACTTTTTGGATGTTTCGGGATATGTAAAGTTTTTTTAAATAATAAAATGGTCACTAAGATTATAAAAAGATAACATTATGTTAAAAAAATGGAATTTACTTTGACATTACTTTATATAAAATATTTCAATTAAAAATCGTCAAAAAAACTTCAAACAGCAGTTCAGTTAAGTAGTAATCCAAAATGATATACGGGTCACTTATTATCTAAAATACTTTGAACAAATCTTCATAAACTTTTCCAGCTGACGTCACAAAATGCTTATGAAACATACCTTAATATCACGAGCCGCAAATCTGAAACGAAAATAGAAAAGCCATTAAAATCATAAACATGACTGACTTCTTTGACCAAAAAAGTGTACTTAATAACGTCAACCATTTAATGCTTATGCTGTTGCGAGTTAGCGTAATATGCCAAAGAACAGAATCGTAGAATAGGGCAACTCCTTGCAAACATATTATACAATGAAATTAATTATTTATAGATGACAATGAAAAAATATAAAATAAAATGCGAAAAATATTCAATAATAGAAAGTTACAGCAATAGATGGTAACGTCCTCGTAATCGTAGTTATAAATCTTCATTCTGTGCCCAAAATATTATGCTGATAGACGTGATTCGAACTTTTCGCTTAAATTCCCTGCTTACTTGATTGATACTAACTATAAATCATTTTCTTTCATCCTTTTCTTATGTAAAGATCCAACATGACCTATAATATCCTACACGCGAATCTAATTTTACTATTCCCATCATTGGCTCTAAGGACCAGTCCTTCTGCCCCTATCTGTTTGGTGGCGAAACACATCAGAGTCGGTCATTTATCATGGTGACAGATCATCCCGAGCTCTTAGAAGATCCAGAATGACAAATGTTACGGTCAGGTAAAAAGGTTCCATGTTTCTTAAATTTCACTTAACTGTTTCCTGATGACGGCGGAAAATGCCTTAAGGCCTTATTACTAAACGGACGTTTAGCGTACCTTTTTGGTCCTTTGAGTATTTCAAAGTATTATTATATAATTTCTATTATCATAATATGAACTAAAATATTATAAGACTATGAACAAACATCTTAGGAGTCTCCTAGGCAATCACAAGATTTTTCTCCACTTTTTTGCCTCTCTACCGATACCTTGACCTTGAGCCCTTTTGCCAAGGAGAAGGAAAGGAGATAAGAACTATCTTCAAACTTTACCAGAAACGGTTCAGTGATTTAACTGTAAAATGAATGATGATATTATTAGTACGAATTTATCGGATGTAAAGAACCCTAATGAATAAAGAAATACAATACCGCTCACATATATTTCTCGTGTTTCCGCGCTAGAGGGTGTAATATCTTATGCGTATGTCCACAACATGGCGCTAAGGGCTTTTTTCATGGAGATGCATTACGCAGTTTTGTCGCAATGCGTCGGCGTCGCATATAGAGCCTTGCCCAGTTAGCACTGAGTAGCCTGTTGCAGTCAGCCGAAGGTACCAGTTCCACCAGTGTTATTATTTGTTTCAATTTGAAGATGTTTTTGGTATGGTGAATTAAGAAGTTTAGTGTCAAAAAGTATCGTGTGACCATCAAGTCGTAATTTAATTATTTTTTTACTTTAATGAATAAATATATTGTTGTTAAATACTAAAAATATATATTCCATATATTCTAACGCTTAATTCAATTATTAATTGCTTATCATAGGAACATTGTACATGCATTATAAATTCAAGATTCAAATACATATTTTTTATGCTCTCACCTTGATATTAAAAGAAGTTACGACGTTTGTAATATAATTTTATACATAAGTTTAAATGAAAACCCAAGCAAGTTTTTGAAAATAATTTCCGTCCTCAAAAATCCATTGACCCCTAAAAGAAAAATCTCCACTTACTACATCAAAGATCTGTCACATTAAATCCGAGTCCGGACCCCTCATTTTGATTGACGCGTCCACGAGATAACCTGGGGTCCATCCCGCATATATATTACCTCGTCAGTCTTTACTTTGTACCATTCGAAATGATATATTCACATTCGGATTGAGATGCCATGTTAATTTGGATCGGATTCGCAGTTTATTTTGGAATAAAGTGGCTGTTTATTTTCTTTAACATATTTTTGACTGCCTCGGTGACCAGTGGTAGCAAGTGCGGGTTAACATCAATGGTCAGGTAGTAGGTTTGATATTTGGGTCAAGAAAACATCATTGGATTATTATAGAATTCCGCGGTAGCCACCCGGAGTGGCACTAGGCTCTACCCCATTTATATGGTCATTGAACATAAGTGGTGCCATGGTGGTGTACTCTGCATGAGCCTTCGGGAAAAAACCAGTACCTAAAAGTACGTTTTGTTAGAAAACTAGTATCTTAAGTGTTTTTTTTTTAATTAGTAAATTAATTTCTATAACAAATCCCATTTTGCCCCTTTATAAGTAAGAAAATAATAAGCAACGCTTAAAGGTGCGTAATATGTTATGTAACTTGTGTTATAACAAGTTGTGTTAATATTTACAAATGTTATACAACATAACATTCAGACTCCATATTACTGAAATATAAAAACGTTTTATAACATGTTATGTTATATAATATGTACGCTGTACGCACCTTAAGAAAATAACAATCCATTTTCCATTCAAAGCAAAAAATAACGAACACAATATTATTATTCCTCCGTTTCCCTATAAAATATAAAACACAACACGAAAACAGTAAACGTGAAACGGAATTAATACACGCGTTATTTCCTTCACCCACTAAACCATAATAATTCCCAATTCCATGTACAAAGGGCACATTATCTAAGGGCCATTTAAAAAAGGAGCCGCCCCACTAAATTCACTTTCTTCGCAATAAGGGAAAGCCCTATTGTTGTGGTGTGGAAATGGGTATCTGACATTGGATAAGAGTTTTAGGTGGCAACTTCCTTGATTACATCTTTTGATTAATTCAGTGAAATAAAGAGTATTTCTTTGTTACTTAACAGTTATAATGTGGTAGATCACTTATTTAAATATTTTGTGATATTTAATTTTATTGTTAATAAAAAGCAATGTGCTTCAATTCACACGATCAAAGACAAGGTATTATAAGGAATGTTGCCATTAAGTTACTTTAACAACATAAAATAGTGCTTGTAAAGATTTTTAACTTTACAAGTAAACCAGAAAAAATGAAATAAAAGTCTATTGTATTTTAAAAAAGTCAGTAAATTTTTTTCCCAGATACCGCGTTATACTACACAAGGGTCGTTCATTCAATTTTTGCCCCTCGAAAGCTTTCAATGCTTCGATCGCTGGTAACAAAAGAAAGTAAATAGTGGACCTGAACACTTCATATCTAATCCTGGACGGCATTCAATTTACATTTTCAATATTTTTTTCTTTCTAGGCATTCCAGTGTTTGGCCGGGGTACTTGTTTAAATATGGAATTGGTGGACGTCCACATCTCGTAGTTCTATATTTAAACAGTTCTTTAGCGCTTTTATTTTTATTCAATGAATTAATAAGGTTTTTAGTTTATGATTTTTAAAATAAGTTTTCATTTTAATATAAAATTTATTACTTACTATTTATTTTTTAGTAGGTATATGTAAAATGTATTAAATAAGACTAGCGGTTGGACGCGTGTTTATTTGAGTATAACTTTTTTTTAATTTAACCCAATAATACAATAGATATCAATTTATACCTTCCATTATCAGTAATAGAACCTATCAAATAGCACCTACACTAATTACCAGGGTTAATAGTATCGCGATTACAACACTACGTACTAAGCAATTGTGGCTGAATCCTTGAGTACCATTCACTCGATCTCGGCTGCTCAGATTGCCGCCGTTACGAAATACACAACGGGGCCAAGTACGCTTCCTTTCGACCAATCTATTCATAGATACGGTCCATGTAAATGTGCTTTACCAATACTTGTAATTGTAGGTATCCGAAATACCTGTTCCGAAAGTGAGGACAATGGTAGATTTTTGCAAGTTAGATAGACACAAAAGAACAATGTTCATTTGACTTCCCATGACTTTAGGGTATGAAGTCACGGACTGCAACAATTTTCTGCCTAGCTTTTGGTACAATACTGGGGCTCCACTTCCAGTCTAATCGGATGCAGCTGAAGCCTATCTGCCCTCCACAAAACAATGAGCGAGTAACAAGATACCCCTTATTAAGACTGGGTACCAGACTTTCGGTCTTTTGGATGTAGCAACAAAGATCTACAAACCATAACGCGGACCAACGGTTTAATATACTTTCCGACGCACGGAGGGACCTCAGTATGATATACGTTGTCATTAATCTACAGACCAGCAGCTGCAAGCGTCAACAAACCTTAATCAATCGATTTGTCAGGCTTCTACGTCATGCCGAGATGTTCAAAATAACCGCGCCCCCCGGAATACAAAGAGCTGAGGAAGGAACATGGATGGGTTTTAGTCAATTAGAGTCTGACACTCCCTCCCGCCCCACCCATGGCGGGAGGGCTCAGTTGATGATTTCCCGAAAAAAAACTCACGTCACGGGCTTCTTCTAGACAGAACAACAAAGGTCAAAGGGCAAAGGCTGGTTCTCGTGCAGCTAAGCACGATCATTGATGCTTGATCAGGGTGGAATGGCGATAGCAAATTTTTTAAATGTCCAGGGGGGGGGGGGGCAATCACGTAAGCCAATGGCCGCGATTCTCTTGACACCATCTAAATTAAATTTAGTCTATAATTCTCTCTTTCCATCAACAAATATAAGAAAGGGATAGCAAACTTTTAACACCTGTCAAATTAGAAAAAAATAGTTTTCCATACAAAATTAAGCATCACGACGTAACATCTCGACTAAATTAACAAACCTGTACGAACAAAATGTCATCTGTCATTTAATTTGACAGCACTGAATTACTTGCTATCCTCTTCTTGTATTTCGCAATAGAAAAAGAGCATGATATTTTAAAATTAGTTTAGTCGTGTGTACGTCAGAATCGGCACCAATGTCTTTTAATTTCGGTAGCAATACTTTTCATATTGACAGTTCAATGATATACATTACCTCTTTATAAGAATCGATAACATGAACGTCAAAACATGTGCAGCAATGTATATTAAACTCCTCTGGGAAAGGTATGTCGATCGGATACCCGTTTTTACGTAATAAGGGGGCAGGGTTACTCATGATATTTTTCTTCACTGTTAGTGTCCAAGATAAATAGGCTCGCGTTTACAATTACCTACAACTTAAGGTATAAAATGAAGGTATTTGAAAAGGTAGGTACATCTTTGCATATACCCTCAAAGAAAACAAATATGGTGTATGTTGCTATATTGAAATGTGATGATTCTGATTTCTCTATCGATACTAAAAACGATTCCATGAAACTCCGCGGAGGCCAAAAGCTTTTCAGTCGGGTATTCATAGAAATCATTGAATATTCGTATCCATTCAAGCGATTACTCTATATTCCAATAGTTGAACACGACACTTCTGATTGGGTCACATGATCCCGGAATTACTGATAACCATTAGATGTTAGAATGAGCATGTACAAACGTTAGTATAGGCGTTAATCCTGGAAACGTTAGGGTTTCAGCATAGGCAATGCTTTTAGCGATTTAGCTGTTGTATCGAGTTACACTGATATACATGTTTGATCGCCATATTGAAGCTTTATAAAAGCAATCATATCGCAAATCATCAATGAAAAAAGTAACTTTCTATTCTCTTATCACAGCTCTATTTTCTTATGTTCTATTTTAGGTAAATACCTACTTGTTTTAAAGAAGAAGCAGATGGCAGTTCACAAAAGCACATACCTTGTGGTAATGCGTGTAGACTTGGCACATAAGATGGTCTTTAGATAATTTTCAGCATTCAAAAGAGGCATAACTTAATCTTGAAAAATTTCGTGTGGTGATTGGTAAGCCACGAGCCCCTCAATAAAGCTGGTAAAAGCCATTTTCGTCAACAATATAAAACAATGCTACTAATAACTCGTAACGAATTGTTTAAGGTCACTTTATACTATATCCAAGTACTGTGATTGATGCCAACATAATGCCAGTTTACCAATCACAATGCAATTTTAACATTAATGGGTTAAGGTAACTATTAGAATGCCAGCCAGTTAGTGCGACTAATTCTAGAATGCAATTTTTAAATTAAGAATACTGTACATGTCGGTGCTTTGTAGTGGTGTAAATTATGTTTTGATTATATCTAATAGCTGTTCGTAAAATTATTTTTTAATGTTTTTATTATCATTTATTATTTAGTCCTGGCTATTTCCCTCAGTCTCACTAAGCATTAAATGGTGCTGGCGTGGAGCGACGCATTTGTGACCACACACGTCGATGCGATCTCATGATGCGTTGTCAATGTGATGCCCTATTCGCATTAAATACATACATAAACTGAAGTACCACGCACCGGAGCGAGGCACGTGATAGTATGTGATCCGCCTATCTGTCAATCATTTCGCTGAATTCAGGTCTTTATTTCAGCTGCATTTTTATCGTACACTAGCTTCTGCCCGCGACTTCGTCCGCGTGGAACAGTGGTGCTCCACCCCTATTGGTATCAGCGTAATGATATATAGCCTATAGCCTTCCTCGATAAATGTACTATCCAACACTGAAACTCTTCAGCTTTATAATATTAGTATATATTAAAAATAATGAAGATGCCTGAAAGTTTTCATAAATAAATCTGCTTCAACCAAATTTTGGACCACAAAAAAAAAAAACAAAATAAGCTTTACAAATTGGCTGTGGTGGAATAAAAATACAGCTTCCTAGCTGTTTATCCCAAAAAGATTTAGTGAAGGGATTGACGTTAGTTTACTTTTAACCTATAAAAACAGAAGGTAGTAAAGATTCTTATAAAGGTAAATGTCCTGGGATGTCCATCTCCCTTTAGCAGCGTTGCTATGTTCTATTTTTCGGAAGGGTATGGTCAACATTATAATTACATGCGCATGAGGTACTCGTAAATCAATTTTTTTTCTTCTCTCTTCTCTTCTTTGTTATTGTGGCAGTAACATTATCTTCTTTGCTTCTAGCATGACAAATGTTCACAAACAGCGGAGACCATTTACCATCCGATGTGAAATATTTTGTATGTCAGCAAAAAACATGATGAAAACAACAAATTTTTATATGTATTCATCTTTTAGACAAAACCATTCTTCAATAGATTTAACCATTTCACTCGCTTTTATTTACATTTTCCATTCACACCCGTATGCAAGTAAAACTCGATAATTCATCGCTTTCAATTTTCATTCGTGAAGTGATTTCGTTCACTGATACCGATGATTGATTTAGCTCCCGTCTCCATTCCTATTAGTAGTTTTATCGTTCATTCGTTCGTTTCGAAATTTGAATGCTCCAAATACGATTGCCGTTTCAGATGATTCGTGGATTACGTTTTACATTTATAAAAAACCGATCAATTATATAACGAAGTTATTTTTAAGTTAATGGTTATTTTTAATTGATTGCATTAAGAATACTTTGTGCTGTGAAGTTTTTTTTAATATTTATCTGTACTCCACCACGAACTTTTCGTTAATATCCCAGTTAGGGCTTTTTGATGTATTATTAATGCTTCATATGAGGAAAAGTCTCAAAATACTCCACAATGTTCAAAAAACTTAAAAACAATAATGTATCAGCGCATAATTGGATCACAAATTGGGCTACAGATAAAAAACCTGTTTGGTACAGAATTTTAAACAGAATCAAACGAGTATCAAGAATGCCGTGTATTCTGTTCCCTTTCGTTTTCTATGGAATCCTCGCCCTTTCCCTTTTGTTTGCAACCGGTCTTCTCCTGCGCGTGTTTGAAGTACGACTCGATTACGATTTGAGGAATTCCTTTTTTAAATTCGGGATGATTGGTAGACACTGATACAATTATGAATTTAAAAAATATGAATTTTATATATATTTTAATTTATGTTTTCAAATTGGTTTCTTAATTCAGTTACAATTTAGATTGCATAACAAAAAAAAGTTATTCATACACATAAACCGAATCAAGGTAATAAAACAAAAATAAAATGTAAAGCTAATAAATGTCAAGACTAAAGCATTATTAATTTTCTAATCGTCTTTAATCGGTTAAAAGGTAAGGCACTTATTAATATCTTTCCAATAAATAATACACTTCGCTTAATGCCCTACAAATCACCTGTCACCAAGTATTAATACGAACATCGACTCTCACGCACACATGCGCGCTTGTGCGTGTGCGCAGCGGAACGCAGTCGAGGAATGCGCCCCATCCCGTCAGACCTGTGAGACAAGGTCCACTGGACCTTGTGGAAACTGATGCAAATATTACACTTTTAACGTCATATCATGATAACATTATTGACATCATTTGGTGATGTAAAAATGTATGTTATATCATCAGACTATGATTGGTTTTGGTATGACCAAGTAGTCAGTGTTATATTTAAAAAAGGGCACAGTATAGGAAGGTGTGCAAATCTCTGTCTTAAGAGTGGGATGAGAGAATGTGATTGCAATGTGCAATTCATTGTAACGGCCCTGAGTGTGTGTTATTCAGGAGCTCGTGGCTACATAATAGCAGTACGGCTCGACCGATCAAAGGTTAAGCTGCACTTGGCACGGTCGATCCGTGGATGGGTGACTATCTATATCATATCAAGACTCCTCCGTGCCTCGGAAAGCACGTTAAGCTGTTGGTCCCGGTTGTAAATTGTAAATCTTTGATCGTTTGCAGATAGTCAGAAGCCAGAAAATCTGACAACCAGTCTTACCAAGGGTACCGTGTTACCCGGTAACTGGGTTGTGGAGGTTTAGACTGGAAGACGACTCCAACATAGTTGAGAAAAGGCTAGGACGGTCCTGAATGTGTGTTACATTTTGCTAAAATTAAGTGCTTTTCTAAGTAAAAGGGAGTAAGGAACTCGTGGTTAAATAACAACCGCATGGATTGATCGACCAAGGGTATCATGGTGTTACCCGGTAACTGGGTTATGAACATAGAGAAATTATCGTTATGAAGGACAGATAGCCAGTCGCTTTACGTAAGACTCTGGTATTCATCTCCATCCTCGATCCAGTTAGACTGGAAGGACGACCCCTAAAATATCTCGGTGGAAAAAGACTAAGATGTAAATGCTTTTCTAAGTATAGATTAGATATAAATGTATCAAACATACATTGGCAATAAAACAAAATTTATTACGTTAGTAATTTGGTAAAATTGATAATCCAAGCTCTAGGCAATCTTAGTTTATTTGATTGCCAAAATTTCCACTGTGAATTCTAACTGTATTACGGAATTCACCTGCTGAAATTTTACCCCAGAAAGTGTAGAAAAAAATTGAACAGATAAATTCAAACTACTAAAACTTTACCCGTCAATTTCCCAACGAAAGCCCAAAGGAGAAATATATTTTTATTTCATGAAGGCGAGAATGTTTCACCAATACAATAACCGTCAGAATCAATTGAGAAGTTTACGAGATTTTCCTAATCTGACAATATTCTTTATGATCTTCACTGCTCCGTGCATGTTTTTTTAGAGAATTTTGCTATTGAACATCTATAGAATAAAACCTAGGATATGAATCATGTTCTATCTATAGTGATTTTGGAATGCAAAAAAACATGACCAAACAAAAATACTATATTTGAGTTTATGCTTAGTGAAATAAATTAATTGGCTTCTCCCAAAGTATATTAGTAAAGCAGACACGTTTTTCTCCTATATTCTTGAAATACTTACATCTAAGTACCTGCCTTTATATTTCAACCCTACTACCCACATAGCATAAAGAGTTATAGAGGGCTTTTGATCCGATAAACTGTGTATTTTTTCCCTCCAAACTAGAAGATTAATGCTAAGATTTCACGGGATTTTACCTTGTATAATTCTGAGTGATTTTTTGTACGTTTCTTTCTCTTGAGACGTCGGATTTTCTTTAGACGATTTAGTAATAGTTTTGGGCGGGAATAGACTATATTTTACAGAAGGCACTTGAATATTTCACTTTTTTTTAGATCTTTCAGAACTTCAATCAGAATGTTACGTTACAAATCAAAACTGTTTTGATTAATATCGACTGATAAACTCCCATCTTAATGCGTTATCTTCCGAAATGCTATAACACGAAGACGGCATAAGATATTTTTCCTTTTTCCACGCATTACATATTTTTTATTCGTTGCCATATTGGGCGATAATTGACGCGTAACTATTACGATGATACAATCGGCCCTTTCTCAATATAAAGCTATAGAAACTTTCGCAAATCAAAACACATGTAACGAACAACTAATCATTATTACCTCTCAAAACATCCATTCATTATAATTTCCATGGTGAACTTACAACCATAATCAGCCATACTCATAGCTCTCGAACAAACCCATTGTTTGTGGCTCAATGCTTAGTTCAACGACATCGGCGCAGCTTTATTAACGTAATTACCGTCGCATACAGCCCGGACAGTTCGTTCACTTGTAATCATTCGTTCGTCGTATGAATCGCGAATGTTTGTGCGTTGCCAATTTTAGGTATGTCAATCAAATTGCCTTTGTAAGGTGAGCGTAGTTCAATTGTTTTGATAGAAAATTACACTTTGGCAGGTAAAGTTCAGATAAAAAAAAACACAATTAGGAGTATCGCCTAATTTGTATTTCTTTTGAAATAAGTTTGGAATCGCGAGTCTGCAGTGAGCAAGCGTGGTAATTTATGTCTAATGTTTATGAAAAAGCTTAAGAACTTGCCCTACCTTGAATTTAATCAATAATCAATAAAAAGGTGATGGACAGATACAATATTCCTAAGCAAATAAAAAAAATACATAACACGTGGAATAATTCGGTTACTGTCTAACTACAAGGGAATTCCAGCAATTTAAAATTCCATTTCACAAGTACTTCACCGTCTACCTCTCTGAATATACATTATCTTATGTTGATGACATATTCCTTCACATACGTACAAGATAAATAAAGTTACACTTTGATGCGTTACGCAATATTCCCATTTGTGTGTACATTGTTACAATTCCTGGCTACGGAGGCGTGAAAAAGAAAATTGTTGGAATTGTTCTGCCAATGTTTCTCGTGATAAAGCATAATATTGCGATTAGGAAACAAATGTATGCTTCGGTGTATTCTCCTTGTATGTAGGTGAGTAAAGAAAATATATGTATTTTAGGTGAATACTTCTTTATACAAGAACCTGCTTACACATTTGTAAAAAAAATAGTTACTTCCTTATTATTAAGTACCTATAGAATAAGTTCAGTTATTAGAGAATTAGACCAGTGCCAATAACTTTTGAAAACAAAATAAATAATAGTAGGATGAAACCCATTGGAAAAGGAGGAGAATACAATAAAAATGATAGGAAAAATAAATTACGGGCGATCTGAGTTCGGGAAGTGGGGGGGAGGGGGGGTTAAAGTTAAAAAAACGGTTTATCTCAATTTCCGGCAAAACTACAAGTCCTATGAAAAAAAGTTAAATGACAAAGTTGTAGGTAATAAAAAGATCTACAACTTTTGGATTGACACTTTTTTCACATAACCTCAAAATTTATGTGAAAAATTCAAAAAACCAAGTTTTTGGTTTTTTATTTTTATCTTTTACAATAATTAATTTTTTATCACGAAATTTGGTGAAAACTTACCTGTTTATGTCCCAAACACACTGTAATTTATTTGATTTAAAATAATTATTTTTTCACCCTTATTTTGACTTAATATCGAAAAAACACCCTAATTTTCAATCGAAAATTCTCGTGTCAAAATATTACTTTTTTTTTTAAAGTCGGTAGTCTTTTTGTTCTTTGAAATCTCTACTTTCAGATGGTATAAAAAATATTTACATTGCTATGGTAAATGTTCTCAGAAAATATAAAGAAACGCTACGAAATAACAGGTAGTAAGGCCTAGACCGGCTTAATTTTTTTGCGTAGATGCCTATTTATTGCTATTTTAAGATAACTTATGTATCTGAGTGACTTACGGAACCTCGGACCTGTCTATGAAATACCTTTTAGCTGATCAAAAGGTATTTCATAGAGAAGTGGGGAGTTGCTAGAAGGATCTTGGCCTTGCTAACTGTTATTTCGTAGCGTTTCTTTATATTTTCTGAGAACATTTACCATAGCAATGTAAATATTTTTTATACCATCTGAAAGTAGAGATTTCAAAGAACAAAAAGACTACCGACTTTTAAAAAAAAAGTAATATTTTGACACGAGAATTTTCGATTGAAAATTAGGGTGTTTTTTCGATATTAAGTCAAAATAAGGGTGAAAAAATAATTATTTTAAATCAAATAAATTACAGTGTGTTTGGGACATAAACAGGTAAGTTTTCACCAAATTTCGTGATAAAAAATTAATTATTGTAAAAGATAAAAATAAAAAACCAAAAACTTGGTTTTTTGAATTTTTCACATAAATTTTGAGGTTATGTGAAAAAAGTGTCAATCCAAAAGTTGTAGATCTTTTTATTACCTACAACTTTGTCATTTAACTTTTTTTCATAGGACTTGTAGTTTTGCCGGAAATTGAGATAAACCGTTTTTTTAACTTTAACCCCCCCTCCCCCCCACTTCCCGAACTCAGATCGCCCGTAATTTATTTTTCCTATCATTTTTATTGTATTCTCCTCCTTTTCCAATGGGTTTCATCCTACTATTATTTAATTCACTTTTTACCGTTTTTAGAGGCTAAAAGCACCGGCCTAAATATCAATTTGCAGTTCCTAAATTAAATAAATAATTTAGTCAATAATAGACTTTCTACCAATTATTGTATCGTTCCTAATACTATTATTAATCCGAAAATAACCCTCTGTCTTTCTGTTTGATTATTACGCTTTCAGAATAAAAATTATATATTATACTAGCGGATCCGACAGACGTTGTACTCTCCTTACTTTGGCGTTTTTATGAAAACGATGACATTTACCGGGTCCAACTGTAATTTCAAACCGCCCAACTCCAATATACACTCAAAATTTAATCCAAATCGGTCAAGCCGTTAAGGAGGAATTAGATGGCAAACACACGTACACAAAAATTATATTAAAGATATAGATCTAGTTTTTCTAGGAGGAGCTCGTGGCTAAGGAGGAGCTCGTGGCTAAGTAACAGCCGCACGGTTCGACCGATCAAAGGATAAGCTGCGCTTGGCGCGGTCGGTCCGTGGATGGGTCACCATCTCTGTCATAGCGAGACTCCTCCGTGCCTCGGAAAGCACGTTAAGCAGTTGGTCCCGGCTGTCTTTTGTAGATCTTTGACAGTCGTTACGGGTAGTCAGAAGCCAGAAAGTCTGACAACCAGTCTTATCATGGGGTATCGTCTTACCCGGTAAACTAGGTTGTGGAGGTCGGATAGCCAGTCGCTCCATATAAAACGCTGGTACTCAGCTGCATCCGGTTAGACTGGAAGCCGACCCCAACGTAGTTGGGAAAAGGCTAGGCAGATGATAGATCTAGTTTATTCAACCGGATTGCTTACTTCGTACATCATTGCTAATAAAATCACTTTTTGTAATTCAATCATTACACCTTATCTAACATTTCATTCATCAATATCATTCAATTCATTCTTTCACTCACTCATTTTCCACCTTTTTATTTACCCACGGTTGAGCCACCTTTTGTACAGCAATTTAATCTATAAATTGACCGAATGAATCCTCTGTGCATCTTAATGGAATTAAATTTGTTAATTTTTCAATTAATTTCAATACTGAGACTGATAATTCCATTTGAGTGCGTTGTTTTCCAATATCTACGTCTGTTTTGTATTTATTGATATTTAAAATTCAATAAAACCATTTTAATTTACTGGCGGGTTTCGTTTTAATAGTGGAATCGCATTTTTGTATAGACTCGTTAATTAATTTTTGTTATGTTCAAAGTGGTTATGGTTGATACGAGTTACCAATAGTAATGTAATATTACTATTATTATTCTGTAAATCAGATTGTATTATACACAGACAGAAGGAAACACATAATTTATTATTTTATAAACAATAATTTCTTTATCAATTTATTTCTGGGTTATAGAGCGAGCTGTACCAACGGGAGCTCTCAAAGGCATCCACCTGAATTACCATAAAAAAAAAGCTTTTGCTAGTACATTAGATCATCATCTGCCTAGCCTTTTCCCAGCTATGTTAGGGTCGGTTTCCAGTCTAAACTGGATGCAGCTGAGTACTAGTATGCTAGTACAGCAGATCTGGACCACCAATTAATTGCAAGTAAAGTAAAACCCCTATCCTATTTATTCGCAACTGAAACTATAAAACGTGAATTAACAAAAGGAAAATGGCAAATGGCCACAAAGCTATTGACTCTGCGAGTTAGCCGGCCGGCTATAATGATCACTTTGATCACTCGAACGGCAACTTGCCGCTGAACGTGTGTGTTCGTGGTTTCCAACTATTTTGTTAATGTTTATTTTGGTTTTATACCGACATTGCCATGTGGGTTTGTTTGAAAAGTACGTACTGTACATACCTATGAACATTTCGCTAAAAAACCATAGTAGCCTAAAGGCTACCAGGTAGAGCTCCCTCCTAGGTCGTGCCAATGAGATTTTATTCGGTTCCGCTAGTAGTAGTATGGGTCTTGACTATTTGTGTAATTGAAATAATAGCAAACATTACAATTACTTATGGTCCCCAATCAAAGTTATAAGCATCGTGATAAAAGAATAATTACATACAATATTTATTATGAACACAGTAACTACTAGAATTACTTATAATAGACCATTTATAGCCGTTTTGTTACTATAACCTTTAAAAATGCTGAAAAGGATATTTATTTAAAAAAAAATTGTAAAGAATAATTTATTACGAAACTAGGAAGCCACTCATTCAATTTAGGCCAGACAATATCCATAAACCAAAACACGTAGTATTCCATTTTAAAAAATAATATAAAAATCCCATCACTCTGCGTTCCACAGATACCCACCAAATACCGCTCATTCATTCATTCGTATTGGTCGGAAGCACACAAAAGGTTCATTCGATCATTCAGTTCACCCGTTCAGTAGAAATAGTGCGTACTTTCAAAGGTCCGCCTTTGTAGTGACTTCTTGTCGAAGAAAACGATTCAAAACCGTTTATATGTCATTCGTTCTTATTGCAGATATTCAGAAGTGGCTCAACTTTATACAACATGTAGCAATGAAAGCTACGCTATAGCTAACAACCATATTGGTATAAGAAGAGTGGTAACATCGCGAATCATTGAGGAAAATTACCCATTTGGTCATCTGTCTACCCTTTTTTCTACCTCACCAGATGCAGCTGAATACCAGTGTTTTATATTGAGTGACTGTTTTTATGAATTTCAATACCCAGTTACTGGGTAACTTGATACCCTTGGAAAGACTTGTCTAATTTTCTGGCTTAGGACTACACGTCACGACTGTCCACAATCTACAAATGTCAGCCTGAACTAACAGCATGGCATCTCCGAAGCACGGTGTTGTCTATGGCCACCTATTCACGGACTGACTGGTTCGCGAAATACTTTGCTTGATGGACAGGTCATCACATTATCTGCCTAGCCTTTTTACTACTATGGTGGGGTCGGCTTCCAGTTTAATGGGATGCAGCTGATTACCAATGTTATACATAGAGTGACTGCCAATCTTACCCCCACAACCTAGTTACCGGATAACATGAAACTCCATGGTTATCAGACTAAGACAAAAGGAAAGGTGTGGCTGAAAATGAGCCCCTCATTTTATAGGCCTGTCAATGGCTTGTCGTATTTATTATCACTCCTCCATTTTCCTCATACATACATATTACTGCACTTTGAACACTTCAACTACCATTGATGTAATAACTAACTTGGCTGGTACTCCTAAGTTATCAAGCACATGTCTGTGGGTCAGTTGAAGAGGCGTTCACAAGTTCAATAGCATTGAGTTGCTTGAAGACAAGATGATAAATTATGGGAATCAAGGGACAGACAAGTGATTTTATTTCACGGACTGCTAAATTAAATTGAATCATTAGTTTAATGGCTATGAAGTCATGTTGAGCGTAAAGATCCTGGGAGCAATCCCCAGGTATTCGTTTTTTCTATATGACCTTCTATTCTGCAGAGACTTATTTTCGAAAAATAAACATGATCCTAGGCTGCGGGACGTTCGAAAAATATACTGCGCCCCCGGAATACAAAGGGCTGAGGAAGAAATATGGATGGGTTTTAGTCAGTAAGAGTCTGACACTCCCTTCCGCTCCACCCATGGCGGGATCATTTGATGATTTCCCATCCGAAAAAAAAACATGATCTTATATTTTATTAGTTTTTCGTGGTTGAGAAACGAGTTTCGGTTATATGTTTTGAGGGTTTGATTAAGATTTAAAACAAAAATATCACAGGTCACTGGTTGGTGGTACGCGTCTGAAACTTTGTATGTAAGCCTAGATTTATATGACTAGGTTAGTCAAATTTTAATTATTATGGTACAATCTCGGTGATTCCTACAGTCAACAGCCTTTTAAATTAAATACTTAAATCCTTAGAGGTATAGAACTGGATTGATGTGCCCATATCAAATCTATTCAAATAAATAGCAACGTTGTCTACAACGGGAATTAAATCATTCTAGATTGGCAATAAGTGTTTGTTATATAAGCTAAAACTAAGCGAAAACGTTTTCTAAGTAATTTGAATTCTGAGAAATCTTAATTGCGGCAAGATATTGCCGTAACATTTAAATTATTGTAGTTCAAGCTTTGTCACAGTGAAAAAGGAGTGGGAATTAAAACAATAGTTTTTAGTTTACATCGAGATTAGAACGTTATTTAATAATGAAGACCTATTTCTTGTCCCCTAAACAGCTAAAACTTTTGGACCGTATTTCGTATGTTGGTGTTACCCAAATATGAGATATCTGGGTATCAGATTTCTTAGCAGTTCATTCAGTAGGTTCCAAAATATATTATTATGTTATACATAAACTATTATAATCCTAACTAATATTATAAATGCAAAAGTGAGTTTTTTTGTTACTTTTATGGTTAAACGGCAGAACCGATTTGGATGGAATTTGGTACAGAGTTAGGGGGACTCTGGAGACTTTTCATCCAGGTGCGTTAAGTAGTCTCTCAGGATGCAGGTGAAATTGAGGGAAACAGCAAGTATAATATACAAATAATTTATAACATTAGGTGTGATTAAAGTGAAAAATATTTCTAGTCTTCTCGTAGATAATACAAGACCTGACCTTTTTAATAGCTAACGAAAACCATTTTCTAACAAGCATTATTAACGAAAAGAAAAACTCCGAAAAGCAGGTTCACAGAGCATTGAATTCAAGTTTTTTTTTATTCAAAAGAGGTTAATCTCCTCAGGTCATTATCCTAATCCATGGTCATTTGTCTATTATGAACCCCGCTAAGTTCAACCAAGTTCAAGGGTATTATGGGACCTCGTGATCGACCTTGAATGACGTGGCGACATCTGGCAGAGAACGAGGGAACCATGACCGTGTCGGGCGATGATAATGATGTGCGAATTTTATGGGACAGGCAACGCCATCTATGAGACAATGTTAGAACTAATTGTGTAATAAAATTATTACCTAGTGTTTGTATTATAAATTATTTTTGTTTTTATTTAGGATGATTAATTTGTTGATTGCATAAAATAATTTTTTGTGAAGATTTATGCACATAATAATTTCTGGTAATATAAAAAATAATATACCTATATACTTTTTTAACTGCAACTTATAATACTTATATTAATGCAGTAGTACTAAGGTAGGGATATTTCATTATTTCAAAGTAGAATTATTAGACCCATGTTGCTTCATGTGATTCCATATAAATATGGAGTCCCAAATTTAAGAAGTTTGGAAGGTAAAGGTATATATGTTACT
This sequence comes from Pyrrhia umbra, assembly GCA_963891755.1. NCBI lineage: Eukaryota > Metazoa > Arthropoda > Insecta > Lepidoptera > Noctuidae > Pyrrhia > Pyrrhia umbra. The sequence continues at coordinate 7,917,198 of OY982935.1, forward strand.
TAAAACAGGGAAAGAACATAAATACCTACGACCCGTAAACACTACTTTTAATGCGTAAAATGTTCATAATATTTTGACGGCAAAAAATACACACTGAAACAATTGGTATGATACAAAACAGGAAAAGACTACAGGAAAATGCGTATACATCATTAAATTCTAAATCTATCTGTTAATACTACAATGCCATGAATAAGCTTATCTGATAGAGGCAAAAAATCAATACCGGTACTACGACTATTTACTGCTTATCAGAGAGATAACCGGTAGGTATTTACATAGAGATACTTTGATAGTGGTAGCATTTCTATGGAAATAAGGGACTTTTTGTAACCCATAGTTTTTGTGTTTTGATTTGGATTTAGTACTGAAAAGATTCAGGAAAGTTTAGCGTAAGCGGCGGTAAAATTTTGCAGCTACCGCGAATATACAGGATTCACTTATAACTCAGTCAGCATCAAATATTGCTTTTATATTATTTGCTATATCCTTTACCAGTAGTACTATCGCTAAATCTTTTCCACATTCACTTTAACCAGATGCATTTGAATAATTATAATGTACACTAGCTTCTGCCAGCGACTTCGTCCGCGTGGAATAGTGGTGCTCCGCTCCTATTGGACTTAGCTTGATGATATATAGCCTATAGCCTTCCTCGATAAATGGACTATCTAACACTGAAAGAATTATTTAAATAGGACCAGCGGTTCCTGAGATTAGCGCGTTTAAACAAAATGACAACATTTCCCTTCACTGCTCTGCTCCTATTGATTGTAGCGTAATGAAAAGTATACTATAACCATCTCAGGAGTATGACAAATAATTGTACAAGTTTCGTCAAAATCCGTCGAGTAGTTTTTGTTTCTATAGAGTTTATACAGACAGACAGACAGACAGACCGACAAAAATTTCACTGATTGCATTTTTGGCATCAGTATCGATCCCTAATCACCCCCTGATAGTTACTTTGGAAATATATTTCATGTACAGAATTGACCTCTCTACAGATTTATTATAAGTATAGATAACCGCCTGATATCTGACTTCCATTAGACTAGGCTTTTATCACTTATGAAAACCTTCATAAATACTCGTATTATTAGAGATTTTTTATCAGGCCCGCTGAATAGCTCCAATTTCCAGTGAGAAAAAGGGATGATACTACTGGGGGGTTAGACAAGTGGCAAAACGCTAACGCTAACGCTATAGAATAGAAAACAAAATGTATGGGAATGACATTCGTTTACGACTAGCTATATGTCATTCCCATACATTTTGTTTTCTATTCTATAGCGTTAGCGTTTTGCCACTTGTCTAGCCCCCCTGGTCCTGTCTAGCTCATTTTTTCTCACACTGAAATCTGGATCACTCGAAGATGTTATTATAAGTCCTCGGATCAGCGATGCTTACCGCTCAAGTTTAAATAGCTATTAAGACTCATGCTATATAAGATTAGCAGGACAGGAGGAACATTTTTCATAATATAGAAAGTATCGTATAATACCTACTTATAATATATTACTTAAGAGTCAGACCATTTTCTTTGTGAGGTGAACCAGTAAGATAATTAATCATACATGTCAGCATATGTAACTGCAATGGAGTTGTCTTTCAATTGTGTCGCAACTTCGACTGGCGCTTGCGCAGTTTATGAACAATACACACTGGCGATGATGCAGACATCCGATATTTAAAGAGACAAAATTAAATGTATTTTTATTATTTTATTTGGTGGAAAGCTAGACGAAGACTTATTTGATGGTAAATGGTCACGGTTGATCAATTACATCAGTAATTCAAGATGAAGAGATGCGTTGACATATTTCAGAAACTAAGCTGAAAATGTCTATTGTGTTTTCAAAACTCGACACTAAAATTGCTTTTAGTAGATTTAAATAAATAGCAGAAATAAATCGCAAAATTACTCTAAAGTAATCTATAAAAATAACTACATCATTTAAATACGATATGAATTATATTAGTTTCTTCCTCGTACCATCAATAAGCTGTCCTTTAAAATTACAATTACTTGCATTGATAACAGATATGACATTCAATGATAATTTCATTAAATGTCGTGGATAAATGATCCATTAACCTCAATAATGTTATAGAGCACCAATTATACATTTGAACACTAAAAATAACACAATTGGTATTTATTTTCGCATTGTTCCTTTTAGTTAAATTGATAGCACGTCCATTACTTATTTAATATGTAAGCAGTTATTAATATACTGTTTGGTCGTCCCTATTGGTGATACTTATATCACAGATTGTAATGAATTAATTTTAAAACCTATAATATTATATGTTTGACAAAATAAATAGATATTAAAGCAGTCAGTCTGCTAGTACATATGCTTGTCGTGTTAATAAAAGAAAAAAATCTTCTCGTCACCTATTTTTTTTACACAAATTTATTTTTAATAAGACTTATTTGCGAAAATAAGTCAAAAACACGATAGAAAAGTGAAATATAAAAGTGATTACTATAAATCTTGTTCAGGCCTGCTATAGAATTGTTAGAATAAAAGGAAATGTAAATTACAGTGTAAATTATCCCAATAACATTTGCTAGTTATGAAGCAATAATCGTAAACCCTAAATAAAACCTAAGCATAAAAGCACATAATAACGTTTTAACATCGCACAAACATCGTTCTCACAATAGCACCAATGATTAATGAACTCCGCTATTTCTGGGAAGCTTTCTAATTTATCCATAATGCTGACTTTTTGATGTGAACTCGTAAAATACAGGCTAACAAGGTTCCGTAGCTAAGTGAGCACTTTGACAGTATACATCAGTGAAATTGTAGTGAATAAAATTTCGGGATTTTCTTCAGCAAATAAATTGCTTGAAATGAATTAAAGTGAAGCGCGGAGATAGATATTCTAGAGTAAATAGTATGGTTCGTTGGATTAAAGGTCGTTTGCACAGACTTTGGTGCTTAAGTTTGTCTAAGTCATCATTATCACCCTAATTAATATTTGTCCACTGTTGGGCATAGTTTCTTTGCCACAATGCGTAAGCGCTGTGCGTCCTTGGTACTTGGGGTGTGGGGCAGCGATAACAGTATCCTGTCTCTGATCTCGAGCAGGCTGGACTGTCCGTACGTGAACCGCTGCTGCGCCAGTACCTATGGGATGATGCAGCTGCGGTAAAGCGTAGACAGTATGCATGCAGAATTTTTTATCTACATTACTAACATAGGATAAGTTTTTCTACTCACAAATGAGTCATGGTTACTTGAAAATAAATTGAATTGAATAGGGCTTTTGCCCGACGTCTGCCATATCGCCCGGTCTTCAGCTTGCCTTTACTCCATCTTGCTGGAGGATACATCAAGATAATGCAAGTGTGCCCGATACATATATACTACACGTGTATTCTTTAATGAGTGACGGCACGTTTGGCGTAGTGGTTGAGCAGCTGCTACGCTGCGTGTCGCGAGTTCGATTCCCTAAAACGTTTCGAGAACTAAAATTGTTCCGGGTCTGGGTGTTTGTGCATGTGTCATGTAAACGCTCTTATAATGCATCTGTATAGTACAGTGTAAAACAAAAATAATCCTTTGGCAATGGTTGAAGTGTAAATGAAGTAAGTAAGTATAAGAATTTAAGTCAGTAAACACCCAATTTTCTTTAAAAAACTTTCTATTTAAATAAATACATAGCATTATTAAATTATGTAGTAATATACCTGGCGGTAGTCCAAGCGTTGATACTTTTGTTATCAGCTTACAGTATTAATTCAGTAGATCCAAAAAGTTGTTTAATTACCTGTAACAAAAGAAAATATATTTCTAAATATATGTGTCCTCGTATAGTTTGTGCTTGAATAATGCCTATAAAAAAATCACAAGAGCTCAAGCCATAGAAAAAAAAACTCTTTAAAAAAACCATAGCGTTTGTGCCAAAAACTTTGTAGACACCAAGAAAAAAAAAAAAATCTTAACTTAAGACTATACTTAACATAATATTTTTCCGTAAAAAACAATTTATTCGCAAATATAAAACAAAAATGGACGACTGCGTATATTTCAGGCTTTTTCCGCGGTACAAACTTAGTTAGGCATTTACTATAATGCATGTAAAACGTGTTTTTATACAAACAACTTCGCGTTGGCGCTCCCATTTTATGACAACACATAAAAATAAATAGGCATTTACATGAAGAAAACGTGCACACCTATTGTGGGAAAGGTACGCGATAAACAACCCTAATGCGATAAAATAAAGTCGGTTTTCGTTTGATTTGTTATGAGATAGAAAATTAATTTTGAAGATGGCAGTACTGGATTAGGCTGCATGTTTTGTTAAATATATTATATAAAATTGTTGAGTTGTGAACAAAAGAACTGATTGCAGTTTTTCGTTTATGATATCATATGCAATGATCTAACTTCTAAGTAGAATAGCGAACAGGCATTTTTCACAATCTTATTACCTTTCATATAAATTACTAGCTTTCCGCCAGCGGCTTCGCCCGCCTGGACATTCGTTTTTATTATATTTATCCCTAATTATTTCTGGAAATAAATATAGCCTATGACACTTCGTAAAGATGTAGCTTTCTAACGGTGAAAGAATTTTTAAAATAAGTCCAGGAGTTTTTGAACTAAAACCCTACAAACAAACAAATCTTTCCTCTTTATAATATTAGTATATAATTTTTTACATATTTATATACCTAGTCTTAAATAGCTTGACATATTGTAAAGAATAATCTCAGAATCATTACGTTATGGCCCACGTTAGGGGTTGCCTCTATGCCCCAACTGTGAACCAACATAAGTAGGCTGATGATGATGTGGTGATAATGATGTAGTGATGATGATTCTTGAGTTGTGGAGAGTATCATCCATTTTTAACAACGGAATTAACACTGCTTAATCAAACCACGATAGGGCGCGTACCTTTCTTTTTTACTTCTACAACCTACACAGTTTTTAGAATCAGACAATACCTCATTACATAATTACTTTCATAATAACCTCACTAGTGGGTGGTAGATAGGTCATTGACTTTAATAAACAATGAAATTAAATAAAAAAATACCTCAAAAGGTGATGTGAGATCGTCGTGCAAGATAGCAGTTCCTTGTAATGCTTAATTGTCAAAAATATAGATATCTAAATGGCGTTCTCATGGCGATCCGTATCTTACCAAGAAAAGTGATAAAGAATTATCAAAATGCCAGTCTTAAAAGGAAAAGATACAAGTATACCTACGTTATTTTATAATATTATTCCTAATTTTGTTGTGATTTATTTGAATATTAAAAATTATTTTAGATACTTTATTTTTAGATTTAGCGTACTGAGAAATGTGTTCAAAATTAAACAAGAAATGCTTGATTATTGCTATAATTCCCGCTAATTTCAAATCAAATTCTGAATTGCTCATAATTTTGTGTGAGAAAAAGGCTAAGTTGATTATATTTGACTAATAAATATTAGTCAATATTAGTCAATAGTCATATTAGTCAATAATACTTTGTATCTCATTGTAAGTGAACCTATGTATCGTTCTTATGAGAATAAAATTCTTTAAACCTAAACCTAATCATTTATTCACCTTTTACTTAGCACTAAGGTAAGGGTCACTGAAGGACTTACATAACATTTTTTTTATTACTTATAGGTATTTTATTTTATTATTCAAATAAAATCAAGAGGATAAAAAATCTAATAAATAAAAAAGTAATTTTATCAATTAAATTTTTAGATTAAGTGAGGTAAAATAACGCATTTGATTGCTCTTCTATGAAGTAAGTAACTGTACTGTATTTACTATTTGTATATCTAATAGGGCCTTTTACCAAAGGTCTAGTAAATCACATTACATGCCGGACATTCGACCAACGCGGAACACAGACAACTATGGAAGATCACGACTTGGTCACAGGTCAATCTAGAATCACGATGTCGTCTGCTACAAATGCTAAGCAATTTTGAACTTTATTGTGGGTATCAAAGGTTGGTTGTAGGGTATTAAGTATTTGGATATGAAAGTTGAGAAAGTAGTGTGTTATAATTACTCGGTATTAGGTCTAGAGTCGAGATTTTATTTGAGCTTAAATAGAATTGCTTAAGGGGTTATATGTTGAAGGGACTGACAAAAACTTGAAAACAACTGAGAGGTATATTCTAAAATGTTTTGATCTATACTAATCCTGAACATTTTTGCCATTTTTTGTTTTTGCTCTATAGTAGCTGTATCGCAATTTCACTAGCGTCGCGTGTTTGTTTGTCAAGTATCAAGTTTACTCGAGTAAGTGTAACAGACAGATAGATCGACAGAATTACCTATTTTCGCATTTATAATATTAGTAATGATTAAGAATAACTATCACTTTTTTAGTTAAATATTACACTTTTAATAATCAATATGATATGAAGTAATTGTATATAAGTAAGGTTTTAGGGCTTACAAATAAAACCTAAGTAAATAAAGAACTTAACATCAGAGAAATAACAAAGTTTGTGTAAATTTTCTATTATCACTGTTCGTTGTAGCGATCTCTGAAAAGCTAACATTCACAAAGATGAATCATACAAGACAAAGGATTCTGCCCTACATTATTAAATTAAACCGACAAAGTAAGACAAAGTCACGATGATGAACAAACGTTCGTTGCAACAAGAAAGTACTGTTCACAAAGAAAGGCGTAGCTATCGCCAGCGTAATGATATGCAAACTGATGTCGCGCCAACCTTATTCTTTGTAACTCTTTTCCGTATTATGATTCTGTATTTTTTTTCAATTGTATGTATTTTTTAATAATATTTTTATTTTACAGTTAATACAAGGTTACTTATGTATGACTAATGTTCAATAAAATAAATTAAAAATAAGTTACTAAAAATCTATTTTTTTTCCAATATTCGAGAAATGGCGATTAAAATGCTAAATTTTTATTAAGACCCCTAAAAATATAGGATACCGAACACAGAAACCTTTAATTTATTTATTTCGAAATATTTTATCTAAAAAAATCGTCTTTCAAGTAACAAAATATTTTTTTTAATAAATATATTCTCACCTAATCCTAGTCGAAGGTAAAAAATCCGCAAAACTGCAGCTGTTCGCGGTAAAAAATGAGTCGAATGGGTCAAACATTGCAGAATAGCCCCGGCTCCTATTAGCAGCGTTGCTAGAGGGCTCTCGAGCCACTCGCCTATAATGAGGCAGCTATGTTCCCACTTGTTATGTGTGCCTAGTACCTCTCGGTACTATCCCAGGTCCGATTTTACTACTATTTCCTTAAGAAATAAAACTATTTTACCTCACCCCCCCATTTTTTAATAAGTATATTTAAAAAAAAAACTAGAAAAATACTCGTTTTTATACTACAAAAATGATTTATCGTCTTCATAATAGAGTAAAAAGTTTAAATGATTCATTATATCATTTATAACTGACTTCATTATGATAATTTATTCATTGGCAAGTAAATTAACTGCCCAATATACAAATGCATTATTCACAAGTATCGGTATTTCGTGAATAAAACTGAAAGTCAAATGAATAAAAAAATATATTCGTGATCGTAGAACAAGTTATAAATAATTCACTTAATATAGTTCTCAAACTCTTCCTCAAACAAAATCTATCGTAATATTAAGACAAAGGTTAGGCTTGCCACAGCAACAAATTACCTTTTTAAAAAACCTTTAAATACGCCAGTATTACTAGATTATTAAAAAAAACTTTTTCGTCATTTTTTGATGAAATTTAGTTTAATTTAAAGCCAAGTAGTTCCCTTAAAACGCTGGTCAAACCGCGGAACAAGCTATAGTTGTTAATAAATTTAGCGTTAGTTCGCGCGTTTATTCCCCAGGGTATTATTTATATTTTATTAAAAGTAAAACGCCGGGCCTGCCTCAACACAACACAGATAGGGCAAGGGCATCGGACGGGCTGAGCGTGAGTGCAATAGCAACCAAAAACTAATATTATCATGTGATAGAGAGAACGGCGCGAGTTTGATGCCTACAACTAAAATAGCTCGTAGATGACTTTATAAAAAACTTAATATTGATTATTACTTTAAAAATTGAGAAAAAAATACTGTTAAATCTATTAAAATTACAGAAAAGAGCACAATGCAAGGACACTGTAGGTACTAAATAATAGCAAATCGAATTAAAATGTAAATTTTTCATAATAGTGATTGATTTGTGATTGTTTCTTCAAGTTTATTGACAGCAAAATGACCGTAGCATCATTGTTATCTCTTATAAAAATGAGAAGGACATCATCTCATTAATATTTATATTATATTATTATTATATTTTGATCATTGACATTACTAAGCGTATTTTCGTATTTTAAAATAAAACCAAGACATAATCTTACTAATCTGAGAGCAATGAGCCCATTACACCACTATGTTACACTGGAATCCATTGAACGAGCGAATGAACGAGACATTATCGGTCCTACCTCAACATTATATAGATAGGGCAAGGCTATTGAGCGACCGGGGCTGAATGCAACGGTATTCAGATATTGGTTCCGTATTATGATAAAAAGAAATAATGTGGGGCAAACGTTTAAAATACCAGACGTGTATTACTAAAACAACATTCAATTACATTAATGATCGAAAATTGCTACTAATTTTTTTGTATACCACATAAAGTTAGACAACGACAGCAATATAATTATGAAAATAGGTTAATACCAAAAAACATAAAAAACACTAGGCACAAAAAATTATATTTGCCTAACATTCAATAGATACGAAACTATACCACAATCTTATCCTCTCCACATAACTGAAGACCATTATCCTCACAGAGTCATCGAATCGAATGCGCCGCAATATAACCTACTTGGACCATCTGTTATAATATTCTATGCGATTCTTGACCCCGCTCGTGACCAGAGAACATTGCACTGCGCTCAATTGGACGATGCGTGTAGGTATGTAATACGTATGTACAACATATCTATGAATCGTAGTTCCGTATCTACGTGGGAGTTATTCTATGTAGGTATACCGATTACGTTAGCGAATCGATTAAACAGTTTTTGATGTTGTGAGTGTGGTAAATTGTGTGTATGATTGGTTAAATGTTAAGGATAAGAACGCAATTTGTAAATATTCAATTAAAAAAATTAAAATGAATTTTGAAACCTTCAATGATAAATACATAAAAAAAACAATGCTTAGGTTTAGGTACACCTAACCCTACATAAAGTTAAAGTTGTATAGTTAACGAACATGCTAATGACTGTTTTAATGTTAAGAGTAGAATCAGTGTCGAAATTCCAAGAATCATGAATGCACTACTTATACATAAGATCATACTTAATGTAAGTAGATGAGCGAGTCAGTAAGAAGCAGTACCGAGAGTGTATTAGACTAACTGAATTTATCTTCCGCTCCATTTTTATCTCCTTCCTTCTAGTGTCTAATGTTAAAATATGTGGACAAAATAGCGGGAATGAGCTTGTTAAATAATAAACTAGCTGCACACACAAACAATTCATAATTGTTTCATTAAGATCTCACTCAATACTTTCCCCACTCAATTCCCGCTCAGATATAAATCTAGGTACAGGTTTCAGAACAAAAACTTGCTAACATAAACTACAATTTCTAGTTTTGTTTACGTCCGGGCAAGAATTGCACAACCGAGTTGCTTCCAATTGGACTGTTGAAAGTAACGTACAGTCGGATGAAGTTAAAGATAGTTGAAGAATGTTTTTGTATTCATGATTTATTTACTAGGAAGAACCCGGATGTCTACCCATCTCATGCCCAAGTTAATAAAGGTACTGAAGAAAAAGTAGGAGTAGAATAGGTAATAAGCAAATGATGTTGGTATAATACTTTTTAAATTGAAGATGACGAAGACATCTTGGAAACCGTAGACACAATCTTTGTCGAACTCATATATGGATTTAATCTCAAAGGGATGATAATATTAAAACCATTCCTTTAAGTGAAATCTCTTTGCTGGAATTCTGTCCAGGGAGTTAAAAGCAATACAAAAATCTTTAACCGAGTGTACTTACATTGTGTAACTTCTTCGAACCAATATTGGACAACAAAATTTAAGCTTCCCGTCTACCAACATAAAGGCTAGGATTTTTATTTTCATTCACTGCTACCCTTATGAGTTCCTTGCTTTGTGGTTTTCATTTTTATTCTTTGCCTGTTTTCTGTTGACTTCTTCTTTGTACAGGCTTCTTTGTGCAGCTTATTATTTGTAACGCATTGAAATGGATTATTTGCCCTTGTATTGTGATGCATTGTGAAGTTTTTCAAAAGCAGGGTCATTCGTCTCTTATAGTGTATTTATGTGCAGTGCAGTGTTTGGTTTGAATTACTATTCTTTATCTCCTTCTCTGAATTTGATAGCAGAAGATTTGTAATTCGGATTGGTTAGTGGTAAAAACAAAATGTAAAAATAACGTGCAAAGATGATCAGTTCAGATTATAGAAAAAAAATTGTTGTAGAGATCCGTCTATCTGTATACCGCTTCTTTACTTTAGGTAAGAAAGAACATCTTGATCCAAAAAAAGAACACAAGAAGTTCTTTGAAGTTTTGCCGAAGGAGATATCGTTACGTAATCTGCAACATTAGGAATTATTATAACGGTTTAGTTAAGTTGCAGTGAGCTGACAACTACAACAGTGGTGTGAGTGCGACCCACGTGGCATACTGCAGTTTCCTCACCAACCGGTCTACCCACACAGGCCGTGGTAGCAGTGCAAGCGGAGACAGACATTTTGCTACAGATAATAATTTTATATAAATTTCCTTATGATAATTGCGCTGGCTTTATGATTTGTTTTACCATTTTAGTACTTTATCGTGGTGGCTAAACTTAACGTTGTTTTGTAATAGAAAATGCCAACTTGTCTTTGAACGTTATGGGTGACAGCAAAGAAATTTTTGCATTGTATCTACAACGTGACGTTTTAAGTCAATAGAAAATGTCCAGAGGCTTTTATTAAGACATGAATGTGTTTTGATTAAGCAGTAATGTGATGTGTATCTATAATATATACAAGCACAGCTGTATCATCAAATTTTATAGTATTAGATACTACCTCTTAGTCTTCTTATTCGTTCATGTCGGGATAAACTTGCACAGTAATATTTTATGCCATATAGGATTCAAATGCCTAGAATACGGTGAACGATATCATTGGAGGCTCTTTTTATAAACCCTACTTGTAATTGCAAAAAAACAAATGTGAAACAGCAAAACCCATTGTTACCGCTACTACTCAAACCACACCTTCTATTGCATAACCTCTACCGTTTGAACCCGCTATAATTATTCTATAGTCATAGTCATTACGCAAGCATGGCCTAACTTCACCCTATGTTTTATAGTTACCATGGCTTCCCATGAGGCGATAACAAGTTTTCGACCTACTTCAGTAATACTAATGGAATCGGTTCTAGGAATTGTTATGTGTTTGGTGTTAAGCATATTCGTGGAATAGGTGTTGTATGGGGTATAATCGTTAATGAAAGGAGGTAACGTTGACGCAGCAGTTAAGTAATTTGCTACTGCAGTTATGGCCGCTAGTTGATTCCTGCACGAACAAATATTTTTATAGCGCACTTTTACTGATAGGTAATTTATTAACTAAATGGATGATTGCAGAGCATATTCTGGTTTAGTTCGATGAATAACGAACAATAAAAGAGTAGTTTTGAGGTAACAAGTAAATTCGTGAGATATCTATTATTATTATTTTGTGATAATCTTTATTTTAATGTAATAATAATACATATACCAGAGTGTCTGATAACTAGTCTTACCAAGAGGTATCATGTTACCCGGTAACTGGGTTGTGGAGGTTAAATAGGCAGTCGCTCTATGTAAAACACTGGTACTCAGCCGCATCCGGTTTAGAATGGCAGCCGACTCCAACATAGGTAGTTGGGAAAAGCCTAGGCAGATGAATTATTATCTTGATATACTTATGAAATGACATTTTGTATGCCTGTGTGTTTTATGATTTATACAACACAATACATACATGTGCTTGCCTACGACTGCAACACTTGTAATTTATGCAGCATAGAAAATCAATTAATACAGCAAACTCTGATCAAAATTTAAGATAAACATTATCACCATCTGATTGGTGGGAAATATCAGTAACCTACCTATGTATAACAACATAATGTTACACAAACATGTTTAGATTCGAACCTACCGATATTAGTGTAAACTAAGATATTGTTTATTTAGCAACATCACAGCACGTTTCGTACTGCCAGTAGAGTACAAACAATAATGCAAGCCTGAATCATAGCCAGCTGTTTCGTTGCATAGTATGTTGTATGCGTTTCAACAAAGATTATGAAATAACATAGAAAATTGTGTTGGCGTATTTGTTAAAAAGAATTCAACTAAAATTATCGAAAAGTAACTTACGTTATTATTCGATTGATATGTTTTTTCTTAGTTACTAGTTTGATCACAGGTCGTCAAAACGAGATTTTTTCAAAATGTCAAACGAAAGTTGTTCGAAATGGTTGAGAGATAGCATATTTTCCAGGGACGGTTTCCTTTTTGTTCGGATGGGAAATCTTTTTTTTTTAATGAAATGATTCCCCCGCTGTGGATAGGGAGAGAGTGTCGGGCTATTATTGACTAAAACCCATCCATGTTCCTTCCTCAACCCTTTTTATTCCGGGGGCACGGTAACTCTTTCGAACATCCCGCAGCAGAGACGGTTCCCTGGGCCAAACAAGTACATGTACCTACTCAGAGTGTTACGTTAAGTTGACCAGTATACTTTACGAGTGCAAGATCGTGTAGGCTTAATATGAAATCAATCGCTCACTTGACATATCTGCTCTATTTCTCTAATCTAAGGTTTCAACAGTACAACCGAGCAACAATAACCGGTTCCTGTCGTATTTTGCGCTAACGCGGCCGATTGATACGACAGTTTCACAATGTTAGGCAAATTAGAATGTGCAGTTTGGCATTGTGCGGCTTTTCGGTATTTGTCTCGCTTTGCTGAATTGCTGAGTTGCTCTTCCTAGCACTAAAAGCTAAATATTCGGGCTCATAGATTAGCAGAAGATGTATTTTGACAAAATGTTAAGTATTACCTTTTTGCTTGATGATAAAAAACGGTGCTGATCTAAACCTACTAGAGTGGAGAAATTCTAGAAAGGACTATAAACAAATAAATACAGAACTTTCTGGCAGTGGATCATCAAAACATTCCGGTCAAGATGACAATGACTGAGAATGACTCGTGAACATTCATTTAGTACGATATTTTATATGATTTTTCTCTATTATCCAAAAATATAACCGAACAGTCTAGCTAAATTAAATAGTTCTAAGCCAGTTTCAAATAAAATTCTACTGCCGTCAAATCGTGACATAAAATTGTTTTTAAATATCGTGCAAATGAAATGGAGACCGGTCGCAATGTTATCGTTGGGGGAAATCGTTAAAATTGCTATCTAATTTTATTATGAACCGTAATATCTGCCACAGGGTTTTTATATTCAGTAGCTCAATTTTTTTTTTTTTTCATAAAATTAATGTGTACACGTGTACACTTTTAAGGGTTCCGTAGTCCGACAAGGAACCCTTATAGTTTCGCCATGTCCATCTGTCTGTCTGTCTGTCTGTCCGCGGCATAGCTCAGAGGTTCTTGTTATTTGTTAATCTAAAGATATAATCAAATAGTGGGAGGCATAATATACTAGATATGTAAGTATTTCAAGGAATCACTTGTAATACCTAATCATTAATTAATACATCAAAATGATATCATTTTAAAACACCATAAATGAACACTGTACACATTGTTTCTTTGCGAAATATTACGTTAGCCAAAAAAGTTTTTTCAAATATAAAAAACCGTTTATTGCTTTTACTACGAATCATCGGCAGGCTATCTCATTTTTAGTGATGAGGACACTTATTTCAAACTAGGTAGCAAAATTATTTTCTAAACTATTGCAAAAATAGAGGTACCTACTCGAGACAAGTTCTGGAACGTGTTTCACAACATCCTACCCTTTTAAAGTTCATTATTATTATAAAATAACCAGTCCTTCTGCATTTCTTGCACAGCAGTTCACAACAGAATGTTTACGACAACAAATATACCCGCTGACGGCTACGCTCATAAATATTAAATATGATCGTAAAATGTTTTATACATTTCAAGTGATATTGGATCGGTAAACGGTGTTTCATGGCGTGTTTGAGAAATTTAAAATGGAGTATTGCGTTGAAGGGTGCATGCTGAAGTTAGAAGCCTTAGGCTGAAGTCAGGGCGATATGGCAGACGATAGGGAAGACCTACGTGAATTGCTAGAATACCGATGAAAAATATTTTTATCTTTTAACTGGAGGAATAAAATATGAATTATGTGATTAATTTATACTGCACTCAATAGATGGTGATGTAAAAAGCTTATTAAATAAGATCCATAATTATTTTTGGAAATAAATATAGCCTATGATACTTTGTAAAGATGTAGCTTTCTAATGGTGAAAGAATTTTTGAAATCGGTCCAGTAGTTTATAAATTAAAACCCTATAAACAAACGAACAAATCTTTCCTCTTTATAATATTAGTATAGATATAGACAATTTGCATAAGAAGCACACGGCACGATTTTTTAACAAAGCGTAAAAACAATTACAATCTGCAAAGAAGTTTAATTACAAACAGTTTCAGTGGCCTTTATAATAGCAAACTAAATACTGATAAGGAAGACACAATTCCAACAGGATAGAAAGGCTGCGCGAAATTTTAACTAGCAAAATTGCGCGTAGCCTTTCTAGCCTTTCATGCGCAGTAAGAAGTTCTATTCACAACTTTCACATTAATATAAACGTATAAGTCACAAGGAAAAAGAATAGTGTTATTAGAAATAATACGTATTCTTAAAGTCTGTCTTGAATGCTACTGGTAAAAAATCTGAATCGCACTCAAAATCGGAACGTTTAAATTTTTATAAGTTGGAAATTGGAAGACGGATTGAGAAAGCATCTCTCTTCTCTATAACAGAAGAGATACTGAGAAGTTCTTTTTGTATTAAAACAAATTACTAATTGCTTTATTGGTTTCATGATTGAAATCGCGTCTGCCGATCATGGGGTGAAATTTCAGAGTATCAAGCATGGCTACCAGTTTTTTTTATTTTATTTTATTTGGGAAACAAACAGATGCAATAACAAAGTAAGTTAAATTATATAGTTAGTACAAAATCAAAATCCGTTTTAGTGGAACTTCTAAATTGTAACTGAGAGTATATCAATAGCTACGTGCTTATTACATGAGGTTTAAAAATAACCGTCATAATCTCCCTTCCTCCCTGTATGCTAAATATTTCTGCCGGCACCTTTAAAGAATATAGCGTGATGTGATGTTATTATTATATGTAGGTAATAACTAGCACTATGCTCCGTCCTTTTTTTGTGTGTCCGTGTTTTCTTCTTCTCATATTATGCCTCCCTGCTCGTTCTCATGTAACATATAGCGTGATAATTAATAGCCTATAGCCTGACCCGGTTTGCAATAAATATTTTTGTTAGATAAAATTGTTCAGTAATTTTGGCGTGAAACTCGAACAGATTAACATCCAAACAGACACACGGACAAATATAAAAAAAAACACATATTTGACATAAACATCGTTTCTCGCTCACATTGACATCACTTGATCAAAAAATATTCAATATACAGATTTTCCTCGTTATATTTTTATATATGTGTTTTATACTCGTATATAGATTTATATAAGGAAAACAATTAAGTCTCAGTAAAATGTGTGCAATTCTCAATGGGCTAGAGTCTATAAATAGTTGTAGCACGTAATAGGTAGACGGCTGTCAGTGACCGGTTGGAGGATGTTACATAGGCACGCCTCAGTATTAAAATATTATTGCTAGGCGGGTTCAATTCGTATGCCTTCCTGTCTGAGACTTATGACTTCATAATTTTAGTTATTTAATTGAATATAAATTCCTATATCGCATCGCTAAATACAAGTCTACTGCTTCTTTTAATATTTGGACTATAATTTTCTATTGAATCGTGGTAACAGTGATATTTTTTTGTAGACGTAGATGCCATTAAGACAACATAATAGATTCTAATGCGAGAGATGAAACTATACAGGACGAATGGCGCTGTCACTTTTCGGCACTTTTTTTTTTTTTTTTTTCTACTTGACCTCTTGCAGGGTGCTTCTAACAGCATTCGACCTGCTTAACCGGACAATGTGGCGAGGTCCTAATTTAATTAATTAAATTAAGGCCTCCAGCCAAGGCTTAAAACTAAGTGACAGCGCGCTAAGGGCTCCCCCTAGTGGGGAACGAACCTCGGCTTAGGGCGTCACTGGGGAGGACAACTAGGGACTAGCTGGATCATAACAATACTTTTTGGCACTAAATCTGGATCACTTTTTATAGTACGGGCTGTACTTGACAAAATTAGTGCTAAGTTGCGTGTCGCTTAGTTTATTGGCATTCGGAGTTGAAATCTTTCTAGATCTGACTGTTTAGGTACGATTTTAGTAAATACCTAAGGAGTATTTTTTTTTCTTTTGCGCACTTTTTTATATGTAGGTACTTATACTTAATCTCTCTATAAGCTCTAAGGTTTGCTATAAAAGAACCCAATACTGGGTTAAAGCTCGCCTTTGTACATTTACTATCTGGATGAAAAGAGTAATAATTTGTTTATGTATGCAATAAAGAATAATAATTCTTTCAGTAATGGTAAGATACATTATTTCTGAGTGCTTAGGACATTTTTTTTATGCGTAGAATCTAAGAGTCACTGAGCTAAATAGTTATTTAAATATAGTAGGTACGTTTTTATGTATTTTTTATATCGTTAAATCAATTACTAGCGTCAAATACAGTGGGCCTAGCACGACTCACTTTCGAAATAGTATTCGTATCGAAAGCGATTTTTAATGAAATATACTCGCTTCTTATTACTATTAATTAAATTTCATTAATTTAATAATTTTTTTGTTTGTTGAAAATTGATTTGAAAATTGCGAACACTAACGTTACAATTACAATAGTGCGTTCGTACGAGGCCCACATCTAAAAACTCGCACAAATCAAACTTCTCTCTGACTTATTTCCATGTTAATAAAAAAACAATGGACTAACTATACATATCTATATCCATCTGTTTCTCAAGAGGTCATCACACTGCATAATGGCTGCCATTTGAATTACTCGGCGAGTGATGTCATTTCCCATTAAATGCATTGTATGGGGATTACGTAATCACATGAGCGTGGAAAGGAAATTGTTATAGTACACGTGGATTCTATTTTAAATGTATGAAATTTTCAGGAAGCTTGATCACGTTTTCGTGCGATTTTTATTATACTTTTTATGTTAATGTTTTACAGTACTTACAGTATTTTAGTGACATATTTTGAATGTAAACTAATTAAATATCATAATTTCTTCTGCCTAGCTTTTGCCAACTATGTTGGAGTCTTCCAATATAACCGGATGCAGCTGAGTATAAGTGGTTACTTGGTGCAACTGCCTATCTGACCTTTACAACCCAGATAATGCGTAGCAGGATACTCCTTGGTGAGACTGGTTGTTATATTTTCTTACTTCTGACTACACGTAACGACTGTCAAAGATCTACAATTGGCAGCCAGAACCTACGGGTACCATAATATACAAATCTATACTTATAATAAATCTTCTATCTATATCTATCTATACTTAAAATAAATCTGTAGAGAGGTCAATTCTGTACATGAAATATATTTCCAAAATAACTATCAGGGGGTGATTAGGGATCGATACTGATGCCAAAAATGCAATCAGTAAAATTTTTGTCTGTCTGTCTGTCTGTCTGTCCGTCTGTCTGTCTGTATAAACTCTATAGAAACAAAAACTACTCGACGGATTTTAACGAAACTTGGTACAATTATTTGTCATACTCCTGAGATGGTTATAGTATACTTTTCATCACGCTACAATCAATAGGAGCAGAGCAGTGAAGGGAAATGTTGTCATTTGTTTAAACGCGTTAATCTCAAGAACCGCTGGTCCGATTTAAAAAAATCTTTCAGTGTTAGATAGTCCATTTATCGAGGAAGGCTATAGGCTATATATCATCACGCTAAGACCAATAGGAGCGGAGCACCACTATTTCACGCGGACGAAGTCGCTGGCAGAAGCTAGTAATATATAATAATGTATGTTTTTTTCTACATGACCTCTTGTAGGGTGCTTCTAACAGCATTCGACCAGCTTAACCGGACAATAATTATCATGTAAATTTATTTTTATTTATATACTCATTGTACCAAACATAAGATTTTATCATTTTGTAGTATATACATTCACCAATTATGTCCCATTTAATAGGGAGCGAGGCATTTTATAGATGTAAAAAAAGATAATTTCACTGTGTCTACATGTGTGTATGTCTACACCTAAATTAACTGATATTAAAAAAAAATAGATCCATAATCAAACCCCATTTTTTATAATTTACCTGTTATTTTGAAGTTGCCCTTGACATTGGAACTTATGTCATGCAACAGAAAATTACACAAGGCTCACAGCTACATGGAATACTTTTAATAAAATTATATCAGAACTAGCTGTTTCCCGCGGTTTCACCCGCATCCCGAGGGAACTACTTAGCGCACCCGGATAAAAAGTAGCCTATGTTATTCCTCAGGGTCTATTCTATCTCTGTACCAAATTTCATTTATATCGGTCCAGTAGTTTTGGCGTGAAAGCGTAACAGACAGACAGAGTTACTTTCGCATTTATAATATTAGTAAGGATTAGTAAGGATTGATGACTTACTCTCTCGATGATTCTGGATTTAATCATTTTGAGTGACGTAATTACTATTGAAGCTAATTTGAAAATGACAATTACTTATATTGATGTTCATTCAACAGAAAATATGTTGGTACATTTTATAGAAACCTTCCACTAGTTAATTAAACGTACATTTCAATGTAAAACTGTGTATTATTAATATTTTAAATTTTTAAGCATGCTTTACGGTTGCATTCAACTCGTCATCAATCATCAATTAATACTTTATACTTTTACATATCTTTACATTTCTTATTTGCAGATTTTTATGTCATTAGTAGATAGATTGAATAATTAAGTAAACATACGTCATAAATCATTAGACGAGAAATATAATTATAATAATAGCGGAATAATTCACTTGCATCATCCATTTCGACAGATTTTGACAGACTTTTGCTGCAACTGACAGGAAGTGATTATCTGGCGAAAGGAACGCCAAGTACATGATTCTTAAGATCTCAGCGTTGCAAATTCTTCATCAGTTGTTGTGACAAGTGAACCTTTTGTGTTCTTATTGTCTTATTGTGACCGTGAACGTGAATATGGCGGTCGTTAGCATCATTTCACGCATCACTGTCAAATGTTGCGTGTACGTCGTTAGATCTTCTTTGTATTGGTGTAAGGTCAATATATCGTTGAAAATAAACATAATTTCATTCAATCATCATCTGCCTAGCCTTTTCCCAACTAAGTTGGCAGCTGAGTACCAGTGTTTTACATGGAGCGACTGCCTATCTGACCTCTACAACCCTTTTATTGGGTTACACGATACCCCTGGGTAAGTCTGATTGTCAGACTTTCTGACTTCTGACTACCCAAAGTCAAATATCTAAAAATGACAGCCGGGACTGACAGCTTAACACGCTTTCCAGAACACTGAGGAGTTTCGCTATGACATAGATGGTCAACCATCCACGGACCGACCGCACCAAGCGTAGCTTAACCTTTGATCGGTCGACCCGTGCGGCTGTTACTTATCTCCAAACATAATTTCATTCAATATAGTTGTAAATATTTATTTATTATTTTTAGCAACTTTATATTTATATTTTGTTAAAATGACATAATACCATAATCTGCTTAGCTTGTTCCCAATTATATGGAGGTTGACTTTCAACCTAAAAGTGTTTTATATAGTGCGACTGCCTTTCTGATCTTCACAACCCAGTTACTGCGTAACACCCCTTGGTAAGACTGTTTGTCTGACTTTCTGGCTTCTGGGGCTGTACCACCACGTGTTTTTGCAATCACATTTCAAGTTTGAGAGCGTGACACAGCTACTAACGTCGTATAGCTCCGTCTCTTTTTCATAACGAAAATAATGTTGTTTTGGCACGTCATGGTAAGGCCCCTGGTAATGATATCAGTATTTTTAACGGAGAAACTGCCTATCTGACCACCATACCCCATCTGCCGGTAACACGATACTGCTAAATAAGGCTGGTTATCAGAGTTTCTGGCTTTCTAGTCTAACAAAAAAATTACCCATATATAAAAGTGCTAACTTCCTTCTTAAGAATGTTTTGGGGATGATAAAGCGAGCTTTGCTGCTTTCATTTCAGTTTAAATACTACAGCATATAGACGTTTGTTAGTTTTAAAATCCATTTTAATATGTTTACGATAATAATTACCCGAAATCCTAAGTCTAAAAGTACCTACTACTATACTCATGCCAATAACAATAAAATATTAGAAAAATATTTGGATTTACCCACATCAAAGGCTGAAGAATTATTCAAAACGATCAATAAAAAAGCAATTCAATAGAATAATCTAGATTTCTAGACTTTGATAAATCCCATTCCTTACACTCCTTTCTTGTACCAATCCATTGAAATTGCAAATTCTATTTCGGCGTATTGAATAAGCGGCCTTAGAAAAATAATCGCTGAAAAGAGTTTGGTTGGGTTAGAATTGTTTTTTGAGACCTAAGTACATATTGTTATGTTGTTCAAATAAAAGATATACCGTTGGGTACAGTTGGTTTATTCTTCAGAATCTTATTAGACAAGTATCACAGACAGGACATTACACAGTAGTGGTCGTCTCAACAGTGACAACCGGAATAGGAAGTTCATCAATGTTTAGTGATGTGCATACTAATTACATACTAATTAGTGATGTCACAACATCCCCCTTGTTGAGTTCAAATTAGACCCTTGACAAACAATTGAGAAGATATTCTATTGTTATGCAACTGTACTTATGACAATACAATTATGACAACATGCTTAACAATACTTATAGTTACATTTAATCTATTTCTTCTATTAGCCTTCTAGTAGGCTTTACAATACGACCTGACCTAGTTGTTTTGTTTGAGGATACTTGAGATGAGGATTCTTGAGGTCCAGACTCCTGCCTGTCACCTTCCTCTCTCCCCGTTGACGAGTTGGATTCTATACAAGATCTCTAAGACTTGCCACTGTTATCATCATCGGGATATGAGCAACATGGCTGCGACTGGTCTAAATATGACCATTGTGACGGTGACTGTTCTGTCTATGATACTGTGCCTTTATGTCTGTGTCTACGGATCTGGCTGTGTGACTGGGACTGACTACTGTGTGGATAATACTTATATGAATGACTTTCATGACTTTGACTCGACTTGATTGACTATTTAATATGCCAACAAAATAATCTTGACTACTATTATTTGAATTAAACGATTGCAACTGACTGACTTTTTTATTTTTGAGACAATATTTAGCAAAATGACCAAAAGATTTACATGACCTGCATTGAACACCTTTAGCTGGTCATTTGTAGCGATGAGACTGCCCACAGCGACTACACGTCCTCGAGTTGCTGTTTGAAGCTGACTTGCGACTGGAAGCTCGCTGTCGACCATCTCCACGACTACGGCTCCTCCGACTGAGATGCAGAACATTTTCACTGGTGACACTGGACCCTTTGACATTTTTTTCAGCATCCTGCTGTGCGACTATGAGTGTCCTTGCCAGCTCGCGCATCCTCTGATATGTCAAATCAGGTTCTTGCAGCAATCTTTGACGTACATGTGACAAATCTATATTGAGGTTTGCTATAAAAATATCTTTAATGAGTGACTCCCTCAGCGTGCCAAACTCGCATTCTTTACTTTTATTCTCCAAATCCGTGAGAAAATCCTCGATGCTTTCGGATTTATCCTGCTTTCTTGTGAAGAATACATATCGACACATGGTTATATTTCTCCTTGGCTCGAAGAAATCGTCGAACTTGGACTTGACCTCATTGAGTGTGCTTTCATCTATTTTCAGATTGAATGTGTTGAATATATTGAGACCTTTTTCTCCAATGAAGTGCAGTAGAATGGCAATTTTCCGCTTCTCGCTTGATTTGTCTAGACCTGTGGCTAACAAATACAAATGCAATTGCTGCCACCATTTCTTCCACGCCTCCGCGTTATTGTTCGTGGAATCCGACGAAATATGCAGTTCTCTTATTTTCGAGTGCAATCCTTGCAATTATTAAAAAAATATTATTATGAAGGTTGGCCAAAAGACAAAAACAACGTCAGTCCATTGGTAAAACCATTTTGGAATATTCAGGGTGAAATCCATATAGTTAAAGATTTAGTGTTCAAAGGTTCAAAATTGATAGTACCACAGTCTATGTATAGAGAAATGTTAGAAAAAAATCACAAAGGTCACCAAGGTATTAATAAATGTCTAAAATTAGCTAGAGAATCTTTGTATTGGCCAAACATGTCAAGTGATATCAAAAATTTAGTAGAACAATGTCTTATATGTGCTAAATTTAAACCATGTAAGCAAAAGGAACCACTACAGAATTTTTAAATTTGTAAATATGCAACAAGTCGGTATTGATTTAATGCATTTTGATAGTTTAATTTATTTAATTGTCACAGATTATTACTCTAAATACATAGAATTAGCATTATTAAATAAAAACAGTACATCTCAAAATGCAATTGCTGCCACCATTTCTTCCACGCCTCCGCGTTATTGTTCGTGGAATTCTTGCACATGGTCATCATGGCCACCGACGCCATCCGTTGCCGATCGTTGCATTTTCACGAATCCTTATAAATTCTTCGTAACGACTTCTAACACCATGTTATGTTGTTCAAATAAAAGATATACCGTTGGTTACAGTTGGTTTATTTCCAGTTTCACAATCAGACACACGTAGTAGAATCTTATTAGACAAATATCACAGACAGGACATTACACAGTAGTGGTCGTCTCAACAGTGACAACCGGAATAGGAAGTTCATCAATGTTTAGTGATGTGCATACTAATTACATACTAATTAGTGATGTCACAACACATATAAGTAGGACTAAGTAAGTAGATAAGGTTGGTTATATATAATATTGACGGCACGTTTGGCGCAGTGGCTGAGCAATTGGCTGCTGCGCGGCGTGTCGCGGGTTCGATTCCCGCACGGGACAACTAAAATTGTTCCGGGTCTGGGTGTTTGTGCATGTGTAATGTATGTTTGTAAACGCACCCACGACACAGGAGTAATTCCTAGTGTGGGGCAACGTTTTTAAAAAAAAAAAAAAAAAAAAAATATAAATTTACCCAAGCTGAAGTGCTAAGAAGCTTACCCTTATCGTATTCTATGTATAATATCTGGACTTAGGACAACATAAGCTCGTCTCAAAATCTAATTCAAACTTAAAACGTTTTATTTCAAAAAGGATTTATTAAAATATTTTTACAAGCTCTTATGAAAAACCAAGTACTAGTTACACGTTTCCAATGAGTCATTATTATGGAGCCATGCAGCAGAAACAGCCAGAAACTCCATAGACACTCTTTCAAAAATAATGTTTTTATTAGTTTTCTTACAGGTTTTCGAGAAAAATATATAATTTGAATAAAAATATTATAAATGGTGCTACTAATTGGAATAACGAGTGCCAAATTGAATATTGGTCACCAGGATCAAACCACCACCAGCACTACATGAGAAGAAAGTGTTCAACACCACTAATACCTGCCGTCAATAAAGTCCTGAATTTTCTAATAGGACTCATAACTTTAAAAAAACAAACACTCATTCAATTAAGAAACCATGACTGCCCAAATAAAGGTATATTGTAAATACACCTCTACGTATCCTATCGTGTATTACTGTTTATTGTCAACAATAATCCTTTCGTCTATGATTAAACGCTTTACCGCAGACGTCAGACCAGATCACGACACTAATTGGCGGCTTAAATCGATTTTGTGGTTGTGACGCAGTTATTTTTCGTATGTCAATCAAGACTTGAACGTCAAGAATATAGAAAGAAAAACTCCACTATTCGTAGAAAAGCAAAAAAAAAAACGTGTAATCGGTATTATCATCACGCTTCAAATTTTGACTATGAATCACATAGGTACTGAATTTTGAGAGCGAACTGATAGATTAAATAAAATTCCTCAATAAATTCGCATTATTAACACGCACCGACACTATGGAGTATTGAATACAGAACTACAAACTAAGCTCACAGATAACTCCACTATCTGAACCACTAATAGGCACACAAAGCATTATCCAAATTAAACACTATCTCCACACACGACCACTCGACGAAATCCGCTAAATCACCATTACGCAAATCCTCTCGATCCCTAACTAAAACACTCGAATCGAATACCAGACTAGTATCGACAATGGGAGTAATCTTAACATATCCGTCGGTACGTAATAGGCCAGGTATTCACATATCCCAGATTGCATCCCCGGATCTCTCGAGAGTCACTCAACTCGATTCGCGGAAGGCACCAGTGCATACTAGTTAATTCCGGATCGAACCGGATGAGACGAGATATATGATTTGTTAAAAGGCGGGATTTATCCGGAGTGTAAATTGAATTTTATTGGACTACACAAATTGCTGTTCTAGTTCGAGTTTTTCATATTTAAATACTTTTATCGGTATCTTTATTGTTCTACTTTTTATCATTATTTTTCCCATGGGAGAAGGCACGAGCGAATTAGTGATTTCACCTCTTTTTCAAAGTTCAAGTTTCCTCGTGTTTTTTTAACTTATAAAGTGCCTATTGTTTAAAAATCACATTGGTACTTACCAGGCATTTTACCACGTCCAACAAATAAGCAGATTGTGAAAATATTATGTAATGTTATATTATTATTCTGAAATAATCCTATCACTATTGATATATGGTGAAATTCAAAATAATCTATAGACGAGTTTTGAGAATTAGTTTAATGATCAGTTAACCATAAATTGATGAAATCACTAATGAAAACAGGTACCGAAAAACATCACTTGTTTTCAGTCCTGACTATTTTATCTGATAATTGGTATAGTAGGACAAAAATAATCTGCAGCGACATATTGTGTCCAATATTACTCAGGGTCATCTAACTTATACCTTTATAACTTCCGACTGCCGAGGGTTCAAAGAATATGACAGGCATGCTGTTCTTCTTAATTTTGCCATAATTGTACACCCCTTTTTAGCCCATATCATCTTCTACACTAGATACATTGTCGATAGTGGAGGAATTTAAAAGACAAAACGTGTCTGGTGACGCAGAAATAAACAATTTCAAACACTAAAGTGGATTCCTCTAATTGATCCAACGTTTTTATTATAATTACCGTGAGAGAATATCGTCGGCCTATCAGAGGTTATTTATATTTAACCTTGAAGATAAATACTTCTTTCAGTTATAAAGAAACAATGAACATATCAGGATAGATTTTATTGAAATCTTTCATAGAAATAAAAACTTAGTATTAACACTATTAACATTTTGAGTGCCAGGTAAAATAATG
Source organism: Pyrrhia umbra (assembly GCA_963891755.1). Lineage (NCBI taxonomy): Eukaryota > Metazoa > Arthropoda > Insecta > Lepidoptera > Noctuidae > Pyrrhia > Pyrrhia umbra. The sequence goes on from OY982935.1 coordinate 7,942,832, forward strand.
GCCGTTATTAAACTACCAAGCAAGTTACAAGCGGCGAAAATTAAGCTCGCGGATAATAATGCGTAGCGATTTAGATAATTATTGATCTGATTAAATTTTCTAGCAAGACATTCTCAGTAACACCATGAAATTTAAATATGAGCCAACTATTTAGAAATGTAAAGGTTTTGATTATACCTAACTAAAAATAACGCCTACCTATTTTATTTTGGAAGATAATGATAAAAAAAACCTGATACAGAACTTACATCTGTATTAAAAAAAATACTATGCAAAGTAAGGGATTGACTTCATACTAGAGATCATCTTAGCAAAATAAACCAATCACAGGTCACGTTTAATGCTATGTGTTTGCATAGCAAAGGGTAGCTTGATTATTGATAGTGAATTGAAAGGCATTTCAAACACTATGAGAAATTTCTTAGTTTATCGGATACTATACGAAACAAAAGAAGGTAGCCACGCAATTTCCAATAATGTCTTGACCAGCCATCAAAGTGTCATAACATCGAGATCTCTTAACACGGACTAGAACAAATTCTCTCAACAATTTCTAAGACTTCTCTCGGGTATCTAGTCCTATTACTGGAGACCAGTGCTCTTGAAAACGGTCAATATTCCGAACAATTATAATAGGTATTTGCGTTCTATCAAACGGATAACCGATTCACTGGGTGAAGTTGAATTGAGATCTGAAGTGGATACTGAAACTATATCTTGGACTGATTTGCATTTATAAATTATGAGCTTTGGCGATCACTAGTTCTCCCACAAAAGGAAACGAATTGAAAAAAATAGACGTGTCTAAAAAAAACATGTACGAAGAGTTACATATACCTATGTGTTCTTGAGATCAATAATTATTTTTTGCTAAGCAAATCTTGCATAATGCAATGAAACAAAAACTGAGTGTCAGACTCTTAATGACTAAAACCCATCCATGGTCCTTCCTCAGCCGGAATGGTAATGGTATGGGGATGCGGTGACTCTTTCGAACATCTCGCAGATGAAATCATGTATGCGCTTTGTTTTCAATAGGCTTTCCCGGACATGCGTTGTTATTCAAGTTATATAAGGTGTTTATTTTTTGGTATACCAAATTCCTTTCCAAAACCTCCCCAATAAATTCCTCCATCGCACCTATAAAGTAGATAGCGCGTACGAATGTCATCCTACTACCTGACAATCCAATTCCATCTCAACCTGCTCGTCTCAAGGGGTTTACCCGATCGGAGGCAAAATCCGGACTATTCAATGTCCGTACTTATTCTGTACGTAACGTATTGCCAAGTTTTGCGAAGTATTGCGAAGATTTGCGGATCTTATTTGGGAGGCGATTGCCTTTTGTATGCCGTTTTGGGTGGAATAGGTACTGGCAACGTAATACCGATGTGAGTGTGCACTTTTCATTTTGGTACGTTTTAGTTTTCAAATAAAATACTAACTGTTAGCTGCATTACAAATATTAGTATGTTTTTATACTTTAACATTATTTTATCGATTTTTTGTTTACGCTGCCGTAGCTAATTTTGTATATCTGAAAGTGATTTTTTGATTCCCGATTTGGATGACATTTGCTACGAAGATAGATGGGGCCTTGAAAACAGTTATTTTATTTAATTTTACTTTTTATCCGGGTGCGTTTAGTAGTTTCCTCGGAATGAGGGTTAAGCCGCGAGAAAAAGCTAGTTTAATGATAAAGTTTATGTCAATCGTAAAGTTGCAATCGTGGGTTACGTACCTAAATCCTTCGATAGAACTATAAAAAAACCATTTTATTGCTTGCATCTAGTAAACCACCACACATTAGGTGGTATAGTATTACAACACCAATTATAACCCTTAGCAGGTTGTTAGTGGGAACAAGGTAATAAGCATTTTTATACCATGGTAAGTATATAAATTAGCCAGGTATTGAGTTCTTGATGTATTATTACTTAAATGGGTATTAAAAGATGTCGAGGGATCGATTCCCGCACTAAATTAATATCAATGAGCATAGCATGAACATACTAAAATGTAATCGTAACGTAACCAATTTTGACTCATTAATACAAACATTAATGAAAACTTATCCTGAAATATTTAAGTTTATAATGTGAAAAGTATAATTATTTGTGTACACGGGTCAAAGAAAGTCTTTGATTTAAATCAATATTAAATAAAAAATATATATATATATTACATTCGTTATTCGAGTACATTACGAATACTTTTTTACAAGTGGTTTTTGCCAGGCCCATTGTAAGCATAATATCTAGTAACATCAATATAAATTTTGTCAAAGATGTCAAATTTTAATATTAAATTTAAAATAATATATATCTTATTAGACATATGAGGTTTATGTTTGTAAACCCACGGTACAAGAGAAGATCTAAATGTGATAATTTTTTTAAATAATTTTTTTTTTTTTGTAAATATAATTAAACTACATTTTGAAGTCTAACGCCGGATTATCAGATTATGACAAAGAATTAATATCGCAAACTAATTTAAACAAACGACTCGTTATTCTAGATTACAAAACAAAAGGCCTCGTATTCTTCTCCATCAGTAGGTATACCGAAGTGATACTCTCAACGAAAAAAAAGATCCTATTACTTACCACAGCACTTAATCCCATCGAGAGTCCAGTAAAACCGTAGTACCTCTTTCAAATGAAAACTTTCTTACCGTTGATTAAAAATAAAACGTCCTACTAAGGTGGCTTTGCACATGTCCTATGTAACTGCATTTTATCCCCCGCAATCCCCTGGGTGGCAAGCTCTCGAAGTGGATCGAATCCCCTACATAGAGGACAGATAGATACCCTTGTTTATTTGTTCGCACAATGTGTATTATTTCCCTGACGTATCGTTGTTAGGTATGGCTGAACTAGGTTAGGTTGAAATGTATTGAATCGCCATCAAAGAATATGAGGTTTGTGTGCGAAAAAGATGATGCTGTAATTTTTAACATAATAAAATCTAATTTTTTTAGATGAGTTTATCTGTGATACACATACACGATCTCTAAGGTCATCAGAAAACTTAAAATTGAAGATGCCTATGCACTCCACGACATTTTATGACAAATCTTTTGTTGTCCAAGCTACTCGTCTGTGGAATGCACTGCCACTGACTGTCAGACGCGCCCAATCTTTAGATGTTTTTAAGAAAATGGTGAAGGATTACTATTTGGAACATTAGTTACTACTTTCTCATATTTTTAAATTCTATACATTTATACATATATTTTTCTTTGTGTGTATTGTTTGTATACTCTTGTATTTTATATATCATATCATATTCTAATGTACGCTATTAATTACCCGTTATCTATTCTTTTACACTTTTACTCCATCCAAAGGTTGTCTGTAAGAAATTGCATTTAGCGATAAGACCGCCTATTGTACTGTTGCATATTTGTTTGTAATCTCCTATTTTGTTTGTCCTATTGGTGTACATACAATAAAGAATATTCTATTCTATTCTATTAAATATTGAAAGCTGAGTTTACATAAAAGAACGGTTAAACCAAATATTTTTATTTCTGTCATGTGGGTAATAAGGTGTCAACAAAAAATTTGGCACAGTATTTTGAAAACGTACAGCAATTCAAGAAACTTGGAATTCAATTAAAAAAAATCTGAATGGATCGGACTTTAATATTCTGTGCAAAGAATTAAAAAAAAACCTTAAGATGAAAGATCATACCACAAGAGAATAGAGCTCAAATTCCGTCTTTAAATGTGATAACCACTTGTTATTTTCTAGTATAAATACATTCAGCTGGTAAAGCATTCGTAAACAAAAACCGTGTGAAGGTATGCACGTGAAAGGTTTTAGTAATAAACAATTGTGTGCTTATGAAAACACAACATTAAAATTCTAACATAAATCGTCTCTTGAACAAGACTGTTTCAAAATCTTACATAAGCGTAGACGCGACAAATTATTTAGTATGCAAGCAGTAAAAACACTACACTATGCAAAAAATATAACAGATATAGTCAGACAAATTTAGCTTATTTTCGCCGTTTCCCGCCGCGGGTGGGGTGGAAGGGAGTGTCAGACTCTTACTGACTAAAACCCTGGATGTTCCTTCCTCAGCCCTTTGTATTCCGGGGGCGCGATATTTCTTTCGAACGTCCCGCAGCATTTTAATGAGTATGATGAGTAAGTTCAGTTGGGTAGTTTACCGATAATAATTAATTCTAATAAAATTCTTTCCAAAAAAAACTTGTTTCAGCCATGAAAAATGACTAATAAATTCTAAATATTAGCTGTAATTTTTTTTCTTACATGCTTTATAATCAATAAATAGTTCGTGAATTGTGTTCTAAAATTAGTGACGTCTTAGCTTGCTTATCCCATACAAAATCACGTTTTAACAGCTCATAAAAATATCTCAATTAATTGGTAGTGTCAAATTTATACGAATTGTTCCATTGAAATATTCTTCATAGCCACTACAGCTGTTAAACTGACAACGCAATATCAGTAAAGTATTCTCAGAGTAATTTACGCCCGCTCAACTCATACAAATTGTGATATCGTGTATTTTTGCTTTTTGAACAGAAGACAATAGCAGACGAGCGATTTAAAGTATTCCCTTACACAACAGTAACTTTGAAAAATAGTCGTAGTAAATAGCCTGAATACTTTTCACTAAACTCTTTCGACTGTACATTCGTGGTTTCAATTTGTAATGCGTTTTTTCTATCACAGTTACTCGAATGACAACTGGTGTATTATGGATTCCTTTTGTGTAACTGAACTTGTTAAAAGTCGACACTCGAAGGTATATCGTTTGTTTACAAAGATATATCGGAGTCTTTGTAAATATAAACAGCGTTTTAATGTCAAGCGTATTGACGTTTAATATATTTTTTTATTTATTTACCATTTATACAATAAATACAGGATTATTTATATTAAATAGCAGCCAAAAATCACTAAGGTTTAAACTTGTGCTATCATGATTCTATCTCAAAATCGAAGTTATATAAAATGAGGTTTTACAAATATACGTTATTGACGCTAACAATAACAATCTTGTAGTTGTGTTGTTATAATAGTCACTTGCGTGACTACATATATTTAATTGTTCTGTAATTTGCTCGTTGCTAATTCTACTGTTAATATAAATGAGAAAGTTTGTCAGTATGTATAAAATATTTTTCTTTCTTTCTTTCTTTCTTATGTATGTTACTCTTTCACGCAATAGCTACTAAATGGATTAAGATGAAATTTGGTACACATATAGATATTTTATAACCTGGATTTACACATAGGACGCCCGAAACAGCTCATACAAAATAAATAATAGCGAAGAAATTTATGTCCGGTATATTTTTTATCTCAGGAACTACAAAACAGAAAGCTTGTAAAGTAATAAATAAAACATGTATCACATCGGTGGTCTAAACTAATAAAGCCTCAATCAACGCAGTAATTTTTTTTTCAAGTAATTGTTTCGATTTCAACTTATCACTCTTTAAACCAACAACATATTTTAACTAAGCGTAAGTTAAAAGATAAGGAACAAAGAGGAACAAGTAAACCCCATCGCACTAGACAGTAGACATTTTATCTAAAATTTATTAGTCATTAAATTAACGACGGATATTCGTTGGGAGCTATTTGTTGTGAACAACATTCTTTGGCGGCCATTTTAATTGTTTGCTGCGCCTTTGAAGTATTTATACTGCAGTACTAAAGTTTATGATGATTTTTTGGTGTTACAATGTATGTTACAGCAATACCTCTTCTTATCGTGCGGGCTGTCGGTTTTACTAACCTAACAAGCCCTAGTATCAGAGTTTCCTCAAATCCGCCTGACGGCCTGATATGGTATGAAAACAACTATCAAGATAGCAGCCAGAACGACGGCTTACCGTACCTTCCAGGCACGGGGGTATAACTCCACCAACTTCCTGACTTCGGGCTGCTTTTAGTGATATTTTCCAAAATTCACAAATCGATTTCGGAACGACCCGGGAATCGAAACCGAGAGCTCCCCACTGAGCACAATGCTTGGCTGCTCGAATCTAGATAGTCACAAGGACACACAGTCGTATATCACAGAAAGAGACAGCGAGAGAAAGAGAGAGAGAGAAAAAGAGAAATCCGCATGGAGGAGTTGTGATTTTTTTTCCATTTAGCAAACCTCATTACTATTAGGTAGTACCAAATCGAACGATATGAATCATTAACAAACACCTACCTTATCTATATAAATCTAGCGCCATTTGCAAATTCGTCTAGCTATACCTACAGAAAAACTATGGTCGACATAGCAACCGGTTGCAATTTTGCGACTCACACGCAACTCGTTGTGTAACAGCCGTCTGATTGGCTGACGTGCCGTTAACACTGTGACACACGGCTTACTGGGTTAGACGACTCGACATTTCATTACATTATAAAAACAAAATTCCTAGCTCGGCGAGCTGAGCCGCTAGCTTTACAATTCCAGATAAATCCAACCTATCCCTTGCTGTCCTCTCTCAAAGAAGCCCTAAGCTCAAGCCTGCGCTAGTCGGTTAGGTTTGTAAGTTAAGCCCTGGCTGGAAGCCCTAATCGAAGCGGCCGATAACCTCGTAATTAGACATGCAAGATGTCAAAAATAACAATAGTGTAGTGTTGTTTTTATGACAAGCATGAATTGAGTCCGCGTGTTGAAACACTCATACACTCTACACACAAAGTCAAGGACTACATTATAATGTAATGTATTCTGTTATTAACTAATCAGGCAGAAGTTGGATGCGTCTAGCTGAAGACCGGGAGCTTCGGCACACGTTAGGGACGGCCTATATCTTGTATGTGGCTGATGCTGATTGGGCTTAATAATTTTACATACCTACTTCGAACCTCCCTAAAATCTAGTAATATTCATGTAGTTAGAACACATTTATGCCAACAAAACACTTAAGTTCAATTGGCAAAGTTAATCTCGTATCTCGTGACAATCTTGCCATCGCATGCGCATACAAATATGTGCAGAAACCGGTTGTACATGTGGCCGATGACTCTCACGCGCATGTTATTGCATAACGACCGAGTAAATTGGCACGCCATGCTTGCCTGAGGCACACTGTCAGGTAAGCCGGAGAGCGTTTTTCGAAGAGCACTCGTGTATGTTCTAATTTGAAGTAGGGGAAATCTTGCTATTCCCTGGGGTTAAACTCTTTATATTGAATATACTACCTCTCATAAGAAAATTCTATTAGAATGACTTTCGAACTAATATTATAAATGTGGAAGTAACACTGTTTGTGTGTCTGTTAGGATTTCACGGTTAAGGCTTAAGCGATTTGGCTGATGATTTAAATCCAGTTCCAGAATATATTTATCTCTTCACCACACACACCCATAAATATTTTTAAAAAAAAACTGGCCATAGTAAAAGTTGCATCAGCTAGATAATAAACCTATAAGAATTTAATTATGATATTTATACCGTGCTCGTCTTACAACTATTCTATCTTGTACAAATTATAGCCGAGGACGCTGGTACCCTAAACACAAGTTAAATCCTACATTGGGTACCAGAGCTTATTTAGATAAGTGTTTCTTGTTCAATGGAAGACAATAAAAAACTTTTTTTTATGATACGGGGGAAATAATACTTATACATGTCAATTTGTCTTTTACTCCTTATTTTAACCTGTGAAAAACCTTTTCATGTACTTAGTACTTAATTCATTCAATTATAAAACACGTATTTCTTAAAATCCACTTTAGATCCAACAAGTTGGACATTTAATCCTTATTCAAACGTTGGCCAATTTCAAAGTCCGTGTCCCCGAAGTAGTCGCGTGCGCTTGCGCACGTGCGTCATGCCGTGACGCCGATAACTCGCTTCAACACTTTCTTTGTTTTAGCGTAAACGCACTCAGAATACAATCGAGTTCGAATGTTCAAAACATCGATAAGAATTTCCGATTTCGTGGATAGAAATCTTTTTCGACAGTCGAAAGTGTATTGAGGAAATAGCGATTTACTGCTATGCGTTTTTTTATAATGTCGATGAGTACCTCTGAACAATTCCCAAAAATGTCCCGAGGAGCCCTAGGTACTTATGGCAGCGCCAAAGAAAACACCTAGTCAAGACGAGAGCATTTAATTTTCATAGCAAGCAGAGTGTCATTAACTCGGCGAAAATCTCTACACCGCCTTTTAATTTCCAACCAAAATTGCACAGTGACATCTATGAATTCAAACGTGAACTAAATACATTTCAGGAAACTTAACATTCCGCCCACCATGGAATTTCCATCCATCAATAACACATATACAAGAATAACCGCCCACCATGAAACTACATACAAAACAAAAATAAATTGAGTCTAAACAATTGACAATTAATTACAAGTTAAGTGAACAAAGTAGGCACAGCTATTCAAAAAAATAAATTACTTACAAATTATAACACACAAATTATTATATCACATAAATTATTATAACAGACTAGATAAAAAACTAAGTTGTAACAGGTAAAATTATAAGTTTTGACACAGGTCGTTTGATAATTACACTCTTACATTTTAATGAAACGACACGCGTAAGATTGTCTTTACCACTATGTTTGTCTGTTATAATGCCAAACAACCATCTTGCCGGAGGCAGATCATCCTCTTTGACCAAGACTACGTCTCCCACTTTAGGTTCAGGAGTCTTATGTGACCATTTGTACCGGTGCTGCATTTGCGTCAAATATTCCTGGGACCATCTGCGCCAGAAATCTTGTACCAGTCTTTGGGTAAAATGCCACCTTTTGAGCGTGCTCATATTCGAATTCTCAAAATTAGCATCCGGGGCCAGTAAAAGAGGCTCACCCACGAGAAAATGCCCCGGAGTGAGTGGATAGGGATCCTCCGGACTAGTGCTAATTTGAGAAATCGGACGCGAGTTAAGGCACGCCTCAATTTGGCACAGAAGGGTTGTCATCTCCTCAAACGTTAGTGTACTATTGGCAATAACTCGTTTTAGGTGATGTTTTGTGGACTTCACACCCGCTTCCCAAAGCCCTCCGAAGTTAGGAGAGTGGGGCGGGATGAAGTGCCAGTTAGTGCCATTAGTCGCTAGCCAGTCAGCTATATCACTCGCTACTTGCGACCTTTCCAAATGCAACAGGGCCTTTAATTCCCTACTTGCTCCCACAAAATTAGTGCCATTATCGCTCCACAAGTCTGCACAATGACCTCTACGTGCAACGAAACGCTTAAAAGCAGCCAAAAATGCCTCCGAAGTAAGATCACTCACTACTTCGAGGTGAATTGCACGCGTGGCCATACAGATGAATAAACAAATGTACCCCTTGGTGGAGTGATAACCGCGTCCCTTAGTGACTCTAACAGAGACCGGGCCGGCGTAATCGACACCGGTTTGCTGGAAAGGACGGCAAGCTGTAACTCGAGCTGATGGTAACTGTCCCATCAACTGTTGATTAGTTTGCGCCGAATGACGAACACAAACTACACATTTTCGTACATGCTGACGAACTAAACTTTTAGCATTCACGATCCAATACTGAGTCATCAGATAGTTTAACATTAACTGAGGCCCACCATGAAGAGTGCGCTCATGAGCATCTGCGACTATCAAGTTAGTCAAATGCGATTTATGAGGTATCAGTATTGGATGCTTCATATCCTCAACTAGGTTTGCCTTCTGCAGTCGACCACCCACCCTGAGGATTCCATCGCCATCGAGGAACGGACTGAGTGAGGTAAGTCTACTTTTTTTATTTATTTTACCTTCTTTACGCAAACTTTCTATTTCTTTTAAGAAACATTGCTTTTGACATATACGAATACAGGTAAGTAGCGTATTTTTCATTTCCTTTGCAGTAAGCCTTGATAGTTTAGAATTTTCATTTGTTTTTAGATTAAGAAACCGTCTACAATAAGATACGACACGTACTAGTCTTTTTAAGGTTGAGAATCTAGAAATAATACCGTCCTCAACATTTTCTTCTATAGCTAAATTACATAAAACTTTAGGTGTTTTTTCTTCTAAATTCGTATCCTTAAAGTTTATCTTATTATAATCTTACTATCTTGTAGCCATATAGGGCCCTGTTTCCACAACTTAACGCCTAACATTTCCCCTGGCTTTATGCCGCGAGAGGCACAGTCTGCTGGATTGTCTTCAGATTTTACATGACACCACTGACTAGTATCAGTTATATTCAATATTTCGCTGACCCTATTCGCCACAAAAGTTTTCCACTTGCTTGGGTGGTTACTTAACCAAGCAAGTACAATGCTAGAGTCAGTCCAAGCATGTATATTAACTTTAGAAACATCTAATACCTCAGCAGTTTCTTGGAGAAGCTTCGCTAGCAATACAGCTCCACATAGCTCCAGGCGCGGTATAGGGACCTGTTTAACAGGAGCGACTTTTGTTTTTGAGCTAACTAGATTTACATAAACTTTACCATTACTATCAACAGACCTAATGTATACTACAGCTGCATAAGCGGTGTTGGACGCATCACAAAACTCTTGCAATTCTACATGAACATCATCTTTACTTGTACCTACCCACCTAGGCAGTGTAAAATCAGTTAAATGAACAAGATCTTTACGATATGAAAGCCAATCATTCAACATACTAGAGGGTACCTCATCGTCCCAACCTACGCCAGTTAGCCATATCCTTTGAATGAAACCTTTGGCAGTTGTAATAACTGGCGCGATCCACCCGAGAGGATCAAACAATTTTACGATGTCCGAAATCATTTTACGTTTAGTAACTGGTGTTTCAAGCGGAGGAAGTTGAACCGTGTAGTGAAATTCATCCTTATCTCGATTCCAGGATAAACCGAGTATTTTTATAACCGAATCTAACTTTAATTCTAAATTTTCTTTTGTATCCTTCTCGCCTTTTTCTATTGCGCGCAACAAACTATCATCACTACATGTCCACTTCTGAAGCTTGAAGCCAGCACGGTTAAGTAATTCAGTGACTTGATGGTACACTTGAATACCTTTTGCGACACTGTCACAACCTGTCATGAGGTCATCCATATAGAATTCCTTTAAAACTCTGTCAGCTGCCATAGGATAGTGACTTCTTTCCTCATGTGAAATTTGTTGAAGTGAACGTACAGCCAAATATGGTGCTGAGGATGTACCAAATGTTACTCGTAATAACCTTAAATGTTGAAGTTCTGAATTTAAATCACTGCGCCATAACAAGCGTTGAAAATCAACATTATCCTCAGACACTTTTATTTGTCTGTACATTTTCACTATATCGGCTACTAAACATATAGGAAAGCAGCGCCAGCGTATAATAATATGTCTCATGTCAGGCTGCAGTGTTGGACCTACCATCATGTCTTTATTTAAAGATGACCCGTTATTTAGAACACATGAGGCATCGAACACGACTCTAACTTTAGTAGTAGTTTTATCTGGCCTAACTACTGCATGATGGGGTAGATACACGGCTGATGATTTATTTATTTCTGCATTAGGAACTACTTCCATATGCCCCAATGCTAAATATTCATCAACAACTGCCGCGTATTGACTGCGTAACTCTGGGTTATGCAATAACCTTTTTTCTAATAAAAAGAACCGCTTTTTTGCGATATTATAAGAATTGCCATACTGACAATCAGGATCACTACTCTTGAAAGGCAGCTTAACTATAAAGCGACCTGAATCGTCCCTTTTGACAGTTCTTGTGAAGAAATCTTCACAAGCTTGCTCTTCTTCTGTCAAAATCTTTTTCTTGACGGAAGGACGGTCCTCCAACTCCTAGAACTTTTTCAAGAGTTCATCAGAGTTTATTTGAGTGTGCATGCTTATTAATTTGTCTTTTTTCAGAGAATGGCAGACCTGTTGTGAGTGTATACAGCCAGAGAGGATCCAACCAAGTTGAGTTTTTTGCGCTACCGGAAAACCTGGCGGACCCTTGACCACTCCATCTACCAAAATTTGGCAGTATACCTCCGCCCCTAATAAAAGGTCAATTTTATTAGGCGTATCAAATAAAGGATCTGCTAATTCCTTCACTGAAATTTGTGACGACCAACACTTGATGACAACCTTCCTATCGGGAAGGAGTGATGTGAGATTATTTAAGACATGAGCCTTCACCTGAACTGCGAAGTTAGGATTGTGGCGTGATTGTATTTTAATATAAACAAACCATTTAGACTTCAAAGATGTAGTCTGATCACTGCCACTAAGTCCTGAAATATGACTCATGCCTGATATTTTCTTGAGTCCAAGCATCTGAACTGCAGACTCCGTAATAAAGGATGCTTGCGACCCCTGATCTAAAAGAGATCTGAGAACATATGTACCTGTTTTCGAATCTACCTTAACTAAGGCAGTGGCCAATAACACTTGGCTGTTCAAGTTCGAAAAACAAGTCACAATTTTTGGCGTCTCGCCCTGTGAAGATGATGCCTGGTTTGGTACTTGAACCGCACCATCTTCAACCTGATCAACTGTTTGATCAGCTTTGGGAACTATTTTTGGGTGCAACAAGGAGTGATGTCTCCTCTTGCAAATCTGACAATTGGTTGTGTGGCGACATGTGTAAACTGAGTGGTTTGGACCAAGACAATTGAAACATAATTTATTTAATTGGACAAAGTTACGACGTACTTCAACATTTTCCTTTGCGAATTTCTTACAATGTATCAACTTATGACCTTCCGAACAAAAATTGCAAGTTGTTGTTGATGTAACATGCATAACCTTTTGACCATGAAAACTGTTTGACTTATTGACTTTACTATCGAGAAATTCAAGTGATCTAAAACGTTGATCTAAGAAATCTATGAAGTCTATTAATTTGGGTAACTCATCATTTATTTTGCTAATTTGAATCTCCCATAACTTCCTGGACTCTGTATCAAGTTTCAAGCTGACAATATATATTATAATTATATCCCATGTAGAAATATCAATATTTAAATTCTTAAGGGCGTTTAAACATTCATTAGTAGTATCTAATAATTCCTTAATAGCACTAGAAGACTCAGATAATACATTTTTTTGACTCATAAATCGTTTTAGAATACAATTAGCTAGATGTTTTTTGTTATTATAACGGTGCTCTAATTGATCCCAACACGTTTTATAATTTGAAGAAGTGATCGGGATATGCCGAAGAAGCTGTTCCGCTTCACCCGTTATATAACTTTTTAAATAATGCAATCGTTGTACATCGTCCAATCCTTTATTGTTATGAATCAAAGATGTAAACAAGTCTCGGAAACTAGTCCATTCTGTGTATTTACCACTGAAATTCGGAATCGAAATTTTAGGTAATTTAACAGTAAAGGAGTGAACTTTGTCAGTTTTCGCGACATTAACAATTGAATCGGACAATACAACAGAATCACCGGAAGACTTAAAACTAAGCAAAGTTGCTTTTAACTCGGTCTTGTAATTCGTGTACAACTCTTCAGTGGCATCATACGCCTCACTTTTGTGGTACGTAGATCTCACTAATTCCTTGGTATCGAATTCCGTAACGATTGCTCTATGCATATCACGATACGCTGTCCAATAAGCTTCCAATGTCTCCAAACGAGTCTCAATATACGACTGTGAAAGCCTATCTTTTGGAGACTTTTTGAAATTTATTCTAGCTTTTTGAATCTTTAAATTAGTATCTTCTTGTAGTTTAATGTAGGTCTCCATAATGAATGATGTTTAAATCCTTAGTTAAAAGTAGATCTGCCCAAAATATTTTGGTGAAATTTTTCAAAATTTTACAAGTCGATGGACTTTTCGTTCAAAATTTTCTAAGTGTTTGACACTCCGATAGAAAATCCGGCATGGATTCCCCGTCTGTCCACTTTTTGCGAAATTATTCTAAGTCCAAAAGACTTAGTTAGAAAAGTAGAAAAAATTACAAGTCCAAAAGACTTGTAATTTTTTCTACTTTTATGTAACTTGCCAGCTCAAATTTTCTAAGTCCAAATTTCTTGAAATTTTTCTAAGTCAATGAAAGATGAAAGTACTCACAGTTGTCCGGTGACAAAACACTTAGCACAGTTCACCTTAATTCTGGCTGCCTCAGCTTCTGCTTACACCATGTAGTGTGTCTCGGGGCTCCGCCAAACTTCTTATCGCCTTCAACCACTTTTCAACCGACTCGATAGGACCAATGAACAATTCCCAAAAATGTCCCGAGGAGCCCTAGGTACTTATGGCAGCGCCAAAGAAAACACCTAGTCAAGACGAGAGCATTTAATTTTCATAGCAAGCAGAGTGTCATTAACTCGGCGAAAATCTCTACACCGCCTTTTAATTTCCAACCAAAATTGCACAGTGACATCTATGAATTCAAACGTGAACTAAATACATTTCAGGAAACTTAACAACTTCTAGCTAGTCGATAAAGAATACGGACTACTTACTATTTAGCATTAAGTTGCCAGCTCTTCATAGGATCTACTTTTTGAAACCGTGCATCTACTGTGAGTTTTCATCATAGCCTATGAAAAGCAATAAGAAATAAAAACTTAACTTGACCCTTCATTTTGACCGACTTGAGTGACAAAAATGATTACTCCTTAGACAACTTCAGTTTAATCGAAAAACATTAGACAATACTCATTGTCACAAGATTTGAGTTATTAAAAAAAGTAAAAGGTTTTTCATGAGTCTACTAGTTCCAAATAAAATCTCCTAAAATAAAATTCAAATATCATGAAAATTACTCAACAAGAAAAACTTTCAACCCACATTTCACGCACGGCCGTGTAATCGGGTGGATGCACCAATTACCGCCCAACAAAACATTACTTAATTAATTAACTATCAAACAACTTAGTTAACACATATGTTATGCAGTCATAACTCGGTTAAGTGAAATTTAAGTTATCGCGTTAATTGTTAAGCAGAGCGTGGTTTACATAACTTCAAGGTTATGATTGTTCATTACGTGGGCACACGTGCTCGAAGACAATGGACATTAGCAGATTATTATTACAGGCGACAAGGGAAATGCTTTTGTTTCTCATCGGAGATATTCAACATTTTTGATGAGTTATTTCATAATTATTGGTGCTAATGAGAATGAGTTTAAGTATAGACACGTGGACTATAGGTATATGTCGTCTATTGGATACGTTGGTATCGATTTTCTTTAGGTATTCATTAGAAATATTGTATATATAGTTAAGGACAAGTTTGAACATTTATTGAAAGGAATGGATTGATAATTTTATCTAGGGATTTAAAGACTTTAGTGGTTGAAAGGAAGGAAGAGGACCTCGTGGCTAAGTAACAGCCGCACGGTTCGACCGATCAAAGGTTAAGCTGCGCTTGGCGCGGTCGGTCCGTGGATGGGTGACCATCTATGTCATAGCGAGACTCCTCCGTGCCTCGGAAAGCACGTTAAGCTGTTGGTCCCGGTTGTCATTTGTACATCTTTGACAGTCGTTATGGGTAGTCTGAAGCCAGAAAGTCTGACAACCAGTCTTACCAAGGGGTACGGTGTTACCCGGTAACTGGGTTGTGGAGGTCAGATAGGCAGTCGCTCCATGTAAAACACTGGTACTCAGCTGCATCCGGTTTAGACTGGAAGCCGACCCCAAACATAGTTGGGAAAAGGCTAGGCAGATGATGAGTGGTTGAAAGGAATGAACAAAAACTAGTACCGGCCAGACATTTATCTGTCAAAATACACACAAAAATTAGGCAAGGACAACATAGGAAGACATCTTATCCAAAAATTTGTGCAGGTATGGCAGAACAAAAATTATTTAATAATAGCAATCTATCATCGGCTTCGCCCGCGTGTCCTATACGAATTCAAATTAAAAATGACAGAGTTTCATAAACACTTTGTCCCCCTTTTTCACCTAGGGGTAGAATTTCGGAAAATCCTTTCTTATCGGATGCCTACGTTATACAAAGAACACATCCTCCAAGTTTCAGATATCTACGATCAGCGGTTACGATTGTGCGTTGATCCGACAGTCATTCAGGACAAAGGATTTTATATGTATAAATTACACGTAATGGTAATGTCTCCAAATAATCTTTGCAAAGCAATTATACATAGGTAAATATACTTTAAGGTGGTCAAAAATATTCACTCCCTCATTTTTCTCACGTACAGACGGGAAAGTCTGTCAAATTGCCGAAAATACCTTCCTTTTACACTTGAATATGTAATGAAGACGTTAAAATAGGCTTTTTAAGGCTTTTTTATTTAAAAAGGTCTTTAGCGGGATTTTGAACCTTGAAAAGAGATGCCGTAAAAGTTTTTACCTTCAGGTACTACGGGGAAAAGATGGCGAATTTTTTATTCCTTTCGTTATAAATAGGTATTAAAATAATAAGATGGATAGGTCACTGTTTTTTTTTAACAAAGCGATAACCCTGCCATACTTTGGAGAGCACGTAAAGCTATCGTATATATTCTTCGCCTGACTGCTGCTGTGTTGAATAACCGTCCCATCGGATTTTGAGAGTGAGGGAATAGAAAGTGCACCTGTGTCTGCGCACACACTTTGTGCGCCAGAATAATTATGTCTTGCACAAATAACTGATCTCTTTTGAAAATGGAAGCCGTAACCAAAATTTAGCCTAGAGAACATTACTATAAAATAAACTTAAACAAAATGAAAAACCAATTCGCAGCACACAAACAAAACTGTGACAGCACAAACCAATTGTGAGCTTTTAGTGAAATTCGCTGCATATTTTTTAAAACTGTTTTCGGTACATTTAGTATTTTGGCAACGGTTCCGATGCTAGTACGCTCGTAACTGAGTGGAGAGTTAACACATATAGACAAGTTATTTTTTTTTGTTTGCCTCCAAGAATGTGTGTTGAATTTTAAATATATATTTTCTAGTATAAGTAGTAGCTGTTATCTTTCTTGTTCTTATAGTGCGGACTGCAGATTTACTAATCAAACAAGTCTAATTATAACAACGACTGCTATCAAGGTAGCAATCGAGTCAAAGGCTTAGCGTGCTTTCCCAGATACAGGGGTCATCATCTGCCTAGCCTTTTCCCAACTATGTCGAGGTCGGCTTCAAGTCTAAACCAGATGCAGCTCAGTACCAGTGTTTTACATGGAGTGACTGCCTATCTGACCTCCACAACCCGGTAACCGGGTAACACGATACCCCTTGGTAAGACTGGTTGTAAGACTTTCTGGCTTCTGACTACCCGTAACGACTGTCAACGATCTACAAATGACAACCGGGACCAACAGCTTAACGTGCTTTCCGAGACACGGAGGAGTCTCGCTATGACATAGATGGTCACCCATCCACGACCCATGCGGCTGTTACTTAGCCACGAGTTCCTCTTTCCCATATACGAATGTTAATGTTGAAGTTATTTAGTTAGTTATCCAAGCCAGTACAGCAATGACAATCATCAAAAAACTTACCTTAATATCAATTCATTCTTGATAATGCGCTGAAGATAAAAACATTAGTTTCACTGACCTGAAACCAAAGAAAAATATATTAATTACAAAAGTAAATAAACTCAAGTATTTATTTGCATGTGGTAGGTACGCAATTTATTTCTTCCACGTAATGGACAGTATAAATAATGAGAAAAATTACAGCTTACCAAAGAATTTCTTTTTAATTCATAACCAATTAATAATTAAATAAATCCAATAACTACTCGTATTCACTTAATAATGAAAAACTTTGAAAACAATATCGCAATACATACACATATTTCATATCAATAAGGGTAGGGTGGAGGTACCTGTTGATGGTCGCGTGCCACAGAATTATTACCGTAACACCGCCATTTTGAATGTAAGTATGTATGTGTTACAGTTTCATTTGTCACATGGTGATATAAGTCACGTGATTGGCTCGCCAATTTGTCCTTGTTTGAAACGCGTTTCGCACGCAAACTTGGGATTAGTTCCCATTGGATAATTGGAATGCATTATTGTGCTTCTTATTGGATGATCATGGATTATTTTATTTGAATAGGTGTGCATGATATTATTATGTAAATATTTGAGTTTTCATGGAATGATATGAAAAAAAATATAGATTTTTTGTGGCAAAACGTACTTTATAGTAAAATACAACTGTGACAGATTTTAGGATTTTTAAAGTCTGTTATAGATTTTAAAGTTGAAGATAAAAAAGAGAAAAAAAATTTTTTAGGTACACTAATTAAATGATAAAATGAATTATAAAAAAAAAACTGTTAGACACTCAATATTTTTAATCAACAAATCCCTTTTAAAACAAACGCCTATTTCAATATAAATCCCTTTGTAAACTTTGTTCTTTGAACAAATAACAACCGTAAATATCACTAACAGAACATTATTAAGTAAATAAACGCTAATTAATTCGTTCGTTTACGAGAACTTATGACAAGCGTTCGTTTAGCAAAATTAATGTCTTTAATGAAATACTTTAGGACTAAAATTGATTAATAATGGACATTTAGGCATCAAATACTAGTTTTTTTTTAGGGTTCCGTAGTCCGACAAGGAACCCTTATAGTTTCGCTCTGTCCGTCTGTCTGTCTGTCTGTCTGTCTGTCTGTCTGTCTGTCTGTCCGCGGCATAGGTCCGTGGTTTTTGTTATTAGAAAGCTGAAATTTGGTATGAATATGTATATTGATCACGCCGAGAAAGTGGTAAAATAAAATTATGAAAAATATTTTTTTTTAGGGTAGCTTCCAAACATGTAAAGTAGGGATGAATATTTTTTTTCTCGCGTACCCCTTCGTGTGGGGTATCGTTAGATAGGTCTTTCAAAAATATTATGGGTGTGTGAAGACCATTTTTCAGTTAAGCGAGCCATTTGCGAAATATATAGATTTTAAGTGAATTTTTTTGTTCGATACGAGTTACCCCCCCTCTAACTTTTGAATGGCTGTACCTAGAAATGTGAAAAAAATCACAGACGTAGTACATGTAATGAAATTACAAGGAAAACTATCACGGCTAAGTAGGCTTAACCGGTTACAGAGTTATAGTCGACTAACTAACTCCTACTACGGAACCCTACTGCGCGTGGCCCGACACGCACTTGGCCGGTTTTTTTTTTCGTAGTTTTACCCTAATGGAAATTCATAGCCCCAGCAAAACGTACCAATGTCTCCAGGATCTTATGTCTATCATAAATTTTATCTATATCAATTCAGTCGTTTTGCCGTGAAAGTTACAAACAAACAAATAAAATAAAATTTGCATTTATAATATTAGTTAAGATAAATAACACACGCTAATTAATCAAGCTGTGTTTGGCGCGGTTTGCCCATAGATGGGTGAAAAATCCTCCATGCCATAATAAGAATTGTTATAATTTAATCTGAAAATAAACTTTTATTCTATTTTCGATAACATAATACATTCTGTAAGTGAGGAAAATCCTTAAATTCTGTATTTGCTGAAAAATAAAAGTGTTTTATCTTTAGCGCTGTGACTGTGTATAATGACGGTTTGGCAATTTCTAAGAATGTCTGGTCTAAATAAAGATTCAATTAGCCAATTAAAGTCCACTTGTGACCTTGCGAGTCCACCAGGACCCTTGACATTTTAACATTGGGCAAAAGATATAAATAAACACGTAGATTATTCCCACATCGCATCGTGAATAGAACCGATGCATTACTCTTTTTTCGGATGGGAAATCATCAACCGACTCTTCCCGCGTGGGTGGGGCGGGAGAGAGTGTCAGACTCTTACTGGCTAAAACCCAACCATGTTCCTCTCTCAGACCTTTGTATTCCGATAACTCTTCGAACATCCCGCATCGCCGGCAAGCTATGGCCTGGGGGAAGGAGCCCCAACCGATGCATTACCCTGAGCAACCAAATTCATACCTGCTGTTCCAATTCATTATATTATTAGTAAAAAAAAAAAATTATACCAGTTACGTACCATACAACAAAAACATTGTTATTGTTCCATTTTTAATTAACTTGCTAATCAATATTCCTATTCCGTGAAACGTATGATTATTAAAAAAAGAATATAATGAAAAAAGTTACGATGTAATTGCATACACATACACTCACTGTTATATGAAAATTAAATTAGTTAAATAAAACTCTTTTTATTTCGTTTTCGACTACCGTATATTATTTAACTAGCTTCTGCCCGCGACTTCGTCCGCGTGGAATAGTGGTGCTCCGCTCCTATCGGTTTTAGCGTGATGATAGCCTATAGCCTTCCTCAATAAACAGGCTATCTAACACTGAAAGAATTTTTCAAATCGTACCAGTAGTTCCTGAGATTAGCGCGTTCAAACAAACAAACTCTTCAGCTTTATTATATTAGTATAGATATTAAACATTAACAAATACCACCTGAAAATTGAGATCTTAATATTAATACAAAATAATGAAAAAAATAATGGATAACAAATTATATTATGTATAATACATGAACATAAATGTTGGTATTTTTTTACAAAATTGGACCAAAAAACAATTATTTAATCATAAAAATCCCGACCTATATTACTGTAGATAGCGGCTTGAGTAAGGCCTTTATCAGCGACAAAGAGGTCGCATAAGGTCGACGTGAGTTTATCGGCCGACAACCAGCCTTTCCACCCTATCAACGGAAAGTGATAAATCCAGTTCTGCGTACATTAACTGTTTGTTAAATGGCCGCCGACTTACATATATTGTGGAGAAAAAGTTAAGTTTCTTGCATGCAAAATAATACTGCTATAATTTTATAATCACTGTGAATGTTTTTTTTTGTATACAAGGTATGTTCCGATAAGTGTTTGGTGAGTTTAGTGATCGCAAGTGGTCATGTAACTCAATTTCCGCGTCGGGCAAAGTATTATTGGGTTTTCCAAAGTTGCATTTCTCAGTAGCACCCTAGTAGATTCATGCTCGGTTGATAGCAAAAGGCTTGCGCCGAAATATATACGACAAGCTGTACATTTCTGCTTAACTCTTTTGGGAAAACGTGCCAATATGAAAAGTCACAACTATTACCATTATAATTGGTCACAAATGTGTCTAAAAATCCCCATTTTTATGACAAAGAAAATCGTAAAGTACTGCAAGAAAGAACTGACATATTAATTGCAGTTTCGCTGCTGCACGTTTATGTCATAATTTCAGGAAGAATGGAAGCACGAGGGAGGAGTGCCTATCTTAATTATACTGAGTTTCCTGATACCAAAGACATGTAATAGGGGTTCACAGTGACATTTTATTTCGCTTATTAAGGCGGATCTCACACAACCACGTGGCACGCGGGGTTGCGATGACTGTCAGTACATTATTTTGCTTAAAAATTACGTATAGTGCGTGGCTCTGCGCGCCGGTGCGAAACGCGTGGTAATGGATGATCCACATAAGATACATCTCACTACTACATTGCTAATTAACAACATGTGCTATTCTAAAACTAATAATATAAAATACTAGCTGTTTCCCGCGGTTTCACCCGCATCCCGAGGGAACTACTTAGCGCACCCGGGTAAAAAGTAGCCTATGCTGTTCCTCAGGGCCTATTCTATCTCTGTGCCAAATTTCATTTATATCGGTCCAGTAGTTTTGGCGTGAAAGCGTAACAGACAGACAGACAGACAGAGTTACTTTCGCATTTATGATATTAGTAAGGATTAGAAAGAGAACAAATGTCTAAGCCACCTAAGTTTATAAGATGTAAGAAGCCCTGAATTCCGACATACCGCTTCATTTGTTTTGGGGGATGACAAGGGTTTAGACAAGGTTAAGAAACTTGTCTCTTGGTCTCTTTACAATACGAAGTTACAATCAAAAGAGCTAGTACTGTATGCTTTAATATTACAGGTTAACGTCTAGCAGTTGAAGATTCAACTGGTATTTTTTTCGATTACGATGTTCCACACCTCTCCCTGTTTTTGCATAAATGGGAATCCTAGGGGGACTAGCGTGACATGGTGACAAACCGGTAATAACTGTGTTGCGAAAAAGAAATGGTACTATATATTATGTTGTTCCTAACTCTGTCTCACTGCACCAAAGATAGCAAAAACACGTCATGGTACCCCTGAAAATTCAATTCAAATAATTACATGTCATGTTTGATAACACGATCTTTATTTGTTTTTTATCAGTCACCTGCGGACCATTGTCTTCATATTGTTACCTTTGATCTGTTATATTTTGTTATTATGTTGACAATTCATTGTAAGACTTCCGCTTTGAAAATATACATATGTGTCTGTTGCCTAAAAGTGACATAAGCGTCATCTAGTTTTTAACTACGAGGTACAGTGAAATCCGTGGTATGTTAGTCCGAATTTGACTGCTTGGACACCTTTTTTTTTTGGGGTGGCAAATCTTCAAATGACCCCTCCCACCGTGGGTGGGTCGCAAGTGAGTGTCAGACTTAGTGACTAAAACCCATCCATGTTACTTCTCAGCCCTTTGTATTCCGGGGGCGCGGTATCTCTTTCGAACGTCCCGCAGCACTGCTTGGACCCCTTAAAAGTTGATAAATGCACCCGCAATTTATGCAGAATTTTATGTAGGTACACTAATATTAAAAAGAGATAAAGTGTATACGCGATATTGTTGAACGCAAAGGGAAAAAGAAGAAATTACGGATGAGTTTTAATCACAGGGAAGGAGTGTCAGACTCTTCGTGACTAAAACGCATTCATGTTCTTTCAATTGCTCTTTGCATTCCAAATGAGGTTTTACTCTCCTTTACGTGTTCTGCCTCCTCCTTCGCTAGCAATACTGCTTTATCAAATAGCATTAAATCATATGTTATATTATATCTTGCTGAAACTTACAACTAAAGTGACCTCAGCAAAAGTTAATGACCTTCCCACAATATGTTCTCCATTCTCAGAAAACGATGACTAAATTAATTTATCCAATGAACTGAACAAGATGTGGCTACTCCAACATTTGAACAGCGAAGAGAAACCAAATGACATTAGTCATCAGACCATCGAATCATGCGCAGCTGTCGAGCGTTATAGTTTAAAGTCTTTATGAGGCGGAGGTTAATCATGTCTTTCCTGCAATTAATTGTATTGTTACATTGAGTCTTCTTATTAAAAATACATTCAGGAATTAAGGAGTCTATCCGTTTTAGTCTAGTCGTTGTTAAGACCTATGTCAGTATCAAGATATGATTTTTTTTGCAATTACCGTTCAAAAATGAAAGTGCATTTTTAATTTTTTTTCCTGTCAAGTTTAATGACAGTATATCCTAATCTATACACATAAAATGCTTCGTCGTAAATGACTGACGGATCAACGCATAGGCGAAACCGCTGATCGTAGAGACCTGAAACTTAGAGGGAGTGTTCTTTGTATGACGTAGGCATCCGATAAGAAAAGGATTTTCCAAAATTCTATCCCTAAGGGGTGAAAAAGGGGGGCAAAGTTTATTTGAAATTCTGCCATTTTTAATTTGAATTCGTATGACATACGCGGGCGAAGCCGCTGGCGGAAAGCTAGTTATGTAGTGCTAGTATATTATAAATGAAAAACTTGAATTAACACAGAATTATCAGAGTGTGCGAAGATAGGGGCGAAACAGCAAGAAACACCTAGTATATTATATTATCCAATACTTTCTTTTGATGCCACTATTGCTGTGTAGTTCACCCATCCGTGGATTGACCGTAGCAATCACAAATTAATTTAACAGATAAATCGATTAGCATTCAGAATAAATTTACATATACAAGACATAATTGTATTTCTAAACTCCTAATTTTCTCACTTACATATCAAAACCCTTTTTCACTCATACATAATTTATCCCACCATTCAAAGCGAAGGATTGATATTCAAATTAACACGAAAATAGACACAGATATCAAAATTTACGCATCACTTGTGAGAAGGTAGATTACGTCACGACAAATGTGAGAAAATTACTCTTGACGTAAATTGTGCCCACTGTCGTATTACAATATTATTATTAAATTGGATTGAAGTGATGAGCTTTCTACGACATTTTAGGAAATATTTAAATTTAATAAGAAATCATCATCATCAGCCTATATATTGTCCCACTGCTGAGCACAAGCCTCTTCTCATACAGAGAAGGCATGAGCATTGATCACCACGCTTGCTCAAGGTGGATTGGCGATTTCAGACTTTTTAAGTCCAGGTTTCCTCACGATGTTTTCCTTCACCGTTAGTCAGTGACGTCTAAGATATACTTAGAAAGTACGTATGACTTTAGAAAAGTCACATTGGTACTTACCAGGTTTCGAACCTGCACACTTATACACGAGAGGCAGGTGCCTTAACCACCAGGCCACCACGACTTACTAGTTAATAAGAAATCTATAATATAAAAATGAATCGCTGAATGTGTTGCTAAGCGCATAACTCGAGAATGGCTGGACCAATTTGTATGAAATTTGGTACGGATATATAGGGGTCCCTGGAAAAGTTTTAAGGCTACTTTTAATCTGAGTGCATTAAGTCCCTCGGGACGCTGTGAATGTGTAATAACTAGTTACGAATATATTTGACGTGTGACGTGTGGTTTTACCTGCATCCTATCGAAATTAGTCCACAAACCCAGATAAAAACATTGATTTTATGTCCTGCTTCAATCGTCAATCTACTTCCATACCAAATTTCATCTCCATCAGTTCATCCGTTTCATTGAAAAGCGTAAAAGAGAGACAGAATAAGCTAGGATGTTTTGTTATTAAGAAAATATTATTGCTATTTTTATAGCTGCTAACTACGTCATTACAACGGAGGTCAGCTAGGTCAGCTCGAGGACGTGAGTTCATATAATTTGAAATGTTTATCAGTAACTTGTCAATCAATCCAACGAATATGACGTAGACAGACATAATTATATACTTATATGAAATTAAATTAAAGCTCGTGGCTAAGTAAGAGCCGCACGGGTCGACCGATCAAAGGTTAAGCTGCGCTTGGCGCGGTCGGTCCGTGGATCGGTGACCATCTTTGTCATAGCGAGACTCCTCCGTGAAAAGCACCGCGCCAAGCGCAGTTTTTATCTTTGATCGGTCGAACCGTGTGGCTGTTACTTAGCCACGAGCTCCTCTTATAATATATACCGTTATGAACGTATTTACATGCTTAAAACCACATAAAGCTAAAAATTTTCAACTTCTACTACTATATCATATACTAAAACTATAAATATTAAATACAAAAAAACCACCTAGGTAAGTATTATTATATTTATACACTACTAATACTTTTCAACGTAAGTCTACCTAATTGGGTTTCTGTTTTCCTAATTCAAAACAACAGTCCAACAGTCATGTATCCGATGGCCCAGAATCACGTCACAATTAACATAATTAAAACAGATCGCATCCGACGTGTTGCCAAGGTCGGGCCGAGGACGAGAGTTCAGAAGGACGAATCAAAATTTCAAGGTTCCTTTTACTGTGTACAAAACATACGAAAATATTGCAAATACATACATATATTGAGAAACAAAAGGGATAACAGGCACGTTTTAATCCAGTAATGTTAGGTAGGTACACTGTTTAGCAAGAATTGTGACCAGGGGCGTTACCATGATGTGCCAAAACAAGATTATTTTCGTAATGAAAAAGAGACGGAGCTATACGAAGTTAGTAGCTGTGTCACGGTCTCAAACTTGGATAGTGATTGCAAAAACACGCGGTGGTACAGCCCTAGGTAGTAAGTATAAAACAGTCTAGACTGCGAAAAAATTACGCACGACGTATTAAGTAACCGAGTAGTGTTATTGTTAACTTATTAAATATACTAATGACTGGTTGTACCAAATTTTTTATCATTTATACTTTTACGAATATCACAAAACATGATAACAATAATTAAGTTTTTTTTTATAATAATTAAGTAAACATATTATATCATAAATAATTAAACGAAAACATAAAATAATAGCAAAACTTATGAATTTTATCCTCCACTAATATCTGCCCGCGACTTCGTCCGCGTGGAATAGTGGTGCTCCGCTCTTATTGGTTTTAGCGTGAAGATATATAGCCTATAGCATTCCTCGATAAATGGGCTATCTAACACTGAAATAATTTTTCAAATCGGACTAGTAGTTTCCGAGATTAGCGCGTTCAAACAATCAGACAAACACTTTAATCAGCTTTATTATATTAGTATAAATTTTGACAGATTCCGAATGACAGTTCTTTTGTTTCTCGAATAAGAAACCTGATATTTTTTTGGTGCAACTGGGTGTATAACTGTATACTTCTTTAAACTTTTTTTATTCCAAAGAGGTAAAGTATTTAATAGTACTAGCTGTTTCCCGAGGTTACACCCGCATCATTAAGAATGTTATTCAGGCATCCTGATAAAAAAACTATACTTAGTCCTTCCCCAAGATTCAATCTATCTCTATAACAAATTTCTATCAAATTGGTTCAGCAGTTTTACCATAAAAGCGTTACAAACAGACTTTCATATTTATAATATAAGTTAGGATTCTTAAAAAATAGTTTTATAATATTTTCGCTCATAGAAACCTATTACTAAGCGTTTCATCTAAAAATAATTTCATCTGACAAGACACTTGGATGGGACACGTCGTATCTTTGAAGATTAATAAAACAATATAAGAATCCATTTATTCGTCTGTCATATTAGTCTGTCTGCGCTTTTAGGACACATAATCTTGTTATTACATACAATTCAGAATTATATAACTGTTTTTGTAAACGTAACCTAGTAAAGTGACGTAATATAAACAAAATGGAGGCGAAGGACGCTCAAGGTTGGTAAAGGACGCGAGGTCAGGACCAAATGTTTTGGGTTCCGTATGTCGGTGTCAAATTAATCATCGTCAATCTTTAATAACGATTATTTAATTTTAAATACGATTAATGTTTAAGTTTTTTTTTTTAATATTATTGATTGAATGAATAATGTAACATCTTTTTCATTCTAAAGATATAGATGTAATACTATGTATTTATGTACCTACAAATATGTAAAAAGTCGTACAATTGACGATAATTCAGAATAACACGTAAACTTAAGTTTAAGTGTTATTGTGATGTTTAACTGGAGAAGTGTAAAAATCTATATCTATCTATATCTATCTATACTTATAATAAATCTGTAGAGAGGTCAATTCTGTACATTCAATATATTTCCAAAATAACTATCAGGGGGTGATTAGGGATCGATACTGATGCCAAAAATGCAATCAGTAAATTTTTTGTCTGTCTGTCTGTATAAACTCTATAGAAACAAAAACTACTCGACGGATTTTAACGAAACTTGGTACAATTATTTGTCATACTCCTGAGATGGTTATAGTATACTTTTCATCACGCTACAATCAATAGGAGCAGAGCAGTGAAGGGAAATGTTGTCATTTTGTTTAAACGCGCTAATCTCAGGAACCGCTGGTCCGATTTAAATAATTCTCTCAGTGTTAGATAGTCCATTTATCGAGGAAGGCTATAGGCTATATATCATCACGCTAAGACCAATAGGAGCGGAGCACCACTATTCCATGCGGACGAAGTCGCTGGCAGAAGCTAGTATATAGTAAGATAAAAAAATGTAGGCGGCGACTTTCTCATTCTATTATAAACGAACTGGCAACTTTTTCGTTTTTTGAATAAGCGATTTTCTATTGAAACGTATCTTTCTATTTTAGGATAGAATACTCTAAGAACGGATCTTTACAAATACACATTAAATATAAAGAGTAAATCAATATAAAAAATGTTTAAATTCAGATTTCATTAAAAATCGAAAGCACGGAACCATTTCGCAAGCACGTCGTATCTCATCCGTGTCGTGTTTGGAATGTCCGAATTAATAGCAGCGGCCCTGAAGTCCATTGTTTAGATCCTGATTTATATTCTAATGATACCACTTCATCAGAAGTTGAGAATTTTGATTTGGATTTTTGGAACTCTAGGAATTAAAAGCATATCACAAGTGAAATAGCAAATTGTTGAAAGAGAAGCATTCTAGATTATTTTTATGCAAAGGTAATAAAATAAGTAACTGTTAATTGTAATCGACATTAAATTAATAGGTAAGTAAAGGACGCTTTGAAAGAGTAAGTTTTCCTTTTTTCTTCTAGCTTTTCATTTTGGCTCTCGATTGAGGTTTTGTTTCCTGGGTCGGGGAAATACTGGAATGTCCCAGTATCTGTCAGAATCTGAATTATGATGGCAATGAGCTCGCCAGTGTCATATGGCACTTAAATAAAACTGGTGATATGTGGGTATATAGTTATAATGACCAATGCTGGTTACTTCGTTCTCTGAACGAGAGGTCTGTACCTAGCAATCATCATCTGCCTAGCCTTTTCCCAACTTTTTTGGTCTCGGCTTCCAGTCTAAACCAGATACAGCTAAGTACCAGTGTTTTACATGGAGCGACTGCGATCTGACCTCCACAACCCAGTTACCAGGTAACACCGTACCCTTGGTAAGAATGGTTGCAGACTTTCTGGCTTCTGACTACCCGTAATGACTGTCAAAGATCTACAAATGATAACCGGGACCTACAGTTTAACGTGCTTTCCGAGGCACGGAGGAGTCTCGCTATGACAAAGATAGTCACCTATCCGCAGAGCGCACCAAACACAGCTTAACCTTTGATCGGTGGAACCGTGCGGCTGTTACTTAGCCACGAGCTCCTCTGGCCTTGGGCCTGTATCCAGCAATGAGATTATAAAAAAAGTTTTGTTATTATATCGGGCAGCTGATACAGAGCAAACAGCTGTTCACATTGTTGTTACATTAAAAAGAAACACGAATCCAATTATTCAATCTAGTAGATAAATATATCCATTCACACATACCTACACAATCGTGACACATTATAGTACAATTAACTATTAACATAATTACAATGTGTTCGACTATTTTTGAGTGACGCACAGACTGACAGATCGTGATAATGAATTAGGGCTTCCGTTGTCGAGAGCGCGATAATTTTATCTATTGTTTTAATTGCGCGTTGTTTTATTGTTACTATGTAAATAAAAAATAGGTTCAATCAGGACACTAAAACGTTGGATATCGTGTGAGAAATGCATCTTTATATTAACGATTTTTTAATTGAAACAGAAATTTCTATTACCACCTAGATAATAAGTCTTTACAATATTTCCTACAGATTAGTGGTTTTTCGCGATTTCACCCCTTCCTCAGATTTTAATCTATCACCTCACCAAACATCATCCAAATCGGTTCGGCCGTTTTACCGTGAAAATATAAAAGACAGACAGACAGAGATACTTTCGCATTTATATCCTATCCTAACTAATATTATATGTAAATGCGAAAATGAGTTTGTTACGCTTTCACAGTAAAACGGCTGAACCGATTTGGATGAAATTTAGTATGAAGATAGAGGGGACCCTAGAGTTGGTAGTAGGCTACTTTTAATCCAGATACGTTAAGTAGTTCCTTCAGGACGTGGATGAAACCGAGGGAAACAGCAAGTATTATATTATAAGAATGTTAGGTACCTAACATATTTATCGCACACGTGTATAGATGACGGGTCATAACATGTTTAGACTGTTATCGTTAACCTTCGGTCGCAGTTATCATAAACAGTCGCTAACGAGCACTCTGAAGTTCAAGAGTCAGAACCTTATAAGCCTTTGGGCCATTTATTGATATTAATATTTGTTGCAGAGACTGCAAAATGATTAAATATTTTTTTTTTTATGTGAAATATCTATTAGCGCGCCTTGGGTTAAGTTAGAATCGTATGCCGTGACGGCAAACGGTATGACGCTCGCTTATGCCGTCTACTGGCTGCACAAGCCCGGGATGGTAGCGGTGCTAAAAATGACGAAATTTTAATTATTATGCTTTTCAGTTTTCAGTCGGGAAACATATTTTGTTGTTGGCAACAAAGTTTTTTGAAAATGAAAGCCGATATGAAAAGACACGGCAGTTAATTGGACTAAAATATTAAGCGTGTATTACCCATTATCTATACTTACAATAAATCTGTAGAGAGGTCAATTCTGTACATGAAATATATTTCCAAAATAACTATCAGGGGGTGATTAGGGATCGATACTGATGCCAAAAATGCAATCAGTAAAATTGTTGTCTGTCTGTCTGTATAAACGTTATAGAAACAA
Source organism: Pyrrhia umbra (assembly GCA_963891755.1). Lineage (NCBI taxonomy): Eukaryota > Metazoa > Arthropoda > Insecta > Lepidoptera > Noctuidae > Pyrrhia > Pyrrhia umbra. The sequence goes on from OY982935.1 coordinate 7,972,864, forward strand.
AAACTACTCGACGGATTTTAACGAAACTTGGTACAATTATTTTTCATACTCCTGAGCTGGTTACTTTTCATCACGCTACAATCAATAGGAGCAGAGCAGTGAAGGGAAATGTTGTCATTTTGTTTAAACGCGCTAATCTCAGGAACCGCTGGTCCGATTTGAAAAATTCTTTCAGTGTTAGATAGTCCATTTATCGAGGAAGGCTATAGGCTATATATTATCACGCTAAGACAAATAGTAGCGGAGCACCACTATTCCACGCGGACGAAGTCGCAGGCAGAAGCTAGTTTTATATAAAAAAAAACTGTTGTAACCTACATTTTTGTAACAAACCATATAGCTACATCGTATCAACTCGAACAAAACTCGAGTGGAAATATTTTAATAGTGTTTAATATAGGAGTGAACAATGCAAGCGAATATTACGCAGCATGCAGTCAACAGCAAACTGAACAATAGTGGAGATTCGTTAGTGATACGTAAGCGGTAACTCGTACTAGGGAAACTCGAAATATCGAGTTTATAATTGTTACTCATCATCTGCCTAGCCTTTTCCCAACTATGTTGGGGTCGGCTTCCAGTCTAAACCGGATGCAGCTGAGTACCAGTGTTTTACATGGAGCGACTGCCTGCCTGACCTCCACAACCCAGTTTACCGGGTAACACGATACCCCTTGGTAAGACTGGTTGTCAGACTTTCTGGCTTCTGACTACCAGTAACGACTGTCAAAGATCTACTAATGACAGCCGGGACCAACAGCTTAACGTGCTTTCTAAGGCACGGAGGAGTCTCGCTATGACAAAGATGGTCACCCATCCACGGACCGACCGCGCTAAGCGCAGCTTAACCTTTGATCGGTCGAACCGTGCGGCTGTTACATAGCCACGAGCTCCTCATTTATGTTCAGTTTATAATTGTTACTATTGAGCTATATAATTTTATTTAACTGCATACACTTGATAAGGGGCGGTAATCAACAAGAGATATGAATATGATATTTAGGGCCGAGATCACCGACAATTGGTTATATAATCGGCCCGTTAAACGAAAACGTATTTTAACCACGAAGCGGGAATTTTCGTGTTGTCAACTTCTTGTTCAACCCCGGCTTGGTAATCGACCGTTTTAGGTTAGGTTTTAAAATCCCAAATGATAGATTTATATATGGTAGAAGTTTGAATTTATGCTAAACAGCTGTTGCACCGTTATCTTGTCGGTGAACTTAGGCCTTAGCATACGGTACTAAGGTAGGTATCAGCCAAGTTCGTAAAAATAAAGTAATTAAACTCACTGCGGTTTTTGTTAAAATCACGAGAGTGTATATATCTACGTATAGGTACAATATATCTACGTAGAATACTCATATAAAATGGCACCTTTATTATATTGTACATCATACAATTTAAGTTCAATAGATTTTTAAAAGGAACTCACTCACTCACTCAGCTGATACAAATATTCTCAACTCGAAGTCACTAGAGTCCAAATAATCGTCTCGTAGTAAAGGGTTACATACCTACCATAGCTGCTGAACAATACTCTATGGGGCTTTGTTCTAAACGGACTATAGACCAGTATGTACCATATATGTAGTAGCCCGAAATGGTGTTGCAAGTTTAAGTAAGCACTTATGTTGTTGGTTTTATAAAAATTCAAGCCATTTTAACGATAAGTTCAATTATCAGGTACAAGTAAAAATAACAACATTATCCCATGAATAGATCATCATCGGCCTGTATATTTCCCCACTGCTGGGAATAGGCCTCTTCTTATACAGAGGAGGCATGATCACCACGCTTGCTCAAGACGGATTGGCGATTTCAGACTTTTTAAGTCCAGGTTTCCTCACGATGTTTCCCTTCATCTTTAGTCAGTGGTGTCTAAGATATATTTAGAAAGTACCTATTTATGACTTTAAAAAGGTCATATTGGACTTGCCAGGTTTAGAACCCGCACAATCGTACACGAGATGCAGGTGCCTTAACCACTAGGTCACAAATCTCCATGAACAGGAACATTTTTAATTGTACAAATAAATCGCTTTTTTTTTCTTTGTCTTACGATTAAGACAAGGTCAAGTCTGCTCGCACTAGGAACCAATCCTAGGACTGACATTATCCCAGGAATTATAGTAGTAATAAATACCACTAGACCAACGAGTAGTTACGACAAAATATTTACATCCTTTATACACCTCTAGTTTGATTTTATTGACAACTAGCTTCTGCCCGCTACTTCGTCCGCGTAGAATAGTGGTGCTCCGCTCCTATTAGTCTTAGCGTGATGATATATATAGCCTATAGCCTTCCTCGATTAATGGGCTATCTAACACTGAAAGATTTTTTAAATCGGACCAGTAGTTCCTAAGATTAGCGCGTTCAAACAAACAAACTCTTCAGCTTTATTATATTAGTATAGATATAATTTACGTACCTACTAATATTTATCAATGTGAAAGTATCTTGTCTGTCTGTCACTCATAGTAGAACGGCTTCGCCGTAATCTTCTTCCTATCGTGTGGGCTTCAGGTTTTAACAACCTAACAAGCCCTAGTGTCAGAGTTTTCTCAAATCAGCCTGACGGCCTTTGACATGGAATTGTAACAACTGCTATCAAGATAACAGCCGGAGACGACGGCTTAACGTGCCCTCCCAGGTACGGGGGTATACACCACCAACTTCCTGACTCCGGGCTGCTTTGTGAAATTTTCACTAGCCAGTACCGAAATCTGAGGAAGGTTATGCGATTTTTTTGATCCGAGTGCGTGAATTCGTTTTGTCAGAATGCGAGCGAAACTGGGGGAAACAACGTTAGTTAAGAATAAAATGTTGTTTATACCCTTATCACAGGTTTCAAGGGCGAGTCGTAAGTATTATCTTAATGGCAGTTCAATGTAGACATTGTCCTTTATCGTAAACGAGTTTTTAACTTGCTAGTAGGTCAGTGTTTTATAAAATGTATGTCAGAAAATACCTGCTTTTTCGTTCTTGATTGGTTTTTGACGACTTCTATGTATCTAGGTATATATATATATATAAACACATTGCAATTAGTTGGATATTTTCCAAATATGACTTCACTACTACGCGGTCACATACCTACTTACTCATAATTATATGGGCCTATATTAAGTGATCTCTGTTCACTCAGTTTTGTAAACCGTGTCTTCAGAATATTATGACAAAATTCACAAGGAAAAAACAATTACAGCCCATTCTTAAAAAAAAACTCGCCAGACAACTAAATGCCCGAAACTGGTTCAAAGCAGTCTGCTTTCCAGTCATTTTTTACTGACGGTGACGGTTTATATTGACCGCGTTTTAACTGACAAGGTTAACAGTTCGACGATTCAAGGTCAGATCTGTTGTTAAGAGAAACTGGTTCTAATATTATGTAAGGCTTATCGATATTACGTGTTTTTATTATCTAAAGGTGCTTTTTATCTGTTCCACACGCTTCCTACTAACAGAGTTGATATCACTTTTGCCGACTACCATTGAAGATTTCTATGAAGTTTTATCAAAACTGGTTCAGCGGTATAGTCATAAAATGTGACAAACGCCACCAAAGACGGCGTTTACCTGCAACTATTTTATTTATTACCTCTTTTGTCGAAAATTAAACTCTATACTACATTGCTAAAAAGTCTAAAGGTACATAAACTAATAAGTTCAAGGTGCGGACGAAATTTCACCCAGTAACTGCAGATAATTATAATATACCTACCTAAAAATTTCACGGTTTAAGTTTTTTTTATTTCACTCAAAAAGAATACAATTATTCACTTCTGTGAGGAAAAACATACTTATAAAGAAAAGCGACGGTTTCGCTTAGGTAATGAACTAAAATAAAGTTATAGAAACGTTAAAAACCTACAATTTATACATAGCAAAAACCAAAGTCAAGAAGGGAGATAAAAATATAAGGAAAATAATATGGAAAAATAATTATAACATAAAAATTACTGCAGTACCTACTAAGACCACACAAATTCAGCTAGAATTTTACTGTAGACTTAAGTCCTACGCACCCATTTAATTATACAGAAATACGTTAATAAAAACAAATATATTTGTATAACGTCTCTGATGAAGGACATGGCGCATGCCAGCAAAATGATGCCAACTATTCAGACATCGTAAATTGGATGCTACTTAAGGAAATGAACACTTATTGCTATGCGTAGCACGTGTCATCGTGTATTTTAATGGGTATAAGTCCCTCTGTTGTCTGGTACCCTAGTACCAGTACAGATTATCTTGTAATGTGTGAGAGTGTCCAATATAAGCTGCCTGCTTGCATTTCATGCGGCCCTAGTACTTACTATGGTATCTTCGTATAGTACAATAGAGAAGATGTAAAAGATAAGAAGGCAAGAGGCAGGTTGAAAAAATAATATCGTAGCTTGATAGAGCAACATTACTTAAAATAAACATCATAGTTTAAAAAACTATTTTTTAAGTTGTGATTGACCAAAGGGAAGTCCAAAGTCCTAACAAATAAATGAGGATATGTTTTTTTACGTTTTCAAGATGAAACGGCTGAACCGATTAGATGAAATTTATGTACGGAGATAGATGGAATCCTGAAGACGGTTATAGTATTATTCGGATGCATTAATTAGCTCACTCATAAGACAAAGAGAAACCGCGGGAAACAGCTATATAATTATTATGATAATTCATCACCGTGTGGTGATGAATGATCATACATATATATATTGTCCCACGGCTGGGCACATACCTCTTCTCATACAGAGAAGGCATAAGCAATTATGATTATTAAGACTCTACATTATCTTAAATCTTACTTATTTTCTGATTTAATTTCTAGATGTGTATAATAAATCTAATCCAATATCAAAAAAATATCCTGCAACTAATATTCCTTCTGTAAGTCTAAAATACATAATCCAAAAGTCCATAAAAGGAAGTCAAATTTTCTACAGCAGTGGGGTTGAGGACCAAATTCCTCAGTGTTACAACGAGCCCCGTCTTACTGGTGACTCTTCAACTGGTCGCAATGACCTTTCACATTGGCCTTAATGCCTAATCGGACGGCGCCATGCCGTTTTCAAATGCCACATTTCCATGGGCTAACCACTCGACAACGGTCGAGACACGTGAGACGCAGACTCGGCTGCGCTCCATAATCCACAATAGCTTTCCTCAATAGCGTATTGCTTCAACACCAGGGATAGGATTAGAACAGCCCTATCCCTGAACACTGTTTTACTGTGTAGAAACGGACTCCCCGTCAACTAAATGCGAAATAGCATACTAGAGCAAAATTGCGAAAAAACTTTGATAGCGCGATGTAGAACTTTTTTGATTTTTAACTAAATTATTGAAAAAATCTTATACAATTTACTTTTCCAATACTCTAGAATCCAATAAGAATATTTTGATACTAAATAAAGTCATGAATAATAATGTTTTGCTTATATTTTTCTGTGGGAAAAGGATAGGCTTATATAACTCGCCCCGATAGCGAGAAGGACAGCATTCATAACACGTTTTGTGCCGGCAGGGCTAGCTTCAGTGCTGCCATCTTTTATCGGAATGTATGACTACGCGTCCCTACAGTAACCTACATAAATAATTATAAAAAAAAAATACACATAATAAAAATGCGGTTTATAAGAAGATTTAAATATTATTTTTGTAAACTTTTTTGTTATTTTACGTCGTTTATAAAGTAATATTTTAATTAAGGCTTATCGATATTCTTTAATAATAATTATCCTAATTAATAAAATAGAAAAGAACAATGGGTTTCTGTTAAAATACTTATGACAATTAATATGGCGAACGGGGACAGACAGAATTCAAGGCGGTCGCTACGTACCTTATTTAATTCTAAAACACAATTTAGATTTTTACATAACGATAATATACTACATACTGATAACAAAAGTATTATCAATGCATGTTGCGACGATAGACCTTGTTATCACATTACAGGTATTTTTTTTTTCAATTTAGTAGTTTTCCAATACTTTCCTTCAAGTTAACTGTTTCCCGCGGTTTCATCCGCGTCCTGAAGGAACCATGTTACATACCCGGATAAAAAGTAGCCTATAACTGTCTCCAGGGTCCCATCTATCTCTAGACAAAGTATCATCTAAATCAGTTCAGACTTTTTACTATCGACAAATGGTTTTGATAAAGACACACTCTGCCTACCTTTTTAGCGAATACAGGAGTTATCTATAATCTGGCTAATATTATAAATGCGAATATAAGACTTTGTTTATTATGGTACGCTTTGTAAAACAGCTGAAACGAACTTGATGTTATTTGGTATGGAGATAAATAGGACGGTTATTGGCTAGTTTTATCCGGGTGCGTAAATTAATTCCCTTGATGCTTTTGAAACTGGGAAAATAGGAAGTTTCTAATATACTCGTAAATAGAATACATTTTGTCTATAAATATGATTATAATAAAATTATGTTTTGCTCTGTTGATTGATCTTGGCTACGCCACGTAGCGCTACGCTACGAAGTTTGGGTTAGAATGTATGTATGTAGCTCCAATGTTTTGAAGGCTTTCTTTATTCATGTTTTTGTATTATATACATATATTTATTTTTCCCGTATAACAACCAATAAATACGAATAATTTGTTGAGTTTGTCTTCGTCCCGAATAGCTAACTATATAGACTTGAACATACAAAAATGCAGTACCTACATCAGCTAAATAATTTTAATTGCACACTTGAAAAAAGAAACCATCTTTGACGTTATGAACTTTAGTTAGATTTTTTTAATAAATTTTTCTTTATCATTTAAGCCATTTCCTACTAAAATTCCGCAATAAAAAAATGTGTGCAGCAAAAAAAACTTGTTTCATCCTAGGCTCGAACGCACCCTCTACTAAACGGTCAAACATACAGCGAGTTATCACGACCCTTGCGTTGCATTGCAATTAAAAAGGGTCAGATCCACCCTTCATCAAAATAAAAATTTGCATATCCAACAATAGAAAACTGCATCGCGCTATCAAAGTTTTTGTACTAAGTTGTATGAATAAAACATCTTTTTTCATACATTTGGGGAGTCCGTTTCATCGCAGTAAAGCAGTGTTCAGGGCAGGGCTGCTCTAAACTGTCATAAGCCGTCGAGTTTCGGCCTCTAAACCGGTGGCATAACATATCGCTGCGGCGTCGGCCCGTGGTGATCAGCTGACACCAGTAGCCGTATTGTTGGCAATCGCCGGCGAAAATACAAAAGGAGGTGAAAACTTCCGCCCCACTGATGAAGAAAATTTGACTCCCTTTTTATTTTTTTAGTTAATTTTTGACAGACTTCATAAAAAAGGGGGTTATTAATTCGACCCGTATGTTTTTAATATTGTTGGAATTCCATAATATTCGTATAAGTTAGTCTATATTATGATTTTTATAGACTGTTAAATAAACACAAAGACGTAATAATATAATTACTAGCTTCTGCTCGCGACTTCGTCCGCGTGGAATAGTTACTTTGGGCTAACGCTAACTTTAAGGCGCTCCTTTGCGAAAAAAGCTATAAAATAGGCAATTTTTCGTCGCCTAGATTGAGACGTTGGTATAAGTTACAAGCCAGAAAAAAATAACACGTATACTTAAGTATATGATGCAGGTACAACCCCAAAAAAATCTTAAAGAAATGGTCTAGAACATTGAAAAAAAAAATCCTAAAGTAACCTCTCGTTAAAATTTTTCGTCGCGTAGTTCTCAAAATTTTCAATGATTACCATCACATTTTTTATAACCAAAAGAAAGGGAATTCCGTGAACAAGGTACAACTGCAATATTTTATAAATATATGGTGTATTTATCGAGCAAATTGAAAAAAACCGTGTAAAAATTGCCGTCGAATTCATTTCAAAAATTCTTCGTATTGCATCTCTTTTCTGAATGAACTATTTGCATAAATCTGTTTCATCGACCAGACGGCGCTCCGCCGTAGAGACGGGTGGTCTATGTCACTCTGTCATCCGATGACAGTTGGTCTTTCGCATTCAGAAAATAAATATAAAATTGATTTATAAAAATTAAACCTACGTAATTAAAATTTCATATGTAAAAGTGAATCTATTTTAATGTCTATAATGTAACTAACTGTTGTGAAGGGGTGTAAATAGCAGGTAAATGGTAAACATGATGATGATAGCTGTTGTCGATATTGTGCTTTGAAACCCCTGTTTTAAAGTAAAACGAGGCCGTAACCAAGACTTAAAAATAGGAAAATAAATACAATGGCCGCATACTTCAGGTATATGTGTGCTTTCATTTATAAAATACATTTATTTTCATAATTTATTTTTGTATTTCATTGTGTTTCGCTGTCATACACGACAACCTGGTAGCTTGGTACAAATATATATTACTAGCCTTTCGCCCGCGGCTTTGCTCGCGTGGACAACATAATTTTGGCTGTTTAGTTTTTTCCAATTCTGGCGGCATGTTTGCTTGCATACACCACACTTTTTACGCTAAGGAGTGAAACTAAAAAATAATTAAATATTGTTTTTACTTTATACTTAGAGGCTAATTACCACATTTCTTTTAAATAAAATATGACTGAGCTCCATACAAAATTTTCATCCCTTATTTTCCCCTCTAGCAGATGAATTTCGAAAAAGCCTTTCTCAAAACTCAAACTTAAAAAAAACGTTTATTGAAATTAGGTTAATTCAATTAGCACTTTTTCACGTCAAAATACATTATGACAGCACCCCAAAACGCCCACCCTTCACTGCTTCCTAGTGTTGTGACCGCAAAGAAGAAGCAGTGATGAACAAACTTCCCAGCAACACAGCTGTCTATTACAGTTTAACTTTATATATTATGTCATATTTATTAACAATGTAAAACACCGAATTTACAATACAAATGTGTTCACTTTTATATTATCCACTTAACAGCTTCCATCTGTTGTTATCGCTAAAATATTCGTTTAAATTATACTGGGCTTTTTTGATTTTGTCAGGTGGTTCTATAAAATTGATCATGAACTTCGGAGATATAAAACGGACATCCATAGAATTATAGCAGAACTGTGCTTTCTTTATACATTTGTTACAGTCGCTATAGGTAGTCAGAAGCCAGAAAGCCTGACAATCAGTCGTTCTAAGAATAATACATGTGTTACCCGGTAACTGGGTTGTGGAAGTCATATAGGAAGTCGCTCCATACTAACTACAAGGTAACAAAACACACCTTGCGCGCTAATTGTGGATACCTGATGTTAAGACATTTTTAAACAAATGTAACCATCAATAGTTGTTTTGTTTTCTAATTATTTATTTTGAATTTTATTTTCTTACCATGTAACGTAGGTATATTAGTATTGTTAATAAAAAATGTAAACATACATTATGAAATTTGATCTCAAATAATTATTATTTTCCTTTAATTGACTCCAGTGTTAATTGTTCCCATCGTTTGTTTGCTATTGGACACAGAATGACCTGCTGCAAACCGACTAATCAGGGATGGTTTACAGATTTACGGGTGATAAGTACATGTTTGTTCACAATTTTACGGTTTGACACGGAGCGACTATGAACCATCGAAAATGAATACATAATATTCTAAAAACTTGGTACAGTTCACGAATTGTCGTCAGCAAACACAATTCATAGTCTTATGCTGACATATATTTATAGACACATTATGGCAGGAATGAAAAATCATTTCCATTACAGCTTTTTTGTTTCGAAACCAATGTATTTTTACAGAGACTCAAAACTTGAACTTTAAAGCGAAAACAACGAAAACCTTTAAGGCAGTGTTGACTTCGATAGGTTTTTAGGATAGGAAAGAATTAAGTTTGATAAAAAAGGAAAACGAAAACGTGTTTAATTTCTGTAATTGGTATAGTAAGCAAAGACAGATATGACTTTTTTGAATTTTAGATGGTGTATATACACGAAAGCATTATTTCTGACTAAAAACTTATCAAAATGTCATGCACTGGCCAGTTTTTTGGAAAAAGTTGATTTGTCGAGTTGTATGTTACTTACAGATCTTCAATGCAAAGTGAAGTGAATCGGCTTAACTGATTTCGATGGGACTTTCACTGGAAGATAGCTGTTAGCGTAAGGAATTACTTAAGCTTCGTTAATTTTCAAAAAAATAAATAGAAATCTCTTAAATAAGAAGACGTGGGTGGCGCCGTTGGTGTCAGCTAGTTTCTCTAGATATTAATTAATAAAGGCTAATATTTAAGCCTGAATGGGGTCGAGAAGTAAAAACAAGCTAGTCTTGATCATTTCCTGTCAGAAATAATTTATAAATAATAACTTTTTACATATAAATGTGGTAGTAACAGTATTATCGAAATTAATCGATTTGTTTTATCTAACAATCCTTTGAATTGGTTAGGTTTAAAAATTAGGTACTACCTAATACTTACCTCTATAAATTAAATTACTATGCATGAACACGATGTTTATGGTTATTTATTATACATGATTCTTACATGTTTTAAAATTGAAAATCTTGAGTTACTTATTCCTAGCAGTGACTACAGTAGAGGCCCCGCGATACGACGACTGCGAGAGGGGCGCCCCGCAGTGGGCGGAGCTACTTCCCCTGCTTCACCCCCTCAATTTGTTAAAACTGGCCTACTACCCAGCCTTAAACCCGCGATTTTGAAACATTCTTCATTGGTGCTCCGCTCCTATTGGTTTTAGCGTGATGAGATTATAGCCTATAGCCTTCCTCAATAAATGGGCTATCAAATACTGAAATAATTTTTCAAATCGTACCAGTGGTTCCTGAGATTAGCGCGTTCAAACAAAGAAACTCTTCAGCTTTATTATATTAGTATAGATATAGATGTACAAATAAAAAAAACAAAACTATATAGATATGTGCGTCAATGAGATTAGGCGTCAAAACACTCATCCTCATCGCTGTCATCCAGAAACGTGCCTCGAAGACTGGCAGCATTGCCACGTTGAATGGCAATGCTAATTCGTTGTCCAAAAAATATGCCAGCCTCACTGGTCTCGCGAAGTGTCGATCAGTCTTTTTGCGATTTTCTTTCATTTACTGTTAAATGCAAAACACTATGTATGAATGTATGTGTGTACCCTTCACTTTAAAGTAAATTATATTTTACGTAATTACTTTTTTCATTATTTTCTATTCTATTCTATGTTTGTCCGTGTATTTCTCGGGAACTGTGATTCGGATCGTGACCATGCTTTTTAGTTGGCTTACATTTTATTCAAACTTGGAAATAGTGTAAGTTGCATCAAAATAGATTCAGTAGTTTTCGAGATATAGATTAAGTAATCAATTAAGTGTTCCGATCCTTGAGAAAATACGTCGTCTGTAAATCTCGAAATAAAGGTGTGAACAAAGACAGAATAGTTTTTATCCTGACGTGCGGAGTTCTCTTAGGATGCGGGTGAAACCGCGGTAAACTGCTAGTTTGTTAAGAAGATGGTCATTAGAGTAATTTTCCTGGCCTACTAGCCTAATTAGTCACACATTATTATTTTCACATTTATAGAGACAGCCTTTAAAAAGTTAGGGGGGGGGGGCTCGTATCGAACAAAAAATTGCACTTTAAAGCTAGATATTTCGCAAATGGCTCACTTAACCGAAAAATGGTCTTCACGCACCTATAATATTTATTAAAAGACCTATCTAACGATATCCCAAACGAAGGGATACCCGAGAAAAAAATATTCATCCCCACTACGTATTTGGGAGCTACCCTAAAAATATTATTTTTCCATAATAAAATTTTATGTTACCACTTTTTCGGCGTAATCAATATACATAACTATACAAAATTTCAGCTTTCTAGTACCTCTGAGCTATGCCGCGGACAGATAGACTTTTTAGCAAAAAAAACAGTCAAATTACCTCTTTTTATGAAGTCGGTTAAAACAAAGAAACTCGCTTTTTATACAAGCAAACATCTATGCGATTTTTACACAAAAAGCTTAAATAAACACAATAAAAATAAAAATTGCCAGGAAGAAAAAATAAATTAACATTTAAAAGCGTTTGTAGAATTTTGGCAAGCTACAAAATTTGCAAAAAAGTTATAAAAATATATTCCCCTGGTGAGATACGAACTTGCGTTACGTTGATATCTGGGCCTACGCGCTACAATTCCGTCGTTTCCCCCTCAAGCGGGAAAAATATTACGTATTATAATAATCACAAAAGGTGTGCAACTATCTTAAGAATTAATGTACATACTTTTTTAATAAAAATATAATTAAAAAAATATTACAACAAAAACTTGTGACAAACTTGTGACACAATAAGGACATTTATCTAAGCCTACTAATTAGCTGCTAATATTATTTTTATATAAATACCTATATATTAAAAAAAATACATTAAACATGCATCCCTATTACTCCACCAGAATTACTTCTTACAAGTTTCTACAACTTGTTACCATAAAAAAAAAATAACAAAACAGTCCCTTTCGCACCCGAACAATGCGATCCTGAATCGCGCAATCAAAGTTTTCTTGGCGCGTAGAACCAGTACAATATTTTGCAAGTAGTTAGTAGGGAGTCCGTTTCTGCGCAGTGAGACAGTGGTTTGGGGTAGAGCTGTGATAAATCTACCTCACCGCGGACACAATACGCTTTCGGGGTGGGCAACATTGTGTATACGCAGGGCAGCCATGTCTGCAACAGGAGGGCCCGTAACGGGCAAAGTATGAAACCGATTCGACTAATGTGTGTACGGTCATTGGTGGAATATTATCAGAAGTCTCAGTCCGAAAGGGCTAGTGCGATCCGGAGGGTTAAAGTTACCTTCCACCCCACTGAAGTAGAAAATTTGACTCCCTTTTTACCCGACCGCGACTGTGCCAGAAGGAGGGTTATGATTTTCGAGTGTATGTACACATATTTGTATGTATAATTGTTTGGCATGCTCTGCAGCCTAAACGGCTCCATGGATTTTAGCTTGAGAGGTGTTGTTAGATTTTTATTCACTGTGTGAATGACACTGGTTATATCAAAATTAAAAAAAACAAAATGGCGGATTTTTGGTGCCATATTCAAATGTTTGGCACGCTCTGCAGCCTGAACGGCTTGATGGATTTAAGCACGAGAGATATCGTTAGATTCGAATTTACTGTGAGTGACACTTGGGATAACAAAAAAACCGTCCAAGTGCGTGTTGTTAGATTTTTATTCACTGTGTGAATGACACTGGTTATATCAAAATTAAAAAAAACAAAATAGCGGATTTTTGGTGCCATATTCAAATGTTTGGCACGCTCTGCAGCCTGAACGGCTTGATGGATTTAAGCACGAGAGATATCGTTAGATTCGAATTTACTGTGAGTGACACTTGGGATAACAAAAAAACCGTCCAAGTGCGTGTCGGGTCACGCGCAGTAGGGTTCCGTAGTAGGTCTTAGTTAGTCAACTATAACTCTGTAACCGGTTAAGCCTACTTAGCCGTAATAGTTTTACTTGTAAGTTCATTACATGTACTACGTCTGTGATTTTTTTCACATTTCTAGGTACAGCCATTCAAAAGTTAGAGGGGGGATGCTCGTAACGAACAAAAATTTGCACTTAAAAGCTAGATATTTCGCAAATGGGTCGCTTAATCGAAACATGGTCTTCACACACCAGTAATATTTTTGACAGACCTATCTAACGATACCCCACACGAAGGGGTACGCGAGAAAAAAAAATCATCCCCACTTTACGTGTTTGGGAGCTACACTAAAAAAATATTTTTCAAATTTATTTTAGCACTTTCTCGGCGTGATCAATATATCCATACAAAATTTCAGCTTCCTAGTAACAAGAACCTCGGCGCTATGCCGCGGGCAGACAGACAGACAGAAAGACGGACATGGCGAAACTATAAGGGTTCCTTGTCGGACTACGGAACCCTAAAAACAGTAATTTCAAAAACCTTAAATAAAAATAATAATGAAAAAACTGCAAAAAAAAAGAAAAAAACAACAACACAACACCATTATTTCTATAAATTATTTTTAATATACCTATTAAAAAACATAACCCTCCTTCTGGCGCATTCGGTTAAATACATTAAAAATGCATCCCTACTACTTCACCAGAATCACTTCTTACAAGCTTCTACAAACAATAATCTCTCAAGTTTAAACTTGTTATCATAAAAAAAACAGTCCCTTTCGCACCCGAACAATGCGATCCTGAATCGCGCAATCAAAGTTTTCTTGGCGCGTAGAACCAGTACAATAATTCGCGTGACGTGTCCGGGGAGTCCGTTTCTACGCAGTGAGACAGTGGTTTGGGGTAGAGCTGTGTTAAATCTACCTCACCGCGGACACAATACGCTTGGAGGAAGGCGACGTTGTGTATACGCCGGGCAGTCATGTCTGCAACAGGAGGGCCCGTAACGGGCAAATATGAAGCCGATTCGACTAAAATGGGGGCTAACGGTCATCGGCGGATTATATCCGATGTCAGTCCGAAAGGACTAGTGCGATGCGGAGGGTTAAAGTTACCCTCCACCCCACTGAAGTAGAAAATTCGACTCCCTTTTTGTAAGTTTATAAAATTATTTTTTAATTATTTTCTCTTTATGTTTATAATTAATTCGTTTGAATAGAATTAAAAGTTTCCGTTAAAAATATTACACTTATTATAATATCTTTATAATAAAATAATAGTAACACAGCATTTGTTACTTTTTAATTATAGGTAGTTGTAATTAATTAGTGTTAATTAGCAGGTACATTGTACTTGTTTGTAATTGTAATAGTTGTTATTATTATTTCGCGCGTTTTATGTTATCTTCAATCAATGTGAAAGTTCCTTCTGAGTTTCATGTAGAAAAACTAGACTGGCCTAGTAATGAAGACTGCCACTCTGGCTATGTTAAGAAAACGGTCACCCATCCATGGACTGACCGCGGCTAGCGTAGCTTAACCTTGCTAATCTATTGATCCGTATGGCTGTTACTTAGCTACGAGCCCCTTGGTTATATTCTACAGGTAGTTCAGAAACATTTTGCTTCACAAGGGTTCACATAGACCGTTTCCTTATCAACCGTCCAGATGGTGACACAAAATTACAAATACCGTCAATAATACAAAAAACATGCGATTTTAACCTTTATTATTGACACAATAAAAGTCAATGTATTGATTTTGACAGTAAATTTAAATTGTGAAATAATAAATAGTGTTATTTTCCTGTTTTATTATGTTTTCGAATGTCAACATAATGTTTGAATAATTCGAATATTTTTTCTGAATTGCTGTATTTTGATCTTTGGCCAAAGAAAGAGAAAAAAAAATCATTTTCCATAAACTTCGTTATTTAAAAATATTTTCTTTTTTTAGCAAACATTGAATGTAATATTATATGTAGTAGCACAATGTGACTTGGGATGCAAACAGGTCCAATGTCCGAGGTCGTAAGTCATCCAAATTCCAATGCCAAACAAGGACGGTGCTATTTAACCTGTGTAGCTCCATCTCGCTCTTGCATTGGGAATCTAGATCACTAAAACGAAGTAGTAGCAGTAGTAGGGGGGGGGGGGCATCATATTATTATACTATCTCAAAAAACTATATGAACAACCTACAAAAGAATAACAAAAAAAAAATACCCTTTTTGCGATCCGAACTTTTAGCCACATTAAATCACACTATGCTACTAATAGTTGTGGTGGCCTAGAGGTTAAGGCACCTGCTTCACGTGTATGAGTGTGCGGGTTCGGAACCTGGCAAGTACCAATGTGACTTTTCTAAAAAAAGTCATAATATGTGCTTTCTACGTATATCTTAGACGTCACTGACTAACGGTGAAGGAAAACATCGTGAGGAAACCCGGATTTAAAAAGTCTGAAATCGCCAATCCGCCTTGAGCAAGCGTGGTGATCAATGCTCATACCTTCTCTGTATGAGCAGAGGCCTGCGCCTAGCAGTGGGACAATATATAGGCTGATGATGATGTTACTAATATTATTAATTTATGCGAAAGATTAATAGGATGTATGAATGTATGTTTGTTACTATTTAACGCAGAAATTACTGGATAGAATAAGGTGAAATTTGGTGCAAACATGGTTTATAACCTAGATATTAGATAACTACTTAGGATACTTTTTATCCGGGTGAAATAGCTACCCTAGGATGCAGGTAAAACCGACACAAGTCTCATAATACACATAATTTTTCGTATTTTTAAGGTGAACGCACACTTATCCGCGTCGAATCGTCCGAATCGGAAGTGTGCGAGGTTTCATGAGATTTCATATACAGAATTCTAAAATTCGTTTCGTTCGACTCGTACGACGCGTTCGGCTCGGATAAGTGTGTGTTCACCTTTCAGATTTCTTATGTTATCAAGACAGATATAAGTAATAATGAAGCAAACATATCAAAAATCTTAAGACAAAAAAATATAACATTACTAGCTGTTTCCCGGAACTACTTATCGCACCTGGATAAAAAGTAGCCGATCTTGTCTCCTATCCCTGTACTAAATTTCATCCGTATCGGCTAAGCCATTTTTTTGTGAAAGCGTAACAGATAAACAATCAAACAGACAAACTCACTTTCGCATTTATAATAATAGTTAGGTTGGCAAAATTATTCAGTTTTTCTGTCCATTTGGACAGCTTTTATCTGACAGTTATCCTGTTTAACGTATAAATATGTAACATCATATTTTTTGGTGCCAAAGGTCTTTAAGCGGCCAGTTACTTTTTTTATGGTCTAAGCGACCACGAACAAGCTTTACGTTTTTAGACAAGCACGTGTACTACGTGTAGGTACCAACAAATTTTACTAACCAGAAAAACTGCCCAATCCGTACGTATAGCTCCTCTTTAGTAGGTCCGGTTTATTGGCAATAAATGCACAAGCCCACTTAAGGAAGAGGTCAGAGTGGGGAATGGTATGTGGTATAAATTATAAGAGTTCGCGTGAATAAACTAATTGTGAGTGACTTGAGAGTTTAATATATTTAATTACAGCTCATCATCAACTATGTTGTGGTCGGCTTCTAAACCAGATGCAGCTGAGTACCAGTGTTTTACATATGGAGCGACTGCCTTTCTGACCTCCACAACCCAGTTACCGGGTAACACTATACCTCTTGATAAGACTGGTTGACAGGCTTTCTGGCTTCTGATTACCAGTAACAACTGTCAAAGATCTACAAATGACAACCGGGACCAAACGCGCTTTCCGAGGCACGGAGGAGTCTCGCTATGTCAAAGATGGTCATCCATCCACTGACCGCCAAGCGGAGCGATCGGTCGAACTGTGTGGTTGTTACTTAGGCACGAGCTCCTCCTACATATAATATGTATATTAATTACAGCTATGGATTATATAAAACCTTTACTTTTTGACATTCATATTTTAGTAACGGAGTGTAGGGACGTCCTGCGTCAATATGGAGTGGCAATTTGCAAAAAGCTGTAAGCTGGAGGACTAAGTCAAACAGTGAACCAATACTATATAGGCTAAATATTATTAACATTTATTTACAATAATAAAAACATAAAAATAATGAATTATACTAATAAAATTAGGCATCAAAATAGGCTTAATAAAATAGAATATAATGATGATGTCTTCTGGGCACGTTTCCGGGTGACAGCGATGAGGAGGAGTACTTTGACGCCTAATCTCATTGTTGCGCATGTCTGTACAGTTTTGTTTTATTTAATTTTTTATTTGTATATATAATTATATTAAGGCAGTAGGTATATTTAAATATTGTAAATTTGTAAATAAAGAAGTATAGAGGTAAAAAAAAATTAATGTTAATAAATTTAATGATGATATTATTTTAATATAAAATTACTCACTTTAAATTAACGATTGTAAAGGCCAGTCTCATTGTTCTACGTATTGATATCAAAGTTATTAAATTAATCACAATAACATTGTTTTTGGATCACATGATTAAAAAATAAATTTAAACGTTTCCTTTCAGTTAAGGAAATAAATTGAATTATAGAGTATTTAAATATGTCATTAGACTGTGTAAGTGCAGGGGCCATACTATCAAGTATTTTTAACCGACGTTGGTATCACTGTTCACTGATCAGTAGTGAGAGTGAGATGGAACTAGAAACGAAGTAACCTCCCATCTCATTCCTTTTGACGCTGTCGAAGGAGGATAATGTTTTTTGCAACGGAATTATGACTGTATTGTTCCGTCTTGGTACGGCCCCTTGTAAGTCTTCGCCTTCCATCCCGAACCTTATGCGTCAAAAAAACGTAACCCATTTTTTTGGTTCGTAGATGTAGCTTTGTAACTAGTAACCACTTTGATGCAACATTCTATTTATCTCTTTCCCACTAACCGAAACATTAATGTACGTGACATCTGTTCGACAAAGACGGCGACAGTCAGTTTTTTCCAGATATTCAGTTGAAGTCGAGCTGCCAGATGAGATGAATTGTGGCTGGGGGCTCAAACTTTCATGGTACGCATTTTGCTTGGTGATTGCAGATCTAGTTACGTGATTCATTGCTGCGACAAAAATTTTGTCTGAAGAAAATTAAAGTCTATGGTTTTATCGCTATCTCCCAAGCATTGGACCGCCCCGTTCCCAATAAATTAGTGCAGCAACCCCCTGACCGGCACTTAAAGGCAGACTTACGGTTATAGTACACTTAGCAAATGCGTCGGATCCCACAGTCTGCCTAAAAAAAAGATATTTATCAACATGCTGTTAAGGTTTAAAATCCTATATTTATTATTTAATTAATAAGCAATGTATCACTACAGGCTTATGGGTAACGGTGGAACGATATAAAATAGGCTGATAATGATGATGATGATGAGGTTGTCCAGATTTCAGTTTGACAGACAGAGATGGAGCTATACAAGATGGATAGCTTCGTCTCTTTTCCGCACTGGCATATGGACCTTTACCGTATTACGATAATTATTATGACTCCGATCCCTAATCCTTTCGTAAATGGATTGAAATTTACTTTTTACCATGATTGTTAAGTGCTGAAAATTTATTTCAAACCATTATACGTAGGTATTGAACTCTATGAAGCCTAAGGGCTAATGGTAAACAGGTACTGTCGAATTTTCAAAATCTTTTTATTTTTTATTTCAACTCTGGGGCAAAACTCAGCAAATATATCCTATTATTTATATCTGAAATATTTTCAGTAACATTTTCACAACAGAAAAAAATGTCTGGTCTGACGCTACGCCTACGAACACGGCAATTGAAAGGAGACAATTGCTGGCAGGAAATGAGCGGACGGCTGCGAGAGAGAAAAAAGAAACACCAGAGAGCGACAGGCCGAAGGCAGTTTAGGGTTGCTAACTACGTTTAAAAAGTTTTATCTACATCTTCAATTATAATTAACACGTTATACCAAACTGTAAGTCTTTAGGATAATTTAAATCTTAAAGAAATCATTATTACAACCGATGAATATTATTATTAATTAATTCTGATTTATTAAACTTTATACCTACTGTACAAAGGGAGTGAATACTAAGATAATGGATGGAAAACTGCCTTAGAAGAAATAAAAAATAAGGACGTCACAGGACTCCCGCAAATGTTAAATCGTCATTTAGACAGAAAAGCTACAAGGTATACACTCGGCGTCACAAAAATCGCACCTCTTTGAATATGAGTTTTAAGCATGCCCCGCCATCAAGGAATCAATTGAACCCAATTAATACTAGTATCAATTGAAAGTATATTTAATGACCTTTAATTTAACAATAGTTAGAATTCCCAAACACATCAAATCTCATTAGCACGTAACGTTAAACAAAATGTTGTCAAAATACGCATCACATCATCCACTAATTGCACCCCTCTAAAACGGGCGACCCGGGTTAAATGTGAGTCATTCGCTCTCCAACCGTTGAAGTGAACACACGTGAACAGCTACATTAAGAAAAATACCCCTGAAGATGGATACCACTGCAGATGAAGCCGCTCAAGTCATTGCACTACTGCAATCAGGGATGCGGCAATGTGATGTTGCTCGGCAACTGAACTTGAGTCGATTTTCCGTTCGACGAGTGTTCCAACGGTTCCAAGAGACTGGTGGCTATATTCGAAGACGTGGATCTGGAAGACAACGCTGCACATCCGAAAGAGACGATCGCTTCATTGTTTCGACGTCTTTACGAAATCGGTTCTCCAATGCTGTTGAGCTGCAACAACAACTCCGATCAGCTCGCAGAACTTTTGTGAGTGTCTCCACGGTTAGAAGAAGGTTGCGGGAGAAGAAAATTGCAGCTCATAGGGCTGCTACAGGGCCAAAATTGACTGCACAGCATAGGAGAGACCGGTTACAATTTGCTCGGGAACATGTGGATTGGACAATCGAACAATGGAGGACTGTGCTCTTCTCAGATGAGACAAGGGTTTGTCTTTTCTGTAACGACAGGCGTAGGAGGGTGTACAGAAAGCAAGGGGAACGATTCACACATGCCTGTATTCAAGAGACAGTAGAATACGGGGGTGGCTCGTGCATGTTCTGGGGCGGCATGTCAATCGACGGCAAGACGAACCTTGTGTGCGTTTCTCGGACTGGAGGTGCTCGCGGGCAAGGGTCGCTGACTGCTCCTCGGTACATAACAGAGATCTTAGAGGAGCACGTGGTCCCTTATGCGGGTTATATTGGCAGTGGGTTCATGTTAATGCATGATAGCGCCCGCTGTCACACCGCATTAATTGTAAGGGACTACCTGCAAGAAGTTGGGATACCTGTTATGCGCTGGCCAGCGAGAAGTCCAGACCTGAACCCAATTGAGCACCTTTGGGATGAACTGAAACGGCGAGTACGGGCACGGGATCCTGCCCCTACCACGCTTCAGGACCTCCAAGATGCCGCCGTAGCAGAATGGGACAACATTCCTCAGGAGACTGTTGTAACATTAATTAGGTCCATGAGGGAACGCATTGATGCAGTTATCAGGGCTAGGGGGGGCAACACTAGGTTTTAAGTTGTTTTTAAGGACTCTTTTGTATATTTTTTTTTGTTGTAAATAAACATGGTTTAGTCATTTGCATAATCAACTTGCTTTTTTTTATTCCCTGGTAAACAAAAACGAAATCTTTTGTTTTATTCTTAAATTTAAATAAATTACCTTTCGAATGATACCCCATAGTCATATGTCTACCATTGATTAATAGGGTTAAAATGACTTTGAAAAGAATTCTTGATGAGGTGCGATTTTTGTGACGCCGAGTGTACATAAATATGATAAATGCTCCACTTTTTTTT
This sequence comes from Pyrrhia umbra, assembly GCA_963891755.1. Classification (NCBI taxonomy): domain Eukaryota; kingdom Metazoa; phylum Arthropoda; class Insecta; order Lepidoptera; family Noctuidae; genus Pyrrhia; species Pyrrhia umbra. The sequence goes on from OY982935.1 coordinate 7,994,089, forward strand.
TGTATGGCATCTCGCAGGTCAACCTAGAAGGTTGTCAACTGTTTAACTGGGCTTACCTGTAAAGTACCATAAATGAATTTAGGGCCTCCAGCCAGGGCTTGACTTACAAAACTAAGCGACTACACGTTAAGGGCACCCCCTAGTGGGGTACGGGCCTCGGTTTAGGGCGTCACTGGAGGAGGACAGCAAGGGACGGGCTTGATCAGAATATATATGATTATTATAATCGGGAATTTTAAAGCTATTAGCTCAGCTTGCAGGCCGGCTCGTCGAGCTAGGGTCGAGGGCATGGACAAGGTCGTCGCGACGGACCTCATAAATGCTCCACGCATACACACAAAACGAGCGGAGAGGATTATGGCATAAGCGATATAATAATATATTAAAACGAGTCTTAATTCTACCACCTTCAACAGTGTATATCAGCTTCGAAGTCTTTCCTTTCGAACAAGATAAACTCGATTACAGTCATCTCCCATGTGAGAAACTCTTAACAAAATTTACGTGTCGACAACCCTAGGATGACAGGTGAAGGGGTAGCAAGTCGAAATATTGCGGTACACACTCGCACTGGCTGTGATTGGTTTTCGGACTTTCGGCGGTGGATACGGAAACGTATTTTTCGACTTTTAATTTAAATTTCGTGTGCGAATTCGCAAAATTATTTAAAATAAAATGAAATAAAAATTAAAACAAATATACCTACACAGACATTAGCCTCAATGAGATTAGGCATCAACGTAGCACGTTACCCATCCAGGTAACGTGCCCAGAAGACTACCAGCATTGCCACGTTGACTGGCAAATGATAAATGAATTGGCTTTGATTGAAAATATGAAGAGTAGGTATTTAATACACAAAACACATACAAAACCTGGGAGTTTGAAATTCGCGTATGCCGATGGGACGTTGTGTAGGTTACCTGCAAACAAACGAAAACTGTTAACATCAAAGTTATATTGAACAGTATTCGGGAGTTGAACAACAAACAGTTTTAATAATTAAGTAATTTACAAACTAGTTGAGCTAAAATAAATGTTTCATTATTAGGTAAAAGGTTAAGAAATAAATAAAAATTTATTAACGCAACAATACATAAACGCAACGTGATTTTGATATGAATAATAACAAAAAAAAAAGCTGTTGTTTTCACCAAATGCAATAAAATAGTTTTAAACATAAAGAAATAATCATATGAAACAAAAATGAATTGCCTAAATCTTGTGAACGTTTCTACCCTGTCCGATTTAACCGATCTTGAAGTGGTCATTTCATTCATCATTAAAAATAAATGACTAAATAGAAAACGAAAATGACTAAGTTGAAAACTATTTTTTAAAATTACCAAATTTTATATTCATAAATTATTTTTTTACTTAAAATTAAATTAAAAGACAATAATGAATCCCCAATAAAATTAAAAAACAATGATGAATCCCCTTAAAAGTTTCTTGTAGAACGTAAAGACAACAGCAATTGTTGGAAGGTATACAAACCAGCACTGAGTAAAGAAATGCTGGTGGAAAAATAAAAAAAATAAGTCTACTTGAATAGCGAAAAGGAAGAAATTGAAACCGAATTTCCCCCGAAGACTGGGAAAGAATAAAAACATCAGATACGCCACTAAAGAGTTCCGACGACGTCCACGTCTGAAACAATTTGGAATTGGAAAAACGGTTTCCAGTACGAAATGGAAATAACGTTTTGGAAGTTCCGACTTTACGGTTTCCTAGACCAGAAAAGAGAATCGACATAACTTAAATAGAAAATCGCTGTGGGAATTATTTTAAAATAAAGACTGCCTTGTGATCATACATATAGTATAGTAATACTCATAATCTTCTCAACGATTATAAAAATATTAGCTACTACAGGCATCTTTGAGTTTTCATACGCCTTTAATTTTTATGCTACATTTAATCGTTTATTCCTCAATAGAAAATTACTAGGTATTCCCAAACAAAGGCTAGCAAAAAATCTCCGCCTTTTACTCCAAACTTGCAAATTGAATACTGAATCTCAAGCACAAAGCCACGGCCATTAAATTTGAAACGTATTCGTTCAAAAGTAGCAAAGCTGTCCTTTTTCGTGCAAAATGGCGACCAGCATGCACGCTGAAACATGTCTTTGTCAGATAGGGTTTTCAGAAAAAGTTTTCAAAGGCCAGCCGGTAGAACGTTGGTAACTTGCAGCGAGGAGTCGGTTTGGTCATTTTTGGCGCCGCTCCTTTTTAATCTTGCAATGTTCGCTCTATTGTGAATTACGTTTAACTTTTCGTTGATTTTTGTGTACGGCGGCGTTTAGGTAATGGACTGTTCTGGAGTTCGTTGAAGTGCATGATGGTAGAACGTAAGTACCTGTGGATACGTATGTAGTTATTTGTTTATAGCTCTATTCTAGTCTACATAGCTTCTTCGACGAATAGATAGGTACTTTAAAATTTTATGTGTGTTGGTTAAATAAGATTTTTTGTATGCAAGCGTAGTACCTATATATCGTCGGCGTCAGTGCAGGACCTTCTAAATGCAAAAAAAATTTTTTTTGAAAAAAGTTGTTTTAATATGATCACATCGCTTTTAGAAAAGTTTTTATTGTCTACTGTAAAATATGTTTTTTTTTGCATGTAGAAGGTCCTGCACTGACGCCGACGATATTTGGTTTTGAGGTTGATGTATTTGATTAGATCTATTTTAAAAGCAGAAAATACTTATTGCCATACGCTCATAATAAGGGGTTACTCGGTAAAACTTTCATTTCCTTATTCAAAAAACCACAACATTAAAATTATACAAAAAACAAACTTCGATACTAAAATCCTTTGTGTAATTTAAAATTCAGTTACAATTAACGCTGTAAACATTTTAGAAAAAACAACTCGAACCTTACTGACTTGATTCAAAGCCAAAACAATTATCAGAGAAAAATTAACTTTCTAGAGAGTTCTGCGAAAAATAATGAAGGGTTTCGTACCCCGAAGGGTTGGTAGTATAAATAATTGTTGTCGAATGGCTCAAGCCTTTTAAGGGATTAATTTGTAGGAACTTTAATTTTTTTTAGCTGATTTTGATACCGACCTTGAAAGTTAGGAAACAATAGTATTGGAGTGAAATTGTTAGGAATTTTCGAGACCAAGAAGCCTAAAAATGAGAATTACGATTTTAAAAGGGACTGGCTGACCGAGCGCTTTTTATTGTTACTACGTAGTTTAAGGTATTTTAGTTTTAATTTGCTTTTCTATTTGAATTAAATTAAATAATATTATAGAATTTCTGTCCTGGCATGATAACTATCATGTTTTTCTATCTACGTTCTAAAGTAAAACTTTTCAGAGCAAACAATAATCAGACTAGTTCTACGAAATTTATACAAAAGGGAACACTAGCAACCTCTAACTTTTCGTTTTTACTATTAAATGAAGTTTAAACGGGGTTAATACTGGCCCAACGTTATTTTGACGTGCAGCAAAACTTTTTGCCCACTTGGCTTATGTCAAAGAGGAACTCGGGCGCTTAAGTTGTTTAACTGAAATAAACAAAAATTGTATACAAAAGTTGGTTATGATGGCAAAGTATTAGAGGGTTAAAAGTTATGTATGTTAATGCTGATTTTTTTATTTATTGGCTGATAAAAATAATCCATTTAATTGTAAGACAGAAAAAAAATCCTGCATTATATTATAGTACTAAATATATAGTAATATATTTATATTATCAGTCTGTGGTGCCGAAAAGAGATAGATACGAATGGAAGTCTGTTCTTAATTATTTCATGAAGGAAGTAGGTACTTCACGCACCCGGGTAAAAATTACCGTATAAACGTTTCGAGGGTGCTATCTACCTCCATACCAAATTATATCAAACAAAACAAATAATCTCACTCTCGTATTTTTTATATTAGGATTGAGGTTATGAGCTGTGTGTTTTCCGAGAAATTTGGCCTGAACAACTTTTTCAAAGTAAAAATCTAAAAAATGCGATGTAAACGAAAAACTTAATACAAGTAAATGTAGAATAACTACTGAGAGAACAGCGCGATGTTTTTGAAGACAAATTGTCTATCAGCAGGTGGGTCTAAGTGTCTATTATGTGGCTTGTCAATCTCAGTAGGGGTCGATACGACCTTTGAGCTTTCTGAGAAAGTCCTTTTTAGGATAGAATTTAAGTTGAGCTGAATTTTTAGCTAAGAGTAGGTAGTTTAAGAGTAAATCGAAATATTAAAATGTTGAAAGAAGGTATGAGTGAATGTATATATTTTTTTTGTTATATGTTATCAGTGGTTTTTATAGCCCAGTAAAATTCTATAGGTGTCTATTTTATTTTTATTCAATTAATAATAACATTGTGTATTCTATGTTTAGTTATAAACAAGTAAATAAAGGGAATAAAATTTATATGAAATTATCTTCTAGATAGTTTAAGTAGTACTTATCAGAAGGCAGTGAAACCGGTTAGTCATATAGTAAAAATGATAATTAATTTAACTGTCAGAAGATTGTCTTCATCTACAAAAGTACTTTTGCTAATATAAATTGTGTAAGAGAAAATCTTGGGTTTCAGTACAAATTGCTCCTTTGAGCCAAGTTAGTAATCTCTATCTTGGCCAACTTAACTATATTTTTTTTTAAAGAGTTGTAGAAGAATTTTCTTTGTTACATACCTACCTATAGGTACTATTTTCTTAGGTATGTAAGTAGGTATTCGAACCTTTTTCAAAGAGATCTTTTTTTGCAGATTACACTCTATAGAAAAAAAAGCGTGTTAAAAACTGAGGCGTTGAACGTCTGTTTAAAGCAGTTTTGTTCAAGAAGGTAATTTGGTTGCAAATAACCTACATATATTTCAATAACTCTGTATATATGTACAGCTTGGCAAAAAAGTCTAGAAACGGAACTATTTTTTTTTATTGCTGGCAATTAATGTCGTTCTGTGTCGTTCGATGTAAACAAAGTTCGCGAGTTACTTATTTTTTTAATTCGACCATCAAAACGTTAAAAAAACCACGTTATAATAAATAAAACCATTCGGAGTACTAGCAAGGAAACAATTTATAATGTTTATAGGCGATATCTGGTCGAACATGAGGCTTAAACTCTTCTTTCCGATCTCGACGATATTTACCAAAGTACCGCCATTATGACAGGTATGTAAGAGTTTGTTTTGTTGTATTTAGTTGTATCAAGTGTTAATTTATGATCTCTATTTGGTTTTGAATTGCTTGAATACGAAATAAGTGAAATTTTGAACAATAAACATCGAGCATATAGGTTATGTTTACGTTTTGTCTTTGACACTTTGGTATAGCGCGACTAGATAATATTGATACTTGAGTGGCTTGAGCCTTGATACTCTGCAATATGTAAATTCGAATTCTACATAACTTTATCTATGAGTGTGATCACAAGATAATATAATACTTGTTATAACTAGCATTTAAAAATCACAAAAAAAATAGATAGGTACCGTAAACTTTTTACGTTTAATATTGATAGAGGTTTAATCAAATTTTTTATCTTTATAGGAAGCACCGAACGTGCATTTCAATCTATAACCGAGTAGGAGTTCAAAAAAAATCATGCCAGCATGTTAACAAAATAGAAAAGGAGTATTATGAATTTATGAGAGGGCTCGTACTCGGACATAAAACGTTTAGGAATCAATCTCCAACATGATAGCGCAGTGCCTTTGAATCTGAGTGTGACTCAGATGAGTTTATGGCTAGCTCTAGCCAATACATGGATGTGGCGGGCGTGGAATATTTAGAGGAAGATTTATTGAAATCAAATATAATAACGCTATATTCATACGCCTTTTTATTATACCCAAAAAAAAATTTAAAAACAGGAGTGCTTACATTATTAGTGCTTATAAGTAATTTGTATTCAGTTACATGACGTGAATACTTGTTATTACATTTTATAATACTTACTGATTTTAATTAATTATAGAAATACAGCTTAGTATCAAGACGATAGGATGGTACGCTATACGGTCGCAGCGGGTTGCCACGCGAACGGTAAAGTGGCGCCCCTATTAATTTCTATTCTTTTTTGCCAAGCTGTACCTATAAAGAACCCTGTATATAATCCTTCACCTTACGAGGGCTGTTGAATAAATATATAAATAAAAAAAAACATAATAGGCATAGTTTGTTTTTACTAATATGTTACCCTTCATGAATTTGAGGAACTTTGATGGAGAATAGATTGCAAAAGAATGATTATTTAAACTAACATCCACCCTATAAGATAATTTAAAACTTTGTTATCAGAAAAGTCACAATCCATTCTGTTTTCACGAGCCATTGAATAATAGAATTATCTGTTTGTTTTGCTTACTTTGGCCTAAAACTTATGTGAAGTCTCATGTTACATAAGTTTTGGCCAACTTGAGATAGCGTCGGCGACAATGGCGGACCAAAAAGAGTGTGTATTTGTTCCTTCCTTTCAAGTTACAATATACAATGATATAACGTTTAGCATACAATGTAATACAATTGTATACAGCAGTGTTGAGTTGGCAATCGGCCCGAATATAGCTTGTATTAGTTTCCAAGAGTTGTGACTTCGAAAATGGATTTGGATTTTTTGTTTGATTGATTTTTGTGGCTGCTGACTGAGGAATATGTGCGTGGTGATAGGTTAAATGATAGAGGAGCTGAGTTTTGTACTCGTTACTAAAGATTTTTACAATTAAATAACTAGAACATATACACGAAATCAAATCAATATCTTCAAATATATTAAATAGGAAATCATCATCTGCCTAGCCTTTTCCGAACTTTGTTGGAGTCGGCTTCCAGTCTTAACCGGATGCAGCTGAGTACCAGTGTTTTACACGGAGCGACTGCCTATCTGACCTCCACAACCCACTTACCGGGTAGCACGATACCCCTTGGTAAGACTGGTTGTCAGACTTTCTGGCTTCTGACTACCCGTAACGACTGTCAAAGATGTACAAATGACAACCGGGACCAACAGCTTAACGTACTTTCCGAGGCACGGAGGAGTCTCGGTATGACAAAGATGGTCACTCATCAACGGACCGACCGCGCCAAGCGCAGCTTAACCTTTGATCGGTCGAACCATGCGGATGTTACTTAGCCACGAGCTCCTCATATTAAATAGGAAATATAAAAGAAAATTAAAAAATATAAAACTGCATTTATTATAAATTTTATTGTATTATGAATTATTATTTAAGAGAAAGAAAAAAAAATACCTCCAATTTCTTAATCAATTAATCATAATACAAACTCAAAATATCAAATTTTTAAGAAAAACAAAATAGAATCCTACAAAATCAACGCTCTTTTGTTTGTTTATCACAAAACACCCGTATTTCACAGATTACTTCCAACTGATAAACTTATACTCAAAGCTTCAATTACGCCCTTTACTAACACTAAACAAAACCGAAGGACCAAAATCGAGTTCTCAAGGACTTTGCTCCTTTGCCATCACGAATTAACGAAGAAAACTTGAATGAGAAGGGATCCCGGGTAATTTTTCCCATCGCACCTTTTTCCTTGACCAATTTATAGGGATAAAGTGATTAGGTAATACATAAAGAGATATATTCGGGATTGAAAATGTAATGGACATTAATTTACGTAGTTTCCGGGAAGGTGGCAGAAACTTTTTTGTGATTCGATCTATTTTGTGATGGGAAATTGGGGTAAGAAAAATACACGGTATTCTTTTTAGACCTTTATAGATTTTGTATTCACCTTGCTTGAGAAATTATATTAACTGACTTTTTTCTGTATTTACTATGATGTGTCAAGTAATAAAAAGTTTGTAACATTACCTATTGATGAGTAGGGTTTAACATTACCCATTGAACATTAGCAAAAACACACCTTAAAATATATATACACCTAAAATTAACATAATAAAGAAACGTGCTATTATAAATTCTCGAATTAACCTGTTCGCGCAAAAAAAGCTATTTCATTCAAGACGTAAAATTTCAACTAAACTCCAGTCTAATTTATGTAAAAGTCGGTTTTTAATTACACGCTAGTAAGTGCTACGGTTCTCATCAAAACTTCAGGGGCCGACTTTTCTATTATGCAACTCTGGGTAGCTCCGGGAAAATTTAGTTTTTAAATCCTAGAACAAAGACTTGCAGGTTTTTCAATGGTTAAAACGTACTTATTGTAAGCATTCGCTGCATGGACTTGGCGAGTTCACATGCTACTTTTGTATCTTGAAAGTGTTTTTCGCACGTACTTAGCAATCTCAAAGTGTAAATTCTTGTTGTACATAATTATTTTACTCCTTTCTGCTAATATTAAAGTACGTATTCAAGAACTAGATAGGTACTCAAAGTATATATGTTCCTTCAAACTCAATTTAACTTATCGAGTCTTCTAATCTATGCTCGTAGAGTCGTAGCCACAGATCTAATAAAAAAGACAATTTCAACACTAATGTGACCAATACTTGAAGAATGTTTTAGAACTACTAGAAGTCTTAGACAATGATGATAAATATAATATAATTTTACCACCTAAACGAGCTATTCCAGTTAACCCCGTAACAAAAATGTAGTAAACAACTCTCTCTATATCGCCCAAACGTTCGAGAACACCTTGATACACTACCCATTTTGGGCAAAGCTTATCGCGAACGTTTTGTGTCGCAGTATCTTGTAGATGAGGTCATAAGTACAAGGTTAACCTACATATTTTGTGACGAACACCTAAAGGCCCTGCGGAACTATGATAAGCTAGATAGACAGCCGACGTACTCGTACTTATATTGTGTGTGGTCGGAGTGACGAGTGATGAGCGATCTATACATATAAAATGCTTTGTCCTGAATCACTGACGGATCAATGCACAGCTTAAGCCACTGATTGAAGAGACCTAAAAGTTGGAAGGTGTGTTCTTTGTATTATATAAGTATTTGATAAGAAAGTTTTTTTTCGAAATTCTAACCCTAAGGGGGAGAAAAAGGGGGGCAAAGTTTGTATGAAAGTCTGTCGTTTTTAACACGCTTTTATTAGCTCGGGTTGTATGTATGTATGTATGTAGGTATGTATGTATGTATGTATGTATGTAACGGAATCTTTGAACCTAATTTTCACTGGTTTCTAGACGTCTGATCAACTTGGAACTTTGCACACGTGTTAAGGGCCGATGACAATGCAATAATCCGATAAAAAAAACTAAAAAAATACACTTTTATTGCTGACCGAACTAAAAAATGGAAAATAAATAATAGTTTAAAAAAACTAAAAAAACACGCTTTTATTGCTGACCGAACTAAAAAGTAGAAAATAATTTTTAAATAATTCAATTCAGAGTAAAAAGCGTGGGGTGCTTGATATTATACCTAGGAATGAAAATGCACCCCACGCTTTTTACTCTGAATTGAATTATTTAAAAATTATTTTCTACTTTTTAGTTCGGTCAGCAATAAAAGCGTGTTTTTTTAGTTTTTAATTTGAATTTGTATAGTCCATGCGGGCGAAAATACTGGCGGAAAGCAGGTATAACATAAATGGATGGATAAAATAAAATAGCCTTTATGAGTGGCGATTCTTATATAATTATACGTCTAGCCTATACTGGGTAGTCAGTCAAATCTAAAACATCTATTTTATATTTTGACTGAGACTTAGCAGTCAGAAGACGTCTTGATACTTAACTTGAAAACGTACACCAAATTCTGTACACGTTTTCTGTTTTTTCTTCTCCAATTAGATCATGTTACATTTTTTACTAATTATGTAATAATCTAAATATATAGTGATTTAAATAAAAAATAAATACGAGCCTTAGAATTATATTATACTAGCTGTTTCCCGCGGTTTCACCCGCATTCCGAGGGAACTACTTAGCGCACCCGGGTAAAGAGTAGCCTATGTTGTTCCTCAGGGTCTATTTTATCTCTGTACCAAATTTCATTTATATCGGTCCAGTAGTTTTGACGTGAAAGCGTAACAGACAGACAGAGTTACTTTCGCATTTATAATATTAGTAAGGATTGTTTAGATTATATTGTTTACTTATATAACCCTCACCAACCTATTTTGAGACACACAAACTGATTTCGAGTTATAAAAACTATTGCCATTCTTCAAATACAACGCTAACATCACATCGTAAGTGATTGTTTCCCGGTGTAATACTCGTACCAACGCCACTCGCTCGCTAATTGAACTGTCTGTCATCGGAACGGATGCGTAATGAGCGATTCGTGGAACTGTTATCCAAGCTCTAGTAGTTGAACAACACGATAAACAGACATCACTGGCTGGACTGTGAAATGTGTCTACTTATGCGTACTATGGTCGCGTTGAAGGAGTATATGGGATGAGTACTATCCAATGATAAATATACTAGGTTTTTTACGTGGTTTTACCTGCGACCTGATGGTACTACTTTATGTAACTAAATAAAAACTCAATCTATGCCTGCCCAAGAATTTAAACTATCTCCATAATAAAATTTCATCCAAATCGGTTTCGCCGTTTTACCGTGAGGGAACAGACAGATTTACTTACTGATTTATATATATTAATAACTGTTTCCCGCGGTTTCACCGGCATCCCGAGAGAACTACTTAACGCACCCGAATAAAAACCCTATATTCTTCCCCAGGGTTCCAGCTATACAAAATTGCATCAAAATCGGTTCAGCCGTTTCGCCGTGAAAGTGTAACAAACATACAATCTCTCTTTCACATTTATAATACCTATTAGTAAGGATTTATATACACAAATGCAGGTTCAATTACCTGTCATAAAACATGTAGATACTTCCAATGCAAACTGCATGTAATCGCCAATCGCTTTTGATTTAAACCATGCTCATTAATGATAGCGAATGCGTAATGAGCAATTCGCAGAACAATACCATTGATACTCCTATTTGGTCAACATGATGAATTACAACTAACACGTCTAATGCTTGATGAAACTAATTAGCTAGGTGGTTCTGTTTAAAGCGAGCCCTCATGCTTTTAAAATATTAAGGGGCTTATTTCACTACTTCTGAATAGAAATTATCCAAAGATTTATTCATAACTAGCTGACCTGGCGAACTTCGTTCCGCCTAACAGTCGATTCTTTAATTTTTTAGTTTTTTTTTAAATAAAAGTATTTTTCTAAAATAATCGTAGCCTAAGTTACTCCTTATTACAACAGATAAAAGTCCCGTCAAAATCGGCCCAGCCATTTCAGAGATTAGCCGGAACAAACAGACAGACGAAAATTGAAAAAAAATATATATTTTGGTGTATGTACCGTATATGCCTTCTCTGTATGAGAAGAGGCCTGTGCCCTGTAGTGGGACAATATATAGGCTGATGATGATGATGATGATGTACCGTATATATGAATATTCATATACATGTAGTAAAAAATGGTTATTTCAATATTACAAACAGACCCTCTAATTTTATTTATATATAGGTATAGATGTATAGATTCACTCTAAGGTTGACTGGCAGAGATTGGCATAGCTTGAACCCTGGAACATAGGCTAGTTTTTATCCGGGTGTGTGAAGTTTTTCTCCAAGGATACAGAATAAACTGTGAGAAATATCTAGTTTAGTATGAACTTGTAACACACTATCTAAAATTAATCAACAATAACAAGGAACACCCCCCATCGCGTAATGAGTCTAACTGACCGCTTCACACCCTTTTCGTTTAACACCCCAAAATAACTAGAGGTTTATTAATATTAATTAAATAACCCTTTGATCGAACGAAGTATCTTGACTCAAAGGGCCGAAGCGAACGGTTAAGATTACATCTATCCTTTACTGATATTAACAGTAGATTAGGACGGACGTTTTAGGGTTAAGTAGCAGTAAACGATCCTCTTGTTTAACACTCTCGCATGTTATAGCATCTTGTTTGTTTTAGTTTTAGTGATAAATTGCATATTAAGAATTTTTAAAATAGTGACTGAATGCTGCGTGTCGCAGTCAAAACTAGAAATTTTCCGGGTCTGGGTATTTGTGCTTGTGTAATTTAATCACCCACGATACAGGAGAAATTCCTAGTGAGGAGCAACGTTTGAAGCATTTCCACCTTCACGATTTAAACAAGAAAACTATGAAAACCTTTATGACGTTTATTAACAGAAAGTATTTACATTATTTACATTACGAAAAGTAAAAAAAAGTAAGTATAAATATATTCTAATATAAATCTAACTAAAATATGGCGTCAAAAAATTCTTCCTCATCGCCGTCAACTGGAAGTGTACCCAAGAGATGAGACTACGATGTTTTATAACTGAAGTTTTTTTTTAATTACTTATTTAACACAATCTAAGTTTCCTAACCATACAATTTAGACCATACAACAACAAACTAACAACTCCATACCCGCAACGGAAATACAGTAACAGCATCATTAACTGGAACGAGTTTATTATGTTATACAGAACATCATTTGCATCCCTACAACGACTTTTAATAATAAGGGGTCAGACGAAACAAATAGTTGGTGGTCGTCTGAAAAATGACACGCAAACATTTCTGTTTGTTAAAACGGTACCGCGTTTTATAAATGAGAGGTTTGGGGTACTACGGAACTACTGTTGACCTTTGAAAGGAGAGTTGTAGAAGAATTTGTGAGGGGAAGGGTTTTCCTGTTGTGGGGTGGAGGTCTGTGTTAGAATTGAGTTGGTTCAATGTTGCACGATATTGAACAATTTTGGTTGTGTATGTGTACTTAATAATTATGAAGGTACTTTGTATTTTTTTCGTTTTATAGAAATACAGTAGAAATACATACCTACCTACTCAAAAAATTCCAACTCGGTTCTCTACCGAGTGAAATCGTTCATTGATATTTAAATTACGGTTTTTGAGATACATAAGTCAAGTTCGCTGACAGACGGACGGAGAGACAACGGAGGAGAACTCTCCAACACTATTCGGACAAAAAAACCCAAAAACATATTTCAAGCCGTCTTAGGCTAAACTATACTGGAGCAAACTCCCCGCCATTGTGAGCAACAAACCCTAAATTAATAACTTACAAAATACGAAGAAAAAGTGCAGCTCTTGACTACTGAATATGAATACTATTTTTAGAATGCATATATCCTAAAGACTCAAAAAGACAAATAATACAAAATACTTTGAAATCGGGTAATCATCTGCCTAGCCTTTCCCCAACTCTGTTGGGGTCGGCTTCCAGTCTAAACCGGATGCAGCTGAGTACCAGTGTTTTACATGGAGCGACTGCCTATCTGACCTCCACAACCCAGCTACCGGGTAACACGGTACCCCTTGGTAAGACTGGATGTCAGACTTTCTGGCTTCTGACTACCCGTAACGACTGTCAAAGATCTACTAATGACAAGCGGGACCAACAGCTTAACGTGCTTTCCGAGGCACGGAGGAGTCTCGCTATGACAAAGATGGTCACCCATCCACGGACCGACCGCGCCAAGCGCAGCTTAACCTTTGATCGGTCAAACCGTGCGCCTGTTACTTAGCCACGAGCTCCTTTGAAATCGGGTACTAACAGCTAATAAATACCAACTAGGTTTGTATGTTTATAAACAAGTTACACAACATCAGTCTCCCCACAATATACATACTCTGTAACAAATGAGGGTGGGGGCAAGGATCGGAGTTTACATTTAATTCCTAAAAATCTCATTCCTGTTAAATCCGTAGGATGACATCATTTACTAGCAAGGGTTTAGTTGACTAATGGGAATGCGTATAGAAAGACTCAACAAGGTCACAAATATGTGAATCTTTGTGGAGTTATAATGTAATATTAATTTAAATATGTGACGTTCTGTTCTGATCAAGATCTATAGGATTTAAATCTTCTATGTCTTATCTTTAGGACTCATCCCGTGTAACTTATAAAGTCCGATTATTTTTTAATCGGCTGCTTAGTAACTGATTAGCAAAAATCTCACATTTGAATGCCGTTTAGCGTTAATCCGAACTTAAGTTAGAAGCTTAATTCTGTATAACGACATTAAGTAGGTAAGGATTCGGTGAGAAATGGTTAAACTTTAGATTACAGGTTTTTTATTAGTAAGACGGATCGAGTTTCATTGTCTTGAAGCTTTTTTGTTGATTCTCGCTTCCACGAATTCCAATATTTGGCAACAGCCTGACCGGTTAGATCGTCCCTAAAATATTGTGTAAAACCCCATGAAAACAGACTAAATGGCTTTAAAAATCCGTACATGTAAGATATCGATAGAAATACCTACCTAAATTCAATACTTGTATTGCATACTTAAATTTCCCTGTCAAGCTTTTTTTATCATAATTGCAAAGCATCCAAGCTGATCTACTAAATGGTCAGTTTGATGACTTATCATTCTTCGAAGCTTCAAATTCATAGTAAGACAAAACCTACCACTAATATAGAGAAAAAACTTAAATGTCTCTAAAAATGGAGCTACATAATGTATAAACACTTCTAACCATATCTATGTTTAGATGTTTGCAGAAAAAAAAAACAATTATAAATAACTAAAAATATAACGACAAAGATAAGTAATGCAGGACAGAGAGTGAACACACAAGAGTTACAAAGTAAATAACATTACCTGATACAGTCAGCGAAACAAACAGTCATTACTCAGGCAGTCAAGCAAAAAGATATATACGTCTTATTGATGTCTTGCCCTATTGTAATCTACCTCTACCTTACCGCAGTAGGGTTACCTGAATATACAAGTTCGAAGTGTTTTGTCGTCACCTTTTAAGGCTTGTGTACAGCTTGGCAAAAAAGTCTAGAAACGTAACTAATTTTTTTCATTGCTGGCAGCCCCTGGCAATTAATGTCGTTCTGTTTATATACTCTGTGGTTCTGTGTCGTTCGATGTAAACAAAGCTCGCGAGTTACTTATTTTTTTATTTCGACCATCAAAACGTTAATAAAACCACGTTATAATAAATAAAACCATTCGGAGTACTAGCAAGGAAACAATTTATAATGTTTATATGCGATATCTGATCGAACATGAGGCTTAAACTCTTCTTTCCGATCTCGACGATATTTACCAAAGTACCGCCATTATGACAGGTATGTAAGAGCTTGTTTTGTTGTATTTAGTTGTATCAAGTGTTAATTTATGATCTCTATTTGGTTTTGAATTGCTTGAATACGAAATAAAGGAAATTTTTAACAATAAACATCGAGCATATAGGTTATGTTTACGTTTTGTCTTTGACACTTTGGTATAGCGCGACTAGATTACTATTGATACTTGAGTGGCTTGAGCCTTGATACTCTGCAATATGTAAATTCGATTTCTACATAACTTTATCTATGAGTGTGATCACAAGATAATATAATACTTGTTATAACTAGCATTTAAAAATCACAAAAACAAAATAGATAGGTACCGTAAACTTTTTACGTTTAATATTGATAGAGGTTAAATAATTTTTTTTTATCTTTGTAGGAAGCACCGAACGTGCATTTCAATCTATAACCGAGTAGGAGTTCAAAAGAATTCATGCCAGCATGTTAACAAAATAGAAAAGGAGTATTATGAATTTATGAGAGGGCTCGTATTTGGACATAAAACGTTTAGGAATCAATCTCCAACATGATAGAGCAGTGCTTTTGAATCAGAGTGTGACTCAGATGAGTTTATGGCTAGCTCTAGCCAAGACATGGATGTGGCGGGCGTGGAACATTTAGAGGAAGATTTATTGAAATCAATTATAATAATGCTATATTCATACGCCTTTTTTTACCCCAAAAAAAATTGAAAACACAGGAGTGCTTTGCTGCATTATTAGTGCTTGTAAGTAATTTGTATTCAGTTACATGACGTGAATACATTGTTATTACATTTTATGATACTTACTGATTTTAATTACTTATAAAAATACAGCTTAGTATCAAGACGATAGGATGGTACGCTATACGGTCGCAGCGGGTTGCCACACGAACGGTAAAGTGGCGCCCCTATTAATTTCTACTCTTTTTTGCCAAGCTGTACATAAAATATTATCAAGAGGCTAACTAAAGCAAGTAAAGGCTAAGTTCACCAATTGATGGTATCGTAATCGGCGCGTTAAAAGAAAAGATTTTTTTAACCAGGAAGCGGGAATTTTTATGGTACTCATTTCTTGTTCACCCTAGTTTGGTAATGGACCTTTCCAGGAATGAAAATAACAAATAATACATTACTCATCGAAAGTTAAAAGTTAGAATTTATGGTAAACAGCTGTTTTAAGTTAATCGGACCGTTATCATGTCGGTGAACTTGGGCCTTAGTTTTATATAATGGGTAATCTCATGAACTGCTAGAATGATACCAGAAATTCTTCAACAGATAGACAGATACATTATCACTCAGAGACTATGTTGTACATCTTTCATATTTTTATAAATTCGAATGTAAGTTTGTTTGTCACACTTTTATTGTAATACGGTAAAACCTATTTAGATATGGAGGCAAATGGGACTATGGAAGCGTCTAGGCTACTTTTTACCCTGGTGCGTCTTTAGGGAACTATGAAGTACTTCCTTCAAGACTAAAAAGATGCCGCGGGAAATATCTAGCATTTTTATATCTGTATACCGAAGGTATACTATCTTAAATCCATTTTAATAGACATTAACTTTGTAATGCCGTTAAAACAAACATTTAAAGATCTACTTAGAGGTATACTGTTATAAGTCCAAATTGGACTTAGGATAGTATACAAATATAATACGGGCGATGTCGTAAGTAAAAGCTGGTATTGTATATTAATGAAAAAAATATCAAATTTTAGGTAGAAATGTTTCATTTTTAGATTTGAATAGGTTTATTTCGATACAAAAATTGCCAGCCCATACTAGGAATTTGCTGTATCCTGTGTTAATGGATGCGTATAAAAGCAAAAAAAAACAACGTTATCAAACAGCCTGTGACAACTAGACCGTGGCATTTAGCGTAACGTACAATAGTTCAAACACAGCGGCAACAATTACTAAACATTTGTTTTCATCATTATCTCTCTGTATCTTTAAAAAAAAATACATTGTTTTATGAAATGCAAAAAGATTTTTTTGTCTAAACAACCCCTTATAAATCAATACGATTATACAATAAATACCAAAATAATAAAAACAAGAACATAACAAATATCGGTGTTGCCCTGCATAGAGTAAATAGTCCCTTTTCCCCCACAACATTTTTTTCGTCTGACAACCCTGAACAAGGCAATACACTGTATATTTCATGGCTGTGCACATTCCTCTATGCGTTTGAGTTATGACCGCAGTTTATTTATTTGTGGCGCGAAAACGCTTCTGATGAAATATTTGTGTTCCCTTCATATGATCCTACCTGAGTAAGTCAAATGTTCATGAAGAATGTCCTTTATGTTGTACGACTCTGCTGGTTATTTTATTCTATAGTTAAATGTAAACATCATGGTGATTTCGTTCGAAGTGGTTATTATAGAAAAAGACAGCTTCCCAGTTTTGCTACCCCTGCTATACGTAGTAAAAATATCATATAAAAAGCCCCATTGAAGGTATCTGTGCCTTTTTACTGCTCGGAGTTCGGATTTGTGCCTTAACTAGGGCACAAATCCAGACGCCGAGATTCTACTCTACTCAGACCAAAGAGAATGCAGAATTTATAGTTTGGAGAAATAATAATTATAATTAATTACGATCCATAAAACAATCAAAAATAAGAAAGTAGTTATACATCCAAATTAAATTAGGAATTTAGAAGCATTATCGATATAAGAATGGTACTCCAACTCGATTACGCATCGATTCTATATATAAGCAATTCAGAATTGCACTCCGAATTCTAAAACATGAATACATCAGGATTCGGTGACTAAATTGAGTTCAACACTTAATCCGTTTGAGAGATGGTCCCAATCACGTGAAATCCTTCACACAAGTGATTGGTTCAGATAAAGTCGAGTCACAGAGTTAGCGGATTCTGTATTATCACGCATGAAGACCGTAAGCAGAAATATTTGTAATCTAGCTGCTTGCTGCGGTTTCGCTCGCATCCTGAGAAATCTACTTCACGCACTTGGATACAAACTATTGTATGTCTTTTTCCAGGTTTCAATTTATCTTCATACCAAATTTCATATAAATCAGTCCAGTCGTTATAAGCGTAACATCATTCTATTTGCACTAATTGTCTATGTCTTTTGAGTGTCTATAAATCAATGTCCTTTCTTTCTTTCTTTTTTTTTATTTCCAACATACACACACACACGCACACACAGAAAGAGAGAGAGAGATAAAGTTACTTCAGCATTAATGTTTTTATTTTGTCCTTTCAATTTTGGATCATCTGGAGATTCAGATTGTCGACAAATTCCATTGCTTCTTTGTTTGAAAATATCGTTCATTATTATACTGTTACAGACTAATAGATAAAATTGACTAAATGGCATCCAACGCGGGAATGTGGGTAACATTCATCTAAATTTTACTATAAATATTTCCAGTATACAAGACCCTGTCTTACCCTTGATATTTATCTTTCTCTTTCTAGTACACCTTACTAGAAGTTCTCAACGACAGTTTCAATTAGCTACGGTAGGTGATCGCTCCACATTTAAACTTACTTTAAACCTTAACCAATTGCTGTTAAGTCTCACGTTCATTTGTCGAAAATCACATTTCAAATCAACTTGCCGCGAATGTTAATACAAGAAAAAAGGAAGTGATAATAAATCATCATCTGCCTAGCCTTTTCCCAACTATGTTGGGGTCGGCTTCCAGTCTTAACCGGATGCAGCTGAGTACCAGTGTTTTTACATGGAGCGACTGCCTATCTGACCTCCACAACCCAGTTACCGGGTAACACGGTACCCCTTGGTAAGACTGGTTGTCAGACTTTCTGGCTACCCGTAACGACTGTCAAAGATCTACAAATGACAGCCGGGACCAACAGCTTAACGTGCTTTCCGAGGCACGGAGGAGTCTCGCTACGACAAAGATGGTCACCCATCCACGGACCGACCGCGCCAAGCGCAGCTTAACTTTTGATCGGTCGAACCGTGCGGCTGTTACTTAGCCACGAGCTCCTCGAAGTGATAATAAATATATATAAATATATTTAAATATATAATATGATATTAATATAAAAACAATTCCTAAAAAAATGTAGGAAAAAAGGCAATAAATCACTTTACCGCGCACAATCGCACCACATCCCAAGATTAGAGGCTGCGGTTTTCGGGGAATAATTTACGTATCCCTTACAAGCAGACATCTTCTTAAGGTGAGCCCGAGATAAGAAAATGTTACATAATGAAAGCCTCTTCGCTGAATTGTAAGGAAAGATTAGGGACGTGCCTTTATGTCGATAAAAGAGGTAACCGGGTAGGTAAAAATATGAATAGGTAATGCGACCAAGTATTACCTACTCATGGAACTGTTTTGTTTTGTCAGTAAGGCGAATGCATGAAATTGGTTTTTCTATGCTTATGGGTAAGCATATCGCCCACGTTACGACCACTTTTGTAAAGCAATGGGAAATACAATGAGTATATTTATGTATTTCTTAATGTTTGTGTAATCCTTTTGAAGGAAAACAGCAAATTACTCAGGGTTATTAAGTAGTTTTATAATGTACAGAAAACGACTACCACATAAATATAATAGTCTGATTGCTGCTTTGTTTGATATTCTTTATCTAAACATATCTTTCTTCATTTATGATAAACACCTCAATGTTTGGCATTAACAATTTAGCATGCATGCATTAGCATGTAAAACCAGAAACCCGACAATCAAAATCTATAAAGTTATTTCGTAGAAAAAAAAATGTCGACACATAATAACTTTTTATCGACATCCACCCATCCCTACTCCGTAAAAGCGCGAGTTACGCAACAGGGCATCCGGCACAGCGGGCCTAGTATATCAATCATCCCCTGAAATATTATGACGTAATCTGAGAAGCCAATAAGTGGATCCACAAACTGTTTGTCTCCTACCTCAAGGTTTACCGAATCAGACGTTAAAATATTTTTAGGTCAAGGTAAGGTAAGTTACAGTTTTTTTACCTTATTATTATTAGAAGGTATAAAGCAAGCAATGTTTTATATTCCATTTTAAATTTTCTCTGGATCAAGACGAAGTAGATTTGATGTCAGAATGCTTCTAAAGTTAGAAGTAATTGCGACCTATTACGATGATTATCAAGTCTAATAAAATTTTACTTTTATCCAATCTTTGATGGAATCCCGATGTCGAAAATTCTGGCAATGTCAGAAGTAAATTGAAAAGCAAGTTGTTAATGTTAATCCCATCCAAACTAATATTATAAATATGAAAGTTAGTTTGTTTGTCTATAATTATATTTTTTTGTTTGTTACTCTTTCACGGTAAAACTTCTTTTGTATTTAAACGCGTGTGTTAAGTTGTTCCCTCGGGACGCGAATGAAACCACCAGGAAACACCTAGTTTATTAAAAAATGGGATTAAAATAATGAAATAGTTTCATCTCATTAGAACTTGTGTTAGTAAGATAGCACTGACACAAAAAAAATGTCAAAAAATTATAATAATATCGTAGGTACTTTTTTAATAGTACTAGATAGTGACGTCTAGAAAGAATTGTAGCACCCGAAAATAACGTCAAGACAAAGTAATAGGTGGGTACTGATACTGTTTTACACCCACAACTTACCAATGAAAAAATTTAAACTGATAGAGGTGAGCCTACCGACAATTTTAAAAGGTAAAGATTTCTTGTCAGCATATTATTTTGACACCCACACAAAGATACAATGACCCTAATCATGATTCATAAAAACTTGAGATCATTGGCTTATACCATCCTCAACATAATGCTAAAACTTGGCTCGTAATATAAGCTAAGCGAAGAGATGCGATAGCTTGGAAATTAATAGCATTTTTTTATTATATAACAATGTCTAAGGCTTTTACTTACGGCACTTTTACCTATTGGTAAACGTAAAGATTTCATGAATGTCCGTATACTTATTAACATAATAAATGCAAAAGTAACTCAGTTTGCTTGTCTGTCTGTCACGCTTTCATGATAAAACGACTGAACCAATAACTTTTGCTAAGCTACGTAAGACCTCCTATTATATATAGTTTTGTTACTTTAAGTATATTTAATTTCAAAAGAATTACCAAATTAGCAATATTGCACAATAATTTCTGTATTTTTTTTAAACATTTTAATGTAACTAGAATTTGTCCACTACTTTTTTATATATATATGTATATTAAAAAAAATATACAATATACAGGATAAGTGTACAAAATGTCATACTCTTCCTTCGTAAAAAGGGATAAAAAGTTTTTGCTTTACGTATAAATAATAATAGATTCTTATGTTTATATGTTAATAAATATCGAAGATATAGCTTATATTGTGACTGCACCTTTATCTAACAGTGTTTTGCACAACACTCAAAGTTCAAGCAGGTCATCAATGTACGGTCAAATTGATTCATCATTTAGCTTAAACAGTGACCTCTATGTAGTGAATGGATGATCGTAAATCATAATGTATGATTAACCTTAGACAGGCGTATTAATGTTACGGCCTACAGCTCGCGTCAACTCGAAATGTATGATCGATCAGTAATGGAAGTTATTTTTGGTGTGATCATAATGTAACATATTTTATAAAAGATATTTTTGGTACAGGGAAACAATATGCAATGATTACCATACATAGTATACATTACAGATTTATAGTCCGGGTTTCCCCCGATGTTTTCCTTCACTGTTAGTCTGTGGTGTCTAAGATCCATTAAGAAAGTACATGATTATAACTTAAAAAATGCACATATAGGTAGGTATTTATATGTTTCGAACTCGCACAGTGTATAAAATATGCAAGTGCCTTAACCACTAGGCCACCATGAAATCTGAGGTGCAACATCTAAAAAACTTTGAGAATATATTCCCTAATTAATCATACGAAAACAAGAGATACAACAAGCAAACAATAGCCTTCTTAACTCTAGAGTTTATTATAACTATCATCTATCTATACCCTTAATACATAGCCCATTAAAATACCCACACTTAACACGCACCATTCACAACCCTAAACTCAAAACAGCATCAATTAAATCCCGAAAACAACAATTACACTATCCCTTATCCCTTAAAACAACACATTTACATAAATTATTAGGAAATTCGTTACTCCCCAAGGATATGGCGCACTTTATAAAATTCTTAACATCTTCTGTCTTCACGTAGATTAATATACCCTGGTAATTATAGAAGTTTTGACGAAGCGACAGCCTAGAATATTAATAATCTTAGCATGAATCACGCGTTTTTCAAAAACAAAAAAATATGCAGAAGTTCTATAAGCGCGAACGTTTAAAACAACCGCAAGTGCGGGTCATAGAATAGAAATATATTTTTTCTATTTTTGACCAGATAAATACAGTGTAGTATTATCTATCCTATTATTAATGAACTTACTAAACTTTACTCGGATTTGGAATTCAACTTGCAGTTGTTTTTACATCAAATCTTTCATACTTCTCTTTAGAATACAGAAAAATTATATCTTTTGTTTAAATTGTTTAGTACTGAAAATTGGCAGCGAAAAAGATTCAATTCTTAATTGTAAATCACTTATTTGACTATTTACTTCACTTATTTGACGTAACTTTGGAGTAGGTATTTTGACATGCATGTAAATTTAAATACACTGAGACCAAAAAAGATTGACAACAATGTTTTGAAACAAATGAAATGAACAAATTGCGCATAAGCGATAAAAGTATACTTTGAAGCGGCTCCTCAAGCCTGAAGACTTGTAAAATAGATGTTTTCATAACAGTAATTTTATTGTAAGGCTTCTGTTTTTTTTGTTTCATTGTGGCCCTATCAAGGCTACTCCTAATTTTATGGCTCATTTACATCGTTTGTTTAAGGCGTTTGGTTTTGCGTTCCTAATTCGGGTAGGGAGACAATGGCGGCATTTGGCCAAGGGCTTTTCTCTGAAATTAACGACAAAACTGTTTTCAGATTTATAAGTATAATTGAATTTGAGAACAACGGTGTATTTATAGAATTTAAATACAAATTAATTTGGCCAAGAAAATTAGTTTTAAGTTTTGCTTTCTTATATTTTTGAGAATTTCTATCAAATGTTACGATTTGAAATTACTTTTAATAATATCAATTTATAGTTTGATTAGAAAACTTTTGAATACTTAGTTTATTATGTTGAATAGATAGTTAAGTAATTTGATAAATAACAACCTAACACTATAAACCAACATAAAAACGAATGTTTGTGTGGATCTATAATTTTCACGTATTGAGAATAGCAAGATAGTAGGTATTTCAAGGGAATTATCTCTCAAATAAGCCAGAAAACACTGCACTGACGAAACGGCCTATCTCTGAACATAGGCGCCATAGAAATATGATTCTCTTTGTACAAATTCGACTGGTTCCTTGCTTTTGACAGGCGTTGCAGTTAACAGAATTACAATTGTGCTATACTGATGGCGGGTGGACACAGCCTGGAGGCTTTCAACACGTTATTGAGTTATGCTCCAACGTTTCCGAGCCGTCCACTTTAATTCTGTTACGTTTGATTTTAGAGATACGCGAGTGTGATGAAAAACGTGAGATTTTTTTGCGTAAGTAAATATTTTTTTATTAATGCTGGTTATGTTTTCAAATAGTTGATGCCAATTTATATTGGTGATTTATAAGTATTAAAATAGTTGGTGTCAATCATCAATATTGATTAGCACTAAGTATTAATATTTTTACGAGTCATTCATTCAAGTACAATAAAATTATAAAAAAATATATTACTAGCAAAGATTGAGTGCAGTTAGAAATACATTGCAAATTCATTTTTTTTGGGTAGGTACCAAAAATGAATTAAGATTTTTTATTTTATTGCGATAAAATTAGTTCATATACAAATAAATAAAATGATATGCCAAAATCAAAACACAATAATAAAACTCTTTTGTACGTACTAACAGTATTATAACACTGTTCTGAACTCGGGTCAAATAATCCGATTTAGTTACAACTTTTTTTATATAGGTATTCGATTCAATATACGCCAATATTGATTCTGGTAAATCCCTCCGGATATCCATATAGTTGGTATTGGCTAAAAATCCAGTGATTCCCCCAATCAGAGAGACTTTTGCTAACATAGAAATTTTCTATTTCGCTGGCTGGACGACAAATATACTGTATTGTTGGCGAAATTTCAGTGCAAAATATTTTTGTTCGTTTCCTTTGGGAGTTCTTTTTATTGGGGTGTGTTATATTGAAGGTGTTTCTGGATTATGTCAAGGGGGTGGGCAGAATATGTTGTTGGGGATACAAGTTTTTGTTAAGACTTAGATAATATTTAATTTATTTGTTTTTATATCTAGGTAGAATTTTGTGCTTTCTTACCAGAGAAAATATTCTATGGCTGATATTTTCTGATTTGCGTATATTACTATTAGCATTTTATATAATTCAATAAACTCATTATTTTCCATAAGTACATTTACTCATAAAACTATTTATTTTTATTCTATTTAATTAAAATTTACTTGTTATTTTTTTTATATACATAATATCGTCCCCGTAGGTGGAAAATTAAATAAGTCCGATTTTGGCGATTTTCACTTTTCCCTATTTTCAAAACACCTAAAACATGCCGCATATTTGAGCCTAACAAGCATTTTCGTATCTTATTCCGTTCCAAAATTATAGCCATTTTTGTCGGATAAATGGAATAATAAATATCTTCAGACAAACACTATTTTTTTAAGGAAAAATAAATAACTCAGTAAATAAATCAATAACTGTGGTCAATGATAAGTTGAATATCAAATAAATTAAATAACATGAGTTGTTGAATTTTTCCTCAACTTAAAAATTCTTTCACAAAACTAACTAAGTTCTAGGAAAACTAAATAACTCTATTTATTTAATTCTGCTATTCAGAATTGTGATTATAACGTACCTAATTTATAAATACTTGATGTTATCTACTTCTTCTACAACTAGATAATGATTAATTATAAGATGCTGGGCAAATAAAATTAAATAAATTAAGTTGTTTATGCCAATTGTGTTAATTATCCTTGAATTATATATTTAATTATATATTATCTTTAAAATGTTAATTGCCATAAAACGAAATGCACCTGAGGAAATTTATCATTATTTTTTTAAGAGAATTTGGCCGAAATATTGTCAGTACCATCTAGGCAATGACTGATCGAGAACGACGGTGACGACGGAGAACGCGGGGGTGAGCGCGTGCGGTTTGATGCATCGCATCATCATCATCATCAGTGGCCTTTAACATCTACGAAAGATGATTCAAACAGCAGCCGTGTCAGGTTATTTGGCTTTGGCACTTGCGCTGATGGCTAAGAAGGCCTATACGAGAGCGACAACGCCGGTCGCAACGTCCACGGGCCTTCGATGGACCCTCCCGCTGTCGAGAGTGACCCCTGGCGTCCGCGCTTACGTCTATCTGCTTGGACTTATAACCGGTCACTGCCACTCTCCATGTTGTTTTCCACTCAGCAAAGCTATAGTGGGTGAAGTGACCTGTCCACGGATGCTGCATCGCCTGGGACGCAATTAAGATAGTGCAGGCTTTCCCAAGACCTACACCACTCTCTCGGCGTCACCGACTGGCCCCACAAGAACGACAAGTCGTTACGTGCGGAGTCGGATTCGCTGCAGGTGCTTTCGGCTCCACCAACACCGGGTTTATTTCGAGTTGACCGTCTCTGTGGGGGAAGAGTTTGGATATTGGAAGGAAGGGATGGGAGAATAAGGGATACTAAAGTCACGGAAAAGACAGGATTGTGACTCTAGCAGCTCGAACAGTCCGGGGTCGCACACCCGTAGTGGCTTTAGTCAGTTAACGGAAAGATAACTGAAGAGTCCACCCTCTGTCGTGCGTTTTACTGTGTGATACGTGACCTTCAATTGCGTTGACGTCAGAGTGACCAATAATGGATTCGCGAGGTTTATTCAGCGACTCACAAATCGTTCTTGCATGGCTAAACACTGAGCTAACAAAACCTCAAGCTTATGTATTGAACAGAGTAAGTGTAGTTCGTCAAAATACCGCTGGAAGCAGTTGGCAATATGTCAATACACATGACAATCCTGCTGATCTCATTAGCCGAGGCGTCAACCCGAAAGAGCTGAGTAGCTGCGACATTTGGTGGAACGGCCCAAAGTTTCTGCAAAACAGTGAGTACGAGTTTCTGCTTACAGCTCACCTGCTAATTCACTCTCTGTGGAGCCCAGCTTAGCTCCTTCCAGCAACTTGGTATGCCAAAACCCCAATCCGCTTGACTATGTGTTCAAGCGCTTGTATAATTACTCTAACATAAATAAAATAGTTAGGCTATTAGCATTCATATTGCGATTTTTAAACAACATTAACAAATATAATACAAAAGCACATTGCAAAGTTCTGAGTTAGATAATGCATTAATGTCAATAATTAAACATGAACAAAATACATATTTTAAATCTGAAATTAAAGCAATAAGCAATAACAACAGCTTGAAAGGGAATCTGGCTGAGTTGCATCCCTTTCTTGACAATCGGAGTCTATTGCGCGTTGGTGGCAAACTGCATTATGCTGATATAGCTTATTCACAAAAACATCCTGTCATACTGCCCAGAGGCTCTTCAATTACTAGCTTGATTATAAGGTGTGAACATGAAAGGCTACTGCTCGCAGGGCCTAAGCTTTCACTCTCGCATCTTAATCAAAGGTTTTGGATTGTCAATGGCTTATTAGAAGTTAAGAAAGTAACTCACAAATGTATTGTATGTTTCAGATAAAAGGCCTTAGCAGCCAAGCAACTAATGGGCTCCTTGCCGGCTGCACGTGTAACAGCCGCCCATTTGAGAAGGTCGGCGTGGATTTCGCTGGGCCAATTGATGTGAAACTCTCTCGCGTAAGACAATCTTTAATTGGGAAAGGGTATATCTGTGTATGTTTCGCGACAAAAGCCGTTCACTTAGAACTCGCATCAGATTTGACCACGGAAACCTTCCTTGCGTGCTTGAGGAGATTTATCTCCAGACGAGGTTTGCCCACCGAAATTCACTGCGACAATGCAAGTATATTTAAATGTGCAAGGAGTCAATTAGTCGAGCTCTATAAGCTGCAAGCTTCTCAGAGCCACCAAATGCAGGTTCATTTACCGCCGAGCGTGGGATACAGTTTCACTTTATACCATGTTACTCACCTACATTTGGTGGGCTCTGGGAGGCGGCAATTAAGAGCACAAAGTTTCACTTAAAAATAATATTACAAAAAACTGTTCTAACTTATGAACAGCTTAATACTGTTTTAACTGAAATCAAAGCAGTGCTTACTTCTCCGCCACTCTTACCTTTATCTTTGAACTCCGATGATTATTGTTATTTGACACCTGGGGGGTTAGACAAGTGGCAAAACGCTAACGCTAACGCTAACGCTCAATGTATGGGAATGACATATAGCTAGTCGTACACGAATGTCATTCCCATACATTGAGCGTTAGCGTTAGCGTTAGCGTTTTGCCACTTGTCTAACCCCCCTGGTCACTTTATTATAGGTAGTGCTTTGTCAACGTATCCTCAAGGAAATGAATGTAACATTCCACAAAATAGACTTAAGTTTTGGCAACTATGTAATTCTTTAAAAAAATCCTTTTGGAAAGTGTGGTATCAATGTTATTTAAATTTATTACAAAACAGACCTAAATGGAAATATGCTAATTGTAATGTATAATTAAATAGTTTAGTAATTTTAAAGGAAGATAATCTTCCAATAATGTCATGGCCAATGGCTAGGGTTGTGAAATTATTTGATGGTCATGATAACAAGGTTAAGGCTGTAGAAGTAAGAACTCCTAATCATAAAACCCATGTACGGAGTATTCATAAAATATGTGTCTTACCCATAGATGATAATGAATAAATTTATGTGTTTTGATTTGATACAAATTTATATTTTTTAGTTCTAATACTTATTATTAGTTTTGCTCACTACTATGTCTTTTGAAATTAGGTCTCTGATTTTAGAGCCATAATGTTATTTTTTGAGTTCAAAAATTATTTTCTGTTTTGATTTGAAATAATACTTTAAGTTAACTTGTTTTCACTTGTTATAATTGGTGTAATTTTGTTTATTTTTTTAAGTTTGTAGCAAGATAAGTATCTAATTACAATACACTTTTCCTGATTTTATTGTACTTTTATATTTCTTCCTTACAGCTTTTATTTTATATGAGACCAATAATAGTTAAAAAAATATTAAAGTAGTAATAACGTACAGAACTACTAAATTTTACATTTAAAAATATTTCGAGTTTGATAAATTCAATAACTGCATTTATTTAACCAAATTTTACTCTACTAAATGTATTTAGCTCGTAGGAAAACTAAATAAATAGCCGAAATAAGTAGCTAATTGTAGTTACGTTACAAATAACAGTTGTGGCAAAATTAAACAACTTGATTTTTTATGTGTTATTTAGTTATAGTTAAATATAGAGTTCAGTTTGTTTAAACATAATGTATAAGGTAATCAGGTCCACAATATATAAAATTACCGACAGTAAAATTGTCTCACATTTTTTAACAAATGTACATTAACTGAAAAAAAACCACTAAATCGCGTTTATCTCAAAACTACAAAATCAGAGTTATTTAATTTTCCAACTACGGGGACGATATCTTGTCGTCTTTAATATAAAAAAATCTTTAATTAAATCTGTAGCATAATATTTTGTTCCCGGGTAGTTTTTAAGATTCTTGTTACTATTACTATTTTTAGAATATAATAATTCTGTAATTAATTTATTACTCATAATGTATAAAAAATCTTATTACATTAATGGATATCTCAAAAGAATTTTATGTAGGTAGTAAAAAAGTGAAATCAGAGTAGAATGTTCACTAATGAATTTTCTCATCCCAGAAAATTAATAGGCGTAAACACTCTTATTACACAGTGTAATTAATTCGTGGGTATAGTGGCTAAAAAATAATCTCTTCAATTACAATGTTAATGAAATGCTAAATGAAAATGAATTAAAAGAACCAAAAATACATTTGTGACGTCATCCGAGCCGTGTTGGATCTACCTAAGACCCAGAACTTCTCATTTAAAAGAAAAGGAATTAGACCCAGCAGTGGGCAAACGTTAATATTGCATTTATCAAGACTGATACAATATATATATATATATATGATTTTTTTATATTTAGCGCGAATTCAACAACTATTTTAATCTCAAACTAGATGACCCGATGTACTCCGTATTACCTACATGTATTCTAACTTTTTCTTACCGTTTAAACCTTCCTTCAGACCAGTCGTTCTTGAGTTTTAGAGAGACTAACGAACATCAATTAATTTTTATATATAAGATATAAAAATATTTAACAAGTCATTATTGCTATATCTAGTATTGTTAAATAAATGACCTGGGCAATTTACGAACTGTAACATATTTCAGGATTTAGAATCCTTTTTCTATTTAAAACTAAAAACGCATGTCCATTTTTATAACTGACCTACTACACTCAGTTGCTAAGAATATTTTTCTTGGCCGGTTTTTTGCCCATAACCTTAAAATAGCCAAGGTCACACAAATCGGTGTCAACAACCTTTTCGTCATCACTAATGACGAGTCCATGTGTATAGTTCTATACAAGAAATATTTACGTAAAGCCAGCGGACAAATTGAGACTAAGTCGTAACGAGGTCGAGTAAAGTAGGGTTACACAATGTTACTCATGCGGACGAATGAAATTTCTTTCACTCAGTCATTCATTCATTCGTTTGTATTTAGGGGTGGCAGATATTTGTTACAAGAAGGCGGAAATGTTTTTGACAGATTTTAAATTAAAATTTAATGTCATGCGAATATGTTCTACAAAGTTAGTATCCACATTTTTATAATTTATTATTTTTGATATTTGATTGAAATGTGAATAAAATAAAATAGTGGTTGCAACTGTACAAATTTCCCTGCAGTGGACCAACACAATTATAATAATAATTATGTAGCAATCGTTTTTACTTATGAAGACCCAGATGTATCTTTACGTAAATTATAAATAGGTACAAATTGTTAGTTGGTGTTTGTTTGTACAAATGTAATTGTTTTTTTTTTAGAATTGTTGAATTGAATTCAAAAATTAATTGACTCTGTATGAAATAAAATAAAATAATAATTTAGTTTACTGACATATAATTATCGACAGCCCTATACAATGTCATTCGCTCAGCGAAAGCGAAAGTCGTTACGCGGTCACGTCTCTATTTTGAGGGACATCATTTAAAATTCGAATGTGGTTTTATATATCACTATCCAACTCGAAGAGCCAGTAGGACATTTATTTTTTAATAAACCGGTTCTACCTAGATTGAGCTGGAAGCGAAAGTGATGTGATGTGAATGTTTTTAGAAGCCTTTTACTTTTTTCGTCGATCTTAAGCTTAGTGTACATTGCGACACTATACAACGTACACTGATTTAATTGTATACATCGAGCGCCTATCTGTGAATAAGAGCGTCCCTAATTGTGTTATTTATTGTGACAAGATAATAATGTCGCATTTTTTTTGGCTGCGTGATGTACCTACGAAAGAGTTTCCACGCTCCCGGAACGCAAAGGGTTTTTTTTCTATTTTTCGGATGGGAATTCATCAAATGACCCGTCCCGCCGTGGGTGGGGAATGGAGTTGTGTCTTCCTCAGCCCTTTGTATTCCGGGGGCGCGGTACCTCTTTCGAACGTCCCGCAGCCCCGGCAGGAACGCATGTGGCTAAGGAAGGAACATGGATGGGTTTCAGTCAGTAAGAGTCTGACACTCCCTCCCGCCCCAACTACGCAGGAGGAGTCATTTGATGAATTCCCATCCGAGAAAAAGACTTGACATTTTATTTGTATTACAATATCTCAGCTTAAACTTAGCTTAAGAAAGAAAGTAGTTATATTTCGTTCACTTGTGATATAATATTGTTATGTCATAAACATTACAAACTGTGAGCTGAGTACGTAAATAGATTGATTAATCAAACGGCTGACTTAACCAATAATGTAGGAGGCGTGGGAAGCGTGTATTGAATTTGTTCTAATAATCTTTTTCTTATCGTGGCTAAGTAACAACCGCACGGATCGATCGATCAAAGGTTAAGCTACGCTTGGCACGGCACAGACCGACGTCTGTGGATGGGTGACTATATCATAGCGAACTCCTCCGTGTCTCGGAAAGCACGTTAAGCTGTTGGTTCCGGCTGTCATTTGTGGATCTTTGACAGTCGTTACGGGTAGTCAGAAGCCAAAAAAATCTGACAACCAGTCTTACCATGAGGTATCGTGATACCCGGTAACTGGGTTGTGGAGGTCAGATAGGCAATCGCTCCATGTAAAATACTGGTACTCAGCTGCATCTGAGTAAGACTGGAAGCTGACCCCAATATAGTTGGGAAAAGGCTAGGCAGATGATGAATCTTTTTTGTATCGTGTGGTCTGTAGGTCATACTAACCTAACAAGCCCTCGTGTCAAAGATCAGAAAAATCTCAGTCCAAGGCCAATCTCAAAAGGATTGTTTTTTATTGCCATTTTAATAAATTATACTTAGATGATGATTTTACAACCTCCATGAGAGAACTAAGACATTATTATGAACAATAGAATGTAATGTCAGTGTATAACTAAACACTAATTATTATGTAGTGTTAAAGTGTGAATAAAGTAATTATAATTGTAGTCCATAATTACTTAGTTTGTAATACAGGTAGATCTGAAAAGGCTCACTTAAGAATAGAGTTAAAACATTTTTATTAAAAAAAATACAACATTCAATAAATAAAAATATTGAACCAGCTATTTCCCGCGGTTTCAAGTACCAGGATAAATGCTGTGGCCTTCCCCAAGTTTCTATCTATTTCCATACCAAATTTCATCTAAATCGGTGTTCCCGTTAAAGCGTATTAGATAGACATACAGACAGAATTACTTACGCATCCTAATCCTAACTTATATTAAAAAAAAAACGAAAGTTTTTTAGTTTGCTACGCATTTACTGAAAAAGTGCTGAATGGATTTCTATGAAATTTTTATGGATATACATAATATTATGTGACCCGGGAGACGGTTGTAGGCTTTTTATCCGGGTGCGTGAACTAGTTCTCTCGCGGGAAAAAGCTTAGTTTATAATATTAGTAGGTAGGTACCTACCTAAGGATTTTTAAGACAAGACCTTCTGTTTATAACCTTTACGGTGGATAACAAATTGACGCAATAGTGATGCGACATCGACGTAACTTTGACGCAACACGACACGTAATGATTCTCCATAATCGAGTATCTTGATCTAATTGTCATGAGGAGGAAGCGTACATGTGGGCTAGATGCTACCGATATCAGTAAGTACTGTGAAGCCGTGAGATCTAGCTCTGAGTGGCTCTTTCCTTCGGTGTCGTAAGCGGTGATCAAAGGATTATACGCGAACCAAATATCTGGTACTTAATTGTTATTCATGTTTATGTAAATATAGTAAAATGTAGTATTTAACTTTTGTTTGTAGTAAAAGCTTAGCTAAGAAAGCCAAGCTTAAAATATCGTTATCTAGAATTCCGAATAATAAATACAAAAACCTTATGAAAAATCATTGTTATTAATAATTTGTCTAAATTGGGATCAATCTCACAACACGTAACCAAAATAACAGTCGTTCAAGTGTGTTTATACCATTATTATTTAATTATGTTTTTATATTTAAATTACATGATTAATTTCTACATAACCGGTGAAAATTATACGAGTCCAACTTTGAAGGTGCATATTAAACACCAACCCGTTATTTTCAACTTTGACAAAATATGGAAGTCGTGTTTGTGCTTGCGGAAACATACGCAATGGTAGCGTCCACGCGTGTTACCGTTTTCATTTTATTTGATTAATATTTTATTATTTTATTTTCAAAATCTACTAAAATCAGTAACTTATCCCACATTATTCTGGGTTTAGAGAGATGAACCTCTTAATGATTTGTATCGTGTCACTGATGAATATTTTCGATGCCCAAGCTTCAAATTCAGTTATCGAATTATAGGCTTTTTTATATAGCTTCTATCTACATTGGTTAACTGACAGTTTAATACATTGCTTTTTGTCATTGTGGTTCAAAGATTGACTAAGTTAGAAGTTAAAGTTGT
Organism: Pyrrhia umbra; assembly: GCA_963891755.1. Classification (NCBI taxonomy): domain Eukaryota; kingdom Metazoa; phylum Arthropoda; class Insecta; order Lepidoptera; family Noctuidae; genus Pyrrhia; species Pyrrhia umbra. The sequence goes on from OY982935.1 coordinate 8,027,260, forward strand.
TTCATAAGAAAAGCAACAGATTAAAATCTTCTCAGATAAAATTCGAAAAAAATCCATTTACACGGTCGGGCCTGTTTGAAATCTATCCCTCTATATTTCCAAACAAAGCTTAAGGCGAAGTTAGAAATTTTCCAAACTCAAACGTGAAGTTGTGTTCACTTGAGTAAATAAAGGTATATGTGTTACCTCACTTAAGACTGAGTTCGCTGTAAGTTTATAAACATACTCTTATCTTGGCTACTGTGTATGTGTGCGTAACCTTTATTTCTAGAGTTAATTTAAAATTATGAGTGACGGGAATAGATGAGATAATTCTTTGGAGTTAAAAAAATATGTCCTGGAAAAATATTGATTTAATTTACTTTTTTCTTTTTCGATTCTCAGTGATTGTTACTTTTTTAAGCTTTTGGCTTTTTGCCTTTAATCAGACTCAAAAAAAACATAGATTTTAATATTAGTAATATTAACTTTTACACTATTTCATTGCTTGAAGAATATAATGATTGAATTTATACTTCAATGACTTAAATTGACTCGTGTATCGAAGGACTCACACAAGGAGTGTAATTTATAAAACATATAACAGCGAGAAAAAAAGTGTAGTCTCTAAAACTTAAAAAAAAACTTCTTATATTTGAAGAAAAATTGCCAGATAACATAATAAATAATTAACAATACCCAATTCTCGGTATTACACTACAAAGCAACCATAAACCTAATCTGTAAGTAAATGTTTGCGGATATCAAAGAAGCCGTTATCAGCGGTTTGTCTTAACCAAAGAGTTTGTCATAAAACACTTGTACTCACAACTGTGTCAATTTACTTATGAAATAAGATCGGAACTCATTTACCTGCACATAAAAAAAATAAAAAAATAAATAAAATTATGTATCGAACGGTGAACAAAAACTGGACTTAAAAGTCTGTAATTGCCATTCCCCCAAGCAAGTGTAATGATAAGCTCATGCCTTCTTTGTATAACATGTCAGGAGGCATTAGAAATGGGACAATAAATAGGCCAATGATGACAACATCTTGTCTCATTATACATCTGCCTTTATTTGCATCCAAATTTGACAGACCCACTCTGTCACCTGGGAAATTGTGGAACCAGGATAGAGATTTTCACATTTGATGATTATTTTCAGAAACTTTATTTCATCTATACTTATAATAAATCTGTAGAGAGGTCAATTCTGTACATGACATATATTTTCAAAATAACTATCAGGGGGTGATTAGGGATCGATACTGATGCCAAAAATGCAATCAGTAAATTTTTTGTCTGTCTGTCTGTATAAACTCTATAGAAACAAAAACTACTCGACGGATTTTAACGAAACTTGGTACAATTATTTGTCATACTCCTGAGATGGTTATAGTATACTTTTCATCACGCTACAATCAATAGGAGCAGAGCAGTGAAGGGAAATGTTGTCATTTTCTTTAAACGCGCTAATCTCAGGAACCGCTGGTCCGATTTAAATAATTCTTTCAGTATTAGATAGTCCATTTATCGAGGAAGGCTTTAGGCTATATATCATCACGCTAAGATCAATAGGAGCGGAGCACCACTTTTCCACGCGGACGAAGTTGCTGGCAGAAGCTAGTTTACAATAAGATAAGAAAAAAAAGACAAACTCTTTTTGCTGCTTATTCAAACGATTTTGAGTTCTATTCCGTACAGTTACGGGTGGTGTTGAAACCAAAATAATGTTTACAATAACAAATATATTCTGCATTTTTGTCATGTCGCCTTAGCAATAGAGCTTAAAATAACTTGAACTCACAGCAAATAGGTGCGTTTAAATTTCTAATCCTTACTAATATTATTATAAATGCGAAAGTAACTCTGTCTGTTTGTCTGTCGCGGTTTCACGCCAAAACTACTGAACAGATTTAAATGAAATATGGTACACAGATAGTCTAGATCCTGAGAAAGGATATAGGCTTTTTACTCGGGCTCGCGGAGCAGTTCCCTCGGGATGCGGGTAAAACCGCGGTAAACAGCTAGTCTTATTATAAATGGAGTATAGAGTAATACTACTGTCGTAATTTTTAAGACTGAGGAACCAAATAATCTATATTTACCTGTTGACAATTACCTAATGTGCGAGTGAGACATCCGATAAATGATTTATGGCCCTTTCTGTCACTTGGAAACGACTAGTTTAACTAATGTTAGCATCTTAACACATTCTGAAGTCACGGGAAGTAATAAACAATTGGGTTTACTTCGCAATAGTTATTGTTACTCAACAGTAATGGGCCGTTAACTACAGTTAATAAACCTATTAACGGTTAAACGGTTGGAGACTAAACTCATAAGAATGATAAATTTACTAGAACATGTCGTTGTCCAAATTATAGGGCACACTGCAGTTTGAGGCATCTCAATGGAATATTCTAAATAATTAAATTAAATTGTCGCTTCAATTTACTAAAAAAATAGGTAATCAGAATCATTATTCGACAAATTATGCCAAAGTCATTTTTTGTCGCTGGAAAGTTAAGGAAACGATGTTTTTTTTCATGTGATATTAATTTTTGATTTCCTTTATGTGAAATCTATTAAGCAACTTACAAAAAGCGAGGGTATTGGGTTTATAATCTTGTTAGATTATTAACAGTGGGCCTAGACTATCACACTATAGTACATGTAATGTTAATGTAAGCTGTTTTTGTATGGGTGTGTTTCTCATACTGACTAACTTTGAATGCTACAAATTGTTCTATTTACATTTAAAACAACTCTTTTACCTTAGAAAAGTTATATTTTGGATTAAAACATTACGTACATTAACATTACAATTACATTTGTTTGTTCATGCTAGAACAACTGGAATCAAATTTTATTATATCTCATCTGAACATATAAATACTGCTAAGCGGCAGAAATGGGTATGGTGATAGTTCCGATACAGGCAGTTTGCTTTATGAGTAACACTGTTATTAAAATGCGATAAGCAAAATTGTTTACTAAAACAGAAGCCTTATAAGATCAGAAATCACGGAAATCCATAAAAGGTCCAATGATTTGCATACGTATTCGCAATCCCATAGACGTCACCACACCATATATACGGACAAACGGCTTGACAATGTACACGCGTTAACAAAATACAATCAGATAACAAAATTAGTCCAACAGCGTGTCATATCAGTTGGAATACAATGCGAGCACATAAATTATTCAAGCCAGTTCCTTCATAAGCCCGCGACAAAGTTCATGCAACCTGTTTTGATTGAGCACACTCGGTTCTGTGTTTGCACACCGTGTTTGTTGCGTAACGTTAGGGGTAGTTTTCGAATGGTATAAGCATATGTGCTTTTGAATAGAAACATCTGTGTTTTGAAGACACTTTTGCTGTCTATTTTTAAGTGAATGTCTTTTTTCTCTCAATTCGTTTTCAGTTGTCACAAATTGAAAGAATCATTACATTATCTTTCTGTGCAGGAAGTTGGGTTAAAAATTCGAATTTGGATTTTCAGAAGTCTAAACGAGTAGATTCGTAGCTATTTAAATTACATTACTAATTATAAAGCTTATTAAAGGTTTATGGGTTCATAGAATTTTTAATATCCTGATTATTCCATTTAACAAGTTAGGTACTTGTTTTTAAAAAAAAGGTTTTTTGTTTCTTCGTAAAAAATATATTATTCAATTTAACTTACGAGGTTGACTCGAAAACATCAAGATCTAAATGATTAGAGTATAAAGAACCCTTGAGTACGAGTCGGTCTCGTACACAAATCATTCCTTGCTATCTCACAAGGTATAATACCTACTATGATACTTTTAATTTATTTATAATCAGTCTATTTAATTAACTGCTGAGTAAAGTTCTATTCTCACAATTAGAGAAGGCGTGAGCAGTGGTCACCATTTATGCTTGCGCAGGACTAGCGATTTCAGGCCTCTTAGTCCAAGTTTCCTCACAGAGTTTTGGCCTTTCGTCTTTTCATATATAATAATTAAACGATTTTCAAGTATTATCAGTACTTTGTAGTAGTACACTTAATTGTGTCATTTAATATAACAGAAGGAAGCGGATGCAGCTATGCATCCGCTTCCAAGAAATTCTAAGGCAGATAAATTATTACATGTTTCATTTAAACCGTTCATTACTAAATCCAACCTTCATTTAAATCAGAGAAATACATGTTTTTAATTTAGAATATAGTGAGAAGCAATAATGCTAGTAGCTTAATTATTTTGCTATAAATATATATAATTATTATTATGCTACTAGCATCCTTATTACGTATCAGAAGTCAATTATTTTTATAATTGTTATCACTTAATAGAATCTTCATGTGAAAGCATTATGAAACCAACGATTAGTACCTATATTAAATGTTTCTTTATCTTTTTGATAAACGGAAGAAAAATATACATGCAACTCTCATCTTTGTCCTTAGTCACAATTTTTAGTTTAGCAGTAACTTTGAAACTTTTTAGAAATCTATTTATGGATTTCAAGGAAATAAAACAAAAACTCTTCAAATTAGTTGTAACATAGAAATAACGAGTTTCCTACTAATATTATAAATGCGAAAGTTTGTGAGGATGTATGTTTGTTACTCTTTCACGCAAAAACTACTGAATAGATCTGAATAAAATTTGCTATACACATAGTTTATAATCTGGATATACACATTAGATACTTTTTATCTGGGCATCTGTACTCAATTCTCAGTCAAAGCAGATGAAGTCGCGGCCATGAGATAGTATAAAGCATTCGTATTCAGCCTCCTTCATTTAGACAAGATATCAAATTCTTAATTAATTAGGTAAAGGCTAGACAGATGGATAAATATTCGCTAGTACTTTTTATTATAGATACATTACTCCTTACCCATTCTCAGACCTTAGTCCACATTCTCAGATTATCAATTTCATAATAAACACGTATTGCAGAACATTAAAGTGAGCTAATAACAGCAACACAGTGTACCAGCTGGAAAACGCAGGATGCACCGCCTCGCAGGTCGTTAACCCCGGTTCACGGTAGTTTGAGCCAGTTCAAGCCGGTTCATGCGGTCAGGGTTGAAGTTTCAGATGTTTGCGCATAATGTTAAGTTGTTTCCGTGAGGATTTTAGGGTTTATATTCTACTTAATTGTATTATTTTATTTCAGAGACGATTATGTAGGTACTTATATAAAAATCTTATTTCAATTTACTGGAATCTCCCACGAGTACCTATATAAAACGGATTGAATAAAAACCTACTCATATGGTTAGTTGGTTGAAAACACACTGTAAAAATATTGCCGTCGTGCTACCATTTTGAAAGCAATTCGTAAAGATCAGTTTATTTAAGATTTAGAAAAAAAAATGAAATAGACTCATTTTAAATTGAAGATTTGCCGGTTAATTAATATGTTACATAATATATTTGACAATATGTTTACGCATATAAGAAAAATTGCGGCTTCCCGCAGTTTTACTCGAATTCCGAGGAAATAACTTCTCCCCAATAAAAACTATTCTTCCAAATCTTTCATTCCCCATGTTTCCATCTATCTCCATATCAAATTTTATCTAAATTAGTTCCGGAGTTTTCTCGCGAAAGCTTTTTGCGGGCTCCTATACAAAAAACGCGATTTTTTGCCGTTTTTAGAGATAATGGTACGGACCCTTCGTGCGCGAGTCCGACTCGCACTTGGCCGGTTTTTTTTATAGACAGTAAGTAATCGTTTTTTCATCATATGGTTAAATTGAAATCAATCTATATGAATTGCGTTACTATGATTGAATCCACTTCAATCATAATAACGCAGCATTGACTGTATCCCATTTCACTTGAACACTTCATTAATTTGAGTTTTATCTTCAGAGAATTTAATTAATAAAGTAAAAGTGATTGCTAATAAATACATGTTCTTTGTCAATTAATATTTATATCACGACTGAATAAGCAATTAAATATATACTTGTTTATATCAAAAAGCACTTTTTTAATATTAGTTAATTAAAAGACGTCTTGACTAACTTTTGAGCATAATCCTACTAATAATATTAATAAAATGTATGTCTGTTACTCTATAACGCAAGAACTACCTAATAGATTTAGATGAAGTTATGCGGGTAAAACCGCGAAAAACAGTTAGTATATTTTAATATATTTTTTTAAATTGACGATATGAAATGTTGAAAAAATCCACCTGGAAAGGGAATTGCTTATTACCCCAATACGATTAGGTATCCCTACTTAAAGGGCGCTAAAACGGTACTATGTCCTACTTTTAGTTATTTTACTATATCTTTCCTCTAATTAAACTCCAGAACCATACTATGCTATTAATAGATCTTGTTGCATGCCACAGGAGAACAACTCTATCAATTACAGCCTAACTAATACCAATTACAAATACATTTTACCTAACTACCAGTCCAATTAATACTAGAGCTTAAGTAAAGCTTTCTGACGGCAAAATAATAAACAATACTTAAGATATTTGGGTCGAATCGAGCGATTACGTGCGGACCAGGTGGGTAAGACAATTGCGTTGCGAAATATATGCTGGTGAGAGGTTCCGTGGCTGGCGGAAGGCGGCAAGGACTATTCATGGAAAATCTATGAAACACTAAGCCTAATCCAGGCTAAAATGAAAATAATCTGAATATCCTACAGTATAAATATGTATGACTGTACGTGTGAGGATGTCTTTATGTATGGTACTCCCTCCCGCAAAAACTGCTGGAGAGATTTGAATGAAATTTTGTACACATAATAATATACTGACTTTATAACTTGGATTACCACATAGGATACTTTTAATCTGGTTGCGCAAGCAGTGCTCTCAGGACTATAAACTTTCTTATAAGATTAATAGAACGATTTTTGAACCCTTCTTCTGGGAAAAATTGGCGTTCCTCATTAAGTTTGTATTCATATTGGTGACATAAATATTAGTAAATAACTCGTATTCATTGCTGCTTTTTAGTGCAAAATGTTTTACATAAATATATTTGTATTGAATTAAAACTACCCTTTGAAATGTATGTATGTATGGGAATGTGGCGTCGAGGAATAATTCTTCATTCCAAGACATTTCAAAGCATACTTTGCCAGGAGAAAAAATATTATGATGTATGAAACATAAAAGCTCTATTTAAAGTATGTTCTCGTACTAGGTATTTTATGATAAATTAATTCCAAAATAGTCATCAGCCTAATATATTCTCCCACTGCTGGGCACAGGCCTCTTCTCATACAGAGAAGGCATGAGCATTGATCACCACACTTGCTTAAGGCGGATTGGTGATTTCAGACTTTTTAAGTCCAGGTTTCCTCACGATGTTTTCCTTCACCGTTCGTCAGTGACGTCTAAGATATGCTTAGAAAGTACATAATATGACTTCAGAAAAGTCACATTGGTCCCTTCCAGGTTTCGTACCAGCACACTCGTACACGAGAGGCGGGTGCCTTAACCGCTAGGCCACCACTCATTCAATTCAAACAATGTTCCTTTAGAAAACTAAAAGTACGTAGGTACGTACGTATTGTACCTACATAGAACTGAAGACAATTACGAAATATTTAACTTTGAGAGAATAGGTACCTATTGTTGATAACAATAGACAAACTAAACTAGCAAAGTTCCAACAAGTTTTGCTAATCATTGTGGTGTCGGTGCTAAAACAAAGGGATGAAACTCATTCATCTTTTATGTTAGTTCAGAATATTTTCATAAAGATAAAGATAAAAGAAAATGCTGAGTAAGTAGTCTTTTACTCGGTAGGTATCGTTATTTAGTAAAAATAATTCAATACATAGAATTCTGAAATTTATACTAGGGCAAGGGAAGTTTTATCCGTATTTTTTTTTATTTTTGGTCGGTCATCACCCTCTTGCTAATCTTGGGCATATTGTCGATGAAACAATGGATACTGTTTTATAATACACGTGCTGACCGAACGGCGTTCAGGCGACGTATAATCTGCTTATCCTAAACTGTATAGGGACGAAGCGAAGAAAAGAGGTATCCTTTGCAAGATGCCTCTGCGGGATGTTCGAAAGAGTGACCGTGCCCTCAGAAAAAAATGGCTGAGGAAGGAACACGGATGGGTTTCAGTCAGTAAGGTTCTGACACTCTCTCACGCCCCAACCACAGCGTGAGGAGTTATTTGAGGATTTCCCGATAACCGAAAGAAAAAAACAATTGGGAATATGAATTTCTAGAGGGACTTAGACCAAATGTTTCCAACGGAATCCTAAAACTTCCGCTGTGTATCTATTCGCCCCCCTGTTCCTCTGCAGGGTTTACCTTTTGAACAGTAATAGCTGGCCTAGTACTGGGGTGGAAATTTAGAATTCAATTTCGAAAAAAAAACGCATTTTCTGCACATTTGTCTCCTGATAACGCATTAAACAGGAGACAAGGTTCGAGAAGACATGTTTTTCTATCCCCCTAGGTACTAGGTTTTCTGGAATACCTTATCCTTTAACAAGCTAAACGTATTTTAATGAACTAATTCTTTAGTTTGTATCAACTAATTTAGAAGCTATTGCAAGAGTATGACGTTTTGATAACGTTTAAAGCTTGTATTAAATGAGTCGGAGACTCCGTGTGTTTAGTTTAAATTGTTTCAATAAACTTTATCGTCAAATACACTACAAAACTCAATGTATTAATTCTAGCTTTAATTCCAGGCATAAACCGCGAAGGCTGTGTTTAACCACAAACTAAGCCTTGTACACATTATTGACAATATAACTCTTAAATTATTGTGTATTTAGATAATAATATACCTGAGTAAATTTCAGTTTATCAACAAATATACCATAAAAAGGATGGGTCTGTTTATTGCATTCTACAGGACTGACCAAAAGGATTGCTGTGGCCCTGGAACGCAAAGGGTAATTTTAAGAACACGGATTGGTTTTAGTCAGTAAGAATCGAACACCCGATCCACTTAGCCAGGGTCATTTAATGATTTCTGATCCATAGTAAGGGTATGTAGTATACGCTTGTACATACTAACAATTGTGATCCATAGAAAGAGTCTACGCTCATACATACCAACAACAACATTATATAGTTTTATAAAGTTCACTACTTTTCACGATAGAAAAACCAACAAGGATCTTTAAATTATTCATTTGCTTCGTCCGCACATAATCCTGCAGATTCGGTATGAATTTACTAAATTCCAATAAAAAAAACGTTTCTAGTAAGTCCACGTCTCAAACGTACATTCTAATGGTTAATAACCTTAATGAACCCGTCATCTTGATAGAACGCACATAAATTACATGCGATGACAATGTTTTAGTACGACGGTCACCATACATGATTAATATTATAATAGTGGATGGGTGCCGCTAGAATGATCTAGTTTGGGACTTCGCTTTTAAAGATCCGAAGATATGAATATGAGTTCTATAATTACGTCATATACGTCTGAAAACGTGGTACTAATAGTTTATAATCTGGATGAATAGTTAGGATATTTTTATCCGGGTGCTTGAAATACTTCCCTTAGGATATGGGTGCTGAGGCTGCGGGATATTCGAAAGAGTTAACGCGCCCCCGAAACGCAGAGGGTATAGGAAGGGACATGGATGGGTTTTAGTTAGTAAGAGTAAGGCACTCCAACCCATGGCGGGAGGAGTCATTTGATGATTTCCCATCCTAAAGGATATGAGTGAAATCACAGGAAACAGCTTATTTAAATAAATTACTAATTTTGTTATAACGTGAGCTGGATCTGCCAACAAACTGCTATGCAGTTTGGCAGACGTGGGGATATTAGTGAACCTGTATTGTTCAAGTGAATAAACACTTTTCTTTCTTTCTCTCTTTCTTTCTACGGATTTTCAATGATTTTTTTTTTCTCATATCATCCATCAGTGATTCTAAAATTTTGGTAACACAAAGATTTGAACTCGACTCTGGTTCATTACTCCCCAGTCTAGGCACGTCTTTCTTATTATAATTCTGGACCCAACAAAAGCGTCCTTTTATCGCATCATCTAATATAACGTAAGATAAATTATCCATCTGTTTATAAGTAATAGTATTACTGTGACGGATACAAATAGTAGCCCGCTACAAAGAAGCGGACGATGCATCAACTTGACGCAATGCAATTATTGAAAACTACCATTAATTTTGTATTGTATTCGTAAGGGCGACTTTAGTATTTTGTGTAAGCTAAGTAAGTGTTAATGCATAGCTTACTTGTAGCTAAGTAAGCCGTGCACATCGATGGATTAGCAAGGTTAAGCTGCGCTAGCCACCAGTCAGTCCATGGATGGGTTCTGGTCGGTCCTGTGCCTACTCCCTCCCTGGTCATGTCGGATTGACGCGATGACGTCCCATTGGATTCCAAGAATGAGGGAATAGAGGGTCCACTTTTATCTTCACTCTCTCAAAACCCACATATCTCTCTCTACCTTGAAATGGAAACCAGGTTCCCAGGTTCATAAGACCAATCAGGTGGGCAGACTCATGAGGTCTTTCAACTATAGGCTTGTTCAAAAATAGGAACGTGTTAATGTACGTATGTTAGCTTCGGTAGCTACACCCAGGTGTGGTCGGGTCATGCGCAGTGACCACGCATAAACAAAGCATTTCGTTCTCAATACCGATAAGCCACGGTTATCTTTAAACAACCAATGTAAATGTGTTGTTTGGTATGTTGTGAAATAAGTGTACTTTGTCGCTTGCTACAAGATTTTTCTGTTATATATGTAGGTCCTTTACCCATTTCTATATAGGGAGATAATACATACACACATATAAACTACACCTTTAGCATTTCCATCGTTATTTTTTGTGCAAGAGTGACCAATGTCATTAAAAACTATCTACTTAGGAAATCTGATTCGAGATGTCCCTACCCGGCCCACGGTGGTAGGAGTCATTTGATGTTCCCATCCGAAAATAATAATAACATAAATATTTAGTGCTAATTGCACTCTCTATTCTCTGACTCTAATTGTCCGATGATGTAACAATCATACACGACTGAGAAGAGAACCCTAGACAGAAGACATTACATGGTCGTTGGGAAAACGGTCTTGCATAAATGAAATGTAATCGCCAAAGGCATCTAAACTCCGCAGATTTCTAGATCCAATCAGCTGTTAGGGAGCTACTTAATCATAATCCCCTCTGACATTATACAGCATGTTTAACATCAGCAAAACATTACAGTGCCAATAAAAAAATAAACAAAGAGTGCATTTAGCGCAAGGCTGTGAAACCGGCACGGAAACGCACGATTACCTCCGAAGTTGTTCGTATGGCGTGCCGGGCCGTTTGCGTATGTTAGCCGATGTTAACATATATTTAGGTACTTAGTTGCATAGGTATATAGAGATTAAGTTTACCTATGTCATTAAGTAACTATATATCAGGTCAAAAATATCCAGATTAAAATCCAATTTTTTATCATAATGTTTGTTGTGTTTAATCATCATCGGCTTATGTACTATGCCACTGTTGGGTAAAGGCCTCTTCTCATATAGAGAAGGCATAAGCATTGCTTAAGACGAATTGGCGATTTCAGAACTTTTTCCAGGTTTAAGCACAATGTTTGCCTTCACTGTTAATCAGTGGTGTCTAACACTTTGAAAGTAGGTACTTAAATTAATTAAACAGTCACAATGGTATTTCCCAGGTTTCGATCTCACACACTCGTACACGAGATGCCCTAACCACAAGGTCACCACAACATAAGGTTCTTTGTGTTAACTAATATGGAATTAATTATTACTAATATGTTAATGGAATCAATAGATTTTCAAGGCCAAGATCATCGACTGATGGTTTCGTAATCGGCCCGTTAAACGAAAAGGTTAATCGGGCCGTTATCATGTCGGTGAACTTGGTCCTTAGAACATCATTCAAATTCATCAAAAACTGCGATAATATTGTATAGTATTTCCTTATTTATTGTCGTAATTCTGGCCAAAGGCCTCATCCCATACAGATAAGGCACGAGCATTGATCATCACAAGCCAGGTTAAGCAGTCGACAACCTTCTAAGTTGACCTGCGAGATGCCATACTAAAAGAAAAAACATTAATCATAACGTTTACTGAGATTGGATTGGCGATTGGTAGTTTTCCACCAACTTCTGAACCTCCAGGATTTAGATGGAGTACAGAACATTTCAACCCTCATTCAGTGATACCAACACAATACTGAATCAACAAAATGAAAGTGAATTCATTGTAAAAATAAAATTCTACTGCTATTATCTTTTCATCTAAGTATTTGTGAGTGTAAATACCAACAATACAAAAGAAAGTTAAGTAATGATGACCAGCAAAAACTATTTCTAGACTCATTCAATAGAATCTACTCACATTAGATACGAAAATCAACTATGCGGCTATTATTTTCTATGAAATCAGCGTTGACATTTAAATTATTAGGTAGGTAGTATCAAATTATAGCGTGACTCATGTAGTCTAGTTTTTAGAAAACAAATAATATAAATTCATAACTATGTTCGGCAAAGGGATGGGCAGAGATGTACCTATTATAAGTCCAAATATCACCCGTTAGATGCTCGACCAGCAGAATAAGAACGAATATATTAATGCCATGTTTTCTGAGAATACAGTCATTAAAGTTAAGCATTTGCATATTAGGGAGAAGAAGGAGAAGTATCATTTTAGAAACTTATTCAGCGTGTCTATCAAAATGTATCGGAGATACAATTCTGCCTTTAATTGCTGTGAAAAAACAAGCAGGAACATAGTATAAAAAACTAAAATGTCATTTTGTAACTGTTTGCAGATGAGAGGAGATGAGAGGTGGCGAGCATATCGACCATCAACGGAGCAAAATTTAGACCCTGAAATGCTACTGAAAAAAAAACGAACAAACCAGTTGGACCCTTTTGTTCAACCTGAGAACTTACCCCATTAGACCCCATGCTTATCATTCGCACTTAGTATCACGGCAAAACCAACATAAGGCAGTTTGCTATAGCAATCAGAGAATGGTATTTGTTAAAACAATTTGTCTGTTATTTTTAAACAAAAGTATTTTCTCACGGTGTAATTACATTTATCTTATCAGTTGTCTTGACTATTATTTTTACTTAGTTTAGACTAGCTTTAGCAAAGCAGTTCCAGCCATAGCTCAATAAACGGTGACATGTGATTTAGGTACATAGATCTGTCTAGATAAAACTATAACTCCACTTCGTATTAACGATTTTGGGACCCATTTTTGACGAAAGATGTGGTGTTAAAAATTGTAAAATGCAAAACAGCGTTTAATATTACTTAATATTATTGTTGATGATTATTTTATCGGTGCATTACATCGTTAAAATATTTGCCAATATGATTTAAACTTTAGGACAAGTTATAAAGAACCTAGAACAATCAGCACCTCCATCTTCCAATCCGGCAAACATTTTCAAAGTCAGTTAAAGTTTTTTAATAGATTTTGCTCTCCATCCTCCATCTCCATCTTGTGCAGATAGACCTGAAAGGTCTATATAGATGGAGGTGGGATGAAGGACAAACCTTATGACGAAAGCAGGTCTAAACTTAAAAAAAATATTGCTTTTTTTCCTTAAAAATACAAACATAGCCTGTGTTGATAAACAAAATGATACCAACATGTTTTCTAACAACCGATGACATCATTGGGTTTTCCACCAACCAACAAACTGATTATGGGTTGCTATAACCTTCCCCGGTTAACCATGCACAGTTCCCGCGATTGTGAATGTAAGACATCTGGTCAGTGAAGGGCGGAAGCGAGGAGTTTAGTTTCATGGCTTGCCTTGTCTATAACTATGTTAGTTATTGCGCACACGCATTCGAACTTTAGGTATCGTAGTTATGGGTATGTGAAACTAGTATAACAGCCGTTTGCACCAAACTTTTTATCTATATCTATCTATCTATACTTATAATAAATCTGTAGAGAGGTCAATTCTGTACATGAAATATATTTCCAAAATAACTATCAGGGGGTGATTAGGGATCGATACTGATGCCAAAAATGCAATCAGTAAAATTTTTGTCTGTCTGTCTGTCTGTCTGTCTGTCTGTATAAACTCTATAGAAACAAAAACTACTCGACGGATTTTAACGAAACTTGGTACAATTATTTGTCATACTCCTGAGATGGTTATAGTATACTTTTCATCACGCTACAATCAATAGGAGCAGAGCAGTGAAGGGAAATGTTGTCATTTTGTTTATACGCGATAATCTCAGGAACCGCTGGTCCGATTTGGAAAATTCTTTCAGTGTTAGATAGTCCATTTATCGAGGAAGGCTATAGGCTATATATCATCACGCTAAGACCAAAAGGAGCGGAGCACCACTATTCCACGCGGACGAAGTCGCTGGCAGAAGCTAGTCTATGCTAATATTATAAAGAGGAAAGATTTGTTTGTTAGTTTGGAGGGTTTTAACTCAAAAACTACCGGGCTATTGGGCCGATTTTGAAATTCTTTCACCGTTAGAAAGGTACATCTTTACGAAGTGTCATAGGCTATATTTATTTCCAGAAATAATTAGGGATCCCTACTATAACTTGAATAATGTAATCCAAGGTGTAAAAAAATGTCCACACAGGCAAAGCCGCGGGCGAAAAGCTAGTCATTTATACTTTTACGAATATCACAAAACATGATATCAATAATTAGCATACTTTTAATATTTTATATGTAACATAGATATTATAATTAAGTAAACACATATCTAACTATTAAGAAGCAAAACATAAAATACAAAATTATTCAATTTTATCTTCCACTTTAAAAGATCTTGAATCACAGTTCTTCCGTTTCACGTATATTTTTTTGGTACAACCAGCTATAAGATTGCACTGGGCTGAACTGTAGCTGAAAAATCAGCCTTTGTGACACGTGTTGTGGGTTCAAATCCGGTATGGACCAAATATATTATGTCGTTTTCATAACAGACAGAAACATTATCCTTATTATAATTATAGATGTGAAGGTCTGTGTGTCTGTTATGCTTTCACGGGAAAACTCCTTGAACTGATTGAGATGAAATATGGTAGGAGGAGATAGAATAACCCTGAACCTGGGTCAGGACTTAGAGTAGCTTTTATCCAGGTACATGAAGTAGTTCTCCCGGGATGCAGGTGAAATGGCGGGAAATAAATACCTAGTTAGTTTACTAATAACAATAATTAATGTTTGCAATGCACCCAAATATTTTTTATTAAGTTTAATAGACGATAGTGACATAATGACGAGTGGCGTTATTTTTTTTTCTATATCTATAAACATTTTTCATAATTATACTAAGCTGGCTTTTCAAAGGAAACACTCTTATTATATTTAAATTTTGAAAGGAGTAATTTTATTTGGTATTACAAATCCTATAGGCCAGTGCTTTTAGCCTCTAAAAACGGTAAAAAGTGAATTAAATAATAGTAGGATGAAACCCATTGGAAAAGGAGGAGAATACAATAAAAATGATAGGAAAAATAAATTACGGGCGATCTGAGGTCGGGAAGTGGGGGGGAGGGGGGGTTAAAGTAAAAAAAACGGTTTATCTCAATTTCCGGCAAAACTACAAGTCCTATGAAAAAAAGTTAAATGGCAAAGTTGTAGGTAATAACAAGATCTACAACTTTTGTATTAACACTTTTTTCACATAACCTCAAAATTTATGTGAAAAATTCAAAAAATCAAGTTTTTGGTTTTTTATTTTTATCTTTTACAATAATTAATTTTTTTTCACGAAATTTGGTGAAAACTTACCTTTTTATGTCTCAAACACACTGTAATTTATTTGATTTAAAATAATTATTTTTTCACCCTTATTTTGACTTAATATCGAAAAAACACCCTAATTTTCAATCGAAAATTCTCGTGTCAAAATATCACTTTTTTTTTAAAAGTCGATGGTCTTTTTGTTCGTTGAAATCTCTACTTTCAGATGGTATAAAAAAATATTTACATTGCTATGGAAAATGTTCTCAGAAAATATAAAGATACGCTACGAAATAACAGGTAGTAAGGCCTAGACCGGCTTAATTTTTTTGCGTAGATGCCTATTTATTGCTATTTTAAGATAACTTATGTATCTGAGTGACCTACGGAACCTCGGACCTCTCTATGAAATACCTTTTAGCTCATCAAAAGGTATTTCATAGAGAAGTGGGGAGTTGCTAGAAGGATCTAGGCCTTGCTAACTTTTATTTCGTAGCGTTTCTTTATATTTTCTGAGAACATTTACCATAGCAATGTAAATATTTTTTTATACCATCTGAAAGTAGAGATTTCAACGAACAAAAAGACTACCGACTTTTTAAAAAAAAGTGATATTTTGACACGAGAATTTTCGATTGAAAATTAGGGTGCTTTTTCGATATTAAGTCAAAATAAGGGTGAAAAAATAATTATTTTAAATCAAATAAATTACAGTGTGTTTGGAACATAAAAAGGTAAGTTTTCACCAAATTTCGTGAAAAAAAATTAATTATTGTAAAAGATAAAAATAAAAAACCAAAAACTTGTTTTTTTTTAATTTTTCACATAAATTTTGAGGTTATGTGAAAAAAGTGTCAATGCAAAAGTTGTAGATCTTTTTATTACCTACAACTTTGCCATTTAACTTTTTTTCATAGGACTTTTAGTTTTGCCGGAAATTGAGATAAACCGTTTTTTTAACTTTAACCCCCCCTCCCCCCCACTTCCCGACCTCAGATCGCCCGTAATTTATTTTTCCTATCATTTTTATTGTATTCTCCTCCTTTTACAATGGGTTTCATCCTACTATTATTTTTTTTGTTTTCAAAAGTTATTGGCACTGGTCTACTAATAGAAGTACTAATCTTAACCAACACTTCAATGCCCTAACTTATAAGACCCCCAAAGAATTATTTGAAACTACCCTTTCCAGCCACACCAATGATTGGTGCAAGAAGCGAAATTATTACTGGCAAGTGATGTCAATAATTTGCGCGTTTAACATATTTTGTTTAGTCTCCACTCTAAAAACGAATATCATCGAAAAGCACCAATTACTAGTTGCAACAACTATCACAAAACATTCTCACATATATTGCCAAACAAAAACAAAGTAATTCACACGATGTGAAAGCGAAAGGCAACTTTGACCGCCCATTCAGAACAGTTGAGTAACAAACACCGAAATTTTAATTATTAGAACGTTACTAGAATCGTATACGGAATTAATTGAACAACATGAAATGAATTGACCTGAACAAGAAATTAATTGAAGTGGGAGATATGAGTAGATTTTGCGATTGGATTTTTTTATTCCGCTCAAAGTATTTTCGGCAAACATAGTGTAGGGCGCTCTGTAGCTGGTGGGACTATATTCGTAAGGCAGTGAGCAGGGATTAGAGGAGGAGAGCGAGCTGAAGGTTCTACACGCCACTGCATGCTACGGGAGAAGCGTATGCCAGCAGTAGACTGACACGGGTTGATGATAATGACGTCATTAATCCTTACTAATATTATGCAACATAAAATGAAATTACTCTGTCTTTTAGCTATACTTTCACGGTAAAACATTTTTAACCAGGTATGTGAAGTAATTCCGTCTTGATGCGAGATGCCACGCAAAACAGTAGCTTATAATACATATGGATATGAATAAAGACTGACAGAGAAGTTATAATTATTCTGATTTAAATTAACGTAGAACTAGATGTCTTCTGAACACTCCGCATGCATGCATTAACTAACCATTCTTAATCTGACAATATCTTTCACAGTTTTTCACCCGCATATCAATGACCAATCATGCACATGCACGATGCACGTGCAAGAAACCCGAGCACGCTGCAGTTGCGCGAATCTATTACGTCACCGAGACATTCACCCGAGACTGCGGCCGCTGACATCGGATGGGTAAGCAGAATTGTGAGTAAACAGCTCTGAGTGGGAAGAGTTTTGATATTTATATTTGGAATTATTTATGAAACTAGGCGCTCACAGATAAATAAAACTTTGATGGATTGATAAATCTAATCTACGATTGAAGTTAAGCTACACTTGCCTCGATCAATTAATAGAGGGGTAAGCTATCTAAACTTTTTCTTAACACACTTCTACATAGAAGGCGTCGCAATATTCTTATTTAAGGTGACTGTCCTTCTGGATTTGAAGAGTAAAGACACTGTGACCGACATTTGCATGTGAATCACATTATTATTTATTATGGACTAGACTATAGGAGTGAATGAAAACAGGCCAGGTTAAGCTGCTCTTGCCACGGCCAAGCCAAGTATAGGTAACGGGTGACTATACTATACAAATTGAAATCTCCGTGCTTCGGTCATTCGTTCAGCCCTTCCGAGTTGTATGCGGATATTTATTCATTCTTAAAGATTCAGGACCCATTACAAATTGTATTATTTTGTGCAGTAGTTAAGTTTTTGAGATCATATAGAAATACACCCAATATGAGTAAGAATCCTCCATGCAAGCCAACCCCACCTTGTTTCGAAGGGCTAGCCGGAAATAAAATATACAGTATAATAATGATCATGGATATTCTGGTATATTTCAGCCCCCTAATTACGTAAGCATTTTGACAGTTCAATTATATACATTGCTTCGTTGAAAGCACCTATGAGATAAACGTCCAATCATATGCAGCAATGTATATTTTGATGGGTACGTCAATTGGATATCCGTTTTTTACGTAATATTATTATTATTATTCCCATTGGTAAAAGCTAGATATAATCTCTAGTGAAGTGATGTGTTTCCAATCCATTGGTTTAGAGTTCAAAATCTATTATCACTTTGTTGTTAACTTTTTATCGGGTTACGGAAATAGTAACGCTTTTTATCTGCACTTTTTTCCTGTTACGATTTTATTTATTTAATTAAATATGATTGTGAGCTATTGTAATATGAGTGCATTTTTGTTGCGTTTACAATAATAATAGATATTTTTTTATTTGGCTTAAAATTGCTAGCAAAATTAATAGTATTTTTTACCAGGAATCATTAGGACTCTGAAATACTAGCGTAGCATTTTATGTACTTTTGCAAACAAATGTTTATACGTTGGTAAATAGTCCACCATTGTACCACCTGTTATGTAACATATGGAATGCTAATAAAGATTTGAGTATTGAGTAGTCTTGACCCAAAAAAACCTATCCTTTTATTCGCCATACATTCTTCAAAAAGTCCTTGCTCCGATAAAATATTCAATGAGAGCATTTACGTTATTCATATCAGCAAGCTTTGACATCGGCACAATAAATTCCCTGAAATCACTTCTACCTACCTAGACAAACAAGTAAAAATATATTTATTATAAAATGGCATAAGTTTAACGGCAATGGCAAAATAAAACTGCTAATAAAAGCTACCCTCTTACCCCAATTTATCGTTCTCTACGCAGCAGTAAGTATGGCAGTAATGCCGCATAGAATGCCTTAGCTCATCACAGCAAGGTACTCCCACACATATGAACATATACAGATAGACCGATGTCTCTGGAGTATAATAATAACACCACTGCTGGGCAAAAGCCTCTTGTTACTAAGAGAAGATACGAGCAGTTAATTCATATTGGCCCAATTGAGTTTTTCACCGTTAGTGGTGTCCACCATTTTTGGAAGTAAAAAGACTTTGGGAATGACAATTGGTACCTGCCTGGATTATTTAACCTCCGGAGCTCCTTAGGCATCAGTGCCTGTAGAAATCAAGAGTAATTCAATGGCATGTTTCCTAAGAAATATCAAATCTTCCAAGAACTTTCCTTCCTACGCACTTCATTATTGACTGGTACATAAAAATATCCTTAACTTAAAATAATGTTTTGAGAATAGCCGCAGAGCCTTCCACATAACCCCCAATTTTTCCAGTTGGTAAATTCGAAGATTTTTCACACGATAAAATCTTTTAGGTATATGTACCATTAACTGTTCAATTTCCATCCTTATGTCCCATGTAATAAGGTTCAAAAGTGTTCCACCGCGAAGTTACTAGACCGTACCTTCTGCCTACGCCATCAAAGAATAAAGGAGTGACATTATAAAAAACGAGAATTGACATTTATCATTCATTAGTGAAGCCCCATTGCCTCAAGCTCTTCAGAAACTGTTGATCCTGGCTTAAAGGTACACAATGCCATTACAATGGCTCGCAAACCATAGGAAAATATGAACTGACGTAATTGTAAATTGATAAGAAAATCTAGGTAAACGATGTTTTATCCTTGAATACAATATTTGTATTATAGGAGATTATTATTGTGAATAAATTGAAATTGAAATGTTTACTAGATTAGATTTACAAAACCTTATATGGAAATCAAAAGCAGAGAAGAGAAGCAAAGGTACCAAATTCCTATTTTCCTAGATCTTTTCAGAGATGTGCTAAACTGGTTTTATAGAGACAGTTCCATTAACTGTTTCGTTGGTATAGTGGTCGCAGCTAACGCGACTGCCGTAGGGTCGGGTCTCCGATTCGATTTCCCAGTCGGGCTAAAATCGTTTTGTGTCTTTTAAAATTTCAAAAAGCACCCTGGAACCAGGTAGTTGGCGGAGTTATACCTTGGAACTCATGATACGCCTTTGACCTCGGCTGTTAATTTGGTAACTGTCATTCTTACAATTCTAGAAAACTCTGACACTACAACTTGTTTGGTTCATAATTTCTATGCTGCAATAAAAATGTCATCAACATTTTTCGTATGTTCCTATTGTCATTTTGATCTTGTCACTACATAGTATAAAACAAAGTCGCTTTCTCTGTCCCTATATCCTTATGTATGCTTAAATCTTTAAAACTACGCAACGGATTTTGATGCGGTTTTTTTTAATAGATAGAGTGATTAATGAGGCAGGTTTTAGTATATAATTTGTCAATTTTTTGTATCCATTAGCTAAAATATCGCGGGCGAAGCCGCTGGCGGGAAGCTAGTTATAAATAAAATTACGCCACAAACTAACCCAGTATATACAAGTAGGTATATTTATACATACCTACAACAATTGAACATATGTTATTTTGCTTGCTGATAACATTGGAAGGTACCCGACAAAGCCACATTGCGAAAAAAGTGAACTACGCAGAAGTCTGTTCCACGCAGAATTTTGTATTCTAGAAGTCAGAATATAAAATTTAAAATACAGAATCAACCTTAAAAACTCTGTATTAATGACTGGGCAATAATTATGGCCAATTTTTGATAAGCCATCCTTACAAATTTTATGTGCAAAAAAAGTTATCGTCCGTTTTTTGAGCTTTCGCTGCACCGATTTTGATGAAACTTGGTATAGATATAGCTTGACACCTTTAGAAGGTCATGCTGTATCTTTTATCCAGCTTATTGGTATAACTTTACTGGAATTTAAGTTGCACGTGCAACGGGACAGCAATGTTAACAATATAACCAGGGACGTTAATATGTTCGGTAGTCGATGAAAATGTAGTCATATCGTCTACATACGAGTTAATTGTACTGATAGATATAGTAGATATACATATAAAGTCGTGTATATACCAGCGAATTGAAAGGTGAACGGTAGAGCTCGCTCTACTTGTAATTCAAGCGTAACATCGCAAAATACGCCACCAAAAACTGATTACAGCTGTAGGAAAATAAATGTACAGACGAGGATAAACGTGAACTATACCACAGAGAACCATTTTCAGTATTAGTGCGTAGTACTTAACCTTAATGTTATATAAAACGAGGACTCTATCAAATACGTATTACCTATAAAAATATGATTGAACGCTATTTCGATGATATTACTTACCTTATGACGAAGCGGAGATCGATAACACACGTGGCGACCTCAGACGCCGGTAGGCAAGTAAAACAGAAGATATATAACAAAACAACAAACAAAATAAACAAAAAACACACGAAAACAACAAGATTTCCTCTCAGTCTCAACTGTCACTTACGAACCAAGTACACGTTTACATACACACAGAATTTCGGACACCCGGCGTTTTCCCGGCCAAAATAAAATCAGCAAAAACGTAAAAAAACAAAAACAAAACCTCCTGAATCAAATTAAATGTGTTTTTTAACGTTTAGATGAACAAATCGACTGTTTGCAACGTATAACACAGGTATAATGTTGATATTTTTATGATTGCAACGAGTTTTTAGAATGATGAGCGCGCGTCGCACCACTGCATACATCGGCGGCGCGGCCTATACTGAACTGAACGTAGCCAGAGAAAAAACAAACTAGCTCGAACTGTGCCTCTTTGGACGCAGTTGGAAAACTACAGCTGTCTCTGTCTAACACACTGTGTTTGTGGACCATTTTCCCGCTTAGCAACGTGTCGTTGCGGACTTTAGTGGTAGCCTTAGTCATCAGTGTCTACGACTGTTGTTCCCTATTATACATACATCCTGATAAGTGCCTGCTTTATAAACACGGCACTCCTCACCGCCGCACTGAACGTACTCACTCGTGTCATATACAGAGAATGTCCAGGTGAATCTTGGAGTAGATTTCGGGATTCGGATTTTCAGGTCAATTCATGATTGAATCTGACTCACAAAGAGATCGTGTTACATGTTCAATGAGTTGATTTGGAATTGTAACTTTGTAATGATGCATATTTTCATTCAGTACCTGATGATTGATACTTGGATTTCTGTTTTATCAATGAACAACCAGACCTAGTAACCAAATAAAGTGGGATTTAGCTACGTTACTCATACGTATAATTTAGTTAATGTGTACTGAAATCTAGTATCATCCTAGGAAACCTACCTAATTAGTTGTTGCTGGGATAAATTTATAAATATAATATGATGATCATCGGCTTATTAACTATCCCACTATTGGGAAAGGCCTTTTCTCATACAGAGAAGGCATGAGCGTTGATCACCATTCTTACTCAAGGCGGATCAGTGATTTCAGACTTTTTAGTCCACGTTTCCTCACGTTGATTTCTTTCACCACGGGCAATGGTGTCCACGATACGCTAAGAACGTACTTAGGACTTTGAAAAGTCACATTTGTACTTGCCAGGTTTAGAAACCGCACACTCGTACACGAGACGCAGGCGCCTTAACGTCTACTCCATCGCGATTTCAACATATCCTTATACCCAGTTGCACCAAAAAAATATCAAGTTACTTACTTGAAGCGGAAGAACTGTCATCCAAGATCTGTCAAAATGGAGGATAAAATTAAATAATTTTGCTATTATTTTAAGTTTTTCGTGGAAATATTTATAATATTTTATGTTTACTTCATTATTGTATCTATGTATTGATATCATAAAAAATATTAAAAATTACGCTAATGACTGATATCATGTTTTGTGATATTCGTGATAGTATAAAGTATAAGTGATAAAAAGTTTGTTGCAACCCGCTTTTAATAAGTTACTATGTCTGTTTGTCACGCTTTCACGGTTAACCGGCTGAACCGATTTGCATAAAATATGGTACGGAGATAGATAGGACCCTGGAGATAGTTTAAGGGTATTTTATCCGGGTACCGGGTGAAACCGCGGGCCAAGCTAGTCCTTACTAATATCCTTACTACTATTATAAATGCGAAAGTAACTCTGTCTGTCTGTCTGTTACGCTTTCACGCCTAAACCATTGAGCCGATTTTGATGAAATTTGGTACAGAGATAGAATAGACCCTGAGGAACAATATAGGCTACTTTTTACTCGGGTGCGCTAAGTAGTTCCCTCGGGATGCGGGTGAAACCGCGGGAAACAGCTAGTTATTAATATAGGAAAGATACGCGTAATTTCACAGATTCTTTTTCAAGCGTACGTAGGTACACTTTGTACAGAAATCTCATACTATTCATTTAGTATGTTGTCTCGGGTCTTCTTTCATGTAATAGGATTATTTTTCGTTACGTTACCTTCAATGTATATGTTGGAAATGGTTGCCTTTCATTCAAGCCAAATAGAATTATACAAGCAATTACCAGTGGCGACGTTAACTTTTTTCTTAGGAGCAGTACAGCATACAGAAAGTGTTATCACGGGAATTTATTTAAGAGAATAGGAATAAAAATAAAAACAATAAAAAAATAAATATGATTCGTACTTTTGTCGAATTTATTTATCAGACTGAGAATAATAATTTTAAAAAATCAAAAAAATAAATCAAATGAAATATGATTCGTGCCAAAAACTTGTCGTGTTGTCACGAAAGTGTAACTTTAGTCAATTCCATTATTTCTAGTTTTATTTCATTCATTGTCCCACCACTCCACTAGGCAAAAGGTATCTTCAAAGAGAGAAGGCATGAGCAGTGATCACCACGTTTGCCCAAGGCGGATTGGCGACTATAGGTCCAGGCTTCCTCACGATGTTTTCCATCACCTTTAGTCAGTGGCGTCCAAGATACTCTCAAAAAGTAGATATATGACTTTGAAACAGTCATATTGGTACTTGTTTAGTTTTGAGTCCGCACATTTTACTTTTACAGGTATTAATCCCTAGGCCACCACTACATTTTGAACTTAAGGGTAGTTTTAAAAACATAATAGAGGTTGTTGTCTATTCAGAAACGAACTAGATATGTCTATAATGTTTGTGTGATGACATATTATTATTTAAACACGTGTTTATAAACGTGAGTCATGCTCTGTTGACATGGCAGCGCATACAAAAAACTAGTTGCAATGAATAACATGTCTTATCGGTTATTATGTAGGTTGCCTGTAGGTTAGCTCTCATCTAAATCATCACCTGGGGGGTTAGACAAGTGGCAAAAACGCTAGTAGAATAGAAAACAAAATATATGGGAATGGCATTCGTTTACGACTAACTATCTGTCATTCCCATACATTTTGTTTTCTATTCTACTAGCGTTTTTGCCATTTGTCTAACCCCCCTGATCTGCCTAGCCTGACTGTCTAACGTCTGCAAGTGATAGCAGGGACCAATGGCTGCACGCGCTGTCTAGGGCACGAGGTCTCGGTATGACATAAACGTACATTTTTCTTAGTTTCATTTGATGATTTCGCATCTGAAAAAGAAGCCTCATACATCTATATGTTTGTATGTCGGTTACTCTTTTATGAAGACCACCTTAGATTATATATGATTTAGTTAAAAATAGGATACTTTAAGTCCACGGAGTCAAAATCGCAGGGAGAAGTTAGTATGTCATATATGTTTCAACCGATATGTGTAGCAGGCGATCACGAAAAAATCCATTTCCGAACACATACTGCATTTGTATTAATGGAACTTAACTATCTCCCGAGGTTCGAACGACTGCACCCACTCGAATAAAAAGCAGTAGGTACAAGAGTGGACAACTTCGCTTCGGTGATAACGCGTTTGTCCAGCGCCCGTGCTAGGCCTACAGTTTTTAATCTATTTACACACCAAATATCATTTAAATCGATTCAGCCGTATTACCATGAAAGCTTAATACACAAGCATACAGACAGGCTTTCCAGTAATCTAATGTACCTAATTTCTTATTCTACAATACCTACTGCAAGCCAGAAGGTGGTCAACACTCAGAATCTGTTCTAACATTAGGTGATTCAGCAAAGCTCCTGCAGGCAAAATATCAAATGCATTAAAATAGCTTTAATTGGCAAATGGCGAATAATAGCTGGTTGCGGTTAAGAAGTCCTTGGGAAACCGCTCACCGGCCTTACTCAGATCACGAACTATTGTATTTAGGATGGCGCCATGAAATACGCGACAAGCCAATGAAAATTATATTTATGTAATTTATAATATTACTAACTAGATTCTGCCAGCGACTTCGTCCGCGTGGAATAGTGGTGCTCCGCTCCTATTGGTCTTAGCGTGATGATATATAGCCTATAGCCTTTCTCGATAAATAGACTATCTAACACTGAAAGAATTTTTCAAATCGGACCAGCGGTTCCTGAGATTAGCGCGTTTAAACATAATGACAACATTTCCCTTCACTGCTCTGCTCCTATTGATTGTAGCGTTATGAAAAGTATATTATAACCAGCTCAGGAGTAGGAAAAATAATTGTACCAAGTTTCGTTAAAATCCGTCGAGTAGTTTTTGTTTCTATAGAGTTTATATTATACAGACAGACAGACAAAAATTTTACTGATTGCATTTTTGGCATCAGTATCGATCCCTAATCACCCCCTGATAGTTATTTTGGAAATATATTTCATGTACAGAATTGACGTCTCTACAGATTTATTATAAGTATATAGAAGAATGATAGAAGATAGATAATGCTAATGTTACGAATGGCCAAGTTTTTCAGTACGTATGTTTGTTACTTTTTCACGATAAAACTACTAAATGGATTTTGATGAAATTTGATACACACATAATGTGTAGTTTATAACCTGGATTATTATACATACTTTGTATATAGGACCACTAAATAAATAGATTAGAAGTTTGTTGTCTATTATAAACCAGGTCAGGCTTTAGGCTAAATATTATCACGCTTTATGTATTTTTCTTTTTTATATAAGTGGGAAAGGCATTATATGGGAAAATTCGACTCATACCTGAACACCGCGCACATTGCTAATTGTAAAATATATGAGAGAAGAAAATGTTTTAAATTACTGAACAATTACCACCACATCGAGATTCTCTGATTAAATAATTCTCTGTTTTCATGGCCGCACCAACAATGCATGCTCAGTGCAACTTTAGACATAGTGAAAAACCTAAGCTATTCTGTATGTCTACGAAGTTAAAATTCCTTTGTGTTACCGCTTGGTCTGTGCTCTAAATGCCTGTTCCGTTTACTGTGGTTATTTCAACAAGGTTTAGGACGATACGATTTATTGGGAATAGATTAGGAATAATAATCTGGTTTGTACACTGAAATCGCTCATCCTCCTTGAGCAAGCGTGGTGATCAGTGCTCATGCCTTCTCTGTATGAGAAGAGGTCTTTACAGTGGGATAGTAAAAAAGGCCGGTAGGATATTATGGTGTAGTAATTAGGTTAAGGAGCTCGCTTTTTAAGAACGGGGATGCGGTTACGAAACATTGCAAGTATATACCAAATGATTTTTAAAAAATCTTACTAACTGACTATGGAGGAAAACATCTTGAGGAAAATTAAACATCGTCAATCGGCCTAGTGAATCCCTTTATGTTCAAAGTGTCTTTGCTTAACTGCAGGACAATGAAATAGGTGATGAGGATAACGAAATAAAATAACGAATCCTACCTTACAATACATTGGAAGAATACACTGGTAGAATACACTGGAACACAATTTCATAAGTTGCACATTACTCAAACACGATATCCACAATGGTTCACAATAAAACACAATATTCGACGTGTTCTTAAATAAAAATGCGTGCAAATTGCATATTTTGTATGCCGTAGAAGTAATGATAGAAATTTGTTACCGTCACTCTATTGTAAGGTAACTAGGAAACCATTTATTTGTACTGTATTTTTTCGGAATACCCACAAGCTATACTTGCTTTAAAGAAGGAACGGAGTCCCGTAAACTTTTTTATTTATACCGTAAATTGCAATATAATAAGGTACCTCAACTTAATTGCATTCAACATTCATATTATTAATTAAGCTACTATTCTTCTTTTGATTTTCGATCGAAAAGATGAAATATGATAAAATTCCTGTGTAAAAAATCATAGCAACTTGTTTTATTATAAAGTATTGCTATTGCTTAAGGCTCATTCTGCTTACAATAATATAATTAGTTTAATCCGTAACATTTGCTTCTTGTACTGTTGTTTTATTTTTTTCTAGTTTGATTAGCTATAATAATCTCGTTTTTGTATTATTGAATGATTCGCATATTTTTTTCAGCTCTTGAAGATGCGTAGTACATCAAAAAATTAGGTGCCTTATTGAGCAGTAAACTGTGTAAAAAAATTGACGTGTAGCAATAGAAGCTAAATTCTTTATTGTTTCTGAATCACTGAATATAGAAAACATTCGAGGACTCGACACAATTCAAATTGTATTGTCACAAATTCACCCCACTTCGAAGCGCCTGTCCAATTTGTAATAGCAATGATCATTCACTCGTCGACAAGCTGTTTGCTATAAAACTTGAATATTGTTAGGAAAATGTTCGAACGATTTGTATTTATTTATGTTGTCTTACAGAAACGTATCGTCACGCTATCTTCGGTTATAGGGTGAACAGAACATTGAAATATTTCATGCTATATATAGCTATATTTCATATATATTCGTACCAGTTGCCATTAATATCACAATATTTGTGGTAGGTAGGTAAACTATAGTTTTTATTTTTAATTAAATATTGGTTAACATAATATTCATTACATATTTATTCAAATACGTAATGAATGTGGTCTACACGTTGCAAAACTATTAAAAAAAACATAATAGATTTTTTTTTTAAATATTTAGATGGCAGTCGATTTGATGATATTAATTATCCAAAATAGTAAGTATCCTATGGTCCATGGCTATCCAACTAATATTCACTCTTAGATACACAGTCAATTTATGCAGCAGCCATTGTTTGGTAATCATAAGCTTTCAATTTACTATCACACCAAATTACCTAAATCAAAAGCGTTTATGTATATTACATAATGCATTAGAAACTAAACGACAATATGGTACATTAAGGTTCAACTAACCGCACGGTTACGAGAGCCAATGAAAATGGTTTATAATACACAGCCTGATAAATATTTAATAGATATAATACTGAACTGTAATATGATGCGGCAAACTTTTAGTCAGGCGCGTATTTGGTACTCCATCTAGGTATGTTTTTATTTTTTATTTTTATTATTTTTAAGAAGGCTTACAGACTAATAACAGAATAGGTAACAAAAATATATAATTAAGTTGCTAATAACAAGCCTCCACAGATATATAACAATTACGATTAACTAATGCCCGAAAGTTTAAGTTATGGTTGTTTTCTTTTTATATATATATATTATTATTATTGTACGTTGCTACATGTGTGTTTGAGTACCACCAGCCGGTGCATCATTCGCAAAAAATGATTTGGCTAAAAGTTTTCTTGCTACTTTCGTCTTAGTGCAAAATAAGTCAATATCATGCTCACGAGATAATTCATTAAAGCAACGAGCGCTTCTAATAAGATAAGCATTACGCCTATAATTAGTGGAGGTAGAAGGCACACTCAGTAGGGGCATCCGACGCAACCCAATAAGGTTAGTTCGAAATGCCAGTTTTGAAACGAGCTCAGAGCAGTCAATCGAGCCATTCGCTATGTTAATCAAAAAACATATATCATTGATGAGCCGCCTGTAATCAAGTGGTAGAAAATGGTACTTCTTGCAACGGTGCTCGTAATCTATAGATACTTGATGCGCTTTGTAATCTAGATATCTAAGAAACTTTTTCTGGATACCTTCAATACGCAACTTATAGATCTCATATTGAGGGTATGTATGTAGTAAAGAGACGAGTAGGTGACTCAACATCAAATAATAATGAAATCTCAAGAACTAAAATATATAGGTACCTACGTAGGTCTACAAAAATTGGATTTGGCAGATAGGTTTATTGTAGTTTAGTTTACATAAGAAGGCTTAAGAATTCACACTAAGAAGGTGACCTACATTTGATGTTCTTGATATGTTACAAAATATGTTTATCTAATTATTAATTTTGTTTCTCAACTAATTTAAAAAAATATGAGTCGATAGATTTATTTAGTTTAGTATAGGTAAATAAGTTTTTTTTTAGGAAATTGTCGTCTGCTTAACCGGAACTTGCCTATGAAGTGCCTTTAAAATTAATATAGGACCTCCATCTAGGGCTTTATTTACAAGTAGATAAGTATGAAGTTAATTAAACTTATATAGCCATGGGGAAACAAAAATTCCGACTAGATGTTACACTTCTTTCTTAATACTGCCACGAAACGGGGGTAGGTAGTTATAGCAGCTAGATCCGCCCCAGCCAACAGGCTAGTGAAATAAGGCCACAGCTAACACAAACTGCGGCTGGCTGATCGAAAACTGCGGTCCGATATACTGGGCGCAATTACCCACAAATGAACGCCCGCGGCTCGGAGCAGCTGAATTAGCATCCCTATTTTGTGACCTAACTTCTGATCAACAATGCTTTACCGCCTTTCATAAGGGGGAACAAACAAGAAACAAGTATGCTTGTAAAGGCAATAATAGGAAGATATTGTAAGGTACTGGAAGCACGGTAATTGGAAGAATTGATAAATTAAATGTAACTGGATGTGTACCGTGGTTTCACCCGCGAGGGAACTGGTCTTAAGGGTCCTCTCTATCTCCATACTAAATTTAATCCAAATCGGTTCAGCCGTTTTATCGTGAAAGCATAACAAAACTTATAATTCAATCTAGTCTACGTTGCTCTGGACCTCTGGGCTATCTCATATGAAACGGAATAAATAAATAAAATAAGAAATGATGCTACGGTTTGGTGGTTAAAATTAATATTACAAATGCGATAGTTTATGAGTATGTAGTATAATATAATATTTCCCTCAGGATGCGGATGAAACCACGCAAAACAGCTAATGAAAATACATATAAGCAACAGAAAGTCGCGTAAAAAAGACAAAAAATCCGTTGAAAATCAAGCTCACCTGAACCTTACACATACAGTTTTAATCACTAGTTAACGTGTAGTTTCGCCTGCAGTCGGTCAAAACAAGCAGCAGACTAGTTACACTGTGACGAACTCATCCACATTAATTTGCAAAGTTAAGGTGTATCACGGAAGCAAACCTGAGCTAGCATTGCCGGGTAATATTAAATTATTATACTAGAACTAAAATGTAGATAGAAGAGCTCGTGGCTAAGTAAAAGCCACACGGGTTGACTGATCAAAGGTAAGTCGCACATGGTGCGATCGGTCCGTGGATGGGTGGCCATCTAAATCATACCGAGACTCCTCTGTGTCACGGAAAACACGTTAAGATGTCATTTGTATATCTTTGACAGTGGTTACGGGAAGTCAGAAGCCTGAAAGTCTGATAACCAAGATATACTTGGACTTGCTTGAAATCACAGGAGAAACAGGTTTGTTCATCATCATCTGCCTAGCCTTTTCCCAACTATGTTGGGGTCGTTTTCCAGTCTAACCGGATGCAGCTGAGTACCAGTGTTTTACATGGAGCGACTGTCTATCTGACCTCCACAACTAAGTTACCGGGTCACACGGTACCCCTTAGTTGTCAGACTTTCTGGCTTCTGACTACCCGTAGCGACAGTTAAAGATCTACAAATGATAACCGGGACCAACAGTTTAACGTGCTTTCCAAAGCACGAAGGAGTTTCGCTATGACAAAGATGGTCACCCATTCACGGACCGGCCGCGCCAAGCGCAGCTTAACCTTTGATCGGTCGAACAGTGCGGCTGTTACTTAGCCACGTGCTACAAACAGGCTTGTTCATAGTTAATATTATTAGCAAGTAAATATTATTTTCAATAAGATTTTCCTTATTTATTCTTCCTTGTAGAGAAAAGTTTCGCATTATGAGTTTGAATAGTAAATAGCACACTATTTTCCATTTTCGAACTTTTCCAATTCGCAATACTTAGATGGTTCTAGGATACTACATTTTTCTCACCCGTAAACTTAATACATGCATAATGATGCACCTTTCGATTATGAACAATATTAAGAAAGTAAAAAAAAACACATAGGTAACTCATGCCCCCCCTCCATTTTTCTAAAACAAGTGACATCCACAGATCCCCACTCAGTCTCACAGAGAACCAGCTTGATTCCCACTATTAGGATATATCCTATACAATTTTGGGTATCAATCTTCAAATATGTACAAATATTCATTAAGATATTGACGATGGAAATCGAGCCTACGATCGGAGTCAGGCATTAGCAACTACTCCACAACGAGGTAATATTGCCTACTACTCATCATCATCTGCCTAGCCTTTTCCCAACTATGTTGGGGTCGGCTTCCAGTCTTTAACCGGATGCAGCTGAGTACCAGTGTTTTACATGGAGCGACTGCCTATCTGACCTCCACAACCCAGTTACCGGGTAACACGGTACCCCTTGGTAAGACTGGTTGTCAGACTTTCTGGCTTCTGACTACCCGTAACGACTGTCAAAGATGTACAAATAACAACCGGGACCAACAGCTTTACGTGCTTTCCGAGGCACGGAGGAGTCTCGCTATGACAAAGATGGTCACCCATCCACGGACCGACCGCGCCAAGCGCAGCTTAACCTTTGATCGGTCGAACCGTGCGGCTGTTACTTAGCCATGAGCTCCTCTTCTAATCTTGCCTACTACTACTAAATAAAAATAGGGTTCAACAATGTAGGTACCATAAGAACCATCACATTTATATAAAAATTATATCATTTCAGTTCCGAATAACACGAAATTGCTAATGTTACAAAAAGACCCTTTTAATTCTGCCAGTGCATCAGAATCTCCAGACATTAATTTTGTACGGAACCAACCACGGTACAAGGGTGTGCTGGCAACACTCCAACCTAATATATGCTGTTGTGGTTGGCAACATCGTGTTAGCGTTAACCAGCTCGATTAATGGTCTTGGACCATTTACCTTAGAACATTTGGTTAGCAAGTGCAAGCTAGCTTATAACTGATTATTCAGATTGGGGAGTGGAAAAAAATAATTAAAGTGTTGTAGTTTTTTTTAATTTTACGTTAGTAATAATAACGCAGTTCACAATGAAGGCTTCAAGTGATTTTATTTGTAATGGTTTTTTTCAAAGTCAACGTGTTTTTATTTTATATAGACCAATTTACAGGTACTTATAAAACGTCAAAATATTATAATCAACCATAAGATTTCTAGGCTCTTGTACCTACTTAGATACCCAAATCACTATACCTATTGGTTAATAAATGTCTTATAAAAATCAATCGATTTGAGAACATCTCATTTTTTGGAAGTGGTTTTAAAATGTTGAATATTATGAAACATATCCTACGTAGGATAGATTACATTCTTAAACATCTAATATTTCCCAAATAGAAAATTTATTTTATAGCTATAAACCTTGCCCAAACCACATCTAACATTGAAGATAGTTGTGTAGGCAACACTAAACGTCAGTCAAGCTAACAGCGAGGACGAATGCGTCGCTGCGGTCAGCCGACGTGCCCGTCAGCACGCACCTCGGCCTTTGTGACCGTAACAACACTAGTTTAGACTAACAGGCGGTTGCATCAAAATTGTTATCATATTTTATACTCTTACGAAAATCACAAAACATGATATCAATAATTAGCATACTTTTAATATTTTATATGGATATAATAATTAAGTAAATATTATATCATAATTATTTAGAAGAAAAACATAAAATTATAGCAAAATTATTTAATTTTATCCTCCCCTTTGACAGATCTTGAATAACAGTTCTTCCGTTTCACCTGTAAGTAACCGCATATTTTTTTGGTGCAATCGGCTGTTAATGAATTATGGTAAAATAATATTCGTCACTAAAATTCTATATAAGATTACCCGACTTTTTGGTTGCTTATCAAATCTATAATACTACTCATAGCGTATAGTATATATCTAGAGTTAAATACAGATTTTTTCTTGAATACAAATATAATTATGTACTAATCGAAGTTACGCCATTTTTCGTTATGAAGGCAGTATATTTCATTAAAGATGTTTGAAATGGCTTCTGCGTGTTAGCTTCGGGCTTATATTCGCCTTCCAAAGGTCCGGGACTCTGTAGTCCCGTGCATGGCAGAGACATACAGATAATAATATACTGATATCTAAAATACCTGACCAAAAAGCATTCATCCACAGGTATGAAATATTAATATTATGATAAATTTCCTCCACAATGTTCAGTATAGAGAATTCCGAGACTAATGTAAGTGCAGCACGTGACGTCACGTCGAGAGCACCAGTGCACCATTTTGTGTATAACTGTACCATTGCACTTTATGCTGAAATTGTGCCCACGAATGTACATTTACACTAATATGAGAATACGTCAGCTTTAGAAGGACTGGTCCCTGCTTTCGCTCTATATCTACTTACTAATTTATAGTTTCATACAAACTTTGCGCCCCTCTCCCCCTTAGAGGTAGAATTTCGGAAAATCCTTTCTTATTTGGTGCCTACGTCATACAAAGAACATACCCTCCAAGTTTCAGATCTCTACGATAAGCGACTTACGCTATGCGTTGATCCGTCATGACTGTCATTCAGGACAAAGTATTTTATATGTATAGAATATTTCAATTTCAAAAAGTAAGCCCAGAATTATGATTGTAAATTATATTTTATGTTTTGCTTTTTATGCAAATAAAAACATTAAAATTACATAATTTTAAAAGATTTCTAAAATTAAAGAAAAGGTAAAAATATTTGTAACTAAACCGATACTGTTAGGTAATGTTTTTTCTAATAAAAACAAATTTGCAAAATTTGATTATAAATTAGAAATATAACCATGAATTACTTAAAAAAACTGATTAAATTCCGCTTACTCGTGTTTGAGAAGCTAACTCCTTGACCTCCGAGCTCCAACCTTTTTTTTTGTTAAGAGTAGAAACAAAAGGCTTTTCACTGCCAAAACAAAGTTAGCATTATTAATACGGTTTTCTTGTGCCATAAATATGTTTAACAGCCTTCCGCGATGCAGGGGAAACGGCCATTATTGAAGCAATTATGGTGTTGCCGTTTTGTGGTGCGTTAAAAATGTAGTATCGCCCAAATCCGACCTGTTGATTTTTCATGGTGTACCATGGTTTTACAAAATGGTTCAATAAATGGTGAATTCTTTGATAGGCTTTTTTATTTAGGTACTGTTTAGGTGATATGGCCGTATTTTTGTGATTCATATTTTGTTTGGTAGGTATAATAAGGCGCTCAATAAAACCATACTAATCCTAATTGATAAAAAATCCGGATTCCGTCCGAAAAATAGAAATCCATTTTCTGATGGGAAACCATCAATTCACTCCCGCCATGGGTGGGCGGAAGGGAGTGTCAGACTCTTACTGACTAAAACCCATCCATGTTCTTACCTCAGCCCTTTATGTTCCGGGGGCCCGGTAACTCTTTCGAACATCCCGCAGCCCCGGGAATCCCGTACGATAATCCCGCACGGGATTATTGTATCACGAAATTTGATAGGTTTATAACGTCATATGGTTTATATCGTTAGTTTTCTGCCATATCATATTTTACCTGACCAGCTCGTCCGTCAATCTCAGTGACCTACAAAATGAGTATGATTATCGCCTGTTACGTCACAAGTTACAAGTATGACGGTTAATGTTTGAATTTTAATCAGAATTACACTTGTCCCGTTTACATTACGCCTGAGTGACGAGCTTAGGTGTGGTTACAGTAACAGCGAGATTTAATAGCAAGACACTATGATGAATCGTGTTCTCGATCTGATTAGGTGGGCTAGACAAGTGGTAAAAACGCTAGTGGAATAGAATACAAAATGTATGGAAATGACATTTGTTTACGACTAGCTATCTGTCATTCCCATACATTTTGTTTTCTATTCTACTGGCTTTTTTGCCACTTGTCTAGTCCCTCTGAGCGGATAGACTACTATTATTAAAATGCTCATCGTAAGTTTAACCTCTGAAAACAGTAATACCCACCACCAAGGTCCAATGTTCGTATCATATCTTATCCTAATAGGACACTTTTGACGTAGGCGAATTTTTACAACTAATGGTACAACAACAATAAAATGTATGTTGATAAAAATTCATATAATTGTTTCATGACCTTGACCACGTGCCCCGTTTAGATTGTTTGTTTTTGATATTTCTATATCAAAAATTATCTTATCAAGATTGATAAGCCATGATAATATCGATGAGATTTGATGTTGCCGTTTAATTGTAGCGATGTCCCAATCAATTTTAGTAGCTCGTGGGCAAGTCACAGCCGCATGGGTTCATTGATCAAGGTTAAGCCACGCTTGCCGCTATCGGTTAGTGGATAGGTGATCATCTATGTCGTACCGAGACCCCACCCTACCTTTGGTCAGCTATCATTTGTAGGTCTTTGATGGTCTATACTCATAGTCAGAAGCCAGAAAGTCAAAGAAAACCAGTCTTACTAAGGTTTATTGTAACTACTACCCGATAAATAGGTTGTGGAGGTTAAATAGGCAGTCGCTTTATGTAAAACACCGGTATCGATACTCAGCTGCATTCGGTTAGACTGAATGCTGTTTATAAAGATGATTATATCAGTCAATTTACTAATATAATTCCGCCAATAACTATCATCATCATCATCATTCGCCTATTTAATATCCCACTATTTGTTAAAGGCCTTTTTTCATACAGAGAAGGGCTTTTTAGTCCAGGTTTCCTCACGATGTTTTCCTTCACCGTTGTCAGACTCAGAGGTGTCTAAGATACACTTAGAAAGTACATAATAATTATATAATTTTAGAAAAGTCATATTAGTACTTACAAGGTTTGGGACCCGCAAAGTACACGAGTTTTTTTTTATTTTTTTATAAAAGATTTTAAGTGCGTTTGACTACATCTCACCTGATGGGAAGTGACGATGCCGTCGAGGATGGACACGCAAACTCAAATAATGCCTATTCACTCTTGACTTGAAGACTCCAAGGTAATATGATTCATGGAAAACTGACGCAAGCAATGAGTTCCATTCCTTCGCTGTCCGCATAATAAAGGAAGAAGCAAAACGCTTCGTGCGGATAGGAGGAATGTCAACAACCAAAGAATGGAAACCCAGCCTGCGCCTAGTTGACTGCAAGTGGAACGGAGCAGGGGGTATAAGATGCAGGTGTCTTAACCACTAGGATACAATAACTATACCTACATAATTGAATATTGATATATTATAGGGACACGTTTATTTACTAGAATGATATCTCCTCTGATGTTAATCCCGCTGACACTAAGCCCCGTCGCTAATACCACAGGGTTACCTCCCAATGGCATTTGTGGTCCGCTTTGCCGCGCGACCAATTTGTCCGTCCGGCGCCAGCCGTGGTTTGCGTCCGTTTGTGCATATTGAAAACTTAATCATTAACGTACGTTTCAGTGGAATTGTTCACGAATTTGTTTGTTTGGGATAGGCCGTTAATGGTTTTCGGTATGATTAGAAAGTTGTTGGTGCGAGAATTTTGTGTCAATCGAAGTGTTTTAGGTTCTGTTCAGTGAATCATGATGTGGAATTATGGGAGTTCGAAACATAGTCTTTGCGTTATGTTAGACAACTTTTTACTTGTCTGCAGAATAAATTACTAGGCGCAAAATAGTATCCTTGGATTAATAATGCAAAGTAATTCACACGCGAAAACGGCTGAATAAATGGGTTCAGCCGTTTTCGCGTGTGAATGAAATTTGATGTGAATTTATATTAAAAACCTAGGGAAGAACATAGAAAGCGTGAAATAGTTCTCACAGGACACGGGTGAAGCAACGGAAAACAGCTAGTTTTTCATATACTACGTAAAATGTCGATACCCTGCTTTGAATTGTCACCTTTACATAAAACACTAAGCTAATCTGAGATTTCTGTCCATTAAGTAAAGGCCAAATTCAATAAAGATAGTCCATGATTTTATTTAAATAACACTATTTTTGCATAATATCTTCTATTATATAAAAAAATTATCCCTATTTCTTTTGGTCATCGCATTACGCGTGAACGGCTGGATCAATTTGGCTGAAATTGGTACGGAGATAGAAGGGACTCTGGAGAAGGTTTTAGGCTACTTTTTATCCGGGTGAACGCGGGTGAAACCGCACAGCTAGTTACTTAATTTAAGCCATATCGCTTCAGGCTGATATATCCACCTTATTTTTCTAAAATTTTCTATAACAAACATCTTTTTGCTCAAATTATATACATTTACCACACAAAAGATACCTACGATTTACTACGTGCGTTGGTATTTACACAACAGTGACGCATCAAGTCTACGAACGCCACCCCACACGTGGGCGTGGGATTCTACTTGGGAATACTGCTGAGTCACCGTATAAAAATAGGGTTGCTATACTTAAAAGTTTTAGTACGACACACATTTTCAGTGATATTTGGAGATATGTGGGTATCGCTTTTAGCGATAAGATCGCCCATTGTGTCACCCTTGTAACAAATTTTCCAATGTCATCTTATTATGTTTTTCTTTTGGTGTACCTACATAATAAAGAATATTTTATTATATTCCAAGTCTCGATTCTGTGCTAAATGTCGCTAATATGACGTCATGAACTAATTTTTTAATAACATGTGTGAAATGATAGGCTTGAATTATTATATTATAATTTATTAATTTGCAATATTTTTTGGAAATGATGTATAATATTCCTGCTGCCTTATTTATTTGCTTTCTTTATAATTTTGATTCTTATTAAACTTGTTTTTTGCTACGAAGATAATTATGTGCTTTAATTAAAGTCGATATTTTCTTCCATAATTTCTCTATAACCTGAAATACAATTATATACCTTAATACTTTATTGCGTTCCATAATGTGTAGGTATAACAGTTGGTATGTATTACATTATGGACTTATTCTTGCAAAAATATAAAGAAAATTAAAGATCGGAACTGTTTTGGTAGAAATTTAAGCCCAACTAAAGTTGAAGAAGGTCCGACTACTAATTCGAGACGTAGCTGGCAACACCAGCCCTTTCGCAGATGACTCCGGCCCTCGGAAAAAACTATGTGTAAGCTTTGAGTGACGCAAATTGGATGAGCAAATTAGGTGACTAAACGAGTTTTTTTACTTATTTCTGTTTTTTATGCCTTGTTTTAGTGCTGTTAAGATAATTATTAATTTTATTTTAATTTTAGCAACACCTCACGTCAAGTACCTATAATTCCCTATTCGTGGGAAATAAATAGAAACAATAAATCGTCATCACAATCTATGTTTTTTGTTTTACAGCTAAGCTGATTTTGATGTAATTGATGTAAATGATTTTTGAAAACATAAGAAACAAACACACTCACTTTTGCATTTAAATATTAGAATATTCACAACCAATTTCATGTTGCGTACAAATAAAACAACCCTTCTACGCTGAAGCTAAGAGGTTTTCATTTCAAAACAGACAGACAGTCCATTTAAAAATAAAACTCTCCAACCACCACCTATTAAAATTAATTCATAAATTCCACTAATTAGAATAATATTTCGTTGAATTTTCTGGAAGCTAATTAATTAGATAAGAACCTTTTCAGGGACGAGTCTTTTGGTCCTTTCATTGGCGGTCTGATTTTCATATTGAAGGAAGTTTCAATTTGATACGGTTGAGAAATTGGGTTGTATGAGAGTTTCTAATATTAGATCTGAAATGAAGGAGTGAATGTAAAAGCAAGATAGAGAAATGTCATGATAGGTCGCGTAAGTGGACATTTAAAAAAAAAGAGTGTTCGTGGCTTAGTAGG
Source organism: Pyrrhia umbra (assembly GCA_963891755.1). Lineage (NCBI taxonomy): Eukaryota > Metazoa > Arthropoda > Insecta > Lepidoptera > Noctuidae > Pyrrhia > Pyrrhia umbra. The sequence continues at coordinate 8,066,572 of OY982935.1, forward strand.
GTACGAGATGTTGAACTCTGTTGGATCCTACAATTCATTCCCATTTGAGGGATTCGTTACGAATATAGGAAATATATTTTTCTAAAGTTTATAATTATATTGTTTGTTTGTGTAGAATCATATTTTTATTACTAGTTACACTACATAAAATATGAATGACTCATCTTGATAATTTAGGAGCTCAAAACATTGCCTCTTGACTTCAACTCTATTATAAAATCAAAGGCCAAAATAGGTCCCAAATCCTATCAAATTTAAATCAAATCCAGCTCAACCTAAAACTAATCAAAATCTTCAAATTAACATCTATAAATATTAATAAACACTCATAAATATTGATAAGTGCGTATTAATTAAAACTGTATAAATTTTCATTAGGATCCCTGGCCAAGTTTTACCTTGCCTATTAATTAAACATTGGGACAACGAAAGCGTCTCCTGGTCAAAACTTTGCGAATTAAGAACACAATATAAATTAGCGAAAACGAATTATTGTTGGGAAACAAGGAAACAATTTTAGCTTTGAATTAATCAAGGAATATTCTTTGTTTTCTGGATAACAATTTGTGGTTGTATACAAAGTTTTTAACATTATACTCGTGTTTTGGTAGAGATTTGCATGCATTTTTGGTTCAGAATTAATTTTAAGAATGACGGCTCTAATGAAGATACGATGGAAGAAAAAGTTTCAAATAAATTTAAAGAAGATGAAGATTATTTTTTTTTATCAAAGTGACACAAAAGTTAAGGAACGCGCTTGTCAAATATGAGGGTGAGTACTCAAAATCTCTGCTACTCCTAACTCCTAAACCTTTATTCAGCTATGCTGTCAGGGACATGACATTTAGCCCACAGTTGTAAGAAAAGAATTATGAAATGCCAATTTCAAAACTTTTAAGTAATAATAATTAGAAGAATTGTATTCCCAAATTTTCTAGTCCGACGATTACTACTTGATTATTCTGCTCCTTGGTACATCCAATATCCAAGGCAAATAAGGACACATGACTTACTAGTGCAATTTTTTAAGCCATATTAATCTCTGAAAAAAAAAGCTGTTTATTATTATTTATTTGTCAAAACTTAAGCTATCATTACAGGGTTTACCCTAATGCGATAATTAAGTTGAAATATTGCAATCAAATTTAATCAGATAACTCGAATGGCGGACTTGACTTACCCATAGCAACATTGACCTCACATTGTCCCAATATAGTACGCCTCTAAAACGCATCGTATTCTTTTCTTATGCTTTAATACAAAATCTAGTAACATATTATATCAAGTACAAATCATGGCTCATATTCAAGCGGAAATTGAAAAGCTTACAAGGGCCATTAAACAGCCCCGTTTAGTAAATTGGCTTTTGCAACTTACGCGACTCAATAAGCGGCTGATATATCCAGTAAGGGTGATAAAGATACAAAAAAAGTGGTGAGAAGGGGTTAAAATTGATTGGTGGTAGAAAAGGGTTTAAAGAAGTAACACAATGCTGGTTAATGGTGTGAAAATGCACAGGTATGATAATATACATCTATTTATCCATTTATTAATTCATCTATTGATGTACATAATTATGTATATATCTTACTCATTAATGCAGAAACTGATGAATGGTTTTGGATGAAATGTGGTATCAACAGACACAGTCAATAACCTGGATTAAAATTTGATATAATATATTATACCAGCTTTTTACTGCCTGGACCGCGTGGGCTATTCAAATTCAAATTAAAAATGACAGAGTTTCATACAGAAACAGCCTCCTTTTTCACCCCTTAGGTGTAGAATTTCGCAAAATCTTTTCTTATCGGATGCCTACATCATACAAAAAAATACACCTTCCAAATTTCTACGATCAGCGCTTTAGGCTTTACGTTGGTCCGTCAGTCATTCAGGACACAGCATTTTATGTAAAGATTTTTTTCTCTTAAAAAAGTCATCATTCGAAATCTTGAACTTTCTGATGAATTGCCGAGTCAACAAATACATCACTTTCTTCGTGAAATTCATGAAATTTATCGTTCTAAAAACCGACATAAAATATTGTATTTACATTTTTTGTCATCAACCAGCCTTGGTCTAAATATCCGAAAATTCAAACTATCGACACCGTTGTCTATATCCGACACACGGAACATCCCTAGTCATTGAAATTTCTAGCCGTCACTCCGAATACCGCTCACTCAAACGCAATTATAAGACTGCTATATAACTAGTATAACAATGTTATAGGTAACAGTGTTATGTAGCGGTATTAGGATTTGCATTTTGATTGGACGCGAATTTAACCTAAATGCTATATTGCTCTGTGTGGAGGAGCTCGTGGCTAAGTAACAGCCGCACGTATCGACCGATCATAGGTTAAGCTACGCTTAGCGCGGTTGGTCCGTGGATGGATGACCATCTATGTCATAGCGAGACTCCTCCGTGCCTCGGAAAGCACGTTAAGGTCCCGGTTGTCATTTGTAGATCTTTGACAATCGTTACGGGTAGTCAGAAGCCAGAAAGTCTGACAACCAGTCTTACCAAGGGGTATCGTGTTACCCGGTAACTGGGTAGGTGGTGGAGGTCAGATAGGCAGTCGCTCTATGTAAAACACTGGTACTCAGCTGCATCCGGTTGAGACTGGAAGCCGACCCCAACATAGTTGGGAAAAGGCTAGGCAGATGATGATGATGATGCTATATTGCTCTGTGAGCATTTGAATTAAGAGTTATTTGATCGGTGTATTCAGATTATGTTGCTGGAAATATTTATTGCAGTACTAATAATGTTGTGTGCAGCAAAATATTTTGAGGTAAACTGGACAGATATTAAAATCCTAACGAATACTATAAATGCAAATGTTTGTTTGTTTTTATTATTACAGTTAAATGGATGAACGCAGTTGATATGGACATGAAGGGTCTCTGGAAATGGTTATGGGCTATTTAGTTCTCTCGGGATGTCGGTGAAACCACGGGAAAAAGCTAGCTTAATTATAATAATAAGACTACCGTCACTTGAAGTCAGGCGTCCTCTCTAGAGGTGCTGCTAGGGTCTGTGGACATAACATTTGAACGAATCATTTTGCAAGTTGTTTAATAGTTCAGTTATGGTCGGATAAAATACTCTATTTTATTACTTTATTTATTAAAACCGTTTTTGATACGAAAACTAAACTACCAACTTTTCCTCTAATTTAAACAACCGCAATTCTAGTAGAGTATTCATCATTTAAACATTAAGTCACATTCAAAATTGGACCTTGACGCAACACCACAAAGTCCTTAATATATATTCCGGATGAAAACCGCAATATTACTATTCCTTATTCAATATACTGAATGAAGTTTGTCGTTGAAACTGCAGGAAATAGATCCACGCGGCAATGGCCGCTGTTTCCGGCTGAAAGTGATCCCGCGGCCGGCCATATCCGGTGGCTGGGCGGTCTGTTATGTCCCCCCACTTCCGTTTCGAGCGATGCCTTACTTTTGTATTCGGTTTTTCATGATCCAGCTTTACCTGGATAGAGTTTTTATTGGTTTGTTTGAATAAGGAATGGAAAACATCAAAGAACACTTTGATATTTTTTTTTGGGATTTTCAGAATAAATAAAAATGGTTATATGCTTCGTGAACGGGCATTACTACTCTACATGGACAAGCGAGGTTGACGTCCTGAGTGGTTTAGTGGTCAACATCCGAAATACCACGCAAGAGGTCCCGGGTTCGATTCCCGGCCGGGCAGTATTTAAAATGATGAATTTTAATTTCTGTGACGGGTCTGGGTGTTACTATGTATAATATGTATTTTTTTTTTTTTTTTTTTTTTTCTACATGACCTCTTGCAGGGTGCTTCTAACAGCATTCGACCTGCTTAACCGGACAATGTGGCGAGGTCCTAATTTAATTAATTAAATTAAGGCCTCCAGCCAAGGCTTAAAACTAAGTTTAAAAACTAAGTGACAGCGCGCTAAGGGCTCCCCCTAGTGGGGAACGAACCTCGGCTTAGGGCGTCACTGGGGAGGACAACTAGGGACTAGCTGGATCATAACAATAATTATTATTATTAGGGGACTTTTTATGCTACTGGCTCAGCGCGCGGGCTGGCTCATCGAGCAAGGGTCGGGGAGAGAATGGACGGGGACGTCGCGACGGGCCTCGGCGGCGAGGACGGTATGACGGTGGTTTGTGTTTGTGAATTACTGTACTGGTTTCCCTATTACTCTCTTGGAGGAGGGTGATATCGTCGTCTGGGAACGTGAGAGTATGCCGCGGACGGCGAATCGAGCTAATCTGGGAGGGAGTGTAATGGGAAGCCGATACGATCAGGGGGTTGGTGTGCTTTTCGGCAGAGTCGAAGTAGCGCTTTGAAGCGCGTTTCATAAACTGCTTTATGGTAGGCAGTTTGAGGTCAAGGTGGAGATTTTCGTTTCTAAGATACCACGGGGCTCCTGTGGCCCTACGCATGAAACGATTCTGAAGGGTTTGCATCCTATGGAGGCGGTAAGATTTTGCGTGTGCGAACACTACGCTAGCATAGGTCATGATGGGGCGGATACACGCTGTATAGATGCGCAATTTGCACTTGAGAGGCAATTTGCTGCGCGAATTCAGAATGGGATGGAGGCGTCCGAGAACGAAGGCGGCGCGCGAACGCACCGTCCTTATGTGTTCACCGAACGTGAGATTCTTGTCGAGGATTACGCCCAGGTATTTGGCCTTGTCGCTCCATGGGATGGGGCGATTGAACATTTCAATCTGTTTGAGGGGTGGGGTGGAGCCGGTAGTGCGAGTGCGTCTCGAGAAGAGAACGGCCTGGCTCTTGTCGGGATTGACTTCGATTCTCCATTTGCGGAACCACTTGCCTAGGGCGGTGGCGGCAGATTGGAGGATGCGGGTTATGCAGTCGGGTTTGCGACCCGTGTAGTAAATAGCCGTATCGTCAGCGAATAGAGCCAACTGGGCCTTACTATTTTTGGGAATGTCGCTGGTATACAGCGTGAACAATAGGGGGGAGAGTACGGAGCCTTGTGGGACCCCTGCTCGAATAGGGTGGGGGGAGGATAGTGCTCCCTCTATACGATAGCGAAACGAGCGGTTCGACAAAAAGTCTCGAATGATGAGCACGAGACGGTCGGGCACACCGAATTTGTACAGCTTATATACTAAGCCGTCATGCCAGACTTTGTCGAATGCTTTCGCTACGTCGAAGAATAGTACGCCCGTCATCATATTGCGTTGGAAACCAACACTGATATGCTCGACGATGCGGTGGACTTGTTGGACACAGGAGTGCTTGGTTCGAAAACCAAACTGCTCATCAGGAATGAGTCTCTTAGCCTCGGCAAAGGCTTTGAGTCTGTTATAGATCAGCCGCTCGTAAATCTTCCCAATAACATTGAGAAGACTTATAGGGCGATAGCTGGAGGGCTCGGCTTTGGGTTTGCCGGGTTTGGGAATGCCAATGACTGTGGCGGTTTTCCATTCATCAGGAAAAATGTTATTGCTCATAGCGGCATTGAAGATGGCTGCTAGGAGCGCTATGAGCTGGGCTGGGAGCAGTTGGAATACTCTATTGGAGATTCCATCCGGGCCGGGGGCTTTCCTGGGTTTCAACCTCTTGATAATCTCATGTACCTCCTCTGGGGTTACAGGGGGTAAGGGGTCATCGTCGGGGGTATCAGCAATTGAGGTGGAAGTCTCAGCTGAGGGAGGAGTTGCAGCAGATCTGCGTTCGATTTCAGCCTTCACCTCATCGAGGTGAGCCTGATCGACTGGCAGAGTGCTGGGTGAGCATTGGGTCTCTAGGCTGTCTGCTAGGCATTCGGCCTTTTGTATAATATGTATGTTTTAAAAAGTATATAAGTAGTATATCCGTTCAGCTAGCACCCATAACACAAGCATATTAGTTGCTTACTTTGGAGCTAGATGGCGCTATGTGAGATTGTCCAAAGATATTTATTTTAATTATAAGTATTAAATTCTAATTAATCAGCACATTGAGATGGTGAAAGAGATTTTTATACTGTCTGGTATGTGCATCTGTTAAAGCTATTTAAAGACCCTAACTTATGAGAACATTATTCATAATATTAGCGTGTATTAAGAATTGGGTCGAGATACCTTAATCCCTTATAAACTATGTGTGTACCTTCCATCCAAATCCATTCAGTAGTATAGTAAACTAGCTTTCCGCCAGCGGCATCGCCCGCGTGGGCTATATGAATTCTCAGCCCGATCGGTTTAAAATTGTCAAAGTTTCATACAAACCTTTCCCAACAAGCAAAATCAGTATTTAAAATGATCTACAAGACTACTTTTATTTTCACTTATAAGAAACTTGTAGCGTGCTACAAAGCTGGATTTGGGCGCAGTTATAGGATCGGTTATTTCTATATCTATCTTATAATCAACTTATAAAATGTTACTAAGTCCTATAACATACTTGACGAAGCGCAATAGCTTCTATAATGATATAACAATACACATTTACAAGTACAAATTGTATTTGCTTTTGTTAGTATCTGACATAAGTATTTTACTGAAGTATTTTTTTTTATTTGGTAAATACTTAATATAAACGTAAGTAAAACTACTATTTTGTATTATTGTAAAACATAACTAATAATACATTTAAAATATAGTGTGTCAACCCGTGGGGAAGTCATATTTACTGTAAATGTGTACCGAAATATAGTTAATTTCACAATGCCCTCCAAAAATAACACATTAGTATATTATTGTGAATAAATTATTTCATCAATTTCTTATGAATATTCGCCATGTTTTAAAATTGCTCTTCATAAGTACTTTATAGAACCATTGTAGGTAAATTAGTACTTGTAGCAGTTTCCGTCCAGATAACTCACCTCCATTTTAAAACAAATTAGGGTTCCCTTGAAGTCTGCCGGCTAAAGATTTTTTTTTCTTGTGGAACCCTCATAGTTTCGCCATGTCCGTTTGTCTGTCTGTCAATAGCTTAAAAATGCTTGATACTAGAAAGCTGAAATTTAGTATGGGTATGTACCTATATTGATCACGCCGACAAAGTAGTAAAATAAAATTAAGAAAAAAATTTTTTTTAGGTAGCTCCCATACAATAAAGTGGCGATAAATATTTTTTTGAGTGTGGTCTTTCAAAAATAAAGCAGGTGTGTGAAGACTATTTTTCGATTTAGGGATCCATTTGCAAAATATCTAGCTTTAAAGTACAATTTTTAGTTCGATACGAGCATCTATAAAGTACCCTTTAACTTTTGAATGGCTGTCCCTAAAGATTAGAAAAAAATTCACAGATGTAGCACATGTAATGAACTAACAAAGAAAACTATCACGGCTAAGTAGGCTTAACCGGTTCCAGAGTTATAGTCGACCAACTAAAACGTACTACGGGACCCTACTGCGCGTGACCCGACACGCACTTGGCCGGTTTTTTTTAAGATTTAATCAACAAGATGGTCGTATGCAGCGGCGTGCACAGAGTTTTTAGGTAGGGTAGGCAGAAAAGCCAAAAAGTTTTTATACGGAAAATCGATAGGTAGGTACCTATCTTAATTACTCGCGAAGCGGCTTGCCGCTAGCGTGCGAGCCGAGCAGCGCACGACCTTACTACGATAGGTAGGTACGCCTGCCCGAGAGATGCGCCGCCGCGCTGCGCACGGGCCAAATGTGCCTAAACTGCTGAGTGACACCTGGTGACACCAGCCTGGCTTTGGTACCCACTTTTCAAAAATACATTCCGCATGTTGGTTTTGGTTCGTCGTCTTGTCGATCAAATAATGATGCATGTAATATGCCGCCTCAAATAATCATAGATTCAGATTTGATTAAAAAAACTTGCACATGAATATCTAAGAGCAATTTCGTAAATAGTTTTCCATAACTCAGTCGTATTTCGCATGAAAGTTGACCTCTCTTAATAACTTCCCTTATTCACTGAGGAACAAATTCTTTTACGTAAAGTGAACTCATGTTTACTTCAAAAACTAACAATAAAAAAGTGATTGAATAATAATTCGGTTTCGATCTACTTTCATCGTGTTTCAATACGATTTTCTCCAAGTGTACGGAAGCTTCTAAGTCATATTGCTCGTGGTTTTTTCTACCGTAGGAGATAAATATGAATAGGTGAAACCTGCGTCGTTCCAGACGGTTTTATTGCGGTAAAATAGTAGGTAAGTAAGGGAAATAGCGTGTATGCAATCCGAGAGCTAATAATAGGAATCAAATTGTTTAGTATTGAATATACGATTGATTGACTATACCTTTAGTTTGTATAAATTGTATCTGATTTGGTGTATAGGTGCAGCGGCCTTTCGCTATCACTTGTTTTTTTCTTCGAAAGATAGTTTTACAAACGCATCATTTTTAATTTTCTATACACACACACACCACCTGAACAACTTTCACAGTGAATATATTCCATTTCACACTATTATCAATGCTTAAAACTTACTATTATTAAAATATTAAGAAATATTCGCTAGCACAGAACAAGTCAGATAAACAATAACAACGGCGGGCGACGCGCGCGAAACTCACGTCACAGAAAAAAAAAATACGACTAAAAGAAATGTTGTTTACTTAGAGATAAGAAAGTCAAAACATGCTACTTTTTAAAATAGTTACATTACATCATAATGTAGATCGGTTCGGAAAACATCGGCCACCGTCCCTTGTGGCCTTGTCGATAGCCGAAGGTTTCCGAACCGATGTTTCCGTCGTATAAATCGCAAAAAGACACAGCCTTTTTTGTTATTTGTGTGCGTAATTTGTGTCAATGTGTGCAAAATATTTATACGAACGCACACTGCATTGTATTCGCATGTCTACGAGTCTTCTTACAAATACTATTATACGAAATGAGGCAATCACGTTTTCTGTCTATTTTCGCTAGGGGCGCCCTAGTACCGCGCAAACTTTTGTGTGTTGTTGAAATGTATCGCGAGTATTGATTCTTCGTAATAGGTACCACCAATATTCGACAGGTGGAGCTGATTTAAGTTTCAAGATTTTTTTATTAATAGTAATTACTCTGAGATAAAATATTAGATACTTATTAAAATAAAATAAAGATAGTAAATATTTTCTGAGTTATGTAGGGTAGGCAGTGTCTTTTTGCCTATATGAACTGCACGCCACTGGTCGTATGGTATTTCTTGATGTCGACTATTTTTGACAATTTGATCTTATAGCGCTCTTTTTAAGTACTATTAGATTTTAAAGAGTCTCGAGAAAGACTATGACGACACAAACTTGTAATCGTTTCAGCTAAGTATGTTATAATATCATTTTCTCTCACAAAGTGCTACTATAGAATCAAAATATTATTCAGGATTATTTAGTCTTACCTACTGAAAACAATTATAGAACACTTATTCCTAAAAGTGTCCTAAAAGATAATCTTGGAGTTAACTAAAAGACTGAGATATAAAGGCAATTACTCTTGAGGATATGTATGCTTGTGAAATGCTATTACTAGTAAAAAAATCCTATAAATGTTTTAGACGTCACTCTTGTAGCGAACTGTAAGACCGAGATATAAAAACGAATGAGCTTAAGTATGTTAAGGCTTGGCAAATGCTATTATAAGTTAAAAGGTCTACCGCAATGCCTTTACAAGAACGTTATTAGTATTGACAGACTTATAATCTTTCTTATAGGATTACTTTGCTTGTTGGGTTATCCCCTATTTTATCCCCTTGGGGGAATTTATCAAAATCCTTTCTTAGCGGATGCCTACATCATAACATCTACCTGCATGCCAAATTTCAGCCCGATCCCTCCAGTGGTTTGGGCTGTGCGTTGATAGATCACTATGATCACCTTTGAGTTTTATATATATTTAGACTAGGTGTTGCCCGCGGTTTCACCCGCATCCCGAGAGAACTACTTCGCGCACCCGGGTAAAAAGTATCCAGGTGTTAATCCAGGTTATAAACTATGTGTTTACCAAATTTCATCCAAATCCGTTCAGTAGTTTTTGCGTTTCACGCAAAACAGAGTAACAAATATACATTCATACATTCTAACAAACTTTCGCGTTTATAATATGTGTTAGTAGGATGATGACGATGATGACACCAAAAACATATTCACACCTTCTGTTGTACCTTCTACACTATCCTACGAAAATATAAATTGTGACAACCATAAGCATCGCTAGGGACGCCTGTAGGTGAGTGTGGCCATGAAAATGAATTAATATTATTTATATTACATCAGTGCTAATTTACCAGTTAAGTTACTATCACTATTGTTATGCAGTTGGTCTCTGAAGAGTACCCGTGAATCCTATTTTTTACTTTTTTTTCGCTTATTGTAAACAATGTCTCATTGTGGTTTTAAGTAGGGAATATACTCCCCGAAAATTGGGCTTCTGATGAAAGCTAAGTACCAGTTATCCTTACTAATATGTGTTATAAATGCAAAAGTAAGTTTGTTTGTTTATTTTATGCTTTTGCGGTAAAACGGCTTAACCGATTTGATGATGAAACCCTGGAGATTATAGGTTACTTTAATGCGTTAAGTAGTCCCTCGGGATGTGGGCGAAACTTTCTATGACTAGGTACGTAAAACTATAAAATTAAATGAAGATGTAAGCAACCGGCTACTAGTATTCAATGACGTGTTCCTGACTTAGTGGCCAATAAGCAATTTGCATTACGGAATTTAGTCTCACAGTTTGCTTACGGCTTACGTGCTTATCCCGCTGGTCTCCTGGCCCACACTTAAAGGCATTCCAGCATCCTCAGGCACTCCATACAAGTTCCATTGTGATATTACACTGGATGTCTGTAAGTAAATTGGTTCAGACGAAATTTCTGAAGCATACCCCCTTAAGAAGTCATGTTACTTGGCTTGATTGAATCGACGGGGTTTTTAAAATATTTATTTTAGGGGTTCTCATCTTAATTGTGTTACTTGGCAAGTTCTTTTCAATTCATCCAAATAGACCACTAAAACTTGTCATGTTTCATCAATTTGTATGATAAAATATAGATAAATTCATTCATTTTTTTTAGTGACATCTTCAACTGCCTAGCCTTTTCCCAACAATATTGGGGTCGGCTTCGGGTCTAAACCGGATGCAACAGAGTACCAGTATTTACATGGAGCGACTGCCTATCTGACCTCCGCAAATAAAACCTAAAATAAATAATTTTAAAACAACTGAAAACCTAAATTTTAGTGGCAAAGCCTACAGACGAGTGGCTTGAAATTTGGATTCACATTCATATTTTTGGTAAGGTAGTCTATAAAAAATCGCTTACTACTTTATATATTTCCTCAGTTTTTAGTGACCATTATCAGCCAGTTTAGATCCAAAACTTCCCCCATTTAATATAAAGTAAACACATGACCCGGAGTTGTTGTTACAGCAATAACTAACACTTCACGAGCTTGGACCTGTTGCTCAAACATTTACGTCGTGTCGCGTCCAGGGTCTGGGGGAGTAATCCAGAAGTCATGCGCTTGTGTGCCTGAATTATGGACCTGAGCAGTGTATGCCGCGGGCTTGGCAGTTCGCACTAGGTCGAACAAACGTGACGGGTTTTTGGACGCGTTTTATTCATTTAATAACTTTAAGTCTTTTCGTGTCTTCTCTTCACTCATCATTATGTGAATTGTCTTCGTATGTCAAGACATACTGCATTTGTATTATACTATGCAATGTTTTAGCTATAAGCATTTAGTTGATAATACTCATAATAAGATAGATATTGTCCATTCAGCATAATCTGGACCATCTACTCCAAACTACCACGGCAATATTTCTTCTTATGTAGTTTAATTTAATCGGCTTTATGGCCTTTCTGAGATCAGCCAGTCTGATGGGTTATTATCCTCAAAATTGCATAATTATATAGGCGAAAAGTCCATACTCCGTAGTGGTAATTCATACTTAAAATTCTACTTAATACAAAAGACAATAAATTTTATTTAATATAAAAAAATATATACCCCCAGACAAAGAAACTGCATCAAAGTTTTTGTTTAAAAAAATTGGATGGCCCTTTCCAGTATACAAACATACACTTAGGGATAATGATAGTACGCTGTTATGAAGTTAACGAACCAAACTATAGGTTTCAATTTAAATTTGTATAAAAAGTTGCAATACTTGGTTAAAATGTTTTTTTCAAAGGTAGGTGCGTGTTGAACGAAATGTTCATGCAGTTAATTAGTCCGTCAGTGTATATATTAAAAAAAAATGCAAAATACATTATTGATATCAATGTTGATGTAATAAAATTGAATAAGTTTTTTCAAAATATCAATTCTAAAAATACAATTCTATTTTCAAAATAAATCACCGCATCGTTTTCCCCGCCTAGTGCGTGTACCTGTTAATGTTTAAAGCGATAGCCAGCCCGGTGCGTTAGTAACAAATTCATAGCGTCACCGGACCTTTTATGGTGCTCGCTAACTGGCTTGAATTTCATATTATTACCGTACAGCTTGTACCCTGTTTGGTTGGGTGTTTACTGAATTTTGAAGTTTATTGATAACTAGCTTCTGCCCGCGACTTCGTCCGCGTGGAATAGTGGTGCTCCGCTTCTATTAGTTTTAGCGTGATGATATATTGCCTATAGCCTTCCTCAATAAATGAGCTATCTAACACTGAAAGATTTTTTGAAATCGTACCAGTAATTCCTGAGATTAGCGCGTTCAAACAAACAAACTCTTCAGCTTTATTATATTAGTATAGATAATATTTTCTATGCCTGGTTTATTCCTGGCTGCTTTGACATACAGAATACAAACACAACCACAACAATGTAGAATCTAGACAGATCTTCAAGATTCTAGATATATATAATCTTAACATCCTCACTTAACATCAGATGAGGTGTTGCCAAACGCACTCAAATATTCGATAAAATAAATCTACCTCTCTAAATGACTAGGAAAAACCGAGAAAACATAGATAACATTCGTCAATTATGATAAAATGTCATACTGTGTTTATAGGGTTCAGAACCAAAATGATAAGATTTATTTTTATTTATTTATTAATAAAGGTAATAAATAATAGTAGGTAATAAGTTTTGGGCTGATACAGTTGCCAATAACAGGTGAACCAACATTCTCAATAAGAAAATGTACTAAGAATAAAGTGGCAGTAAACTATATAAAATGAAATATAAAATTTGAAATTACAAAATATTTAAGAAAATAAATAATAAAATCTATACTAATATTATAAAGAGGAAACATTCGGTTTTAACTCAAATACTACTGGCCCGATTTTAAAAATTCTTTCACCGTTAGAAATTTACATCTTTACAAGGTGTCATAGACTATATTTATTTCCAAAAAAATAAGTAGGGATCCCTACTAACTTGAATAATGTAACCCAAGGTGTAAAAAAAATGTCCACGCGAGCGAAGCCGCGGGCGGAAAGTAAAATATAAAGAAAATAAAATAGAACCCTTATGGTGCCATTCTGTTTGTATGTCCTATGTGACTTCTGGAAGTACTAACGCTAACGGCTTGATTTACTTTCAATTTCAAAGTAAATTAGTTCATGTACAACCCCTGTACTAGTACAAGCCCTTTTACATGGCACCCCTTATATAAGGCCTTGTTTCGCACATTCTACAATATTTTTGATCTGAAATAATTGATGTTGACAGACATCAACCTAAACATGCCTTCATGAAAAACACAGTTTTAAAATAGAAATTATCCTTTATATCATCATCTGCCTAGCCTTTTCCCAACTATGTTGGGGTCGGCTTCCAGTCTAAACCGGATGCAGCTGAGTACCAGTGTCTTAAATGGAGCAACTGCCTATCTGACCTCCACAATCCAGTAACCGGGTAACATGGTACCCCTTGGTAAGACTGGTTGTCAGACTTTCTGGCTTCTGACTAGGTACCCGTAACGACTGTCAAAGATGTACAAATGACAACCGGGACCAACAGCTTAACGTGCTTTCCGAGGTACGGAGGAGTCTCGCTATGACGTAGATGGTCACCCATCCACGGACCGACCGCGCCAAGCCCAGCTTAACCTTTGATCGGTCGAACCGTGCGGCTGTTATTTAGCCACGAGCTCCTCTAGAAATTATCCTTTATAAACAAACTTAATTATGCGATCGGAAAATAAGTTATGTAGTTGTGACTTTACTGCGAATATTTTTCTTTTCGAAGTTCGGAACTCTCGGTGCGCGAGTCCGACTCGCACTTGATCGGTTTTTATCACTTGACTGTCTTGTTGGTGTGGCAGGCGGAAACTGTGTTGTTAAGCTTGTGTTCTCGGTATGATGTTTAGGTCAAAAAATGTTCTATTGGGGTTTTCCGTCAAAAATTACTTGAGAACATTTCGAAGTCAGGAAAGGCTCGCCTTCTACAGATAGCTAACTGTTGAAATATATGGTTATAAGTTTTTTATACTTTTACGTATGTGTATTTTTTTGCATTATTAAGACATTTTTATTATAATTAATGTAAAAGTATGTTTAAAAAAAATTATAACTATAGTATATAAAATTATAACTATAGTATAAGACTTCTGATTCCAAATTACAGAGTTTCATACAAACTTTGCGCCCATTTTTCACCCCCTTGGGGATTGAAATTCGGAAAATCCTTTCTTTTCGGATGCCTACGTCATACAAAGAACATTCTCCAAGTTTCAGGTCTCTACGATCAGCGGTTTAGGCTGTGCGATGATCTGTCAGTCATTAAGGACATAGCATTGTATACATATGTATAGATAACACAATAATGAATCATTTCATTCATCCATTTTGATAAATCTAGAACGACATTTCTACCGTAACTTTATATTTTTTAGTTTAACTGCCTGTTACTGTGAAATAATCAATAATATAAAATAAAGTTTCCAAAGAAAATATTATCCAACAATAGAACTGTACTAAAGAACTGATGTAATAATGAATCCATTGAAAGATCCTTTTACAAAGCTCATTATGTTTGACAATCCAAGTGAAGATAAGGCTCTCTATAAAATATCTACCCATTGACGCCTTAGGTAACCTTCGCACGGAATATTCTTCAAAGATTTGATCGTCTCAGCGCACATACATAAAAGTTGTAAAAATGATAACGCGTTCTATGAGACCGTATGTTGGTATCACACGATATACCATCGCAATATCGTATTCGATTTAGGAATGTATGTTTCGACTGAAATTAGGACTTAAAAATTAAAATGGAAATAAAAAAAACCTTAAAAAAACAAAAAAACCTTAACCTTTTTAGATGTCTATTGGTCATTGGATGATGTATTATTTATCAAACAAAGAGACCTAAATAAAACTGACGAAATGAAAAAAATTCCATAGAAATCGGTCCATCCGTTTGAGAACTACGATGTCACAGACAGACACACACACAGAGAGAGGCAGACATCGACGTCAAACTTATAACATCCCTCTTTTTTGCATCGGGGGTTAATAAAGAAGTACTAGATCTCTTTTTTACTTTTCGGATAAAACAGGGATGAGATTTGGGGATTATATAAATATCTTTATCAAAATTAAAAAAAAAAAATCAAAAATTCAAAAGTCATTTATTCAAATTAGGTTGAAAATCAGTACTTTTTGAACGTCAAATTTACCAAAGACAGCCCCCAAAACGCCCGCCCTTCATCACTTCTTATGTGTTTTTGCTGAGAAGGAGAAGTGACGCAACAAATTCCCCAGCAACACATATCTATCTGTATATACCTTAAAGGGAGTGATATCATCTAACCATCTACTCATTGTCATAGCAGTTACGAGTCCCTTAGCGGAGTTTTCCCATAATTTTATGGACGCCTTGAGTCATCAGAGACTGACTCACGATTAGGAAACTAGAAATTCAACCTTAATTTACGATGATTCACACGTTTTACGAAGTAGCGTCAACCCTTAATTACTACTTTTTACTTTTTTGTCATGACTTATTTATTATTGTCAAGGAAAAAATTCAAGAAGTTTAAAACTGGTCAGAATAATCAAGTAAGTTAGTATTAATAAAAAAGTACTAATAAAGCTCTTCGTATTTTCGATGAATTTGTAATTTTTATCTCAGTAATACAAATGAACGATAATTAAATTTTATATACTTTTAGCAAAACCTGTTAACACCTTGCTGACCACCAAAAGCCTATACAGGGTGCCGAATTTTTCACCTGCAGTAAGTACTTTTAAGAGAATGAGTATTGACCTACCTACCTGACCTAAAAATGTACGTATAAAATATAACCCTTTCATTTAATAACAATTTACCCTAAATTAAGACAGGCAGTACCTAAACGCAGCTGTTAAGTAAATTGACCACCCGGAACCTATTATGTATGCACTTTCACGCCCGCGAGTTTGATTGAATCTCTCTGCATAAAAATATAAAATCGAATTACTAAAGAAAATTTCAGTACTCACATAATTAATTACCCACACTGTATTGGTATTTTAGCAACGATTAGCCATAATCATTCTCTTATGATCTCTAGCGATACGAAAGTAAAACAAGTGAGTGCGTTTCTCGAATAGTTTTCACAATACGTCCCCTTGACAGACGACGTGTAGAATATGCAACGTAGTGAGTTTCCGTGTGAACGGGCCCGCTCAAAAGATGGCCGGAGATGACGTCACAGATATTTATGCTCCAAAGAGTCGCGGCGATGGAACTCGAATAGAATGTATGTGTGTTAATTTTGTGTTGAAATGCTGATTTCAGTGTAAACTACTGATAAATGGGGCAAGAATTATATAATATATCCAATAGGGAATATTGATTTTACCACCAATTATTGTAGAGACTAGACGTAAAAAATAGAACTGATGTCTTGTTTTTATTGTGTTTTATATAGATCGTTGGCTTGACCATACACCTACTACACTACACAGACACACTAAATATTATTCCACCACCAGTTGTCAAACTTCCCTGTAATGACGAGTATTATTACGCACTATTAAATTTTATCCGTATCTCGAAGATATGGTCAATACGGTCACCAATCTGTAGACAGACCTCGCTAATCGAATCATTAGTAGTTATTAAATCACGAACATTCTCACAGTACAAACATAATCTACGTAAAGCAAACTTTACGAAACTTTCATTTGTTTCTAAAATCAATTTCAAACGCAAACGAATTACTAGTTTCAATAAAATTGATTTTCCGTCGTGCTCCTGAGAACTTGCATACGATATATTGTTAGTAACTACATCGGAACTGGTAACTATACAGTAACCGTAGGTATATTAATCACTATACTGTTTGTTATAATATCGGGAATTGAGTTTGCAGTTCGCTAAGGTAGGAAAGTAGTCAAAGGTTAATCAATCAAGGGGTGCCTTGTAGCAGTTGGTTAGTAGATAATAAGTAAGTATATTTGAATGATCAGATTAACATTTTTTAGAAGGATTTATTTACAAGAATACAAATAAAATCGGGAAATAATTATTTAGTTTTCCCGACAGTTAATGATTATGTTTAAAATACTAATTTATATTTATAATTTAGATGCCTTTAGATACATTTACGCGAGGGAGGAGCTCGTGGCTAAGTAACAGCCGCACGGTTCGACCGATCAAAGGTTAAGCTGCGCTTGGCGCGATCGGTCCGTGGATGGGTGACCATCTATGTCATAGCGAGACTCCTCCGTGCCTCGGAAAGCACGTTAAGCTGTTGGTCCCGGTTGTCATTTGTACATTTTTGACAGTCGTTACGGGTAGTCAGAAGCCATGTTACCCGGTAACTGGGTTGTGGAGGTCAGATAGGCAGTCGCTCCATGTAAAACACTGGTACTCAGCTGCATCCGGTTTAGACTGGAAGTCGACCCCAACATACTTGGGAAAAGGCTAGGCAGATGATGAGATACATTTACGCGTGGCAGGTCACCTATGCGCTGGACTGACCAAGTGAAAGCAGTTGGAAGCCGCGTATCTGAGTGCACCAGACAATCTCCTAACAGAGAGAGACGGCGGGAAATCGTACAGAGAGCTGTGTCCGCCTCTACCAACGAGGCGGACGTCTCAAAGTGACCACGACGCTCTGCCAAGACCTATACGGCAGAGAAGTAGAAGATACATTTAACAGTAGATAAAAAATAAAACTGAAACATATTTCAGCTTCAGTTTATTACATGTTCCAAATTACCTACATTAAATAATGAGTGCTTTTAATTTGGAGCCTAGTTTAGAATATATTTCATACAGACAATGAATGTCTTCCATTGGTGTGAATAAGATACATGTATAAACCTGAGTATATAATACACTTCTCATCAAAAAAATCGAAACACTTTCGTTTTTATTGTTTTTGTCCTAATTTTTTACAAAAGAGAATTAATTCCATGAAAAAAAAAACATTATTGTGTAGCTGGCAGTTTGGTCATTACAGTAAGAAGAAAAAAATCAAAATTCGAAATTAGAATTTCATTTGTTTATCCTATAAATGAAATTAATCACTGTTTTGAGACAAATGTGTATTTAGGGTTGGAGTACGTTTCTCGTTTAAAAACTAAAAATTAGCGCTTGTCTTTAAACTTTTTGTTTCTTATTTCATTTACTGTGACTTTGGGACGTCTGAAAAAACTTTTTTTTCTAAAACATATGGATACTTCGCCCGCAGAAGCCGCCCAAGTGGTGGCATTGCTGGATTCTGGACTTAGTCAGCGTGTTGTGGCTGCAAGATTGCATCTAAGCTTATCATCTGTTCATAGAGTCTACAAACGCTATCGGGAGACTGGTTCGTTCACGCGCCGTTCAGGATCTGGCAGGAATCGGGTCACTTCTGAGCGAGATGATCGATTTATTGTAACAACTTCTTTACGAAATCGACGCCTTAACGCTTTTCAACTGCAGCAGCAGCTTCGCGTTGTACGAAGAGTAGCTGTAAGTGACTCTACAATAAGAAGAAGGTTGAAGGAACGCGGATTGGCACCGCATAAGCCAGCGAATGGGCCGAAATTAACTGCAGACCATCGAAGAGCGCGCCTTAACTTTGCACGCGAGCACCTAACTTGGTCATACCTTCAGTGGAGCAAAGTACTGTTTTCTGATGAGTGTAAAATTATGCTGTATGGTAACGACGGAAGGAACAAGGTCTACAGAAGAGATGGAGAACGCTTTGCACAATGCTGCATTGAAGAAAAGGTCAGCTATGGTGGCGGTTCGTGGACGGTTTGGGGAGGAATCAGCGCCGACGGTAAGACAGAACTTGCCTTTGTGTCTGGGCCACGGCTGCCTGCACTAAACTCTCATCGGTACATCGAACAGTGTCTTGAACCTCATGTGATGCCCTATGCACATTTTATTGGCAACGACTTCATATTCATGCACGACAATGCTAGAGCTCACACCGCGGGCGTCGTACGAGATTATC
The DNA here is from genome assembly GCA_963891755.1 of Pyrrhia umbra. Taxonomy (NCBI): domain Eukaryota; kingdom Metazoa; phylum Arthropoda; class Insecta; order Lepidoptera; family Noctuidae; genus Pyrrhia; species Pyrrhia umbra. Next base: position 8,085,909 of record OY982935.1, read on the forward strand.
TTACCGAAGTCGGTATCTCCATTATGGTATGGCCAGCAAGAAGCCCGGACATGAATCCCATTGAACATCTATGGGATGAATTAAAGAGACGAATTCGAGCAAGAGATCCAGCCCCAGAAACACTTAGCCAGCTGCAAAATGCAATCCAAGAGGAATGGGATAATATACCACAACATGTGATCGTGACTCTCATCCGATCGATGAAGAACCGTATGGAAGCAGTAATAAGAGCTCGCGGAGGGAATACAAGTTATTAAATAAACGTTTCTTAATTTTTTTTTTCATTTACGCGTGTTGTTTTACCCATTTCCTTCATATTCCATACAGGGTAAAAATTACTCATTATACAAAATACGAAATCTATGAAGACTTAATTTGAATTTAGAACAATAACATTAGGATTTAAAAACCTCATACTACTCACTATTAAATGACATTTTACATTTATTCCTAAATATACACATTTTTCTGATAATCCTTATCAAATCATAAACTGCGAGGTGTTTCGATTTTTTTGATGAGAAGTATACGTACGTAAGTTTTAACGTCTCAGCTTATTTACTTTATTTAAAGCTAACATCAAACTGAAATTAACCTAAAGAATTAATGTTGACCTTACCAACTTCTTATTTAGACATTCTCTGAAAAATGGCTATACGGTTTAGGATGGAAGTTGGCACACATACTTTATAACCTGGATGTTATCCCGGTATCTAGACTCTTCGAAGACCACATAGAAGAAGTCACGAATAGACGCCGGTTACATTATATGACATGACGTAATCTATAATCTTCTATACTTATAATAAATCTGTAGAGAGATCAATTCTGTACATGAAATATATTTCCAAAATAACTATCAGGGGGTGATTAGGGATCGATACTGATGCCAAAAATGCAATCAGTAAATTTTTTGTCTGTCTGTCTGTCTGTCTGTCTGTCTGTCTGTCTGTCTGTATAAACTCTATAGAAACAAAAACTACTCGACGGATTTTAACGAAACTTGGTACAATTATTTGTCATACTCCTGAGATGGTTATAGTATACTTTTCATCACGCTACAATCAATAGGAGCAGAGCAGTGAAGGGAAATGTTGTCATTTTATTTAAATGCGCTAATCTCAGGAACCGCTGGTCCGATTTAAATAATTCTTTCAGTGTTAGATAGTCCATTTATCGAGGAAGGCTATAGGCTACATATCATCACGCTAAGACTAATAGGAGCGGAGCACCACTATTCCACGTGGACGAAGTCGCTGGCAGAAGCTAGTAATATAATAAAGCTAAGAGTTTATTTGTTTTTTTTTTGTTTGGACGCGCTAATCTCAGGAACTACTCGTACGATTTGAAAAATTCTTTCAGTGTTGGATAGCCCATTTATTGAGGAAGGCTGTAGGCTATACATATATCACGCTAAAATCAATAGGAGCGGAGCACCACTATTCCTCGCGGACGAAGTCGCGGGCAAAAGCTAGTTAAGAATAAGATAATATGACTTGTACATTTAAAAGCGTATCTACATCTTATGTAAGGTGACGTCGTAAAACATTGATCGTTTACATATTCCTAAACAAAAACCTATCCATTAAAATTTTATATTCATGCATTTTTCATTTTACTTTTTTTCAATATACAACACGATTGCCCGTCAAACTTTTTTAACTGGCTGTCAGCGCTTTTTGTTAGTTCTCATTTATTTTTCATTTTATGCTGTGCATAGTCGGATTTCGTTCATGAATTATTAAAGAACCGCTAAATGATTGACTTAGTTATTTAACGTGTAATATTTACGTAACAAAGAACTGATGTACAATTTAATTCCTAAATTGTTTTACTACAAATTTTAATGCCATACAAAATTATAAAAATACTTTTTAAACGTGGATATTGCTGTTTTTAAACTTTTTTTCATTTTTAAATTAGTTGCCACGTAATACGACTGGATAGTGACCAATCAGCGTAGTTGCTTACCAATCTCGGTGTGAGAGTAAAAGCCATAGTTTTTATTTCTAAGTAATCTCTCCCGACCGATTGCGGTCATCGTGATCAATTTCAATGAAGAGTAGCCAGGCACGAAGCAAATATTATAGTCCACGCACATGAGCTTACGCAGACACAGGTGCACTCTTTGTTCCCTCACTTTCATAGTCCGACGGTTCGGCAATCCAACACTACCGGGGAGAGATCAAGCGCACCACCTCGACGACGGTATCTCACTATGTTAAGGAAACGGTCACCCATCCATGAACTGACCGTGGCTAGCGCAGCTTAGCCTTGCTAATATAGCGATCCGCATGGCTATTTCTTAAATACAATCCCCCAATTTATACATAACGCATTATGAAAACGCCTATCATGTTATCACTTATGACATGTTAAATGGGGGAAAAACCGACCAACTTAGACACGAACTGTCTAGCAATATTCCCAAAATTCTTTGTAATTCTAATAATATAATATTATTATTGTAATTCTAAGTATTTTCTAGGTAATTGGATAACAGTTATTAGCAATTTTGACCTCCAGACCTCCTTAAATTTAAGTGGAACTACAAATTGGGTCAATTGTTTGTGGTTCTAAAGGTCGACTAGATACTACAATAATTTTCAATAAGTCAAAACATGGTTTAATTCGTCTTTTTTTAGTTTTTAAGGATTCTTGAAATTTGGCCGACCACCTGGATGTGCTTAAGTATAGTTGAAACCTCAAAACATTCAAGTAAAAAAAATACAATTTGAATCATGAGATCAATTACTTTATTAAAGTTCTTCGTGAAAATTCAACAACAAGAGTATCCAACATTCATAATATTATACAATGAGACTATTTGCAGGCACTTCTGAACTGTTAAGTCTTAAAAAAAACTGCAATAGTGATGAAAAATCTATAAACAAACCAAATTAAACGAATAATATAGGTATCTTATTTTGTTTATGTTTTTACAAAGGTAACTTCATCTTTATCATCTCTTAAATCCCGACAGCAAATCCACTTTGAAAATTTAAAACAATTTTACATAGCGTAATAGTGTTTCACTCATTCTTATGTAAATGTTTGTAACGGCCATTTTAAACTTATAATTTATTCAGGAAATTGCTTTAGAACAAACTTCCTAAACTTGAGAAGCGGTGTCTTTGAACTTGTCGTAAGTGGTTCAACTTTAGCACTTGGAGATTTATGAATGTATCTTGCTAGTTATTGCCTGCGACGTTGCTTGGTTCCTTGAAACTTTGAAGGATTATTTGACCTCTGAAGGGCGGAATTTTAATGACCTAACTGACTCATTATGGAACCTGAGGTATTTAAGCATTATCTTTACATATAAATGATATTTATTTCTGCAAGTAGGTTATAAAATAACACTTTTACACGTCAAACATATTCTTGTTTATAACTAGGTGAGGCCGGTGTTTCCTATCTGACTACCTTGAGAAGAAACACCGAAATAAACTCAAATATAAAATGCTTTGACCTGAATGACTGACGGATCAACGCACAGCTTAAACCACTGATTGTAGAGACTTGAAACTTGGAGGGTGTGTTCTTTGTATAATGTTGGCATTCGATAAAAAAGATTTTTCGAAATTCTACCCCTAAGGGGGTGAAAACGGGGGGCAATGTAATTTTTTATTTGACTTCGTATAGCCCACGCGGCTGAAGCTGGCGCTGGCGGTCAGCGTGTCTTTACTAATATTCTAAAGTGAACTGATTTAGATAAAATTCGGCCTAGAGATAGATTAAAATATATATCCGGATACGGTAAGAGACTCCAAAGTTTATTAGCGCACTATACAAATAAACGGGCGTTTTAAAACTGTGACTGCAAAAATGAGTTTTGCATAAAAAAACTTTTATAAAAATAATGGCATATTTACTTTATACATTACAGCATGTTTATTTCCAACTAGCTTCTGCCCGCGACTTCGTCCGCGTGGAATAGTGGTAGAAAACCCAAATATCTTACGGAACCCTATTTTTTTCCAAAATAAAATTTAGCCTATGTTACTCGTGGATAATGTAGCTTTCGAATGGTGAAAGAATTTTTAAAATCGGTCCAGTAGTTTTTGAGCCTATTCATTACAAACAAACAAACAAAGTTTTCCTCTTTATAATATTAGTGTAGATAAAAAAAACAATTCGTTAATCAACCGCCAAATTGCAAGAAAACATGTTGTATGTAAAAGCAAAACCCTGCATGAACTATCTTTGGACTCGATCGATCGCTACAAATACTAGTTCATCATCAATTCAGGGCCCTAAATATAGGTATTCATTGAGCTTTCTAATGCTTTCACTAGTTCACAAATAGATGCGATTATTTTAGTCGGCCTTCGACGTAAAGGTCGGGTCGCAGTGGTTTGCATTTGAGCTAGATAGGTACAGTTGTTTGATATGACACAAAGTGGTATGATACGTGGTTATTGTGGTAAAACCTTACTAATATTTTAATGCGAAAATAACTCTGTCTATCTGTCTGTTACGCTTTGAAGGGAAAACTGTCACGGCAATTTGGATATAATTGGCTATGAAGGTAGAATGAAAATTGGAATGACATGAAAGAAATATGAATAATTTATTTTTAGATATATTTACATTAATATTATTATTCTATATATAATACAAAAAATAAAAAAAAATAAAACACAGAAGTTAGGCATCAAAATATTCGTCAAAGCATCAGTCAAATACGGCACCTCAAAGTCAACCAGTGACGGATCTAAAATTTTCCTGGTTAACTTTTCGGTGCCGTAGACTGAGGATAAGAACGCCGGTAAACTAATACTAGAAATTTTGCGGACGCCGAGGCCGCCAAACCGAATGGGAAGAGTCGCTTGAAGCCACGAACGGTCGTCCAGAGCCACATTAAATAAAGAAGTCAAAGTGCTGCGAATAATTTGGTCAACTCTGTCTAATAGGTGTGGCTGCTTCCATAAAGGGGAAGAGCGAAGATTATACATAAATTTTGGGCCGAAACAACAGTATTTTACTAAAGTAAATGCAGAGTGTAAATTAATTTTGAATAGTCTATCCGAAATATCGTTAAAATTGGTTATTTTTGTGTCTATGAATGATGAGAAACTATCTTCTAAAATTGGGGAACCTAGGAGGTGCAGTGAGCTTTTGCCGAGAATTTTTATTTGTGGGGCTATTTTATTAAATTTTGATAAGATTGTCTGTCTGTCAGTAATGTCAGGTATATAAATTTCGCACTTAGATAAGTTAAGATCTAGGCCAATAGAGGAAAATTGCTGTTTAATAAATATAAGGTCTTCTAATACTGTGTCTTTGTCACCTCCTAGAGTTCCATCGTCCAAATACCACACGTTGAATTTAGAATTTAGTTGTTTTATGATAGGATGAATAGCCAAACTAAAAATGACTGGCCCAAGGGGGTCACCTTGTTGGCATCCAACTGCTGATTCTAAAACGTTGTCCTGATATAATAATTTTGATGGGTGCCTGTAGCACTGCCAAAGAAAACTATAAATTTCGGGTAGTTCCTTTTTTTGCTTCAGCCAACAAAGTGTCCCTATTAACAGAATTAATGACATGAAATGAATAAGACGCGGAAAATTTAGTATTCTGTAATAATATATTTTTAATGTCTATATTTTTTTAAGCAAAAACATTTGTAAGTTTTCACATCATGGTACGTTATTATGGAACAACTGTACTGAATGAAAAAATACTTGATGGTATGCCGGAGGGAGCTTTCTTTCATGTATGTAAAACGCGGGCAACCCGCGGGCAGAAACTTCATCTTATAACATGAAATAATATGAGGAGCTCGTGGCTAAGTAAAAGCCGCACGGTTCGACCGATCAAAGCGACACTGCCGTAGAACAAAGCCAGATGTGATAATACAACGAAATTGAGATTTTTACAAAATCAGCTTCAAGTAAGCATAATCTATCGATATAAGCAAGAAAAAAAAATATATATCTGATACTTTCCGAGATATTGAAACGAACAAAGTTGTATTTCAAATACGTTCCAACGAACATCGTCGTAAGGTCAATAGCGCCTCTGTCGCTTGGGTATCAGCGCCGCGCACCGTGCGTCGTTCGTCACAAGCGGCGATGTTCAACGGAAAGCGGTGGTGCTTTCAACTTTTTTTTTCTTTCTGTATTAAAATCGACGTGAAAAATGACACGAATACAAAAAATATTAAATTTAATTATTAATAATGAAGAAATAAGAAAGCGATTCGCGGAGCACTCTAGTATTTTAGGAAAATCTACGGAAAATGCATATAATTCTGATAAGTTAATTTATAAATATTTATTTGTGATGAATAACAGTACTATTATTTTCGAGTTTATTGTTTTTGAGTCATTGGTTGACATTTTATGCCGGAACATTCAAATTTCATATCGTATCATAACAACCGACAGTGTTCTTCGGAATTTAAAAAAAAAGTAATTTACTTGATAAAAATATTTTTAATGCTGTTTGCTTTATGTACATTCGTTACGTAATTTATATTTTTGTTTTCTGGGATTTGATTTTTCAGATTTTTCTTCTTAATTTAATTCAATTATATGGATTGCTTGTGCACATCCGACGTTATTCTTCGAAATTTTACGACGTTTTTGATGTAGCATATTGATAAGTAACTATGTACTTCGGTATAATATCACATAGGTTTTTGTTCAGCATGTTCAAACGCCAATAAAACACGTATAAATTACCCGATTTATTTTATTTTTATTCATTTATTCCATTAACATGTATCTTTAAATATTTTACTATGTTGCAGGTCCGGGGGTTGAAAAACCCGAATCACCATTACTACCAGGGGGTGTTACCACCATTACACCGTTACTACATAACTCATCGAAAACGAAGATTCGATTGATGTTTCGTTTATTTTCTTATAAATGTTTTATATGGGTAGTATAAGTATATCCCTCTATGTGCAGAGCATCAGATTGCACCTTAGGTACTGCACCACAATATATAATAAAAAGTTATCACCTATTCCTGTTATTTTCGAAGTTTTGTTTCGGTGAGTTAGAGTAGGCTCCCAGGATCGGAAACATAGCCACTCAATTAAGCGAAGTAGCGCAGGAATATGTGTTATATTTGGAGATGGTGAGGAACACTTAAATTAAATTAACTTAAATATAGTAAATTTAAGTATCACTTCTTGGCATTGACTTAGGCTTCCCCACCAGTGATCAAATCATTATCAAGTACAGAATATGGAGTAAAAGATTTTTTTGGACAGACATTTATAATCAATTTTAAAATAAAGTTGATATATTAAATGTATGGGTTAAAAATTAGATATAGGACGAGAAGAAGAGGCAGATAGAGGAAGTCCATATTAATAAAAATGAGCCCAAAAAAATTATATTATAAATATAATCTCAAAGAAAGTAATACTCAATGAACTAATAGCTAACTAGTTATTGGATCTACTACCAGATACTCATCACCTTTACCTAATTTGGAACCTATTTCTAAAAGTTTGATAAATATAGAAAGATAAAATTATAACGACCTTTTTCATATGTGCAAAACACTACAATAATTATTTCTGAAGAACCTTTTGTTTCAAATCCCTATCTTTTGTAAAATAATCGTGGTCTTATTATCAACGATAGTGATACAGATGAAGAGTGACTTTATAAATATTCCTTTCTTACCATTTCTATATAGATTTAATTACATTTCATTTTAAGTTGATAACATGTGATTCATTTGATTCGAAATGATTTTTTTTTATTAAGTGATTTCAGACAGCTTTGGGTCAAGTGCAATAATTACATACATTAATATATTTTTGGCGATATGACCTACTGAAGTTTGATTTTTGTTATTGTTAGGATTTTTTGGAAATGCTTTTAAGTATTTAAAGATTACTTTCTTTAATCATAATTGTTATTTTCTTTAAGTACCAAAAGTTTATAATCATGTTGTAAGTTAAAATGTTATTTTTTATAATAATTTTATACAACTAGGTAAACACCCATACTATATCTATTGTTATTTTGTCTTATAGGTATAGCAGAGATAAATAATATTGTGTTTATGATTGATTTCAATTGTGATAAAAATTGATTTAAGTTACTTTTAAAATCTTTTAAAACTGATTCAGACTGATTATCTTGTTACCTATTGAGACTGATGAAGTGCCATACTATGTATTAATATTAAGACTTATAATAACCTAGGTATTTCTTTAATGTAGAATTTTGCAAAATATATTTGAATTAAAAATAAAAGGATATATTGTAATTGTATGTTTCTCTCTATAATATTTTTGATATTATAGAATAAATAATGTATAATAAATAATAATAATAATATATTTGATATTATTATATAAATATATGTATAAATAAATATGTGATATGTATGTATATGTATAAATATGTATAAATAATCTTTATTAATAGTTCTTAATAAAGATTATTTATACATATCAATATTTTTTATTTTCTTAGAATAACATACAACATCAAATCTTTATGTAGCTCCATAAAACAGTGTGATATGTACACATACGTCGTAGTAATATCCGTAGAAAAACGTCGGAAAGTCACAAAAAACATCCTAAGCTACGTAGTACAACATCGGATTGGTACATGTGAAGGCTTTTTTTTTATTTAATAAAGATTTTTTTATTATCATTGTCTATTAATAACCCTTAATAAGAGACAAAAAGCTATTGCTAATTTTCTTTTCATTTATATGATTACAAAAAATATTATGCCGTAAATTGTAAACTCAAAACTTTAAAGTGCTCTCCTGTAAAGTAGCTATTTTGTAGATCCGACATTGTTCTACGACAGTGTCGAAAGGTTAAGCTACGCTTGGCGCGGTCGGTCCGTGGATGGGTGACCATCTTTGTCATAGCGAGATTCCTCCGTGCCTCGGAAAGCACGTTAGTCCCGGCTGTCATTTTATAGATCTTTGACAGCCGTTACTGGTAGTCAGAAGCCAGAAAGTCTGACAACCAGTCTTACCAAGGGGTATCGTGTTACCCGGTAAAACTGGGTTGTGGAGGTCAGATAGGCAGTCGCTCCATGTAAAACACTGGTACTCAGCTGCATCCGGTTAGACTGGAAGCCGACCCCAACATAGTTGGGAAAAGGCTAGGCAGATGATGATGATGAACATGAAATAATAGATTCTGTTCATAAAGAAGCACTATACTACTATAGCTATGTTCGTTTGTAAACATATGTACAGTCTACAGGGGAAACAATATTTTGTTAAAATTCTAACTAATGATGTAAGAATGTGTGTATAATGCAGCGAGTCCAACATGTAGGATGACGGAACGAAAAAAATAATGTTTTTTGAACTTTGATCATTATTGATTATTGTCACAATTAGTCAATACCAATGATATTGCCTTATCATTTGACGTAAGAATATAATTTAATGTAAGTATTACTAAATTTTTATGTACTGACACTTTTTCGCGGTTTTACCCGTATTCTAAGAGAACAACTTCGCCTGATGATCATCATCGCCAGCCTACTTAATATTGGTCCACTGTTGGACATTCCTTCCTTCACCTTGTGTCATATTCCTCAATGTTGAGGGTCGTGACCTCCACGAACTATTTCTCGAACAATCGCTTTTCACTTATCTTCGGTAGTTGCGACTGTTGGACATAGGCCTCCAATAACATGTGCAAAGGGGGCTTGCCCATAATTACCATGCTCAGTTTTACGCAAACATTGACGCTGCTGCCCGTCGGTGGCAAGGGGTTATCTGTGCAGGCTGAGGGGATGTTCGAAAGAGTTACCACGCCCCCAGAACATAAAGGGCTTAGGAAAAAACATCGATGGGTTTTACTCAGTAAGAGTGTGACATTTCCTACCGCCCCACCCACGATGGAGGGGTCTTGAGATGATTTCCCATCCGAAAAAAAGGGGTTTATCTGTGGTCATGTTCAGCCGCGCTTTACCGCTATCAGCCTGTCGCCAGAGCTTCATCTGTTTTCAGGGGCATTTGAGGTTGGCTGGGAGGCCGAAGGATGTAAAAAAAAGTATCCTGTGTTAGAAATTTCATCCAAGTCCTTTTTATAGTTTTTATGGAAAGGATACATAAAATATGCAGATAATGACATCCTCTCAAATTTTCTTAAATTTTTAAACTATGCGTGTACCAAATTTTAACCAAATTCATTTCATAGTTCTTGCGTGAAAGAGTAACATACATACATACACCCTCACTAACTTTTGCATGTATAATGATTGGAAAATTACTTAGCGTAATTATATTGTACTTACGTAAAATATTTTCCTATCGTAAACTGTATTATCAATACGACATATTGATTTATCTATAGATAAACATGCAGATGAGAGATAATAAATACGCGTGATTTTTTTTATAATCTCATCATTATTCTGCAGTTTTGCAGGATTAAATAATACTATAAATTGGCCGATTACAGTAACGTGAAAGCAGATATTTTTTGTAGTCTAGTAACCAAGGTATGAAAGACGAAAGATTTTTTTGAAAGACGTGTCAATTCAAAAATAATTTTGCCATATTTTAATTTTATACCATTTTTTATTTATTATTATATTTTCCACTCGAAAAAGCTAACGATTACTTAATAAAACGCAAAAATAACAAGTGACTTTCATTTAACTCGGATGACATCACTATGTTACTTCGTTTACATTTATGGACGACTTGTTGATTAAGAAATAATAGAATAATAACCTATGTACTTACTGCAGTTTGATTATTAATTTTGTCTGTTGCTAGTCCATCCCAAAAAGGGAAAATTTTCCTTCATATTACACCGACTTTTCCTTTCAAAATTTATAGCAAATCGTAGTAATGTTTTCAGTGACGTTGTAGATACGTAAATAATAAACGTTATTTTATCATGATTTTAATAAAAACTTTCCATAAATTCAAATCAATACAGAACTTCAACGCAAATGCATTTCCAAAACAACCGGATGTAGGTGTCGCTAGAGAGCGCCACCGGAACATGTGTGCCGGAAGTAATTCTTGACAACTGCCCACTGAACCGGAAGTGTACGGATTTCAGCTGCATGCACTCGAATGGGACTGAGACGCGAATGGGAAAATTGCATTTCGGAGTTTTGATGTGAATGTTTCAATACAAAACTATGAATAGCCGAACGAATTTTGTGATTATAATAACATATATTATGTAGTGTTCTCGGAAATTAAAAAAATATCATTATTTTCATTAATCTATATCTCAATCGGCATGATACACAACAAAATATACAGCTACAAGAAATACTATCATGACTATAAAATGTTATGCGTCATAAAAGTTTTTCGTCGCCATTTTGGGTTCATAGTACAATCAGAAAGATACTGGAAAGACCTTGTGCGAACGTAGATATTAATATAATCAAAAACAGTAGACTGGAAAGCTGATCCCAATATAGTTAGGAACAGGCTAGGCAGATGATGATGTGTTAGACAACCAGACCAGGGGGGTTAGACAAGTGGCTGAAAAAAAATTATGGGAATGACATTCGTTTACGACTATCTGTCATTCCCATACATTTTGTTTTCTATTCTATTAGCGTTTTTGCCACTTGTCTAACTCCTCAGGGGGGTTAGACAAGTGGCAAAAACGCTAGTAGAATAGAAAACAAAATGTATTTCAATGGAAGTTTGCATGGTAATCTACATCATACATGAGGGAAATTTATTTAAAAGAAAGTATTTACATTATTTACATTACGAAAAATAAAAAAAAAGTAAGTATAAATATATTCTAATATAAATCTAACTAAAATATTGCGTCAAAAAATTCTTCCTCATCGCCGTCAACTGGAAGTGTACCCAAGAGGCTGGCGGCATTGCCACGTTGGATGGCAATGCTTAGCCTTTGGCCAATGTATTGGAATGACATTCGTTTACGACTAGCTATCTGTCATTCACATACATTTTGTTTTCTATTCTACTAGCGTTTTTGTCGTAATTTGTCTAACCCCCTAGGACGCTATCGCTCGACGCAGAGTCGAGTCGAAGTGTCAAATGGCCACTAATACCGGCTAGATTGCTTACACATGATTATTATAAGATTACGAAAGAATTATGTGCGTTAAGGTGTGGAGACAAGATTCAAAATCCTTGTTGCATGCAGATTCAAAATCCTATATTTTAAAACAGATTCTTATGGAAACGTTACAAATACTTGGCTATTTGACGAGTCTGCGGGGTTTTTGCTCATCAAAAAAAAAAACAAAATTCATTTACTGAAACTAAGCTGAAAATCAGCACGTTTTGAACTTTAAATGTACCAAAGACAAACCTCAAAACACCCGCCCTTCACCACTAAGAAGAAAAATTGGCGCAACAAACACCGTAGCCATTCGTTGTATGTATATATATACTAGCTGTTTCCCGCGGTTTCACCCGCATCCCGAGGGAACTACTTAGCGCACCCGGGTAAAAAGTAGCCTATGTTGTTCCTCAGGGTCTATTCTATCTCTGTACCAAATTTCATTTATATCGGTCCAGTAGTTTTGGCGTGAAAGCGTAACAGACAGACAGACAGAGTTACTTTCGCATTTATAATATTAGTAAGGATCGCTATAAAATTTGATTCATGTTATACTGAAATTTGACTATCGTTTAAATATTATGTGTTATGAAATGATTCATATTAGGTACCTACTTTTAATTAATCCGGATATTGCAATATAATTTACATTTAATTATTGTTTTTTGTCGTTATATGGCACATATTCCGTGATTATCACCTGATATCAGTTATGACGGTGTAAGATAAAGCACTCGACTTAAAAAAAAATCATTAACATCTATAAGAAACAGGTGTCCTTGTGTTTGTATTTATAACAGGCTATATGTTACAGTTGTTTTTAACTAGATGATCCAACGAACGATGTTCTCTTGTTTATTTATTTTTTTGAGACAAAAGGCTGTTAGGAAAATGTACCTACTTTCCTTTTGTCCTAGACATCAGGGTAAATTAATAAATAATACTCGGACTGTCAGGAACATTTCACTGTGAGATAACTCGAACAGCCATGGTGAATGATAATTTTAATAATATCATCTCGAAGGACCTACATATACCCAGACCTAAAACCTTTACACTAACAACGTAACAAATAAACAGACTGGTAAATATACTTTTGCATTTGAGTATCTATAATATACATACATAAGTATTTATGTTCTACTAGCTTCTGCCCGCGACTTCATCCGCGTGGAATAGTGCTGCTCCGCTCCTATTGGTTTTAGAGTGATGATATATAGCCTACAGCCTTCCTCAATAAATGGGCTATCAAACACTGAAAGAATTTTTCAAATCGTACCAGTAGTTCCTGAGATTAGCGCGTTCAAACAAGCAAACTCTTCAGCTTTATTATATTAGTATAGATTAATGGTAGCTTGAGACTATCATAATATAATTAATAATGATCTCAAGCACGTTTAACCTTTCACCGTCGCACTTATAAAGTCGGATTAATTTTTAATCGGCTGCTTAGCAACAGATTAGCTGGATACTCACTCATAAATACTGTTTAGCTTTAATTCGAACTTATGTTAGTTGTTAATCCTGGATCATGACTTTAAGTAAGGATTAGGTGAGTAATAAAACTTCAGATTACAGGTTTTTTAGGTTTTTTTTTTCAGACAGTCAGTGTATAGTTTTGAATAGAACTACTGTAATACGTCTTCTATCTGTTACTCATCCGTATGTTTCTTTTAAATCTGTGTCGAGATTTACACGTTTATTGCATGAAATAAAACTAGATAGGTACGTTGTACTGGATCTATCTCTCTTGACTTGAATATATTGTTGTTCTGTGCAACTGTACTTAGTGTACTTACTTTGCTTAGTGCATTTGATGTAGGGTTGAAAATAAAAATACAACGATATATTGTACACTAGCTTCTGCCCGCGACTTTGTCGGCGTGGAATAGTAGTGCTCCGCTCCTATTGGTTTTAGCGTGATGATATATAGCCTATAGCCTTCCTCAATAAATGGGCTATCTAACACTGAAAGAATTTTTCAAATCGTACCAGTACTTCCTGAGATTAGCGCGTTCAAACAAACAAACTCTTCAGCTTTATTATATTAGTATAGATTACACGGTACATTCACGCGTGAAGTTATACTACGTTTTTTTATCTTCCACAACTACTGCAGTATCAAACATGATTGTGTATTTCACTGTATTTGTTATTACAACTACAAATCAATTAACGAAAAGATAAGCAAAAATACGAAATAAATTTCGAAAAAATAATTACTAGAAAAGATATCAAATATGACGTCATCATGTCAAAGTGCTGTGCAACTCGACAGTATCAAGTACAAATGATGGTTCGCATTGCAAGGATAGAGTAAACTTCAAGAGCGTGTCCCGATCTTCTTTAGTTATTCATTATTTTTATTTTTGGGCACTTCGTGTTCTTTTTATGTAGGTACTAATCTGTATTATAAGATATTTAACGCTAAGAATTATTCCTGAATCGTAGGTGCATTTACAAAGATTCATTACACATACACAAAAACACCCAGACCCGGAACAATTTTAGTTGCCCCGTGCGGGAATCAAACCCGCGACACGCAGTGCCACTACGCGAAACGTACCTATATATACAATTTTAGTACATGTTGATAGACATTGTCCGGTTAAGCAGGTCGAATGCTGTTAGAAGCACCCTGCAAGAGGTCATGTAGAAAAAAAAAATGTTGATAGACACATACCGAATATTTTTCCCCAATTATTAAAATTAATAAGTAAAATTCCCTTGTTGGAGGAGCTCGTGGCTAAGTAACAGCCGCATGGTTTGACCGATCAAAGGTTAAGCTGCACTTTGCGCGGTCGGTCGGTGGATGGGTGACCATCTTTGTCATAGCGAGACTCCTCCGTGCCTCAGAAAGCACGTTAAGCTGTTGGTCCCGGTTGTCATTTGTAGATCTTTGACAGTCGTTACGGGTAGTCAGAAGCCAGAAAGTCTGACAACCAGTCTTACCAAGGGGTACCGTGTTACCCGGTAACTGGGTTATGGAGGTCAGATAGGCAGTCGCTCCATGCAAAACACTGATACTCAGCTGCACCCGGTTAAGACTGGAAGCTGACCCCAACATAGTTGGGAAAAGGCTAGGCAGATGATGAAGTAAAATTCCTTTGTTAAAACTTCTAATACACATTCCAAGACGCAAACGAAACGTTCTGACAATCTATAACGAACTTTGACTAAACAATGAGAGTGTGGGTATCTAATACTGTGTAACACTGGCGTGTACCTATGCCGTCGCTTCTAGTTCAGTCAGACCGTCTGAAAGGCAATTACAACACGTAGTAGCTTCACCAGCGAACTTCGATAATGGCTCCTACTAATTGGGAACTTTATAGAGTATGGTAATACCGATTTTATGTTAAAATAAAATTAATGTATTGTTATAAGTTTCTTCTCATTGTCTTTTTCAAAAATATTATATTCATAGATAATTAGCCGCCAAAAATATGCTTTGGATGGAAACGCTTTTTTTTAATCCGTTGACTTCTGTTTGATGGTCTCTCTGTCCATGTCCGTTCCATGATCACAGACATTATTATAACTACGAGCCTATGTCACTTATAGCTGTTTCGTAAAATAGTTTTTTAGAATATATTTTATTGGTGTTTCGGTATCACTTCAGTGAGTCAAAATAATTTTAGTTTAAATTGGGTTGCCTATTTCACTTTGAAAGATAAAGTACATAAACGCAGCTAATCTCGACTGCAGCGATTTTTTGTAAGAAATTAGAAGTCTGACATCAATGCCACCAATATGAACTTTCTATAAAACACAAGAGATATAACTCTTTTTTTTTTCAGATGGGAAATCATCAAATGATGCCTTCCATCCTGACTAAAACCCTCAGTTCTCTCCTCAGCCCTTTTTATTCCGGAGGCGCGGTAACTCTTTCGAACATCCCGCAGCCCCGGCAAGACTTATAACTCATAACATTCTTGGCAATGTCGTGAATACTTGCAGATGATAAATTTTAACGTGAAAAATAAAAATTCACGGGGGTGTTTATCATCTCTACAAAATCCTGACAACATGTTCCTCTCTCCATTGAGCACGTATAGCATAGAGTTGTATATAATTTTTCAACAAGTTCTAACTAATTAGAACTCCACAGCCCGTGGCGCGGGCCAATTATTCTTAGTTTAAACCTCTGAAGGCAAGATGCCGATAACTTGGAAGATTTTCTAGTATTTTTTTATCTCATTCCATTGAGGTACGTTCAGCTCTTAAATTAGTTTTAGTACTTGAAGCTATACTTTTTTTTTATTTAAAATTTTATTTCACAGAAGTGGAATAAAATTCTTGGCGTTAGAATTTATTATGCGGAGTGTAAATTAATGCTTGGAATATTTCAGTTTATTTCTTTGGTACATAAGTACTACCTACTGAATTCTGTAGGAACGATAAATAGGTCATCCGACAACGTGCACCGCATATTAACAAATTATGTCACATGTCATCGAAACTTTGATTTGCTTCTTCATAATGCTTTCTATTCCCTATCAACTTTTGAAACTTCGAAAGACCAAACATTCTAGCAATAATCTCTGGAGACCTCGAAGACTCGATCTCTGGAGATTTCGAAGACTGGCCAGGTACACAGGAGATATTATAGTGTACTAGCGCTTGCGCAGACACACAGGTACAATCTCTATTCTCTCACACTAGTTGTCTATTGGGTCGGAAATCTGCCACGAAGCAATAAAATCTGTTCAAAAGTTTAAAATGCTTCACTAATAGGTTATTTTTACAATTTTTATTTTTACATTTACACATTTTTACACTCTCATAAACGCATCTACAGAATATATACAATTGCTATCCAATGCACCTACATTTACACATAAAAATCACTTCACACATACGGTTTACACTGAGACTATTCGCAACAGTCAACCGCTACGTAAAACCTATGAAACTTTCATGTGCGTACCTAGTGTTTGCGATCCTTTCAGCAGTGCAAACAAACCAGAGACTTATTCAAGATAAACTTCAAGATTGTCTATTGATTTTCAATGAGAGTATTGGGGCATAGTTTGATTTTATTGTTGGCTCCTTACTGCATAGGTAAATATATGCCGTTATATTCTAACTTAAAAAAAAAAAGTCGTGGTGGCCTAGTGGTTAAGGCACCTGCCTCTCGTATACGAGTGTGCGAGTTCGAAACCTGGCAAGTACCAATGTGACTTTTCTAAAGTCATATGTACTTTCTAAGTATATCTTAGACACCACTGACTAACGGTGACGGAAAACATCGTGAGGAAACCTGGACTTAAGTCTGAAATCGCCAATCCGCCTTGAGCAAGCGTGGTGATCAATGCTCATGCCTTCTCTATATGAGAAGAGGCCTGTGCCCTGCAGTGGGACAATATATAGGCTGATGATGTATATTCTAACTAATATTTACCGGAAAACAGCTCATCATCTGCCTAGCCTTTTCCCAACTATGTTGGGGTCGGCTTCTACTCTTAACCTGATGCAGCTACCATAGTGGTTTACATGGAGCGGCTGCCTATCTGACCACCACAACCCAGTTACCAGGTAGCACGGTACCCCTTGGTAAGACTGGTTATCAGACTTTCTGGCTTCTGACGAACTATAACGAGTGTCAAAGATCTACAAATGACAATCGGGACCAATAGCTTAACGTGCTTTCCGAGGCACGGAGGAGTTTCGCTATGACATAGATGGTCACCCATCCACGGACCAAACGCGCCAAGCGCAGCTTAACCTTTGATCGGTCGAACCGTGCGGACTTAGGCACGAGTTCCTCCCGCGCGCGAGTGGCACCTAATTTATAATAAAGTCATTAGTTTTATAAGCCTATTTAAGCTATCGAACTGTTTTGTCTCGTTCTGTCAAAATTCATTTTAACTTGACTATGAATAGTTAAAATAGGTTTATTATGCAAATGGTGTTTTAAGACGAATATACCTTACGATTAAGTTGTGCTTACCGCGCTCTCTCTTCAAACGGGTAGCTCTCTATACACCTCCGCGCTTCATAGACAATTGGTCTTTAAATAAGTTAGACAAATGCCATAGACATTTTAAATGTTCTTATCGAAAACATTGGTTATATTTATGTTTCTCAAAAAAAACGGAAAATGATAACAAATGTGCCGCCGAATATTAATAATGTAAATTAATAATTGAATATAATATAAATAATAGTGATTTGAAAATGTTACCCATGCACAATCGATTTTTATATCGTTATTCACAGCAGCCGTAATGAAATTTCAACGCAATTGATTATTTCCTACGTAATATTTAGTCGATAATCGAAATGTTCGCTGGTATAACGTTGCTTGCAATTTCAGTGAGTGCAATTATGTATTTTTTGTTTATTTTTTTATGGCTCTCTTATCAGTTAACTGATAGATTGATGGATGCAATTGTTTTTGTTTTTAAGTGTGGTAATAACAAAAATATGTTGCTGAGTAAATAGGTATTTATCTAAATGGAGACTAGACAACTAGGGAGCAACTAATAAGAAACGTAGGAGTTGCGCAGTTGCAGATGCATTCTCCATTCCTTTATAGGGTCAATTTATACTAGCGCAGAGTCGAAGCGCATCGAAGCGTCAAATTCTTTACAAATAAAGCGAAGCCGCACGAATGCGCGCGTATTCGCCAGAATATGCGTCGTGATCAACACCGACGCAGGCCAATTTCCGACTGACTAATGATAAGTTCGCTAGTTGGCGCATGGATACGCGCGAATGCGCGCGCACCAATCAGCGTTGTTCACGCGCAGATGCGCGAATTCCGAAGAATCTGCGTGGTTTTTTAAAATCTCAAAAGTAATGTGTGCGTTACGCTGTGGAGTTAAGGTTGAATTTATTATGTTCTGGTTTGGATAGACGCTTCGATGCGCTTCGACTCTGCGCTAGTATAAATTGACCCACAGTCTGTTGGCATTCACCATGATGAATGGTCTTCTTTAAGAAGTCTTAAAAAAATGGTGGAAACTGCAGACTACAATTAAGTTTCCTGACGGCACGGCACACGGTGTTTTGATCTAGTGGGCTACCGGTGATGACAGGCTAGTCACGGGTGGTTCTTATCAGATTTATATTGGTGATACTGTCAGTTTCATGCGAAGAATGGCAAGGTATAAATAAAGGAAAATGAAATCCTCGATTGCTGCAATAGTGTACCTAATAAAACTCTAAGTTTCTTAAATAAATAAAAATAACCTCAACAACATATTAAAGTTGTTCTGCGTGAAAGATTAAGATCAAAGCATAACTATTACTTTACTTATATTTTAGGTTTGTTTACATTATGTACATATTTTATAACATGTTTTTATGAACATGGCATAAAATAATTAATTGTATTTGACAGTTTTTAAATATGTCAGAAGCTTTTCATACTGTTTTTCAGTATTATATTCCTACTTGTCTAACCCCCACAACCCAGTTACTGGGTAATAAGTCAGCCAGTTAACGATACCCCTTGGTAAGACTGGTTGTCAGACTTTATGGCTTCTGACTACCCGGAACGACTATCAAAGATGACAATGACAGCAAGAGATCAAAAGCTATAACGTGCTTGGCCGAAGCATGAAGAAATCTCGGTATGACATAGATGTTCACCCATCTAGCTACGTTCCTAATATAAAGTATAAATGAAAATTTGATCCAACCCGCCATTAGTGTCTTTAATACAGTAAACATAGCTAAAATATTTTTTCACTTGCATTATTGTGGTGTTTCAGGTATTCACATTTGTAGACTCGAAAGTTTTGGACGAAGATATGTTATTGTACTGGAGGAAAAGTAAGTGTGAAACCTTTTTCAATAAAAAATACCTTTATCATAGATTGATCTGGACCACATGTCCAGGTGACTGAAGGACATGGCACAAAAAAGAAGAGATGGAAAATAGGCAAATAATGAAGTAAAAAGAAAAAGATTAAAAAAAAAGAAAAAGATGACGAATTCTAAGATGGCCATTGATGCTATAGCATTACTAAATTTTGCGACTTTCCTATCAATTTAATTCGCGATACTCTAAAGTTTTTATTATTTATGATAAACTGAAGCAGACGAATAGAATAACTTGCTCCCTCTATGGTAAACTAACTGCACAAAGCACATGCTAGGTACCTATTTGAGTAGTAAATATAGTAGAAAGTGGATCCTTACAGTGAGTGCAGCATGAACTCAGTCGTAAGTGATGTGAAAGACTAAATGCAGTCCAAAGAGGGGTAATCGTGTGCACTAGTCTGACCTCGGATTATATAAATAGTGGATATGCTATAGTAACTTTTAAGAGAGAAAAAATATGAATCAAATTTTCGAACACAAATAAAATGCTCGATTTAATGCAAGTTTGATATTTAGAACAAACAATATTTTTATTTGATATTATTGTCAAATTAGTAGTGCACATAAGCACATTAAGTACTGATGTTTAAGCCAAAGGGCCTATTCTCAACAGCCAGGCTCATGACTAGATTAGACATTGGTCCGTGACCTTATCGGGATCATCATCTTACAAAAAAATAAATTGATATTGCCATATCCCCATGTTTTCTTATATGCTGCAGTAAAACTTAGGTGTAAGTTTATTGTTTATCTTAACACTTGTATGCATGCATGCCAAGGTTTACTAACACATTTCAGTAGATATTGTTTCATGAAATGCAGCGTGTATTTTTTATTATCGTCACTGTTTGTTTCGTACTGGGTGAATAGAAAACATGTACAGACCTAGTATTTAATATTATAAGTATTTATAGGTATCATCATCAAATATGCCGATTTATTCATCCACAAAAAATGCATCTTCTCATTTAGAGAACGTATGAGAATAAAATTGATCAGCACGCATGTTCAGTATTGGCGATTCAGGCTATTATAGTCCAGGTTTATTCACGATGTTTTATCAGTGGTGTCCACGATATATTTAGATAGTACACTGATGTCAGGTACTGAACGTGACATGGAATTCATGACCATATCTCATGTGTCAACACAACCATATTTGAACTGATTTGTTTGAGTCCAGGGACTCAGAGTTTCTTTTTTTTTACAGATGATTCTGGGAAATGCGAGCCTTTCACAACATACTTCATAAGTTGCAACAAATGCGTATGCAGTGCGGACGGTACAGCCTTCTGCACAAGAATGGCTTGCTTCAAGGCGCCAAGGTTCTTAATGGGTAAAGGTTTGAAGTGTTTATAATTATATTTCTTGGTACTTTTTGTCCCTATAAGTAAAAATAGGCGACGTCACCGAGACACGACTAAGAATGCTTGCTTAAAGATTTGGATACATTTAGGAATGATTGGCCAGACGAGGCCATTAAGAAGTAGAACGGGTCTCAATGCCACGGTTTTTTAAGCCAGGAATCTTTGTGGGAGTACACAGAAATACACTAAAGTTTCATCACAAGTGGTTGAATGGTTAAGGACAGACAGACAAACATAAAAACTTATTTTATTATTTATAGAGAAGATTATGATCACTAATGAAGGCTGATTATTTTATACCTTTGGCAAACGATTGCTCGTCGAAGGCAACGCAGCCAACGCCCACTTGCATATTTCTTTTAGAGATAATCATTTATTATATCTACATATAGGTACGTTTTCTTTCTGTGATGATTAATATATATGATTCAAACAAATTAATTAAATCCAAGAATCTAATCTATCAATAATAGTCACGATGACAATTATTTTTCCTCTGATTTACTTTGATTACAAAATTCCTGAATACAACTATACTAGTATGTTTCATAATGTTCATTAAAATAATACACCAATAATTAAGGGTGGATTCGAAGAGCTTGTGGCAAAGTAACACCGCTCATGGCGATAGAGTAAGCAGAGTAAGCATTTGAGTCACTCCCTTGTACCTCAGAAGGCTCGTTAAGCTGTTGGTCCCAGCTGTTATTTGCAGATCTCGTCTCGTTAGTCAATAGTTGTTACGGGTAGTCAGAATCCAGAAATTCTGACAACCAGTCTTACCAAGGGATATCGTGATACCCCTGAACTGGGTTGTGGAAGAGATAGGCAGTCGCTCCATGTAAAATACTCGTACTCATCTGCATCCGAATAGACAGGAGACCAAGCCTAACATAGGTAATGGCTAGGCAGATGTAGATGAATTGAGAGTAGTTTTAGGTAGTCCCAGGCGCCAGACACAGAATAATTGGGCGTCTAATATTTTCAGGGCGCCAACGCCGAACATTATAGAGCTATTGTGAAAAATTATCATAATAAAATATTACATATATCACCTTAGTCAAGGAATTAAATATTAATAAATAAATATATAATAATTATGTTTTAGGTATTGCTTAATAAAACTCATATCCTGAAGTTAGATTTTTCAGAATAAGCCATTGAATCGATTTTATGTGGTTAGTAAAAAAGTACTTGTATTTAGAGCCAAGGCTATTTTTAAATGAGTAATTTTATTTTGAATACTTTTTTTTTCTTCCTGCCCAATCCCCCATCTAGTTGAGGTCGGCGAAATATGTTTTTAGCTTTCATTCTCCTCTGTTAGCCGTCATACTATCATTCACTCCCTTCACATTCATATCAATTTTAATGCAATCCATTCATCTCTTCTTTGGTCTTTCTCCCTTTCGTCCATCTACATTCAATACCTATAATCTTATCGGAGTATTTGATCCATAAATATATATTACAATAGCTGTGTTTTTTCTCATACGTCATTGAATTAATGTTAACTTACAGACTGGTTTCAGATGAATCGAAAAACATCTCGCCCATAGACCGACCCGACCAGACCGATGACGACACCGATGACGTAGACGTGTCATCGGTATAATACAGTATCTGCATACGTATCAATAGAGATAATTACCCAATAAAGACTTTTCCAATGAATTTGTAGTTTTTTTTTCGTTCTTACGTCCCTTATCATCATTTAGTCACTATAATGCGACGGTAAGATATCTCGAGCTTGAGGGACTCGTAGCTAACGCGGTGTCCTGCGTGAGCGACGAATACAACGCGACGCGACGCAACACGTCGCGACGTAATGCGCCGCGATGCTACACGCGACAAATGTCCTACGTGATTCCTATGATGTTTTTGTTTTTGTCCCACAACAATCTTTGCTCCCGCACTGCGGCGATCAACGCTTCTGAATCAAACATTTCGAGTTCGTGGTGTCGCGTCTGGTCGCCCTGAAAACAAGTCCGCGTTACGTCGCGTCTTGCCGCAGACTGTCATATAGGCCGCAAGTAGGGTATGCCGTTGAGTTGATCGCGTTCGTCGCGTTCGCAGCGTCGCGTTGCGTCGCGTTCGTCGCTCACGCAGGATACCGCGTAAGTGACAGCTATGTGAATCGATAGGTTAGCAAGGTTCTGCACTAGCTGCGGGCTGCGGTCAGTCTATGGATGGCCGACCGTTTTATTATCATGGCGAGACTCCCTCCGTATCTCGAAGAACACGTAAAACTGTCGAGTCAGATTACGGCCCCATACTTGAAAGTGAAAGAATAAAGAGTGAATCTGTGTCTGCGCACACACTTGTGCACGCCCTACGCAGATATTCTCATTTGAGATTGGCCGCTCTACCTGAAATTCGGTGGGGAAGACATTTAATAAACTACTTTTCTTTTTTTTGTGTTCCCTGACTGTTGTTTAAGATGTAGGAAAAAAACAAAACAAACCCTACAAAAGCATGCCGAAGTGCCAGAATCTGAACAAATTAAATTCCCCAAATGTTACGGATCATTTAATGAAGCACCTAATGAAGTAATACTGCTGGAAGACCTCAAACTATCAGGTTTTACAATGTTAAACCGATTTGTGCCCCTTACAAGTGATGTTGTGACCACTGTATTGAGAAAATTAGCTATCTGGCATTCACTTTCTTATTTCTTAAAGGCCAAAGAACCTGAAACCTACAATTATTTCAAAGATAACTTGGCCGATATGTGGGGAGAGATGGCTGAAGAAAATAATGAAACATCCATTGCTTTTTTCAAGCAAATCGAAACTACTTCTGTTAGTATTCTTGATGGCCAACACTATAAAAATATTCTTAGAGACAAAGTATCTAGTATTATAGAAAGAGCTGCTACAATGAAAAACATTGAAGATGGGAACAGATTTGCAGTTATTCAACATGGTGATGCTTGGACCAACAATATTATGTTCAAGTTTGAGGTAAGTGTATTTAAAAAAAATGTTTATTATAAAACGTAAATAGATTATATTTATCTACCAACAGGTTCTGGGAGTGATTTAAAATTCAAACCAATTGTATGGAGAGCTCAAAGTTGTTGTTCTTCCATCTAAATCTGGACTTTTAACACAGTGCATCTTACAGTGTCACTGATATTTATTACGTACATTTTTAGCATTTGCTCGAGTTTAAATATTTTTTATTAATTAAAATTTTCCTCAATGCTTACAGCGAGTACACAAAAGATGGTTTAAATTCGTTTAATAAATAATAATACGTTTTTTTAATCATCAACGAAGATCTTTTACAAACTTCGAAAAGTGTTTTCAACAAACTTCAAAAAGTTGAGGATATTCGTCTACATTTTTGTTTCCTACGTTTTTATTTCATACCTTGATTTTACATTGCCTCTTCTCATACAGAAAATCACCATTGATCACTACGCTTGCTCAAAATGGGTCAGCCATTTCAGACTGTTTAGTCCAGATTTCCTCGCGCTGTTTTATTTTACTTAAAAAGTACATGACAGGTATCTTTAGAAAAGTCACATTGGTAGTATGATGTGATGTTTTGATTAGTAAATATATTCCTTAGTAAATAATAAAAACTTTTGAAGAATGAATTGGTACAAGTTGTAAGTACGATACTTCAATACTTGGTGCAACTTTTTAACTATCTCTGATGATGTACCTTTTTTAATTGTGTCTTATGTGTTTAAAACACGTGTGGCAAAATTTATTTTCAGATTTCGACCAACATATTCTTATCCCATATCAGGCAATAATTATTGTTACACTTTAGGTAGTAATTCTGTCATGAGATTTCGATTGTATAATCCATATTCTATATCAGCTGTTTGCTTGATTACGTTTCGATAAAAATATGTGTTCTTAAATAATAATCGCTTATCGCAACGATATAATTTAATGATAATGATAAAGGAGGGGTCATTAAAATATTTTTGTACTTGCTCTGGATAAACCTAGTCGTTATTATCCTGGCGGATATACGTCGAAATATCAGTAATCCTAAATACCTAGAGCAATTTATTCCAGCAATTTCTACAATAATTAGTCTCATAGTTTATATCTTTTCAATTGGGACAACATTTTTGTACTGCTGCACCCGGTTTAGACTGGAAGCCGACCCCAACAAAGTTGGGAAAAGGCTAGGCAGATGATAAATTTCTACCTAACATGTGTGATAAATAATTACGCATAAATGATAACTGCATAAGTAACTTTGTAATCCTATTAATAGATATAGGATTACAATGTTAACTATGCAGTTTTAATATCTAGGAAACGGCACTGACATTGTTCTGTTTTATATTATAACTAGTGGCCCGCCCCGGCTTCGCACGGGTAGGTAGTCTTTGTTTTTTAACCGATTTCAAAAAGGTGGTTCTGTATTTGACCGGTATGCATGTGTTTGTATGTCCCCGATTTTCTCAAAAACTACTGATCTGAATTGGATGAGAGTTGTCGTTCTTCAAATGCATAGTTTTCAAGAAAGGTTTTAGTACAATATATATTATTGGGATCTGTTGAATTTCTTCGTAAATAACCAATGGAACTCTTCAATTACTAATAGCAAAGGAACCACGATTGCTGAGATCGTATGTCTGTGATTGTTTTCACTGTTCTATAACTAGTCCATTGAAAAGTTACATTTGGGGTTGCGTTTTTTAGAGGACGCAATTTTATTTTTTTGATGTATAGGGGGGGTCAGTGTAAAGCTAAAACCAAGTTTGTGGGGTCGCCACCCTTGTCCCCCGGCCGCCATCTTGAAAATAGGGGTTAATAAGGTTTTCACGATATATCTCCTAAACTGTTTATCCGATTTAAAAAAAATCTTGACATTTTTGTTGCAAATTAAATTCTCTACAACTTTGATCTGCAACTTTTTGTCATAGAACTATAAATAAAAAAGTCATAAGCGAAAATGTTCAGAATTCCAGAAAAAAAATTATATTTTTCGATATAACTTTTTTTTTATTATTTTACGAAAAAATGATATTAGACCATTTTTGTAGATCGTTTTACGAGGAACAACTTTTATGTAAAACATTTTTTATTAAGTCAATAGCTAAGGTTTTACAGCGCTCCGAAGTAATAGGCCAGTGCTTTTAGCCTCTAAAAACGGTAAAAAGTGAAATTTGGTGAAAACTTGCCTTTTTATGTCCCAAACACACTGTAATTTATTTTATTTAAAATAATTATTTTTTAACCTTATTTTGACTTAATATCGAAAAAACACCCTAATTTTCAATCTAAAATTCTCGCGTCAAAATATCACTTTTTTAAAAAAGTCGGTGGTCTTTTTGTTTGTTGAAATCTCTACTTTCTGATGGTATAAAAAAATATTTACATTTCTATGGTAAATGTTCTCAGAAAATATAAAGAAACGCTACGAAATAACAGGTAGTAAGGCCTGAAGGTTCTGAACATTTTCGCTTATAACTTTTTTATTTATAGTTCTACGACAAAAAGTTTCTGGACCAGAGTTGTAGAGAATTTAATTTGCAACAAAAAGTGCTAACAATTTTTTTTTATTAAATTAATAGTTTAAGAGATATATCGTGAAAACCATTTCAACCCCTATTTTCAAGATGGCGGCCGGGGGACAAGGGTGGCGACCCCACAAACTTGGTTTTAGCTTTACACTGACCCCCCCTACACATCAAAAAAATAAAATTGCGTCCTCTAAAAAACGCAAGGTTAGGCCTAAAAAATGTAACATTTCAATGGACTAAACATAACAACACACCTCTATGCTTTGAAGGAAAAAACAGACATATAGAGTTCACGCTTATTAAAGGTGATGAACATTTGTCTAGACATTAGGATATTGTAATTTATCTAAATTACAAACTGAGCCACTAAAAAGAGAACTGAAAAACTTTTTTTCAAAAAACAACTGGCTTGGAACACAATACAAATTTAAAAATAACTAATAGACATCATTCATTGACAGATGGCGCTGGCCGCCACGATAACGTTGTGCTCCGCTATTTTATTCTCTAAAAAAGTATAAAACCCGTATAATAACAATGAATTCTTCGTAAGAACTTCATAATAGTCTAAATAACTAGTGTAAATGTTATCCTAACTTAGTGCTTACTACAAACAAAGTTATAATGTGTTAAAAATTTCTAAGCCATCTGGACCAAACCAAGGCGAGTTTTGTGTTTTGACTACTGTGAACATTACGTACTTGCATTTAAATTCTGTGTAAATACTGTTGTGGTATCAGTGTATAGTGTTTCTATAAGTAAACTTAAGTTTTAGTGTAAACAAAGAGAAAAAAATCCAAACAAATTCAAATTCTTAACGAACTCTCTAAATAGACACATTAAGTAACAATACTGAATAACAATTTCGAACTAACCTATTGAGTACCAAATGACTTTTTGGGATAGCGCTTGACTGTCAAACAAGTGTATGTGTGTTCGCTTCTCAGATCCCGCATGTGCTTTTTGTAAACTTTAATAATTTTTAGTCTTTTTGGGAATCACTATCCGTGAACTGATCAAGTAGACGAACAGCGCCATCTACAATTTTCTAGTTACACTAACGTAGTCACCTTTGACCTGTTAAGATTATTGTCAATCTATTCCACATAAATCGGTTAGAGTTTATGCTTTTCTCCGCAAGATGGCTTTAGTATGTGCTGGTTGTAAGCAATTGATTGCAGATAGCCTACTCCTAACTTGTTCAGAGTGCAACTGTTCATTCGACTTAGTATGCGCCAATGTACCTCAAGATCATTTTGCGCATGACATGTCCTTCGAGGAAAAGCATTGCTGGATATGTCACGAATGTCGCTGTAAAAAACGTAAATTAATAAATTCTACCACACTTGCAAGTCCAATGATACCGATGCGTTCAGGCAGCCTACATGGTGAACCTATACTCCAGAGTCTGCAGAGCATTGAGCGCTGTGACGAGTCCGCTAACGTTACAATAAGACGTCGTACTGCCATGTCTGCATCTCAATCAACCTCTCAAAGTGAAGGCGCACACAGAACAACACTAAATGAATGTACTCTAGAAACATTGCTGAAGGAATTGCGTTCATTTCGTGAAGAAAGTATGAGTAGATATTATACCCAGGAGACATCCATAAATGAAATGGCAGAAAATATAAAAGAAATAAGATTCTCCATAAACAACCTACACACTAAATATAACATTCTTCGGACTGATGTTGACAAATTGTTAGAAACATCTGATGTGGCTTCTAGCGCACATGCCGTATTACAATTACACTGCGATGAAAATACAAAGCGTATAACTGACTTAGAAACCATGGACTTGGGTTGCGAAATCAAGTCTGCAAGGCAACGGTTGGATATAATAGAACAAATTATTACTAGAAATGAAACAACATGTTACACCCAAGCAAACCTAATAAATAATATGCATGACGCTTCTTTGAGCTTGCCGGAACCAATTACTTCATCACAACAAGTGGCGAGCATGCATTACGGAGAAGTGATTCCGTCCACCAACAGTACTATATCACAACAACTGATAAATAAAGAACATCAAGCCCCTGCTACATCCCTGTCAAGTAAATACAACACTAGAATATTCACAACAGGCAAATTACACCCGCGTCCTAGACGACCTGTCATCCGTGCAACTGGTGCTATTGATGATAATCTCAAAACTCTTGACCCCATCAAGTACATCCATGCTTGGAACTTCCATCCCGACGTATCTGTGGAGAACATACGTTCTTACCTTCACAAAAAGCATCCAAACATCGAAACTTTCTCTATTAGCAAGCCGAACCCCGAACACTCCAGGCATAACTGTTTCGTGCTGGGAGTACCAGCTCACCTGTTTGAATTTTATATATCGCCGAACAATTGGCCTGCAAATACATCTCTCCAGGAATGGTTCATGTACCGGAATGCGAACAAGAAAACGACCAGTGAAGCGTTTTTTCGTGACAAAAACTAAAAAACTCGATATGATTTTCTACCAGAATGTCCGTGGACTAAAGTCAAGGCGTTCAGAAACCAAGAACTTGCTTCACACCTTTCAAAGCGATTTATTAGCCTTAACAGAAACTCGGCTCGATGACAGCGTTTATGATTCTGAAGTGTTCCCACAAGAGTACGCCGTGCTGCGCTGCGACCGCGCCGGGCGCGGCGGCGGCGTGCTGCTGGCTGCGCGTCCGCCCTACTCACTCGCGCGACTGGACTGCATGCCTGAGCTCTGTGATGAAATAGTATCTGCAATAGTTACCAAGGGCCGCTTACGCTTTGCTTGTTGTGTTGTTTACCTAGTATGTACCAATGTACCTGATACTAGATATTATTCTATTTTTAATTGCTTGCGAAGGATTATGTGTAATACAAAAAAAATACCGCTGATTGTATTGGGTGATTTTAACCTTTGTTCTGCTACTGCAAATATGTGAAATGACTTTGATTTATTTCTTGCTGAATGTAATCTACTTCAAAAAAATACAATTTTAAACGATCTAGGTAGAATGTTAGATTTAATATTGGTAAACTCTTGCGTGTCAGGAGTCTCAGTTTCAGAATGTTCCGGCATTGTTTCACATGAAATACATCATAAACCGTTGGACATATGTATCAATATTAGCACTCCATACAGTTGTGTAAATAAAAACAATACCCCATGTACAAATGACTCGACTTCTTTAAAGTTAGATCGTAACTTTCGTAAAGCGGATTTCTTAATGTTATACTCTGAACTGGCTAATGTAGACTGGGCTCCAGTGTACGCTTGTACCGACGTTAACGCTGCTGTTGACAATTTCTACAAGTTAATTGATAAGATTATTTCACAATATGTCCCATTTAAAAAAAATATTTTTTTAAATCAAATTTACCCCACATGGTTCACACACAACACTATTAACCTGAATAACACAAAAAAATATTATCATAGGCTCTATAAAGAAAATAATAATAACCAACTGTATTATGCTTTCTTTACATACTATAGACGTTTAGTAAAAAGAAGTTCTGAAATGGATTTTTCTGCTTACACCAGTCGTATACAGTCAAATATAACACGTGACCCCAAATCTTTTTGGAACTTTGTAAAAACCAACCGAGAAAATAATGAGCAAGCTACCTTCGGTGACCTGTCCCCGGCACAAGTAGCAGATACATTCTCAAAATATTTTAGCAGTGTATTTTTACCCCACAAACCTTCCTTGGATGTTGATCAAGCTTGTGAAACTTCTAATCTGTATCCCAATAATGTGCCCTATCCTGTCAATATTGATTCTATTCGCGAGTGTGAAGTTAGCAGGGCTATTGCTCAGCTTCCTCCTAAATCTACACAGGGTCCAGATGGAATACCTCAGTATGTAGTGAAAGATGGCTGCGAGATCTTTAAGTTACCCTTGCAATTTATTTTTAACTTGTCCATTAAAACTAACGTATACCCAACCAAGTGGAAAACATCTAAAGTATTTCCAGTTCATAAAAGTGGTCCAAAGTGTGAAATTAAGAATTACAGGCCTATCGCTGTCTTATCCGTATTTGGTAAAGTATTTGAGTCTGTAATACATAAAAAAATCTATAATCAACTGCAGTGGTGGTTTGCTGATGAACAACATGGTTTTCTTCCAAAGCGTTCAACTACTTCAAATTTGCTAAATATTACTACACTACTAGCCAGCAATTTAAATGACAAAACACAAGTTGATGTAGCCTACTTCGATTTTCAAAAAGCCTTCGATCGGGTTGATAATGACGTATTACTGAGCAAAATGGCAATAGCAGGTTTCTCAAGGCCCCTCCTTAAATTCCTTGCTAACTATTTACATGACCGCAAACAATTTGTCAATTTTAAAAATGCCACGTCCGAACTCTACCCTGTTACGTCCGGTATAGGACAGGGAACTAGTCTCGGGCCTCTTCTATTTCTTATTGTTATTAATGACCTACCAAAACATGTTAAGCACTCCACCGTTCTGATGTTTGCTGATGATGTTAAACTTGCCCTTCCTATAGTTACCACTAGTGATACTGTTGCGCTTCAGCAAGACATTGATAGTGTTCACAACTGGAGTATTTTAAACCACCTTAGTTTAAATATTAACAAAAGCACTATCATGTCCTACTCAAAAGCCACTCGCCCTATACTCAACACATACACTCTCGGTAACAACCCCCTGACACGTGTATCTAGCATGCGTGATCTAGGTACTCACTTTGATACTCACCTTACTTTCAACCAGCACATTATACACATATGTAACAAATCTCGTAAAAACTTAGGTTTTATCATGCGACAATCAAAAATATTTAATAATCACCAAGCTATATCCATACTCTACAATTCATACGTACGCAGTTTATTAGAATCGAATAGTTCAATTTGGAACCCACATGAAAAACTATATACACTACTGACTGAGAAAGTACAGAAATCTTTTATTCGCTACCTATATCTAAAACTATATAGATATTACCCACATCTGTATCCAACACCATTTGTATTGGGTATGGTGACTTACCAAAGTTTAGAGGTTCGAAGGAATCTGGCACTAGTAAAATATTTCATCCACCTTGTCCGTGGATCTTTGAGCAATTCCTCACTCTTACAGTACATCTCCTTTAGCGTTCCTCAACCTATTAGACATACACTTCGCCCCCGCCAGCGTCCCCTATTCTCCATATCTCAAGCCAATACTGTAACTCTTAAAACCAGCCCGCTATATTTAGCTCTTACCCACATCAACAATATTTTGCTATATGACCAACGGTTAGATGCGTTTGCAGGCACTGAACTGAGTCTTCTGCGCACTGCCACTATATACCTGGAGTCTATTTCCACACCCAGTACAATATCTGTTAGCTGATAATTGAATAAGTTCCTATTTGACAGTAAGTTAGTTCTTAATCTATACTTTTAATTGCATTATTAGTAATATACTCAACCTTAACTTATATGTGTGGTAATATTATACTGTTAATATAAGTGGTTATAAATAAATAAATAAATAAATAAATTCTAGAAGTCGGTGTCTCCGATTAGGTATTGTGTATTTGCATTCTATTTTTGCAAAAAAAATGTTTTCTTTTAGGAATGAAAAATCATGTCCCGAGTCTTCCCGCTGATTAGGGCCGTCCTAATCCTTACCGGACGGTTAGCCACTTATTGCTCAAAGTCTGCAGGCCGGACCTACAGTGGCCTGGAGTCGATTCCTGGCTCCAAATGTTGATGACGTGGCTGGGGCGTGAGATTTGTCTCTCCCTCACGCAACCCGCTATCTCCTTTTCCAGCATGACTGGTTAGCATTAGAAGGTGACTGCTTCCTATTCCCACTCTCTTTGGACCATGGTTTGAACCAGGGCCGAAAGTGAGAGATCGCCGCCGCCTAAGTGGGGCAGACCTCCACCGTATGTTCCACCGTGACCTCCAGGTGATCCTCACAGTGTCGACACCCCGACATTACCACTCGCTTGATTCGATCCAGGAACCTCCCAAAATAACCGTGTCCAGTGAGAACCTGCGTCAGGCGTAGGCATTGGATCTGCGGTAGGTCAAGATGCCGTGGTGCCTCCTTAGCCACTCCGCGAAGAGAGGATTTAACGCCACAACAATCCCCACGCAGGTTCATCCGTGGCCTTATGATTTGTTTATTAGCAAAGAGAATTCTAGATTCTTAATTTCTGAAGTGTGGAATAGAATGAATTCAATGGAAAGCGCAATTTTTTTTAGTTTATAATTATCCCGCTCTTATGTATGAAAAGAGGCCCTTTTCATACATGGAACGCATGGGCATTAATCACCATGGAATAACATCTACACATTATGACTTCAAAGCGCTTACTTTTAACAAATTCGTAACTTAATTCTTGAAGCCGTTAAGGTGAAAGATATTATAATGTGATATCAACCAAAAAAATAATAAGTAAATACCAATCTCAAAAAAGAACAAAAATATGTGGGATTTGAACTCTATGTAAACGATTCGCATGATCATGAATACAGCCCCTCCACTACAGCGCTCCTTGACATTTTAGGTAAAATTGACATTCTAATACAACGTGTTTTCAATTTGAATTACTGCTTATCTTCTTTACAAACGGGCGTGATGATTTTCATGTCAAAGATAATAGCGAAAATGCATATAGGTAATTATAAAAACTTGATAGGTCATCCCATTACAAACTTATTTCAATACCTCACTGCTCATTCCCCATAATATTTAGTGTGATGATTTGTAGCCTAAAACTTGAACCGATTCATAACAAACATCTTTGGTGAATTTCAAGTAAAACTGTTCAGACCTTTTGGCGTAAAGCTAAAACATATTTTTTTTCTTACAAACTTAAAATCATAATTTTTCACCCTAGGGCTAAAATCTTGAAAAACTGTGAAACACGTGTTAAATTATTTTCATTTTAGAGTGTCCCTACAAAATTTGAGTTTAATCGAATAAGAAATAAAACTTACTCCATACAAACTTTCAACCCTATTTTAATATACTTAGGGTCGGAATTTCCAAAAATCCTTTCTTATTACTTGTCTAGGACATAAAAGGTACCTCCTGTCCAAATTTTATTACTCTAGGTCCAGCCATTTCGGCTCCGCGTTGATGAGTCAGTCATTCAGTGTATGAGGTTGTCATTTTATATAATAGTATAGATAAAATAGTTATTTTATACAAATTTTGAAGCTTGTATGTCTGCTGGAAGTATCTTAGAGTTTCAATGATTAGTGAGTTAGTGACTTACAAAACTTAGAAACTTTGAAATACAGGTTAAAATTGAATGTAGGTAATTTGGAATTATGAGAAATTATATTTTCGCCTCTTGGTCACTGAAAATTAAAGCTTATGGCTTTATCTGGAATGACGTTATGGGGGATCAAAAATGGAAGTCTCAATCTCAATAGCTTCGGGAAAAGAAGTACGCCTTTGTTTGACTTGGTTGAGGCCTGGCCGGTGTGATGAAGGCGACAGCTCAATTTCGAATGACGGCCAACTGATAGACGCACATATTTTATATCAAGTATATCTTTTGAGTATGGCCTGTAGTAACAACTATACGCTTCATGTTACAAAGCAGTTTTACAACTATCTGACTGGCCGATAATATGCAACCTTAATATAGTTGATATAAATCTATTAGTAGGTATATCTGTTTGTTGATATTATCTTTTGTAATGCCATTTGTGATGATAGGCACGTAATAACTTCTGTTATATTTTTTCAGGATGACACATTAAAAGAATCAATGTTAATAGATTTCCAAATATCGAAGAACTCCAGTCCAGCCAACGATATACTGTACATATTTAATATTTAACTGCACTGATCATGAAACAAGGGTTCAACATTATTACGACTGGCTAGATTACTATCACTCGCAATTAGAGAAATCATTATCAAACTTCGGACTTAAAGCTAATTACTTTTACCCAAGGGATCAGTTAGACGCTGATTTGAAAAGGTATGGTAAATTAGCATTGGGTTCCAGTGTAGTGGTACTCAGCATTGAAACCAGAAGAAGCCAATAAAGTTAAGGAACATTTCGACTCGAGTAATTTCGGTGAAACAAGCTCTATTGAGGGTATGGATGCTGAAAGTCTATCTGCTTTCAAGAAAACGCTTATTGGTCTTCTGGAAAGTTTCATAACATTTGGTCTACTGTAAAATTATAAATAAAACTTTTTTAATATTAAAGAATTTTCCTTTATTTCTAATATTATATTAAAATTCGGATGTTTAGCAAAACTTAAACGTTATAGATTTTTAATAAATGTGTAGGTATTGCTGTCAAGAAACCTGTTAAAGAATGAAGGTAAGATAAAACCAGTATCATATAATTCTACTAACTCATACACCGTACCCACGGCTTGATACAAAGGCAATTACAGTGTTATCTACATTTCAGACAGATTTTTCCAAAAAAAATTGGATGGATGGATTTTCCAAAACTTGAAAAGTGAAAAAAGAGTATTTTTCAAGTGCACACGAGAAACGAATTTTAAATAACACAAAGATTTGACAGTGTTTTTTACGGTCCATGACCTCAACATGGTTTTTGATAAAAATAATGATTTTATTAAAACTGCAACCGCAGATCATCTGATGATGATTGGTAATCATATATGTATGTAGTATATTAGAGCCATTTGGGGTTGAAACATAATGGGGTCTAACTGCCCAACTTCTATTTCATGACATAGGTAACGTTTAGTCGGCTCCACGTGTGATTAAGGCTGGTCTATATTACGGCCAAAGAAACAGCATTGTCATCCAACGTGACAATGCAGGCACCGTTTTGGTCACGATTTCCGTTGAAAACGATGCGGATGAATATTTTGGTGCCATATTTTTTTAGTATAATCTATTATTCGTGTCTTGAAATTGTAAGCCTTATCAAAACATTTTGTTACAAATTATTAACGCTTCATAATATAGCTTTTTGATTAGATTTTTTTTTACATAGGTAACATTTACATAACAACTATGTATAAAAACAATGCCTTCAGTGTTTTGGTTGTTTGAGTTATTTAATCCATTCATTTCATCATTATTAACAATTGGCCTACATGCAAGTTGAAATATATCAAATTTTAACGTCACTCGAATAGCTATTTGGATGGATTTTTCAAACTATTATGATGTCATACCAAACATAAAAGTTAATGGAAGCCAGTATTAATTGGATCGATGCAGTGGCTCAGAACAGTGAATGGCCTAGTTTAAACCTACCTAATGATTCACTTAATGAAACTTTTTTACCACTATTGCTCCAAAAAGGTTCAGCAAACGACAAGGTCCCCCGGCCATCCCGGGTTCGTCGGGATGTCCTCGACTGCATCAAGTCACACCTCTTGTTCCAGTAGTACTAACACTATTTTATTTTAAACGGTAATACCACTGTTAAAATCAGCCGTTCGTTTCGTTCCGAGTCCGGTTCTGTGGTAACTATATTCACTTCATCGCTCTATTTACTAAAATCATCCATTACTTCCTTGTATGAGTTACCTTTACCTGTACCGTTGGTTTTAGCTTGAACTGGAAAAATAATAGACTGATATTTTTTACAATTTTTTTTTTTACAAATTTATGATTTACATACATTTGATTTACATATGATTTACATAATTTTACAATAACCCGAATTCAGTGAAACTATTAATAAGACCAACAATTCTCTTTCTAATACGATCAATTGTTTCACTCTGAAGGTTTTTAGTCTGCATTGATTCAAACATTTCATCCATTCCAACATTTCTCATGGCTTTCGAAACCTCACCAGCTTCATCAGTATCTCTCATCAGAACGTTTGCTAAAATAAGACAAAAACCAAAAAGCAGTTTGGCGTATCTTTTCAAATCTGCATCTAACTGGTCTTTAGGATAAATAAAATTAGCCTTAAGGCCAAAGTTCGACAAGGACTTGTCTAACTCCGAGTGGTAATAGTCTATCCAGTCGTAGAAATTCTTAGACCTAGTTTCATGGTCGGTGCAGTTGAAGATCATGTAGAGAAGATCGATCACTGGGCTAACGTGGCTTGAGGCTTGGTAGTCAATCATGACTGATTGTACTGAATCTTCTCCCTAAAATTAATAAAAAATGATTAGCTATAAAGCTTGAACAATGATGACTATACTAAAAAGGAAAAAAACATTAATGATGACACAATTTTTCAGTAAAGAAACACTTTCATAATGTATCATATTTACACAAGGAAAAAATTAAGTAATAATCCTTGGTCGATAACATAATGTGTACATTTACCTATTAAATCATTATCAGGGATTTCTGATAACATCTGATAAGTTTTTCAGATTATTGAGTGACGTAACTATCAAGCTGTACTAATTATATTTTTAAATGGGCTCTTTTCTACCACTTACATTCGGAATTCAAAAAATAAGTGTATTATACCTTTTATATTTACTGGATCTTATCTTAACCAAAAATACTACCTACTTATATGTTTTATAAAAACCAATATGTGAGAAAAATACTTGCCAGTTTAAACATAATATTGTTCGTCCACCCATCTCCTTGATGTATAACCATATATTTTTCATTTTCGTACTTAAATAATTTGTTTCGTAGTTTAAATATATCCGTTATTTTATTCTTTATTATTTTTTTATGATCTTCGTCCTCGATGACTGCTATAATTTCACTTTCCAAATTCTCCACATACATCATAAATTGTGGTACCGCAGCCATTACATCCCATGCATCTAACAGTTTTCCTTTGAGTTGATCATACTTTTCTGGTTCTTGTTTCTTCAATGCATAAGAAAGAGAATGTAGTATTGCAAAATTTCTTAAGTTGCTCTTAACACATTCATCAGACAGAGACTGAAACTTATCCAACATAATAAAACCTGTTTCATTCAAGTCTTCTAAAATAATGACTTCGTTGGGTTGCTCAGTGAGAGATCCGTAACATTTTGCATATCTTAGCTGTGCTTCTTCGGGTACTCCCGCCGCTTTCTGCAATGACACAAACTTCGGCAACACCTCAGTATACATGACGTGCTCATTGTTGAACATAATTCCTGTATTTGTAGCTTGACGAGCATTTTCGTCGGTAGGCGCAATTTTAAGAATTAGTTTTAAGTTTCCATTTTCACCTTCGATGTTGATCCTCTTAACGTTTGCCACGAAATTATCACCAGCCTTTCCAACCGGTTGAAAAACCACTTTTTTGGCTGTTAGATCTTGTTCTAAAACCACTTTATTGATGAACTCCAGTTGACGTTCATTTATGTTTGTGATGTCACCTTCAAAGTTGTATTGTGCCATGATTGAATTGAACACTAACTGAAAATTATGATTGTGTTTTCATTTATAGAGTTTTTTTATCTCTATCTAGGTTAACACTGTTCAAAGGATGTATTTGTGATAAGATAATGTGTCACAGAAGGTATAATTGGTAGAGGTAATCTTTAAAAATAAACAAGATTATTGATATTACTTACCTAATTTGTTTCGGTTTCATAGCTTACTATAGTATTTTATATCGTCTTAAACTCGTCATAATATAGAATTTTACAGAAGACGAGTGTGAATCAATTGCTTTAATCTATACTAATATAATAAAGCTGAAGAGTTTGTTTGTTTGAACGCGCTAATCTCAGGAACTACTGGTACGATTTGAAAAATTCTTTCAGTGTTAGATAGCCCATTTATTGAGGATGGCTATAGGCTATATATCATCACGCTAAAACCAATAGGAGCTGAGCACCGCTATTCCACGCGGACGAAGTCGCGGGCAGAAGCTAGTACTATTCATATTTATTTACCCAGACTCTCTTTTAGTCTGCTATAAACTAAACAGTTGATATAATACTGAATAAAAAAACATGTTAGAAAATAAATTCATCTATTAAAAGTAATATCATCATCTTCAATTTAGCTGTGCTTTAAGATTACCAGCAATACAGACATAAACTTATGAAGATCTATTCAATTATGTATATTTGTAATCGTCATGTATGTTCCATCATTCATCGGATGTATTTAAGATTAGGTAACATGGTTCAAGTCAGTATGAATCATTTGATGATTTTCTGTCCCTGAAAAATGGGGCCGCAATCACAACTTGCCACTAATAATAAATCTTTCAAATTAATTTATAAAGAGAACAGCATCTGTATGGATTTATCAGACAGATAAATTTAACCAGTACTTTCCGGCTCTAAAAACTGGCTTAACAGCTGTCCAGAGTTGAATTGCTACAGCAGAGCTCTTTAGGTAAAAACTGAGTTGGTGGACTCGCTAGAGCAGAGCTCTTTAGGTGAAAGTTGAGTGTAAATGAGGGAGGGGGTGGTTAATGAGACATTAAATTTATAGGGATAAATGCAGTTAAGTTTGCTTCCACGCACGCCTCCCAAAGGTCCAAGACTCTTGAAAATCAATCAGCTGGATTACTACTATAGAATAAATCTCACTTTTAAAAACAAATCGTTTTTTTGCAAACTTATGAAAGATCAACGACTTTCTTTTTAATACGATCAAAAGTTTTTCTCTAGAGTTGTTGAGTTTCCATTTCACTCAATTCGACATTTTTCATGGCTTTCCTAATCTCACTAGTTTCGTTTGTATCCCGCAACAATAGATTAGATGCAAGTACTCATACAACCGCATTAAAAGCAAAATGGCATACTTTTTTAAGTCTACATCTAACTGGTTTCTCGAATAAATAGAACTAGCTTCTAAACTTAGAAACTTGTCTAACTGGGAGTGGTTTTCATTAGTTTATCCTAACTATTAGAGCCAGTGCAGTTAACATCACGTGGAAGAGATCAAATACAAGGTTACTACAAATATGCTGCTAAATCAATTAGATCACTGATTCGTCCTCCGCCTTTTTTCAGGTGGGAAATCATAATTACAATGTCACCTCCCGCCGTGAATGAGGCGTGAGGTAAAGTCAGACTGATAGTAACTAGAACCCATCCATGTTCCTTCCTTAGTCTTTTGTGTTTCAGGGGCGCGTTAAGTCTTTCCCCAGCGATTCATACTCCCCTGTAGATGAAACGAAGTCAAATAATAATCAACGCATAGCAGTTTTTATAACAATAAACAAACGGTGATGGCACTATTAAGACTAGTCGTTCGTTTCCTTCCACATTCATTTATTTCCATAGTTAACAGGTTCACCCTCCTCGCTCCATCTCCTGATATTACCTATTCATTCTTTCTAATGTAACTTCATCATTCTTTTAAGCTTAATCAAGAAAAATAATATACTGATTCAAATTTTATAATAATTTATCACAACAAATCATACATAATTTCACAATAAACCGAATTCAGTGAAACTATCAATGAGCCCAACAATTCTCTTTCTAATACGATCAATGGTTTCACTCTGAAGGTTTTCAGTTTGCATTGATTCAACAAAATTATCTAATCCAACTTTCCTCGTGGCTTCCAAAACCTCACCAGCTTCATCAGTATCTCTCATCAGAATGTTTACTAAAATAAGACACATACCAAGAAGCAATTTGGCGTAACTTTTCAAATCTGCATCTAACTGATCTCTAGAATAAATAAAATTAGCCTTAAGGCCAAAGTTCGACAAGGACTTGTCTAACTCCGAGTGGTAATAATCTATCCAGCTGTAGAAATTCTTAGACCTAGTTTCATGGTCGATGCAGTTGAAGATCATGTAGAGAAGATCGATCACTGGCCTAGCGTGGCTTGAGACTTGGTAGTCAACCATCACTGATTGTACTGAATCTTCTCCCTAAAATGAAAAAAAAAACAGATTAGCTATGAAGCATGAATAATGTTGATTAAATACGGAAAAAAATAAACTTGAATTATGATATTCTTCATCATAAAAATACTTGCATAGTGTATCATAATAATATTTAAACAAGGCAAAAATCAAATCTTGGTCGAAATCATAATGTGTGCCTATAAATTCGTTATCATGGGTTTCTGATATAATTTGATTAGCTTTCCAGATTACTAAGTGTCGTTACTATCCTACTCTACTCATTATATTTTTAATGGGCCCCTTTTTCCCACTTTTATTAAGAACCCTAAAAAGAACTTATTTTATCTTTTATATTTACTGAATCTTTTTTAACCAAAAAAACTATCAGCCGGTACCAAAAATTTGATCATTTATACTTTATAATTTAAGGAATATTACAAAACATGATATCTATAATTAGCATACTTTTAATATGTTTTATGTTATCGATACATACATATAATAATTAAGTAAACATATATCATAAATATTTAGACGAATAACATAAAAGAATATCAAAATTATTTAATGTTATCCTTCATTTTGTCAGATCTTGAATGACAGTACTTCCGTTTCACGTATAAAAAACTGTTATTTTTTTGGTGTAACTGGGTGTATGTGTTTCATAAAAACCAATATGTAAGAAAAAATACTTACCAGTTTAAACATAATATTGTTCGTCCACCCATCTCCTTGTTGTATAACCATATGTTTTTCATTTTCGTATTTGAACAATTTGCTTCGTAGCTTAAACATATCTGCTATTTTATTTTTTATTATCTTTTTATGCTCTTCGTCTTCAATGACTGCTATAATTTGACTTTCCAAACTCGCCATATACATTGCATATTGCGGTACGTCAACCATTATATCCCAGGCATCTATCAGTTTTACTTTGAGTTGATCATACTTTTCTGGTTCTTGTTTCTTCAATGCATATGAAAGAGAATGCAGTATTCCAAAGTTTTTCAAGATGCTTTTAACACATTCATCAGACAGAGACTGAAACTTGTCCAACATAACAAAACCTGATTCATTCAAGTCCTCTAAAATAATGACTTCATTGGGTTGCTCTGTAAACAGCCTAGTCACGGGTGGTTCTTATCAGATTTATATTGGTGATGCTCTCACTTTCATGCGAAGAATGGAAATGTATGTAGGATTGGGTCTAAATGAATACACTCAACTTGGTTTTTAACTATTTTAATGAAATATATTTTGAGAGCACTTTTAAACAGAATCGTTGTTAAAAAAATGGCGGCGTCGTAAGCGTGAGAGCCTCATTCATTCTTCCCTTTCACTCCTTATGGTTCGTTCAGAAATCATCTTACACACCGTACAGAAAAATAAATTCCTACAGCTCGGCCATCCTACACATCAGTCTGGCCTCAGACTGAAATTACTTAAACATTAGTTTTACTTTACAATTTTCACAAACAAGTTAGCTTATAACTAATGCTAATATTACAATCGGCAAAAGGCAAAGATTAATATTATAATATCTGAGATCCTAGTCATAGAGATAGGAACAAAGTTACAATGAACATATTTTTCTTTTTTATAACCAAGTATTTATCAACATGCAAACTAAACAACTTACAAACTCTTTTTTCCATTAACAGCTAATTATTATTGTAAAACGTAGTACATCCTTACAACATAGTGAAAGTCCTTAATCACTTTAATAACACAGTACAACTTGTTGACCTTTCACTTGTTTGTTCTTAAGGTGTCCACCATACAACATAAGAGAACAATAATATGACCTATATCTAACACAAAAGTAATTGGCTACTCTGCTATTAAGGAATACTCATAACAACTAAAGTTAGCCATAATATTAACACACACTTGTACAAATGGTGAATAAGAATAACAGGTTAAGCTGAAAATGAGCAAGATAATTTAAAATACACCTAGGGTAATTTGACAAAGATTAGGTTGAATCAAGGCCACCTTTTCATACAATCTGAAGCTGTTGTAGTTTTTACTGGTCCCTCTTTACCTCGATCTATCTTCTCTACCTCATACCTGTCCTTTCCCAACACCTTGGTAATGCGATATGGTCCATAGAATTTGGGTTTCAACTTTAAAGCATTCCCAAACTGCGTTCTTTGTATAGCCACCAGTTCCCCTGATTGATACTTCTCACCCTCTTTACGTCTCTTGTTGTAAGTCTTCTTGTTCTCTTCTTGGATCCTTAATATCTGCGCTTTGGCTTCCCTTCTGGCCTCATCCCTGCCATTCATAAATTCTAATCTACTTTCATCTTCTAAGAACTCTAAAATAGACAAATCTTCTTTCATTTTAAGTTTCACTCCAGTAAGTAATTCAAATGGGGTGGTTTTGATAGATCGTTGATATGTGCTGTTTATCACTCTCTGCAGTTTACTCACATACTTATACCAATGCCCAGGCTCTTCAATGCACATCTTGGTTAGAGTAGAAATAATGATGCGGTTCATCCTTTCCACCTGGCCATTGCCACGGGGTATTCCAGTTGCGATAGTAATATGCTGGATGCCTTCATCTTGACAATACTGTTGGAAATCATTCCCTGTGAAGGCTGTTCCCCGATCAGTTATTATTCTCCGTGAGTTTCCATAGT
This sequence comes from Pyrrhia umbra, assembly GCA_963891755.1. Lineage (NCBI taxonomy): Eukaryota > Metazoa > Arthropoda > Insecta > Lepidoptera > Noctuidae > Pyrrhia > Pyrrhia umbra. The sequence continues at coordinate 8,128,973 of OY982935.1, forward strand.
CTTTCTGATGCAGCTTTAGTTTTTCTACTGTCTCCTTGGATGTAACAGTCTTAACCGGATAAATCCATACAAACTTTGTATATCCATCAATTATAGTCAAAATATAGTTATACATTTTCTTTGTTGCATCCAAAGGTCCTAAATGGTCACAATGTAGCGTGTCTAGTGGTAGTTCTCCTTTATCTATGGGATTTAGCAATCCCTCCTTTTTACCTGACTTTCGGCAAGCTAACAGACATGGTACACAAGTAGAAATAATCTTATCGATCTTACTGTCTAATTTTGTAATGTAAAAATCCTTTTCTATAATGTCTTTGATCTTTTTCTTCCCAAAATGTCCCGTACCATGAGCTTTCTTGATGATCTCCATATCCATCACCTCAGGTAATACTAGTTTTTTCTGAATACCTTTGTAGATAACTTCATTCTCCACAAAATAATCTTCATACTCATTTTCTTCTAGAATTTTCCGGATAATCTTTAAATTTTCGTCTTCTTCCTGTGCCCTCTTTATCCTAGCATGTAGCTCAATATCAACAAAACATATGTTTCTGCTTAAAGCATCCACATGCTGCATCTTATCCCCGGCTCTATGTTCTATAGAATAGTCAAAGTCCTGTAAGTATAATATCCATCGGGCTACTTTGGCTGGCACATCTTTTTTGTTCAATGTCTTTTGAAACGCTTCACAGTCTGTCACTATCTTAAAATGTATCCCGAGGAGATATCTTCTAAACTTCTTTATACCTTCAATAACTGCCAGAGCCTCAAGTTCATAACTGCTGTGTTTTTGTTGAACTTCTGTAGTTTTCCTGCTCATGTAATGTACAGGGTGTAAACTGTTGTCTTTGGGATCTCGTTGCATTAAAATAGCTGCATATCCATACTTACATGCATCTGTGTGTAATTCAGTTTCCATTTGTATATCAAATATTTTCAAAACTGGTTCATTACATAAAATTGATTTTAATTTCTCAAATGCTTGTTTTTGTACATTTTCAAATCTAAATTCACCTTTTTTCAGTAAGTCACTTAAGGGTTTTGCTATTAATGCATAATTTTGAATGAATTTCCTGAAGTATGAAGTCAATCCTATGAAGCTGTGTACCTCTTTTAAATTCTTAGGCAATGGAAAGTTCATAACAGCCTTTGTTTTTTCTGAAGATGGTTTCACCATTCCGTTGGAAATATGGTATCCTAGGTATTCAACAGCTCTTTGCAGTATTTGGGACTTTTTCCAATTTATTTCCAAGCCATATTCCGCAGCTACCTTTAACACATCTTTAAGTCTTGCAATTCCCTCATCTTCATCATTTGAAAGTATAATCAGGTCATCGATGAATATCAAAACTACTCCACTTCTTATAAAATCTGAAAATATTATGTTAATATATCGAGTGAAATACTTTGGACAGATAGATAGTCCAAATGGTGCCCTTAGAAATTCATACTGGCCTTCTGGGTTGCTGGTAACGAATGCTGTATACTTCACCGACTCTTCTTCAACGGGTAAATGGAAAAATCCATTTTTTAAATCGAGAGTACTAAATACGCTCACTCGACTTAATTTATCTATGTGGTCGTCTATTACTGGTAATGGGTGTTCATCTTTTATCATTTTTTGATTTATTTTTCTATAGTCCACACAAACTCTCATACTCCCATCTTTTTTCTTCACTAAGACCAAGGGGCTGGCATACTCAGAATAGCTTGGACGAATGATGCCTTTACTCAACCAATCATCAATTTGTTGTCTTACCACCTGTTCTTCAGTGAAAGCCAACCTTCTAGGTCTTTGTCTAACGGGTATGTCATCTTTCAACACTATCTTCAGCTTAATGGGTGCATCTTTAATCTTTAAAGCTTTGTAATTATCTATAATTTCGTTTACTGCAGTACATTGACCATTAGAGCTGGAAAAAAGGCAGAGGGCATTATTATACAAACTATCATAACCGGGAGGCCTCACTTCAACATACCCCTTATCAATCACAGTGATTGTATCCACTAGAAAAGGTTGACCTAATATTACATCATATGGGATAACATTAGATGGCACAATATGCAAACTAATATAATAATGGTGATCGTCAATAATTAGTTCTGTGTCGAAACTACCAATCGAAAATATCTGAGAACATCCTAATCCCGTAAGCAAAACTTTTTCGGGTTTATAAACACTGTTTAATTTAGTAAACAAGTCGAAAGTAATTAAATTTAAATCGCTACCTGTGTCGATCAAACAGTTCACCACAAAATCATTTATTTTTACACTTTTAACGCTCATATTCTTATGATCACCTTTGTTTACATTAAATACATTAAAGTTTGACGTTGAATGACATTTACAAGATTGACACAAGCTGTCACTGCAACCGATTGAATGAACCGAACTAACGTTTGGCGTATACTCACTCATACCATTCTGCGGATCGTTACTCACTTCATTTCGTTCATATTCATTGGCGTTCGCAGCGCCCTCTAATGGCTGAGATTGAACAAACATAGACCGTCGATCTTGTTGTTGTTTGACTCCGACTCCGCCACAACTACTATGCGATGCTTTTTTAGGTTCCGTCTTCTTACACTCCGTCCCTTTGTGCCCGAACTCGTTGCACTTAAAGCACTTGACACCCTTGGCACAGGTATTAGATAGATGACCTCGTTCACCGCAATTATAACACCGTAAACCTGACCTCACGGATGTTTCTTGTTGGATTTTCGGCTTCGATATGGCATCCCGCTGTTTCATAATATCATGCCTCTTCGTCTTCTGTTTGAAACTCTCATACAATGTTAACTTTTCTTTAAGCACTGAATAAGATGTCACACCGTAGAATAACAACTTGTTTGACTCGTAGTCGGTTATACCGTCGATTATATATTGAATCGCGACGTAGTCAGGGAATTTCGCTCTTTTACCTAACTCTTTCATGACCAGCATATACTGATAGTATGTCTCGTTGGCTTGCTTCTTCCGCCTGCTCATAATTTCGTGCATCTGCTTACTATTTATTGTTTCTGGAAACTCCTTTATCAAAGCCGCTTTGAGTTCGTCGTAACTCTTGAAAGCTTTTTCCGTCTTAAGCCAAAGTTCCGCCGTACCAGCTAAACAACGTCGTGCGATTACCAATTTTTGCTGTGGATTCCACCCAAAGATTTCCGCATTGTCTTCCAAGTCCTGGACCCACTTCCCGGAGGAATACGTCATGTCATCCCCGGTGAACTTGGGTATAGAGTCATAATCACACTTGAAAAATGAACTGCATCTGCCATCGTCGTTTTTGCTCTCCGCCATGGTGGAAATTGTATCGTCGTAATCCAAAGCAAAAATACTGCAGGTTCTATCTTATGGCGGCCGGCGCACGCGACCACGAGGTGGCGTCGGTTCGCGATACTCGTTAAACCACGAAAATTCTTAAAATCATTTAGACCCCGAGATCCCGGACGAGATTTTGTAGGATTGGGTCTAAATGAATACACTCAACTTGGTTTTTAACTATTTTAATGAAATATATTTTGAGAGCACTTTTAAACAGAATCGTTGTTAAAAAAATGGCGGCGTCGTAAGCGTGAGAGCCTCATTCATTCTTCCCTTTCACTCCTTATGGTTCGTTCAGAAATCATCTTACACACCGTACAGAAAAATAAATTCCTACATGTATATATAAAAAAAAATAACATCCTCAATTGCTGCAATAGTGTACCTAATAAAAATCTAAGTTTCCTAAATAAATAAAAATAATCTCAACAACATATTAAAGTTGTTCTGCGTGAAAGATTAAGATCAAAGTATATTTTAGATTATTTTACATTATGTACATATTTTATAACATGTTTTTATGAACATGGCATAAAATAATTAATTGTATTTGACAGTTTTTAAATATGTCAGAAGCTTTTCATACTGTTTTTCAGTATTATATTCCTACTTGTCTAACCCCCACAACCCAGTTACTGGGTAATAAGTCAGCCAGTTAACGATACCCCTTGGTAAGACTGGTTGTCAGACTTTATGGCTTCTGACTACCCGGAACGACTATCAAAGATGACAATGACAGCAAGAGATCAAAAGCTATAACGTGCTTGGCCGAAGCATGAAGAAATCTCGGTATGACATAGATGTTCACCCATCTAGCTACGTTCCTATTGCTTGGCCAAAAATCCCTCACACGTATAAGTATAAAGTATAAATGAAAATTTGATCCAACCCGCCATTAGTGTCTTTAATACAGTAAACATAGCTAAAATATTTTTTCACTTGCATTATTGTGGTGTTTCAGGTATTCACATTTGTAGACTCGAAAGTTTTGGACGAAGATATGTTATTGTACTGGAGGAAAAGTAAGTGTGAAACCTTTTTCAATAAAAAATACCTTTATCATAGATTGATCTGGACCACATGTCCAGGTGACTGAAGGACATGGCACAAAAAAGAAGAGATGGAAAATAGGCAAATAATGAAGTAAAAAGAAAAAGATTAAAAAAAAAGAAAAAGATGACGAATTCTAAGATGGCCATTGATGCTATAGCATTACTAAATTTTGCGACTTTCCTATCAATTTAATTCGCGATACTCTAAAGTTTTTATTATTTACTAGCTTCTGCCAGCGACTTCGTCCGCGTGGAGTAGTGGTGTTCCGCTCCTATTGGTCTTAGCATGATGATATATAGCCTATAGCCTTCCTCGATAAATGGACTATCTAACACTGAAAGAATTATTTAAATCGGACCAGCGGTTCCTGAGATTAGCGCGTTTAAACAAAATGACAACATTTCCCTTCACTGCTCTGCTCCTATTGATTGTAGCGTGATGAAAAGTATACTATAACCATCTCAGGAGTATGGCAAATAATTGTACCAAGTTTCGTTAAAATCCGTCGAGTAGTTTTTGTTTCTATAGAGTTTATACAGACAGACAGACAGACAGACAGACAGACAGACAGACAAAAATTTTATTGATTGCATTTTTGGCACCAGTATCGATCCCTAATCACCCCCTGATAGTTATTTTGGAAATATATTTCATGTACAGAATTGACCTCTCTACAGATTTATTATAAGTATAGAAGATATAGATGATAAACTGAAGCAGACGAATAGAATAACTTGCTCCCTCTATGGTAAACTAACTGCACAAAGCACATGCTAGGTACCTATTTGAGTAGTAAATATAGTAGAAAGTGGATCCTTACAGTGAGTGCAGCATGAACTCAGTCGTAAGTGATGTGAAAGACTAAATGCAGTCCAAAGAGGGGTAATCGTGTGCACTAGTCTGACCTCGGATTATATAAATAGTGGATATACTATAGTAACTTTTAAGAGAGAAAAAATATGAATCAAATTTTCGAACACAAATAAAATGCTCGATTTTATGCAAGTTTGATATTTAGAACAAACAATATTTTTATTTGATACTAGCTTCTGCCAGCGACTTCGTCCGCGTGGAATAGTGGTGCTCCGCTCCTATTGGTCTTAGCGTGATGATATATAGCCTATAGCCTTTCTCGATAAATGGACTATCTAACACTGCAAGAATTATTTAAATCGGACCAGCGGTTCCTGAGATTAGCGCGTTTAAACAAAATGACTACATTTCCCTTCACTGCTCTGCTCCTATTGATTGTAGCGTGATGAAAAGTATACAATGGCCGCGATTCTCTTGACACCATCTAAATTAAATTTAGTCTATAATTCTCTCTTTCCATCAACAAATATAAGAAAGGGATAGCAAACTTTTATCACCTGTCAAATTAGAAAAAAATAGTTTTCCATACAAATTTAAACATCACGACGTAACATCTCGACTAAATTAACAAACCTGTACGAACAAAATGTCACATGTCATTTAATTTGACAGCACTGAATTACTTGCTATCCTCTTCTTGTATTTCGCAAAAGAAAAAGAGCATGATATTTTAAAGTTAGTTTAGTCATGTGTAAGTCAGAATAGGCACCTATAACCATCTCAGGAGTATGACAAATAATTGTACCAAGTTTCGTTAAAATCCGTCGAGTAGTTTTTGTTTCTATAGAGTTATTTATACAGACAGACAGACAGACAGACAGACAAAAATTTTACTGATTGCATTTTTGGCGTCAGTATCGATCCCTAATCACCCCCTGATAGTTATTTTGGAAATATATTTCATGTACAGAATTGACCTCTCTACAGATTTATTATAAGTATAGATAGAAGAAGAAGATATAGATAATGCGACGGTAAGATATCTCGAGCTTGAGGGGCTCGTAGCTAAGTGACAGCTATGCGAATCGATAGGTTAGCAAGGTTCTGCCCTAGCTGCGGGCTGCGGTCAATCTATGGATGGCCGACCGTTTTATTATCATGGCAAGACTCCCTCCGTATCTCGAAGAACCATTAAAACTGTCGAGTCTGATTACGGCCTCATACTTGAAAGTGAAAGAATACAGGGTGAATCTGTGTCTGCGCACACACTTGTGCACGCCTTACATTGATATTCTCATTTGAGATTGGCCGCTCTAACTGAAATTCGGTGGGGAAGACATTTAATAAACTACTTTTCTTTTTTATTGTGTTTCCGAACTGTTGTTTAAGATGTAGGAAAAAAATCTCTGAAAGCAGAGATTTCTGCGTGCCTCGGGACCAGCATCACCGAGGTTCTTTGTTTAAAATACACCCGTCCTTTACATCATACCGGGAAATATTCTCACCTCAGTAAAATCAATACCACAAATTAATGGCCGACAAGGTGTACCTTAGGTGTGCCTACGAGTTTACTAACCATAACTACCTAATTTACAAAACGAAAACGCCTGAAATGATTGTCAATATAATAATATAAAGATTGTTATAGCACTTTTGCTATTATTATTTTTTCAGGCGGCTCATGCTTATTTTAATTACTTGTAATAATATGTATGTACCTAGATAGTGATCATGACTAGAGAATTGCTCGAGACACTATCACTGCATAAATACGTACCTATTAAAAACAAAGTCCTCCCGAACCTTCCGAAAACTCAAAAACAACTGAACGGAGTTCATACGGTTTTAACCAATCGACCGAGTGATTCATTAAGAAGCTTTATTTAATTCATTAATATTTTGTGTAAATGACCTGAATTATGACGATAATTTTTGAAGACGTCGGAAAAAAAACCAAGCCTACATCGACTGGGAGCTTTCCTGATGTGACACTCGCAGTCCCCCGCAGACCAATAGAGTTAGATATATCAAAGTGGTCTTTGCTTTGTATTCATCATTTATCATCATGATCAGGATTATAAATTGTCTCCTCACGATGAACAAACGTTTGGTCCAATTTAAAAGATTATCATTATCATGTCTATTAAGTTGCATTATCATAATTATCTATTATGTATCTACACTAATATTATAAAGAGGAAAACTTTGTTTGTTTGTAATGAATAGGCTCAAAAACTACTGGACCGATTTTAAAAATTCTTTCACCATTGGAAACTACATTATCCACGAGTAACATAGGCTAAATTTTATTTTGGAAAAAAATAGGGTTCCGTAAGATATTTGGGTTTTTCGGACACAAGGTGTAAGAAATCAACCAGAAAAGTTACTTTTTTTGCGTACGCGACTAATCTCAGGAACTACTGGTCCGATTTGAAAATTCTTTCAGTGTTAGATAGCCCATTTATTGAAGAAGGGTATAGGCTATATTTCATCACGCTAAAACCAATAGGAGCGGAGCACCACTATTCCACGCGGACGAAGTCGCGGGCAGAGGCTAGTGCTATGTAAAAAGTACTTACTACTTGGTATACACATAATTTATAACGTGGATTAACTAATACATAGGCTACTTTTTATCCAAGCACCTGAATCCAATTTTAAGTACTGTCATAAAGTCATAGGTAATTAATTGTCTGTTAATTTTTGTAGACAGTTTTATCTATCAGTGATCGGATAAGATAATATTGCGATTAATGATGAGCGTCAAACTAACAATATTGCGTAAGCCTATAGGTACCTACTTAGTTTTAAAAATACAATGCGGCAAAATTTATTAGTAACTGCGTAATTACACTAGACTGATGCTGAAAAATCCGGCCAAGTGCGAGACGGACTCGCGTTGGTTCTGACCTTAGGAAAGTATATTTTTTAATTATCTTGTTTTTTTTTCAAACAAACTTAATTATGTAAATTACGTTGGTTTGTAGAGGAAAATTGCTGATTACTTAAAAACTGCTATACTTAAAATCATAGTTTTATTTTTCCTGTAATATTTAGGTTAATGTTTATCAACCCTAATTATTTCCATTTATAAACTTCAGAGATGAGGCGAAATAATTCGAAAACTGAAAACATGAAAGATACATTATATTTTATACATAAAAAAATTTTTACACAAAAAAAAATATTTTTCGATGTAACTTTTTTTTAACATTTTACGAAAAAATTATATCAGACCATTTTTGTAGATCGTTTTTTGAGGAACAACTTTTATTAACAACATTTTTTCATTAAGTCAATAGCTAAGGATTTACAGCGCAAATAATTCATAACAAATAAATAAATAAATAAATAAATAAATAAAAAGTGAATAAAATAATAGTAGGATGAAACCCATTGGAAAAGGAGGAGAATATAATAAAAATCATAGGAAAAATAAATTACGGGCGATCTGAGGTCGGGAAGTGGGGGGAGAGGGGGGTTAAAGTTAAAAAAATGGTTTATCTCAATTTCCGGCAAAACTACAAGTCCTATGAAAAAAAGTTAAATGGCAAAATTGTAGGTAATAAAAAGACCTACAACTTTTGTATTGACACTTTTTCACATAACCTCAAAATTTATGTGAAAAATTAAAAAAAAACAAGTTTTTGGAGTTTAATTTTTTATCTTTTACAATATTTTTTTTTTCCACGAAATTTGGTGAAAACTTGCCTTTTTATGTCCCAAACACACTGTAATTTATTTTATTTAAAATAATTATTTTTTAACCTTATTTTGACTTAATATCTAAAAAACACCCTAATTTTCAATCGAAAATTCTCGCATCAAAATATCACTTTTTTTTTAAAAGTCTAAGTTAAAAGTTTTTTTAAAAGTCTTTTTGTTTGTTGAAATCTTTACTTTCTGATGGTATAAAAAAATATTTACATTTCTATGGTAAATGTTCTCAGAAAATATAAAGAAACGCTACGAAATAACAGGTGGTAAGGCCTGAAGGTTCTGAACATTTTCGCTTATAACTTTTTTATTTATAGTTCTATGACAAAAAGTTTCTGGACCAAAGTTGTAGAGAATTTAATTTGTAACAAAAAATGCTATCAATTTTTTTTATTAAATTAATAATTTAAGAGATATATCGTAAAAACCATTTCAACCCCTATTTTCAAGATGGCGGCCGTGGGACAAGGGTGGCGACCCCACAAACTTAGTTTTAGCTTTACACTGGTCCCCCCTACACATCAAAAAAATAAAATTGCGTCCTCTAAAAAACGCAACCCCAAATGTAACTTTTCAATGGACTATTAGTTATGTGCAGGTCAAGCTCTTTCATATGAATCCCATATGAGCCAGTATATTATACTATACTTTGGAATTTTAAATCCACTTCCATCCACTTTTCCCATAAAAGCAACGTTTTTACGTTGTCTATCCGCAATATGCATGGACAATCGTTCTTTATAATTGTTCAAAATTTCAGTTTGATAGCATTAATATATAGTTCCTGAACTTTTCATTTCCTCAACTTTTCGTGAAAATCACTATCAATTATTGAGCTGCAAAGTATATCTGCCATCATTATGAGAAGAAAGGATATGTGTTATAGAATTTAGAAACAACCAATAGAATTTCGTAATTCATACATCTCTTCTTCACTCAGTTTCGATGGAGACCACTGAGTTTTTTTTCCTACATGACCTCTTGCAGGGTGCTTCTAACAGCATTCAACCTGCTTAACTGGATAATAAGGAGACCACTGAGCGGAGATGTGTAATATTTGTATGGCGCGACCAAAGCAGACATGTGTGCTGTGGACGGCGCTACAAAGCGGAAGTGTGAACTGTGCCTTGCACGCTGTTGGCGCCCAGCGAAGACGAGAGAAGATGTGAGCGGCGTGTAGTGAGCGGCGCCACTAGTTCCCCCGCGTAGCAATGCCCGATACGTCACCATGTCCGCTCTAGCCAGCTCACATCCTTAACCAGCCCATATTTTTGCACAGCTTCCGTGGTTATACACCCTAACTAAATAATATTTCTTCTCGTCTCCGCTTCAGACATCTCCGCACATTACTGCTTTGGTGAAGACTGTGCCTAAATCAAAAATGGCGCAATATTTCTAACAATCATTCATACAATTTGTAGAAATCCGCGATAAAATTTCTCATAGTGAAATCTCTCCATTCTCATTCATTAATAGATAGAAAGAATATTCTTTATTGTACACCAATAGGACAAACAAATATGCAGCAGTACAACAGGCGGTCTTATCGCTAAATGCAATTTCTTACAGACAACCTTTGGATGGAGTCAAATTGTATAAGAATAGAAAGAATAGAAAGTAGTATTTATGTAATTTTTGAGACTCTAGCGTAGACACTAGCGTCGCAGTCGTAGCAGCGAATTCAAGCACGTTAGCCCTCATTACAATACTAGGGGCTGGTTTATGCTAGAAAGAACTGATGCTACACTTTGATCTTAGCCAAAAGGCCTACGAGTTACCGCCACCCCGAAACATAAAAGGCTGTGGAAATTGAGCTTTAGTTAGTAAGAGTCTGACACGCCTTCCGCCCCACCCACGGCAGAATAAAGGGGCTGGTTTTGCAACTTATAAATATATATTTATACTAGCTTCTGCCAGCGACTTCGTCCGCGTGAAATAGTGGTGCTCCGCTCCTATTGGTCTTAGCGTGACGATATATAGCCTATAGCCTTCCTCGATAAATGGACTATCTAACACTGAAAGAATTTTTCAAATCGGACCAGCGGTTCCTGAGATTAGCGCGTTTAAACAAAATGACAACATTTCCCTTCACTGCTCTGCTCCTATTGATTGTAGCGTGATGAAAAGTATACTATAACCAGCTCAGGAGTATGACAAATAATTGTACCAAGTTTCGTTAAAATCCGTCAAGTACTTTTTGTTTCTATAGAGTTTATACAGACAGACAGACAGACAGACGGACAAAAATTTTACTGATTGCATTTTTGGCATCAGTATCGATCCCTAATCACCCCCTGATAGTTATTTTGGAAATATATTTCATGTACAGAATTGACCTCTCTACAGATTTATTATAAGTATAGATAGATAGAAGATTTATTAAACAATTTTCCAGATTAATTAATAAATGGAACAGCATTTGTAAGAAATTTTGTAGCAGTTCAGTTTAACCAGTACTTTTCCAGCAACATATTAAGCTTAGGAACTAATTAGCAGAACAATCTAATAATCAGTATAATTGTTTCGAGCAGGTGTTTGATGTCTGATAGGGTTTTTAGGGTTCCGTATGTTCAGTAAGAAACCCTTGTGGCAATACCTATAAAATGGAGAAACCACAAGTAAGGAATGTCAATGATCATGCCGATAAAGTTTTTTTACCTCCCAACGTAAAGTGGAGATGAATATTTTTTCATATAAATTATATATCCCGTCTTAAAGGGAATCATTGAATAGGACTTGCAAATTTGTTCCACTTTTTTCCGATTCAGGGAGCCGTTAGCAGAGTAGAGCATCCCTATAACTTCTGTATGGCTGTTCTTAGATACGTGAAAAAATCACAGACGTAGCTTTTGTAAAAAACTTAAAAGTACCACGTCTAAGTAGCCTTTATTGGTTACATTGTTATAGTCGACCAACTAAAATATATTACGGAATAATGTTATACGTGGCATGACACGCACTTAGCCGTTTTTTTTTTGTTAATATCTAATCTGTTTAAACTTTGATCAAAACATTTATTGACTCATATAATCAAGATACATTATCATCAATAATTAGTATAGGTATTCTCTTTCTTCTTGATCGTTTCCTCATGACTGAGGGACGTGATTATGGTGTCTCGCCACCATCGTTTTCCAGGCCACCCGATCCTGCGCCAACTGGACGGCTGACTGCAGGGTGGTCCCGGTGGCTTCCTGAGTTGTATCCGTCCATCTCGTCGGCGAGCGTCCTCTGCTCCTTTTCCCCTCAACCGCGCCAGTGATTAAGAGTCTTTCTAGACTCTCTGGTTCCCTCCTGACGGTGTGTCCGAAAAACTTAAGGACTCTCTCCCGGCAGATTGTAGAAAGGCGCTTCTTTATGTGCAATTCTTTGAGGATTGACTCATTTGTCCGGCGTTCTGTCCACGATATACGGAGCATCTTGCGCCAGCACCACATTTCGAATGCGTCAATCCTCGCGCGCACACGGGCTTTTAATGTCCAGGTTTCAGCCGCATAAAGGAATATCGAGAAGATAAGGGTCCGCATGAGTTTTATCTTGGTTTTGCGGTTGATACCTCTATTCCGCCATACCTTCTCGAGTCGCTTGACCGCAGATTTCGCCATTTGCGATCTCCTCACCACTTCTTGCTCGCAGTCACCATCATCACTGATTTGCGATCCTAAATACACAAATTTGTGCACTACATCGAGGTCGCACAGCTCGTTGGTTCTCTGTATAGTGCCCGCTCTGTCTACAAACATCAACTTGGTTTTCCCTCTATTGATGAGTAGACCGTATTCTTGGCTAGCAACACTTATCCTGCTAAGGAGTTCTGCCAGTTCAGCTTCCGAGGCACCTATTATGGTGGTATCATCTGCAAAGCGTAGGTTATTGACTAAATAACCCCCTACGCGGATGCCTCCCTCCCAATCGTCCAAGACCCTTCTCATTATATGTTCCCCGATGAGATTGAACAGTTGCGGTGACAGAATGCATCCTTGACGCACTCCTCGCTCTGGGTAGAAGGGGTGTGATAAAGACTCTTCTAGCCTCACTTTTGACTTGCAGGTCAGATACAGGTTCTGCACAAGAAAAGTTAAATGGTCAGGTACACCCATCTCGCTCATGACTCTGAACATCTTACTCCAGTTTATGCAGTCGAAGGCTTTGGCATAGTCAATGAAACATAGGCACGCGCAGATGTTGTGCTCTCTACATTTTTCGATTAATTGCCTAACATTCAGGATCTGTTCTCTCGTGCCTTTGCCTCTTACAAACCCCGCTTGTTCCCGACCTATTTGCCTACTGATGTAAGATTCCAGCCTATTATTTAATACCCGCAAGAGGATTTTGCTGGCGTGGGAAATGAGTGAGATGGTGCGGTAATTCTCGCATTTACGTGTTGAACCCTTCTTATGTAGAGGGATCACGGTGGATTCGGACCAGTCTTCTGGCCACTGGCCTGTTCTCCATACTTTTTGGCATATAGTGTGCATGGTCTTGATTCCTTCACTTCCCATATTCTGGAGCATTTGAGCGGTAACCCCATCGCTGCCACAAGCTTTTGGTTTTAATTTATTGACTGCATTTTCTATCTCCTGTCGAAGGATGTCCGGTTCTCTGTGGGTGAAGTCTATCCTTACCACATCAGTTGTTTCTGAACTGGCGTCGCTGTATAGTTGCTGACAATAATTCCTCCATCTCTCCAAGATTGCACTTTTGTCTGTTATCGGCACTCCTGCTTCGTCCTCAATAGTCCAATGCTTAAGTTTGAATTCTTTCGCCAGGATCCTGACCTTCTGAAACATATCCCGAGTGTTTGCCGAATCATAACAATTTTCTATTTCCGTGCATATCTTGTTGATAAAAGACTCTCTATCTTTTCTACACAGCCTCTGAGCGGTCCGATGTGCTTTAGCGTACTGGATTCGATCTGCCTCTGATTTTAGGCCACCTACTTTAAGGGCTTTTCTCTGCTCCATCATGCACCATGTCTCCGCACTTATCCATTCAGCTCTAGGGGATACAGTTTTAAAACTATCGGCTGCCTGTTTGGCCACATCTTTTATTGTGGACTTAAGCTTCACCCATGATGCCTCAGGTGCTTCAAAGGGGTCTATTTCTAATGCCTGGAGTTTTGGTGAGACTTCCTCTATATATGCATTCTGTGCCAGTCTGTTTAAGTGGATGGGTTTGTTTGCTTTCATCGCTGGTGTAGATTTCAAGCGGATCCTCAATTTAGCTGCTAAGAGCTGATGGTCGCTACCGCAGTCCGCACCAGGACGTGTCTTGACGGTGCCAATTGAAGACCTCCATCTCTGGCTAACGATAATGTAGTCTATTTGGTTCCTATGTAGACCATTAGGAGAAGTCCATGTGTATAGGCGTCTAGGATGTTGTTGAAACCACGTATTCATTACCGCCAGACTATTTCCTGCACAGAAATCTAAAAGCCTCTCGCCACGATCGTTTCTCACGCCTAGACCAAATTTTCCAACGACATTCCTCAAGTGGTGGTCATTGTCAGTTTTGCCTATTTTGGCGTTAAAGTCACCGATGATGACCATTGGTTCTTTCTTGGGAATGCCTTGGACCGTTCTATCTAGTATACCGTAAAACTCCGATATCTCCTCTTCACTTGAAACAGACGTAGGTGCATACACTGTTATTATGTGGATTGGGTTTGGATGAGCTCCCAATTTTATCGTCAAGATTCTGTCATTCACGCAATTGTATCCGATGACTTTATCTACCAAGCTTTTCGAGATAAAAGCGGCTACTCCAGTGTAAGAGTTCTGCAGATTGCCTGATACAATGACCATTTTCCCCGACGAAGTCCAATAGTGCCCAGTCTCTTTAATATGCGTCTCCGTCATACCCAGTAAGTCGATCTGATACCTGTCCATCTCTTTATCTACTACCTCTGCATTTCCAGTCCTAGAAAGTCCACGAACATTCCAAGTCGCTAAAGTTAACGAGCGATGTTTTGGTATTTTGGCCACGTTCTTGTTAATGGGCATATCATGTGCAGCAGTAGTCCATTTTCCACAAGGGTAGTATAGGGTAGTATAGGTATTATGAATCATTTATTTATATAAAACAATTACGAAGAACAGATCTCTCGCCTCTGGCCCCCCTATTAGCTGTCCAGAGTGGAATCGCTAAAACAGAGGCTCTTCAGATGTAAGCTGAGTGATGGATGGGCCACTGGTCCTTGAAGAGTAAGAGATCTTCATCCCTCAACCGGTTACGTTCGTGTTAGCCCTGGTTGCGTTTCGAGCAACTATTTTTGGAGAGGGTTGGTTAATGAGAGGTTAAAAGTATTTAGGGATGCCGGTCTAAAAAGGCCTGGGCTCTGTAGTCTAGCGCTTGGAAGATGCGTTACTTGTGACCATCCATGTTATAGCCAGGCTCCTCCGTGGCTCGAAAAGTTGAGTTGTCGAAACGCTGTTCCGGTTGTCATTTATAGATCTTTGACAGTCATTATGGGTAGTCAGAACATATATAGTCAACCACAACATTTATGTTATTGGAAAAAGGCTTGGCAGATGAAAAAGAGATTATTAAAAAAAACTAGAATTTATTATCGAAACAAAAAAAAATACAAATTTTCACGTTTCACAATAAACCAAATTCTTGAAAACTAGCAATAAGACCGACTACTCTCTTTTTAATCCGGTCAAAGGTGCTGCTCTGCAGTTGTTGAGACTTCATGGTTTCAACCATTTCATTCAATTCAACATTCTTCATAGCTTCCATAATCTCACTGGCTTCGTTTGTATCCCTCATCAATAGATTAGATGCAAGTATACAAATACTGAAAATCAATTCGGCATATTTTTTCAAGTTTGCATCTAACTTGTTTCTTGGATAAACAGAAGTGACTTCCAAACCATAGTTCGACAGGGACTTTTCTAACTCGGAGTGGTAATAGTCTATCCAGTCGTAGTAGTTCTTTGACCTAGTTTCATGGTCGGTGCAGTTGAAGATCATGTAGAAGAGATCAATTACAGGGTTACCGTAATTAGATACTTGATAGTCAATCATGACTGATTGCACTGGTTCGTTTCCCTGAGGACAAGGTAAAACATTTAGTTAACACATAGCAATTTTATCAACACACACACAGGTAGAAAATTTATGAATGAAAAACATAATTATGAACGTAAATAATATGACAAATGGTCCGAAAAACAATCAATAATGTATAAAATGCTGCTTTTATAATTAATTATTAAAGAAATCGTATGTTCATGATTGGTTACTTAACAAAAAAAGATTCCATTCACTATGGAAATATTTGTTTAATTACCAGTCGGTGAAGACTACTCAATGGCCCTCCAGAAGTTGTAACACCGGAGAAAACATAACGTAATTCTTTTATAAGACCATGATGACCCAACCCGGGAGTTGACCCGAGACCCGTTATGTACTATACCAACGAGGCAATCAAGTCCGGTGTTATCTGATTGAATACTTGCCACTTTAAACAAAATATTGTTCGTCCAAGCATCACCTTGTTGTATAGCTGAAAATGTATGATCTTCATTCTTTATGAACTCATTCCATGTTTGAAAGGTATGGGCAATTTTATTTTTGACTAAACTTTTATGGGCATCATTGTCAAGAAATATTAGCATACCATTTTCCATTGATTGTGTTGCCATAATAAAATCTGGATTTTCTAACATGACTGTCCATAAGCTCGTCAATTTCCCTTTGATTTCATCAAATATTTCTGGTTCTTGTTTCTTCAATGCATATGAAAGAGAATGGAAAATAGCAAAGTTTTTCAAGATGCTCTTAACACATTCATCAGACAAAGACTGAAACTTGTCCATCATAATAAAACCGGATTCATTCAAGTCTTCTAAAATAATGACTTCGTTGGGTTGCTCAGTGAGAGATCCGTAGCATTTTGCATATCTTAGTTGTTCTTCTTCAGGTACTCCTGCGGCTTTCTGCAGTGACACAAACTTCGGCAATACCTCCGTATACATGACGTGTTCATTGTTGAACATAATTCCAGTATTTGATGTTTGACGAGCCATTTCGTTTGAAGGTGCAATTTTGAGAAATAGTTTTATACTCCCATTATCACCTTCAATGTTGATCCTCTTTACGTTTGACGCGAAATTATCACCAGCCTTTCCAACTGGATGGAAAACCACTTTGTTGGCTTTAATATCTTGTTCTAGAATGATTTTGTTGATGAACTTCAGTTGGCGATCATTTATGTTTGTGATGTCACCTTCAAACTTGTATTGTGCCATGATTAGTCTAGTCGACAAGTTAAAAATGGTGTTAATTCGACATACTACTGCTAAAATTATGTGGTTTAGCTCATTCGATTCGGAATAATGTCTAGACCATTGTGCTAAAAAATTGAATTAGCACATAAAAAAATCCAAAAGTTATTAACAATTAAACACCTTCAAAAAATAGCGTTTCGTTTATTGCTTATTGTCCGTAAATTATAAATATTTTCGAAATTTGAAAAAAAGATCCTTAAAGAGGAGGAAATTTAGTAAAAAAAAGTTCCAACTCCCGGAACTGTAGCTCCATTATTTATAATTTTAATTTAACGCTGAAAATAGCCCGCCGCGCGCCATTGTTAGGTTGCGCGCACGGCCTCGAAAGCGAGTACGTCACTTAAAAAAATTTTTTTCAAGTACTTAAAGTTAATTGAAAAATCTAAAAAAATTATTGCATAATCTAAACACTTTAAAAAATTTATTCCCGTTGGAATTTTTTATAAAAACATATTTTTCAATATTCTAGACGATTGTTAATTAAGAAAAAATTTTCCAATTTCCATCATCCTTCTAAACTAAAAAAAATGTTTAAATAATTACCTTAAAATTATTTCGCTTCGTGGACCTCTTCTTATAAATATATTAAACAAGATTGCGTCGTCTAAGTTATGAAATTGTTAATATTTTGTTAATAATATTTTTTTTAAGTTAACAAAAAAAGAAAAAGCACAATTATGTTGTAAAGAAATTTTTTTTCTTTATTTATTATTATATTTTCGTTTTTATGTCAATAAAAGACATCTTTTAATTGAAAAAAATATTTTTTTTATCCATTTGTTTATAAACATTTTGTTAACAAATGGACTATTTATATATTTTTGAAAAAAATTTTAATACAATTTTATAGAGAACTGACAATTATGATTTTTAGAAAAAAAAATTTTTCTTAATAATTATTTTTAATTGTTTATAATCGTTTTTTTTGTATTTGTTGTTTAAATTATTAGTTAAGAAATATTTTTTTTTCTAAAAATCATAATTGACCTTTCTCTACAAAATTACAGAAAAAAATTTTTTTTCGTTAACAATAGCATTGTTTATTAACTTTACAATTTGTTATAAACAAATTCTCAACTTTGTTTTATTTTTTTCCTGTAAGTAATAATAATTACAAAAACGACCTCGTGCATTAAAATACCGAAAAAAAAATTATATTATTTTTTATGTAATTTTGAAAATACACGTGCTACAAAACTTGCAGCAGCTGATCCATTTGTTGACTTTAAAGTTAATATAACTTTTGAACTATGAAAAATACGACCATTAACATTCAGGTCATTTTTGTAGGCAATAAAATTATCTTTCAGATAATGTTAGTCATATATTTTTTATTTATTATTTACTTGTTGTTTTGCGCATTTGTTTATAAAAATTGAAGATTTTTTCAGGTTTTTCGAACTTCTGCGGCTTCTAACTCTGTAAATAATGCGAATTCGGTTATTGAACTTCAAGGCAATTTTGTTCAGCTATAAATTATGCTACAGTTGCAGTTGTTTATTCATTTTTTACTTATTTTTTTCATCTGTTATTACTATTCGTTGACAAATTTTGGAAATTATATTCTTAAAACGTCTATGCATTAATTTTTATTCAATTCTTTACATAATTTTATACTATTATTTTCTTACAAATGTTGCGAGACTATTAGTATTTGTATGCTCTTATCTTTAAATAAAAAATAATAAATAAAAAATATATGACTAACATTATGTGAAAGATAATTTTATTGCCTACAAAAATGACCTGAATGTTAATGGTAGTATTTTTCATAGTTCAAAAGTTATATTAACTTTAAAGTCAACAAATGGATCAGCTGCTGCAAGTTTTGTAGCACGTGTATTTACAAAATTACATAAAAAATAATAAAAAATATTTTTCGATATTTTAATGCACGAGGTCGTTTTTGTAATTATTATTACTTACAGGAAAAAAATAAAACAAAGTTGAGAATTTGTTTATAACAAATTGTAAAGTTAATAAACAATGCTATTGTTAACGAAAAAAAATTTTTTTCTGTAATTTTGTAGAGAAAGGTCAATTATGATTTTTAGAAAAAAAAATATTTCTTAACTAATAATTTAAACAACAAATACAAAAAAAAAACGATTATAAACAATTAAAAATAATTATTAAGAAAAATTTTTTTTTCTAAAAATCATAATTGTCAGTTCTCTATAAAATTGTATTAAAATTTTTTTCAAAAATATATAAATAGTCCATTTGTTAACAAAATGTTTATAAACAAATGGATAAAAAAAATATTTTTTTCAATTAAAAGATGTCTTTTATTGACATAAAAACGAAAATATAATAATAAATAAAGAAAAAAAATTTCTTTACAACATAATTGTGCTTTTTCTTTTTTTGTTAACTTAAAAAAAATATTATTAACAAAATATTAACAATTTCATAACTTAGACGACGCAATCTTGTTTAATATATTTATAAGAAGAGGTCCACGAAGCGAAATAATTTTAAGGTAATTATTTAAACATTTTTTTTAGTTTAGAAGGATGATGGAAATTGGAAAATTTTTTCTTAATTAACAATCGTCTAGAATATTGAAAAATATGTTTTTATAAAAAATTCCAACGGGAATAAATTTTTTAAAGTGTTTAGATTATGCAATAATTTTTTTAGATTTTTCAATTAACTTTAAGTACTTGAAAAAAATTTTTTTAAGTGACGTACTCGCTTTCGAGGCCGTGCGCGCAACCTAACAATGGCGCGCGGCGGGCTATTTTCAGCGTTAAATTAAAATTATAAATAATGGAGCTACAGTTCCGGGAGTTGGAACTTTTTTTTACTAAATTTCCTCCTCTTTAAGGATCTTTTTTTCAAATTTCGAAAATATTTATAGTTTACGGACAATAAGCAATAAACGAAACGCTATTTTTTGAAGGTGTTTAATTGTTAATAACTTTTGGATTTTTTTATGTGCTAATTCAATTTTTTAGCACAATGGTCTAGACATTATTCCGAATCGAATGAGCTAAACCACATAATTTTAGCAGTAGTATGTCGAATTAACACCATTTTTAACTTGTCGACTAGACTATGATTGCATTTAATACTAAATTAAAATTATGATTGTTTTTTAATTTATAGAGTGTTTTTATCTGTATCTACATGACACTGTTAAACTGTGATACTACTGTGGATTTGTGATAAGATAATTTTTATCCGACCGCTGAAGGAGGTATTGTTTTAAGGGGGTTTAGATGTAAAACGTTTGACAGATTACAAAATGTTGAGGTTTCATTAGATTCGTCTCAGTTGTGAGAGTGACATTAAAGGTCTCCGCAGACCGGGACGGCATGGCAAGGGATTTTAATTTTTACTAATGGACATGCCCCCCCCGCCGCGACTTTGTTGTGTACGGACGTGCTACCGGATCTCTCCGAACATTTTAAATCATATTATCGACAAAAAGTGCTTTTCAATAAAAGCTAAACCTACACTACTAAACTTCAGTGTACCAGTGACATACTGTGAAAAAACTAAAGTGAAATACCAAGTGCATCATCTTCAAAAATCAAAATAAATATATAAACGGACTGCAAAATTTTAAAATTGTATCCATATTGGACTTTGGACTCATTAATAAACACAAAAGAAACTGCTCGAACGCTAATCACCTACCTACCTACCTACTATAAGAGCTCGCGCAAGACGATACCGGCTACCAAATTGAAACACAACATTAAGTGTCCGCTTAGCTCCGCGGCATAATACGACGGTTCGTGCTCAAGGTGTCCCTGGTTCGAGCCTCACTTGGAATCTTCTTTTCGATATTTTTGGGTTTTAGATTCTAAATACATAGATAGAATGTCTCTAAGACGCACACCTCCAATGTCACCTGCTGTATTGAGTCGGGTATCTCCAGTCCACCACCAATCGGAGCCAAACATAAGTACGTCTGTTGAAGTCTCCATAGACGCGCAAAACGTTACCAGCCGTAGTAAAAGGAAACGTCACGACCAAGATGATCTACTCGATTTGAACGATTTTAAGGATGAAATATCTGGTGTAATCAAAGACCTAAAAAAGGAACAAAACGTATTCTACTCTAACATAGAATCGACGCTGTTAGAAATAAAAAATCAGTACAGCAAACTACAGGACTCTGTAGACTTCACTGCAAAGAAATATGACGAAATGCTAAACAAAATTGAACAATATGAAGTTGAGAGGAAGGAAAATCGAGCATACATCAGGAAACTGGAAGACAGGGTAGATCAACTAGAAAAACTTTCGAAAACTACAACTGTGGAAATAAAAAACATCCCAAAGATAGAAACTGAATCAAAATTGGATCTGATAAATGTGATCACAAATGTTGCTACCGTTCTGGATACCACAGTTGTGGACTCGGATATTAAGGACGTATACAGGATTAACTCAAGCAATTCTATGAATAACACCATCATAGTTGACTTCACTACAGTCTTACTTAAATCTAAGATATTACAATCAGTCAGAAATTTTAATAAAAATAATAAAAGCTGTAAGCTGAATACATCACATCTACGAGTCCCTGGCCCAAAGGTACCCATTTATATATGTGACAATCTCCCCGCAAAAGCTCGAAAGTTGTTCTTCCTAGCAAGAGACTTCGCCTCCCAAAATAAATATAAACATTGTTGGTCAGCCTATGGAAAGGTTTACCTACGCAAGGAAGACGGCGCTAAACGTATCACTGTGCACTCGGAAATGGATTTTGCGAAAATAATTGAAAAATGACTATCTAGTCAATTTTTCATACCATTAAAATTCACCATATATTTCTTTAATTATTTTAAAATGATAATTAATGTTTTTCAGTTATTTTTTTATTTCTTTATTTACAGTACACCTACGTATACAATCAAACAATTACACAAAAACAACTTCACACACAACCACACACTTTTTTCACTTCGTTTTCGGGAATTCTGTTATACAGGATATAAACAAGAAAAGTATATTACCATTGTTGTCTTTTTTATACAAATTGCTTGTCTAATGAATTTATTTTGTCAATACGAGAGATACTCGGTGAGAGAGCGGTCGATCATATGTCAAGTCACACTGATTATAAACAGATATGCACATTATACTTTACCAGTATTATATAAAACGAACTCTTCGATAATTCTAATTTAATAAACAGTGACATTGACAACCTTTCAATAGCTGACTCCACTACATGTGACCTGGCCAATTGCTTAGACCTCATCCCGAATAACGAAAAACGTCTCAAAATAATGAGTCAAAACATAAGAAGCATAAATTGCAATATGTCAGGTTTTAATGTCCTATTGGCACAATCGAGAATTTCGTGGGACCTGATAATTCTCACGGAATGCTGGCTAACGCATACCTCAAATCTCCCGGTATTAAATGGTTATAGCTATTACTCAACTAACCAAAACAAAACACAAAATGAGGGTGTAGTTGTGTACATAAAAAATGGCATACAAGTTAATGTTGTCGAACCTGACTTTCAGGACGCAAATTGTTTAACAATACAAATTAATAATGACACCATTGTTTTAGCTATTTATCGCCCTCCAGCGTATAAAAATATATCTAACTTCCTACAATCCCTTAATGAAATACTAATTAAATATTCTTTTTGTAAAAACATTATTATCAATGGTGACATAAATATAGATATCAGTACCTGTAATCATGATCAAAATGCCTCACCTTACCTCGATCTGACATCGTTTCATGGCTTGCTACCAGCTCACGTTATTCCAACACATGGAAAAACATGTCTAGACCACGTTATTCTTAAAACCAAATTGCCAGCAAATGTTTTCATAGCTCAAACAACACTCACCGATCATTATACTGTAATCCTTTCGTTGAACAAATGTTTTCCTAAAAAACCCTTTAAGTACACGATCTCACGGTTAGATTCAGTTGGATTAGGTTCCGATTTAAATAAAGTAAACTTTCAACCAATTCTCGAGACATATGATGCAAACATAGCAGCTGACAAACTTGTTCATATTATTAACACTGTAGTAGAGTCGAACACGAAAATAGTTACCGTCTCCAAGCGTAAAATAATTATTAAACCCTGGATAACGCCTGGCCTCTTGAGGTGTATCAAAAACAGAGACAACCTAAATAAAAAAACAAAAAAATATCCTGATAATTTAATACTAAAGACAACATACACGAGGTATCGAAACTATTGCAACAAAATTTTAAAAAAAGTAAAAAGGACATTTGAAAGAGAAGAAGTAAGAAGGGCAGGAAAGGACAATCGCCGCCTCTGGAAAGTGATAAATAAAGTCTCGAATAGATCAAGAACAAAGACATCACCGACAGAGTTAATAAACCCGCAGAATTTACCAGTTCATTCTTTAAATAAAATAAACCACTTTTTTGCCAATATTGGCTCAACCTTAGCTAGTAAAATAACTGCTCAACGGCAGGGTCACGATTACCCCCCTACTACTACTACTAATTTACCTATATTTTCCTACTCCATGGTTATCCTGCCCACTGATGATGACGAAGTAGCTGCTATTATCACCTGTCTCAAGCGTGACTGTGCCGTGGGCTGTGACAATATTTCTTCAAACCTCCTCATTGAACATATGAATCTTTTAACACCATCTATTACACATGTCTGCAACCTGGCGATGGAATCTGGTACCTTTCCTCTTGCGTTCAAAAAGGCACTTATCCATCCCATTCACAAGAGTGGCGACCGACACTGTGTTAACAATTATAGACCGATAGCAATTCTTCCTGCATTATCAAAAATTCTGGAACGGCTATTGAACAATAGGCTAGTGAAATATCTAGAATCAAATAACCTGCTGTCCCAGTTTCAGTTCGGTTTTCGTGCAGAGAAATCGACGGCCTTGGCGGTGCACGAGCTGACAAACTTTATTGTTTCTAACATAGACGATAAAAAGAAGTCCTTGGCTATCTTTTTAGACCTAGCTAAGGCTTTTGATTCAGTGTCGGTTCCAATCTTGTTACGTAAACTTGAAAACCTCGGAATACGTGGAAATCAGTTGTCACTCTTCAAAGATTACCTTACCAACCGCACGCAACTTGTTAAAATTGATAATCATTTTAGTGACACTCTCCCCGTAGCTTTTGGAGTTCCTCAGGGAAGCATCCTTGGGCCCACGTTATTTCTGGTGTATATTAACGACCTCTGCAATCTCAATCTACAAAATGGACGGATTATTGCTTTTGCGGATGACACTGTACTTCTTTTCAGTGCACACTCCTGGGAAGAGGTATATAACTTCGCTCAAGTTGGGTTTGATACTGTAAATGGTTGGCTAAGAAAGAACATACTCACCTTAAATTCTGATAAAACCAAGTATGTGGCATTTACTTTAAGAAACAGCCCGCAGTCATCTCTCCAAACATTCTCTATTCTCGCCCACACCTGTTCATCCCCTAAAAACGGTACTTGTTCTTGTTCCCAATTGCAGAAAGTCGACAATATAAAATACTTGGGGGTCACCATAGATTCTAAATTAAACTTTGCTGCACATATAAATTGTCTCACTAACAGAATACGGAAATTTATCTTTGTGGTTAAAAATCTTCGGTCTATCCTTAACACTAAGCAGCTACTATCGGTTTATTGTGCGTTGTGCCAATCGCTTCTGACATATTGCATCACTTCTTGGGGTGGAATATTTAAAACTAACCTTTTAGCACTAGAAAGAGCTCAAAGGGCAGTCCTTAAAGTTGCACTATTCCTTCCTTTCCGACACCCTACTGTAGAAGTTTATAAGTCCGCTAAAGTCCTTTCAATTCGGCAGCTTTTTGTTCTCCATGTTGCTTTAAAACAACGATCTCTCATTCCTTTCATAAATACCAGTCAAAATTCTGACATGAGAAATAGAAGAAGGAATGTATGCCAACCTAAATCAGTGAAAACTAAATTTGCCCGAAATTTCTTTTCTTTTCTTGGCCCATTTCTATACAACAGATTGAATGATTTGCTCTCAATTCATACCCTAAACAAAACAACTTTTAAAAGAAAAATAACTGACTGGCTTATCACTTTAAATTATACCCAAATTGAAGATCTTTTTAAAATAATATCCTAACATAATGTTCCCTTTACAATGCACACAAAATTTCCCGCACCACACACACTCACTCCACACCACACACACTCACTTCACACCACACACACTCACCCCGCAAACCACACACATTCATATATATCCTTTTTTGCATGTATCCGTAATTTAACTATTTTTTTTCACTGTTTTTATTTTGTAAATCGAGTTTATGAACAATATTATAATGTATGAGATTCTTATTTGAATATTATATGTGAATCAGATCGTCTCCAGTACAACAATAATAATGTAAAACTTTGTCTTAGGGGGCCTGGTGACCTAACATACAGGTTTTTGTATAAAACTTAGTTTAGGCACCAGTCTTTCACAAATTAATTAGGAATTTGTGACTGTGGACTAGATTTAATAACTTTCTCTGTAATTTGTGGTAAGAAATTAATAAATTTATTATTATTATTTTGGGAAAACATTTTTGTTTCTTAGCACATTGGCTAGTTTTGACTACATTTACGGGCCAAAGCCAAGTAAATGTAGTGTGTAATGTGTAATTGTTTATGTAGTGTGGGGGGCTATTTCATTTTCTTCCAATTGCATGAACTTTCTTACTATACGGCAGGTATTTAATATTGCGGCTTTTTGGAGTTGAATGTAAGTTGAGTCTTGTAGGTCTATTAATTTGAGGCTGTGGTGGAGATGTTTGGGTATGACACCCGTGGTGGAGATAACTATGGGTACTATGTAGACTTTATCTTGTCTCCAAATTCTGGTAACTTCTTCTTTAAGCTCTGCATACTTGCTTATCTTCTCGCCTATTGTTTTTTGTAAATTATGCGTGTTGGGTACTGCAATATCAATGAGGTAGGTAATTTTATTTAATTTATCCTGAAGTGTTATGTCTGGTCTATTATAATGAACAGTCCTATCGGTAAGTATAGCACGATCGTAGTAGAGTTTGTGTGTAGGGGTTTCTAAAACAGTTTGTGGTGTGTATTTGTAGTAGGGTGTGTTTGTGTCTTGAATGAGTTTATGTTTGAGTGCTAGTTTTTGATGAATGATGTTTGCTACTTGGTTGTGTCTGTGAGTATAGTCGGTCTGTGTGAGAGTTGTGCATGCCCCTGTTATATGTTGTATGGTTTCTGGTTGTATGTGACACTTGCGGCATTTGTCATTTGTTATTGTGGGGTCTTTGATGATGTATTTCCTGTAGTTCTTAGTGTTGATTATCTGGTCTTGTATTGCTATGATAAACCCTTCAGTTTCCGGGAATAAGTTACCTATTTTAAGCCATTTATTTGATGCTACTGCGTCTATATGCGGTTGTTCTAGGTCATGTGGGTGTCGTCCGTGCAGAACTTTCTTTTTCCAGTCCTCAATCTTTTGGTTTTGTGGGTCATTAGTGTTATTGTGTAGTGGGTCTGTTTCTTCGTTTAGGTTGAGTGGGGTGTAGTTGTGATCATTAAGAGCTACTGCTTTGTGAATGTTGCTAGTGCGAGATTTTGTGTGAAAGAATGTTTTGAGCCTACTTATTTGTTTTTGCCAAAGATGGTGAATATCTATAAGGCCTCTCCCTCCATTTTGTCTTTTGATTGTGAGTCTTTCTACGGCGGATTTAGGGTGTAGATTATTGTGTTTGGTGAGTGTGGTGCGTGTGATTCGTTCTATCTGTTGTATGTCAGTTTTGGACCATTTAATAACTCCAAAGGAGTAGGTTAATATTGGGATCGCGTAGGTATTTAATGCTTTGATAAGATGCTTTCCAGCGAGTTGTGTTTTACATACTGCGGTCACTCTCCGTTTGTATTCTGCGTTTAATGTGTGTTTGATAGCTGTGTGATCGAGTCCTTTGAGTTGCTTGTATCCTAGATATTTGTATAAATCTGTTGGTTCCATTGCTGTAATTGTGTCATTAGTGTTAATTGTGTAGTCACCTGGTTTAATTTTGCCTCTTATTATGTGTACTGTTTTGCATTTATCCAGTCCAAAATGCATGTTGATATCTTTGCTAAATTCTGTTGTAGTATCTATTAAAACTTTCATTTCTTTTTCTGTTTTTGTGTAAAGTTTAATGTCATCCATATAAATGAGGTGTGAGAGTGTGATTTCTTCTGTTGTGGTGTGTTTTAGGTTATACCCGGCTTGGCAATTGTGTAGTAGGTTAGACAGAGGGTTCAGTGCAAGGCAGAACCATAGAGGACTCAGGGAGTCACCCTGGTAAATACCCTTTCTAATAAATATTTGTCGAGTTTTAATAATGTTGTTGTGGTAATTTAATTGAAGTGTAGTTTTCCAACGAGCCATGATGTGATGTAAAAAGTTTATTAATTGTGGATTTATTTTATAGATGCGTAATATTTGTATTAACCATGAGTGTGGGATACTATCGAAGGCTTTTTTATAGTCTATATAGGTACAGTGTAGGTTTCTATTTTTTGTAGCGGCGTGTTTGTGGACTATTGAATCTATAACTAACTGTTCTTTGCATCCCATGTGGCCTCGTCTGCATCCTTTTTGTTCTTCTGCTATTATGTTGTGGTGTTCAATGTGTTTGTTGATTTTACTTGTGATTGCTGATGTTAGTATTTTGTATATTGTGGGAAGACAAGTGATTGGTCTGTATTGGGAAGGTTGTGGGGAATATTGAGATTTCGGTAGCATGTAAGTTATTCCAGTTGCAATAAATTCAGGTATGGTTTGATGTCCTAAAATTAAATCTGTTAAGTTTTTAGCGATAATTTTGTGTAATGAATCTAATTTTTTGTACCAGTAATTGTGTATTTTATCAATGCCAGGTGATTTCCAGTTGTGTAGTCTTGCTGTAATACTGTTTATATCAGATTCAGAAATCTCGGTAAATTCCATTTCTTCTATTGCACTCCACTTACTTTCTTCGTCTGTTATCCAACTAGCTTTGTCATTGTGTTGTACTTGCTCTTCCCAGATGCTAGACCAGAATGTCTCCAGTTGTTCTGTTGTTGGTAGTTCTGTGTTAGTGTTGGTTGTCATTGTGTCAATTTGTGGTCTCTGTAAATTTCTGTAGAAGTTCTTTTCGTTAGTAGCAAACATAGCGTTGTCGTTTTTGCGTTCTTGCGCCTTTTTGTACCTTCTTAGTCTATGGACTTTTAGCGCGAGCTTCTGTTTTAGTGTATCTAAGAATTCTTCGGGTTTTCTATTGTCGTTTTCATGTCTAGTATGGGTGGCCATGTTCTTAAATATTGCTTCAACTCTTTTGACTACCTTATTAGATCTGTTATTGTTGATGTACTGTGTTAATCTACCGCAATCAGCTCGTAGTTTTTCGATATCTTGTTCAAGTCTCTGCTGCCATGATGGTTTGTTTGTGGTTCTTGATCTAATGCCACCTGTGTGTTCTGTTATTTTATAACCAAGTTGTTCGCTAATAACTAACGCTGTACAATATATTAATGTGTGTATGTCTACTAGCTGTGTGTTTTCAGATATATATTGGTTTAATATGATATTATTAAATATATATACTAAGTGAGAGAGTTTCGGGCTATATCTAAGCTTGGGGAGTTTGGGACGGGCTGATGGATTCATCCCTGAGTATTGAGTTAGGGCGGTTTTAAGTTTTTCGTGTATTTCTTGGATGTGTGCATCTGATAACTGATTTTGTTCGAAATTTTCTAAAGTCTCAATGTCATTTTCTAGCATTATGGTTATATTCTCGGTTTGTGTAGATGTGTGTGTACTTTGTGAGTATGCTTGTGATTGACTATAAGGTTGAGATTGTGTGCGATGTTGTGATTGAGTAGGTGATTGTGGTTGTATTTGTAGGGTATTTTCTGCTGGTTGTGGTGTAGGATCGTGATTTAGGTCATCAAGCTGCGCACGAACTTCTTCTTTCAGTTGGTCAATTACTTCTTGGGATAAAAGTTTATTTCTTACTATTGTTCTTCTTTGATCTGAAATTCGTTGTTCTGTAACGCTTATTTCTGGGTATTGTTGTATGAAAAGTTCATGCAATCGTTGTCTGTACGTGGTCAAGTCTGTCTCTAATTTAGTGATCTGGAAGTAGGTTCGCATGATAAAGATATTTACTTCCTTGCTCCATCTCATGCGAACTCTTGGTTTTCCTGCCTTGGTGGACGCGGGTAAGAAGGTGCTTACCCCCCGCGCAACATTCAAGGCTGGTAAGGGTGAATCGGAAATAATACTAGTGATGGGGGGTGATAAAGGTATGGGAGGTGACGATGGTATCGATGGTGATGATTGTCTGGAGGGTGTGTATGATACGGTACTTGGGCTAAATGGTTCTAATGGGCTATCTGTACGGTCTGTCAGTCTGTCACCATCGTCACTGATTTCGGCTGTAGTATTCTTGTCGGTGAGGGCCCGCCTGTTCAACTCCTCACCCCTGACGGTTCGCATGCTGAGACACCCAGCGCCAGCTCCAGGTGTGCCCCGGCGATCGCCCCCGGGCAGCGGTCCTAAACGTTTTCTTTTTGAACGAGTCTCCATGTTGAATGGGTTTCCAGAGCCACGTTAGCCACGCCAGTAATATTCCAATCGTGTGTCCGCCCCCCACGTGATTTGATGGTCAATCAGGACGTGTGGTTGTTTAGGGGGCTTATTATTATTATTCCCTTTATTTAAATTTTATACACATTTTTTTCATTTTTAAACATTCATTATAAAAAAAATATAAAAAACATTTAAAAATATAAAAAATAGGGATCCACCGATGTCGGGAACAGGGTCCAAGCTACCGGTGGTTAGGGCTCCAGAGACAGGAACCTCCTCACAATACGAGCCGTATCAAGGAGAACCGCCTTCTGAATCAGGCCCTTGACCCAGCCGCCCAACGAGAGCCTCGCGAGATGTTGATCGAGGCTCTTGGCCATCAGGCCATTGGCTGTCACGACTATCGGCACAATGACAGCAGAGTCCACATTCCACATGTCGACAACCTCATGCGCCAAGTCGAGATACTTTATTTGTTTCTCTTTCTCGGCTTTCACGAGATTCTCGTCATGCGGAATGGTGACGTCGACAATCATTGTGCGGCGCGCTAATCGGTCTATCACCACTATGTCAGGCTTATTGGCTACAATAGTCCTGTCAGTGATGATAGACCGATCCCAGTACAACGTAACATGGTCATTTTCCAGAACTGGGTCGGGCACATACCTATAGTACGGTACCTCAAGATCCACGAGTTTGTATTGCAAAGCAAGTTGCTGGTGGATGATCTTGGCCACTTGGTTATGTCTGTGCAAGTATTCGCCGTTAGCCAAACGAGAACAGCCAGAGATAATATGTCTGATAGACTCACCTGGACGATGACATGCCCGACATATGTCAACCGTCCCGTCTTTCATAATATATCTCCGGTAGTTGTTTGTCAAGACAACTTCGTCCATAATTGCGCAGACAAACCCTTCGGTTTCCCCGAAGAGGTCACCGAAGCGTAGCCAAGATACGGACGCTATAAAGTCTACGTCGGGCCCGTGAAGGGCCCGGAAAAATCGTCCGTGAAGCTCCTTGCTTTGCCATACTTCCTTGCGGTCATTGGTAGTGAGTACTACTGGTATGCGCCAGTTCTCTTTAGCCAGCGACAGCGGGGTGAGTCCCTTGTCCACTGCAACCGCATCTCGATGCATACCCACGTCGGATTTCAGAAAGTATTCCCTGAGATTGCACACCTCACGGTTGTGGAGAGTCTTAGCATTTAAAAAGCCTCGACCCCCGCACTTCCGCGGGATGTACAATCTCATCACCGATGATCGTGGGTGATGCATCCGATTTGCGGTCAACAGTGTCCGTACTCTTCTATCCAAGGTGTCAAGTTCAGTCTGGGTCCACTTGAGTATGCCAAAGGAGTACATCAGGACTGGCATGACCCAACCGTTAAAGGCGCGGACCTTATTGCCGCCTGATAAGGAACTTTTAAGAACCTTATTCAGGCGACCAAAGAAACGCTCCCGTAACGATTGTTTCATGTCAGCCACGTTGATGCCTAGCCCCTCCGACATACCCAGGTATTTGTATGTATCGTTTGCGGAGAGTGATCTCAAGCTAATAGAATCCGAGAGTTGAACTCCCTCGGATTCTACAATCCCTCCTCGCTTTACATGCATGACTGCGCATTTATCCACACCAAATTCCATCCTGATGGAGCTACTGAAAGTTTCGGTTACCTTTAGTAACTTCATCAGTTGCAATTTAGTGGGGGCAAACAATTTCAAGTCATCCATATAAAGCAAGTGGGATATAACCTGACCGTCTCTTCGCAAAGGATAGCCCAGTCTTGACCCCTCCAGCAAAGTGCTCAGAGGGTTCAAGGCTAAACAAAACCAAAGTGGACTCAAACTGTCACCCTGGAATATTCCCCGCTCGATTTTAATAGGCTCGTCGTTCCCTTGAATCGATCGACATCCTGGATAGCGAAGGACCGTCCTCCACTGCCCCATACATGACACAAGAAAGGTGCGTAGAGTTGTATTTACTTTATACAGCTCCAGCACCCTCATGAGCCATGTATGAGGGACCGAGTCGTAGGCCTTCTTGTAATCTATCCAACATGTCGATAGATTCTTTCGGGATCGACGAACCTGCTGGCTTATGACCATGTCTATGAGGAGCAGCTCCTTAGTACCACGGGACCCATTCCTACATCCATTTTGAGAGGCAGACAT
This sequence comes from Pyrrhia umbra, assembly GCA_963891755.1. NCBI lineage: Eukaryota > Metazoa > Arthropoda > Insecta > Lepidoptera > Noctuidae > Pyrrhia > Pyrrhia umbra. The sequence continues at coordinate 8,160,891 of OY982935.1, forward strand.
GATGGAATTATTGTCAATATGTTTATTTATTTTAGCTCTCAAAATAGATGTAAGAAGTTTATAGACCGTCGGTAAACACGTGATCGGTCTATAATTCTTAGGTTCCGCGGCACTACCTGATTTATGGAGCAGGTGGGTAACTCCTGTAGTTAGAAACTGTGGTAGCGACCCGGACTCTAAAGCTAACTGGAACTGTGATGCCAAACGAGTGTGTGAACTCTGTAGCCATTTAAGCCAAAAGTTGTGCAGTCCATCCGGTCCCGGTGATTTCCAATTCGGCATTGGACGGACTGCACTGGCTACATCGGAGGAGGTGATGATAACCTCCTCCATTTCTGTTATTGATTCACACTCCCGTTCAACATCACACATCCAGTCACCTTCATCGTGGCATACGTGGCATTTATTATTATTCCGTTTATTCATTTTTTACACATATTTTTTTCATTTTTAAATATTCATTATAAAAATAATATAAAAAAACATTTAAAAATATAAAAAACAGGGATCCACCGATATCGGGAACAGGGTCCAAGCTACCGGTGGTTAGGGCTCCAGAGACAGGAACCTCCTCACAATACGTGCAGTATCCAGGAGCACTGCCTTCTGAATCAGGCCCTTGACCCAGCCGCCTAACGAGAGCCTCCTGAGATGTTGATCGAGGCTCTTGGCCATCAGGCCATTGGCCGTCACGACTATCGGCACAATGACTGCCGAGTCCACATTCCACATGTCGACAACCTCGTGCGCCAAGTCGAGATACTTTATTTGTTTTTCTTTCTCGGCTTTCACGAGATTCTCGTCATGGGGAATGGTGACATCGATGATCATTGTGCGGCGCGCTAATCGGTCTATCACCACTATGTCAGGTTTATTGGCTACAATAGTCCTGTCAGTGATGATAGACCGATCCCAGTACAACGTGATATGGTCATTTTCGAGAACTGGGTCGGGCGCATACTTGTAGTATGGTACCTCAAGATCCACAAGTTTGTACTGCAAAGCAAGCTGCTGGTGGATGATCTTGGCCACTTGGTTATGCCTGTGCAAGTATTCACCGTTAGCCAAACGAGAACAGCCAGAGATAATATGTCTGATAGACTCACCTGGACGATGACATGCCCGACATATGTCAATCGTCCCGTCCTTCATGATATATCTCCGGTAGTTGTTCGTCAACATAACTTCGTCCATAATTGCGCAGACAAACCCTTCGGTTTCCCCGAACAGGTCGCCGAAACGTAGCCAAGATACGGACGCCATAAAGTCTACATCGGGCCCATGAAGAGCCCGGAAAAAGCGTCCGTGTAGCTCCTTGCCTTGCCATACCTCCTTGCGGTCATTGGTGGTAAGTACCACAGGTTTGCGCCAATTCTCTTTAGCCAGCGACAGCGGGGTGAGTCCCTTGTCCACTGCGACTACATCCTGATGCATACCCACGTCGGTTTTAAGAAAATATTCCCTGAGATTGCACACCTCACGGTTATGAAGGGTCTTAGCATTTAAATAGCCACGACCCCCGCATTTCCGTGGGATGTACAATCTCATCACCGATGATCGTGGGTGATGCATCCGATTTGCAGTCAACAGTGACCGAACTCTTCTGTCCAGGGCGTCAAGTTCAGACTGAGTCCACTTGAGTATGCCAAAGGAGTACATCAGGACTGGCATGACCCAACCGTTAAAGGCGCGGACCTTATTGCCACCTGATAAGGAACTTTTCAGAACCTTATTCAGGCGACCAAAGAACCGTTCCCGTAACGATTGTTTCACGTCAGCCGCGTTGATGCCTAACCCCTCCGACATACCCAGGTATTTGTAAGTATCAGTTGCGGAAAGTGATCTAAGGTTTATAGAATCTGAAAGTTGTAGTCCCTCAGATTCTACAATCCCTCCTCGCTTTACATGCATAACTGCACATTTATCCACACCAAACTCCATCCTGATGGAGCTACTAAAAGTTTCAGTTACCTTTAGTAGCTTCATCAGTTGCAGTTTAGTAGGGGCAAATAGTTTCAAATCATCCATATAAAGCAAGTGGGATATAACCTGACCGCCTCTCCGCAAAGGATAGCCCAGCCTCGAACCCTCTAGTAGAGTGCTGAGAGGGTTCAAGGCTAAACAAAACCAAAGTGGACTCAAACTGTCACCCTGGAATATTCCCCGCTTAATTTTAATAGACTCGTCGTTCCCTTGAATCGTTCGACATCCTGGATAGCGAAGTACCGTCCTCCACTGCCCCATACATGACGCAAGGAAGGTGCGTAGAGTTGTATTTATTTTATACAGCTCCAGCACCCTCATGAGCCATGTATGAGGGACCGAGTCGTAGGCCTTCTTGTAATCTATCCAACATGTCGACAGATTCTTTCGGGATCGACGAACCTGCTGGCTTATGACCATATCGATGAGGAGCAGCTCCTTAGTGCCACGGGACCCATTCCTACATCCATTTTGAGAGACTGACATGATAGAGTGTTTGTCAATATGTGAATTTATTTTAGCTCTCAAAATAGATGTAAGAAGTTTATAGACCGTCGGTAAACAAGTGATCGGTCTATAATTCTTAGGTTCCGCGGCACTACCTGATTTATGGAGCAGGTGGGTAACTCCTGTAGTTAGGAACTGTGGTAGCGACCCGGCTTCTAAAGCTAACTGGAATTGCGATGCTAAACGAGGGTGTGAACTTTGTAGCCATTTAAGCCAGAAATTGTGCAGTCCGTCCGGTCCTGGTGACTTCCAATTTGGCAGTGGACGGACTGCACTGGCTACATCGGAGGAGGTGATGCTAACCTCCTCCATTTCTGTTATAAATTCACACTCTCGTTCAACATCACGCATCCAGTCACCTTCAGTGTGGCCGACGGGTGCCGACCAGATGTCGCGCCAAAACATACTAGTGGCGTCGTCATCTGGGCGGCACACGTCAGCCACAGTATGTTCAGGTCGCTCCCAAGCTCTGTATACCCACCTTTGGTCGCTCTGGAACATGCGATTCTGGGTATAACGTTCCACCCGTCGTTTATACCGACGAATACGGCTTGCCCATGCACAAACTTTTTGCTTCAGGAAGTCGATGCGCTCTGTGACATGTGACATATACTCACGAGGACTAATTCCAGTCCCCGTGAATGCCCGTCTCACAAAGCGCATCACCCTTGGTCGGGTATTACCCTCCCTGAAGCATAATAGTTTGCCGATGAGTACCCTGGCCCCCTCGACACGACGCTCAATCCTGCATTGCCAAGCTGGGATGGCTGGTTTTGGTCGTGTGGCTCTATCACTGTCAGAAAATTTGACATTCGCCACACGGCATGCCGCCACAGCCGCGCAATACATGATTGAGTGTGTATCGAAGAGGTCTTCGCTGTTTTCAAAGTATTTATCCAACAGCGAATCCAAAGTACACACCAGCGCCCTATTCCGCTTGTGCATAGGCAAGCGTGGTAGACGTGGTCTAAATTCGACAGGAGTGAACCTAAATTCCCGGATCGCATCTTCCAGGGCACTCCCCAGTTGGTCGTTGCACTGACTACTTACTGTTACAACCCTATCGTCCTCATCTTCATCACCGTGATTGGACCGCGGCGGGACTCCGACCGTAACAGACGGTGGAGCCGCGGTCTGTGATGAGGTCGATACCATAAGGTTGTTCAGCACCTCTGAGCGCAGCCTATCAAGTGCGGCGTCGTCCAATCTGTGATTGCGTTGGATAACGCGCACCTGATCCGAAAGTCGTTGGGCCGAGACGTTGACTGCTGGTTCAAGTACCTGAAACAAAGACAGCATCCTTTCACGGTACGCAGTGAGGTTAGCTCCCCCCTCTGTAGACCCGTAATATGCGCGCATGACATTCTCATTCATATTCTGAGTCCATTTCATGCGCTGCACACAACCACCGACAGCGGGGACCCTGCTCAGGGCCGGTTGGCCCCTGGATCCCAAACTTCTCGGTGGCCGGCCTCTCCCCTGCCGACGCACAGGTGTTGGCGACGTCGGCGGGGAAAAATACTCGTCGCTCGAGCTCGACGCAACTGCAGTCGCCGGTGTCACGGGTGATCCGGGGTCCGGCGGCGGCGAGGCGGAGCTGAGCGACGACTCCGGGGGTGGTGGGCGTGCGCGACAGCTTGCGGCTTTGTTTCTTGTCAACATTATTTCATTCCATGATAATTTTTCTTAGTATTTTACAATCAGAGTGACATTTGTCAGTTTTACACTTTTTCTTCTTTTCTTTTTCATGATTTTGTAGCGTTATTTTTATTATTATTCCGTTTATTTATTGGTATTATTTATATTATAAATGGTTTGGATAAGCGTAAAAACTGGTATTTGAATTTAATTTAATATTTAATTTTTTGAGATGGAAAAAAATATGTTGACGTTGGTGTTGGTGTTGCCATAGTTTATTATTATTATTATTATTATATTCAACCGTACTGTTACAGAAATACGTCATAAATTGCTATGCTTTAAAATGAGGCCGTGGCATTGAAAGAGATTTTATCTCAGAAAGTGGGTGCAATTGCGGGTAACAGCTATTGGTCTATTACACTATTTAATACGTAGGTACCTGTTGTTCTGAGAACTCGTAGTGATGCCAGCTTCAAGTCCAATTTAAAAAAAGAATGCACATTCAGTTGTGGGTTAACATGAAATTCAAGGTTTTAGATTACGAAATATTGGAAGGTAAAATAAGATCCAATCTTCGTAAGATAATTGTAAAAATGAAAAAAGTTTTTTTTTTTCAATCTTTTTATTTCTTAATTTTTCTTAATTGTGTAACGAAATTCACACAGATGGTCACTCAGCAAAGAATATTTTAGGTATAACTTCATAAGTTAAGCAGTTTGTCGTTCAATAATGAAAAAAAAAATGGACCAAGGAATATGAAATAGGTAGGTATAACGCAAATCCATAAACCCAATCCACAATGTTCCCCCCTGCGCCAGGACAAACGTGTCGTCAGCATAACACACAACGCTGACGCCTCTGGGGAGGTCGGCTCGCAGCACCCAGTCGTAGCCGATATTCCACAGGAGCGGCCCCAGGACCCATCCCTGTGGAAGACCACAAAACCAACGACAAATCCAAAATTACTAAAAATATTCCAGCCATTCTTGAGTTATAAATGGTGCAAATAACACGAATTCGTTTTAAAAAACAATGTTAGTTCCTGAATTAATCACCTGTGACAGATGGACAGACACACAAACATACCAATAGACATATTTATAGAGGGAGTGAAGTGGGGTTCGAAAACTTAAAAAACGAATAGAAACAAAAAAAATATTTGTACATTCAACTATCAATATCAAAACTTGATGTTAAAACAGTGTTTTATGTTCTATCAAAATGTCCGCTTATTATATTTTTTCCTTACAAAGCCAGGCGGGTCAATTCAAATAATTAATAACCATAAAAACGTTGTTTAAATTAAGTCAAATTCTAATAATGTTTTACAAAGCCCAACCACTTTTTTATTCATACGATCAACAGTTTCTCTTTGCAGGTCTTGAGTTTTCATGGACTTGACAATATCACTTTGTACCTTCATATTTTTCATACTTTCCTGGAACTTGACTGCTTCTTCTGAATCTCGCAGCCATAAATTCAATAATAAAAGACATATACCGAAAATTATTTTGGCGTATCTTTTCAAGTCTCCGTCTATCTGTTCTCGAGGGTAACAAAACTTGGCTGTTAAACCAAAGTGCGACAAAGAATTATCTAATTCGGAGTGGTAATAGTCTATCCAGTCGTAGAAGTTCTTAGATCTAGATTCGTAGTCGGTGCAGGTGTAAATTATGAAGAGGATATCGCTTAATGGATTATTGTTATTCACAGCTTGATAGTCTATCAAGACTGATTGTACGGAGTCGTCTACCTGCGAGCAAAAAAAGCATGGTTAGTCGTTAGACATCTATTGTAGTAATAAATTGTGGTTCAAGTATATTTCTGTATTCTATTAGGCCATATCAAGAAATTTTCCTTTTTATACAAATAATCTGATAAAAAAAAGGTCTAAAAATATCATATCATGTTTTATCATTCATTATCACTGACAGTCATTTTATCCGAATACATATCAAAGCAAAACCGGTCAAGTGCGTGTCGGGCCACGCGCTATAGGGTTCTGCAATAGGTTGTAGTTGTCCAATTATAACTCTGTAACCGGTTAAGCCTACTTAACCGTGTTAGTTTTTCTTTAAGTTCATTATAGATGCTACATCTGTGATTTTTTTCACATATCTAGGTACAGCCATTCAAAAGTGAGAGGACTACAGATTTTTGTTCGATACGAGCGTACGTAATTTGCTAAAAACCCCACTTTACGTGTATGGGCGGTACCAAAATTTTATTTTACTACTTTCTCGGCGTGATCTATATACTAAATTTCAGCATATCCATAATTAATTTCAGCTTTCTAGTCCTAAGAACCTCTGAGCTAGACAGACAGACGGACATGGCGAAACTATAAGGGTTCCTTGTCGACTACGGAACCCTAAAAATGATTTAGCAGTAGGTATTCTTGCAGCCAGTGTTTTATCAGTAGGTACATGTACGTAGTCACGTATGTTCCACACAGGCCTGACATCTTAGGAATAAATACAAGAATATTGCGGTATTAAAAAGCAAGAGCATAAACTAATAGAAGGTTATTTTGAACGTTGCCTCGAAGGTCTTTTATGATTTTATATTACATACTCTCTTATGAGTTCAAGGTCAAAGAGTTTTTTGAAATAAATTTGCATTAAAAAAAATGTGGTAACATAAAATTCTCCGTTATCAAAACTACGTCGGACTAAGATGGGAACAAGTTAAGAGGGAACTTCTTAACAGGCTAAAAAAATATGTTTTAGTGGTTTATTAGAGCTACATAATTATATGTAGAAGGAAATGCTCCAGGATCCAAATTCCTTTTGGAGTTATGTAAAATCAAAAAGAGTTAGGAGAAGTCCTCGATTAATCCTAAAGGATGGGGTAGCGTTAACAGGCCAGCAATGTGTTGATGAGTTTGCGAAATATTTTTATTCTGTCTACAGTACAGAACGGCCCGAGCTAAATGTGAGCGCTGCTGCAGCAGAAACTGGTACCGGAGGTGGAGCAGCATGGGTACATATAGACCAATTGCAGTTAGAGGATGTAAGCCGGGCACTTCGGGAGCTTAAGCCAAAAAGGTCGTCAGGACCTGACGGGATTCCGTCTTACATTTTTAAGGATTGTCAGCTGGTGCTAGCTAAGCCGCTATTGTATATTTACAATACATGTCTTAAGGCGGCGGTGTTTCCAGAGAGATGGAAAGTGACCCGCGTTGTTCCGGTTCCCAAAGGAGGTTCAGCAGAATCGATGGAGGGATATAGGCCTGTAGCAGTGTTGTCTTCACCGGCAAAAATATTAGAAGCAGCAATCCATAGGCACATATCCGTGCAGGTAAGTGTGCAGCTCTCAGAAGCTCAACACGGGTTCCGAGCAGGAAGAAGCACCACAAGCAATCTCCTCAATCACATGACTCACCTCGTTCCGATAGTGGACAGTGGGGGGCAGACTGACACTGCTTATTTTGATTTTAGAAAAGCATTCGACCTAGTCGATAATGACATTTTGCTGAAGAAGTTGGCAGGGGTTGGTTTCACTCCTCACTTGCTACGATTTTTTGCTAGCTACATGTCCGATCGGCGACAATATGTGGAATATGAGGGATATATATCAGAGCCATATTTCACACGGTCTGGGGTGAGTCAGGGCAGCAACCTTGGCCCTTTAGAGTTCTTATTGATGATAAACGACCTCCCAGATGTGGTTAAAGATGCCAAGTGTTTGTTGTTTGCTGATGACCTCAAATTGTCCCTAGGAATAAGAAGCCAAGACGACTGCGGCAGATTGCAAAAGGACATAGACAGAGTTGTCGCCTGGAGTAAGGAAAATCGCTTGCAATTCAACAACTCGAAATGCGCAACAATCACTTTTTCTCGAGCACGCACACCCATCTTACATAATTATCACATAGAAGGGTTGCCGATGGGAAGGGTCAAAGAGGTTAAGGATCTGGGGGTAACTTTTAATACGGGGCTAACTTTTCGTGAGCACATAGTGAGCCGGTGTAAAAAAGCTTATAGAAATTTGGGCTTCATGATCCGTACGGTGAAGGGATTCACAAACATGAGAGCTATTATTGCGTTGTATAATGCTTTGGTAAGAAGCCAATTAGAATGTAACGCAGTCATCTGGGCTCCACATGAGACTAAGTATAGTCTCATGCTGGAGCGAGTACAAAACAAATTTGTTCTGTATTTGTATATGCGATACTATGGTGTTTATCCATTTTATCCTTTAATGTACCCAACATTATTTATTTTAGGTATGGTAGGATATAATGAACTTAAAGTTCGAAGGGAACTATCACTAGCCCTATATATCTTTAAAATCCTTAGAGGAAAGGTGCATAATGCGGATATGTTAGGGCAACTGAGCCTGTGTGTTCCGGACAGGTACGTGTGGCGACGACGGCGACCACCGCTGCTGGCGACGCCGCACTTTCGAACTGAGCTGTTAGGCAAAGCGCCACTGACGCGGGCACTCCGCGCGCTTAACCTCATAGCCGGTGAAATAGATCTATTTGGTTGTTCTCTGAGTGAATTCACAAAGATAGCATTGTATACAATATCAAATAGGTAATTTGTATTATGTTAAAGTAGTTACGCTGTCGCCTTGGGGTAAAATCCTGTAATGATAGTTGTAAGTGAGTAAAATTAAATAAATAAATAAAATAAAAATGTACTACCACTTGCTGTTTCAAAAAAAATCCAAACAGGTAAATATTCATAGAGTTCATTCATCCAATTGAAAAAAAAAACAGTTTTATATTAATAGCAGAAATATAAAACTGTAGTAAAAAAATAGTAGAAAAAGTTTGAAATATATTTTCTACACAAAGGACTTTTTTATTGATATCCATCAAATATTGATAACGACTTACCACTTTAAACATTATATTATTCGTCCATGCATCACCATGTTGAATAACCGTATGATTATTATCATTCTCATATTTCTCAAATTCTTTTCGCAGAATAAAGGCATCAGTTATTTTATTTTTAAGCAAATTTTTATAAGCGTTATCCTCAATAATGTCTATAAGTCCAGTTTCTATCATTTTGATGCGACCCATGCCCACGGTTAGTTGCGATTTTGCTAGAGCTTTCCATGGATCCTTCAACATCTCTTTATATTGAATGTAAGTTTCTGGCTCTTTGTTTTTTAATGCGTAAGAAAGAGAATGGAGTATAGCAATATTCTTCAAGGAATTTTTCAGATGTTCTTCTGGCAAACACTTAAACTTATCCATCATACTAAAACCAGATTCATTCAGATCTTCTAAAAGAATTATTTCATGGGGTTCTTCGTTAAAAGAGCCGTAGCATTTCGCGTATCTCAGATGTTCTTCTGGTGGGACCCCCGCAGCTTTCTGCAGCTGTGTCAACTTCGGTAACACCTCCGTATACATAATGTGCTCATTTCTGAACATTAATCCAGTATTGTAAGTTTTACGAGTCATTTCATTCGAAGATGCAATTTTGAGAATTATTTTCATGCTTTTTCTGTCACCTTCTATATTAATCCTTTTCACATATCCCATAAAATTATCACCAGCTTGTCCAAGTGGGAGGAAAACAATTTTATTGACTTTAAAATCTTGTTCATGAATGACTTTATTAATGAAATCCAGTTGGCGTTCATTTAAACAAGCAAAATCGCCTTCAAAGTTATATTGTGCCATATTGCAAGTTTTACTGACTTAAAATTTTGAACTTCAAATAATTTATAGGAGTTTATTATCACTGTATACGCCATCACTGATCTGTTGTATTTAAGATAAGATAATGTTTATATCAATAACAGATGCTAGACTTGTGGAAACTTGTCTGTAGCAAGTGTAAGAGATAAAAACACTTACATATATGTACCTAGCTATTTATATATAAACCGAAAAATTAAGATTTATGTACCTGGTGTATTTGTAACAACTTGGTTTCAAAATACCAGGAGCTCAAGTGAATTGCGACCAGCTGGACCAAATACCAGACACCAGATGAAAAGTATGGATAAGATAATTCTATAGTTGTCCTGAAAGTTAAGAGCATTCTGTAGAATATTATGGTATTCCAAAGAATACCGGATTTAACAGATTGCTGGTAGCATATACAAGGATTTTATCAGCGGTCATTATTATCATCGCATTCTATCAGTTGTTTAAAGTGCTCTTGCATGTTGAAACAAACAATTACATAACACGCGCAGTAGGGTTCCGTAGTAAGAGTTAGTTAGCCGACTATAGTTCTGTAACCGCTTAAGTCTACTTAGCCGTGATAGTTTGTCCTTATACGTCTGTGTTTTTTTTCACAAATCTAGGTACAGCCATTCAAAAGTAAGAGGGGGGGGGGGTTCTCGTATCGAACAAAAATTTGCACTTAAAAGCTAGATATTTCGCAAATGGCTCGCTTAACCGAAAAATAGTCACAGACACACCCATAATATTTTTGAAAGACCTATCTAACGATACCCTACACGAGCTACCCTAAAAAAATATTTTTCAAAATTTTATTTTACCACTTTCTCGGCGTGATCAATATACATACATATCCATACCAAATTTCGGCGTTCTAGTATCAAGAACCTCGGAGCTATGCCGCGGACAGACAGACAGACGGACATGGCGATAAGGGTTCCTTGTCGGACTACGGAACCCTAAAAATGGTTATTGAAAAAATAACAACATATTTTTTATCATATTGTTTTATATTGGTCTCACAAATTCTTAATCTGTTCCTATATGTTACAACAAACTAAATTCTTTGAAACTATTGATAAGATCAATAATTCTCTTTATAATACGGTCAGAAGTATTGCTCTGCAGTTGTTGAATTTTCATGGATTCGGCCAATTTGTTTGATTCAACATTCTTCATGGCTTCCATAATCCTACTTGCTTCGTCTGTATCCCTCATCAATAGATTAGATGCAAGTACACACACACTGAATAGTAATTCTGCATATTTTTTCATGTCTGCATCTAACTGATATCTCGGATAAATAAAACTGGCTTTTAAACCAAACTTCAACAAAGACTTTTCTAACTCCGAGTGATAATAGTCTATCCAACCGTAGTAGTTCTTTGACCTACTTTTATGGTCGGTGCAGTTGAAAATCATGTAGAAGAGATCAATTACAGGATTACCATAACTAGACGCTTGATAATCAATCATTACTGATTGCACTGATTTGTCTCCCTGAGAACAAGGTAAAACATATAATTAATACAAAAAAAATATAAAATGACAAACAAAGAGTGTGAAAAACTTCTTGTTTAAAAATTATAATTATACTTAAAGTAAAAGTAAATGAATCGAAAAGAAATACAAGAAATTTATCTAAGAAATATTAAATACTTGCCACTCTAAACAAAATATTGTTCGTCCAAGCATCACCTTGTTGTATAACTGAATATTTATTATCTTCATTCTTTTTTATCTTGTTCCATATTTGAGCAGTATTGCCAATTTTATTTTTGAGTAAACTTTTATGAGCATCGTTATCAAGTAAAGCCATCATTTCAGTTTCCGTTGTTTGCGACATAATAATAAATTCTGCCCTTCCCAACATGACTGTCCATTAGTGTCCATATGCTTCTCAATTTTCCTTTGAGTTCATCGAACATTTCTGGTTCTTGTTTCTGCAATGCGTATGAAAGTGAATGGAAAATTGCAAAGTTTTTCAAGATGCTCTTAACACATTCATCGGACAAAGACTGAAACTTGTCCATCATAATAAAACCGGATTCATTCAAGTCTTCTAAAATAATGACTTCGTTGGGTTGCTCAGTGAGAGATCCGTAGCATTTTGCATATCTTAGTTGTTCTTCTCCAGGTACTCCCGCGGCTTTCTGCAGTGACACAAACTTCGGCAATACCTCCGTATACATGACGTGTTCATTGTTGAACATAATTCCAGTATTCGTCGTTTGACGAGTTATTTCGTTTGAAGGCGCAATTTTGACAATTATTTTTATGCTTCCATTATCACTTTCGATGTTGATCCTCTTTACATTTGACGCGAAATTATCACCAGCCTTTCCAACTGGATGGAAAACCACTTTGTTAACTTTTAAGTCTAGTTCTAGAATCACTTTGTTAATGAAGTCTAGTTGGAATTCATTGATATTTGTGACGTCACCTTCAAAGTTATATTGTGCCATTATAACTTGAAATTATGAATGTTACTTTAAATCTGTATCTAGGTGATCACTATTGAATGAATATATTTGTAATAAGCTTTATAGAAGAAGTACTAAGTGAAATATTAAAATATTATGTTAACGATTTCAACAACCAGTACACTGTAGATCTTTATTCAATTAGCGTATATGTGATAATTCATATAGCGTCGTTGTATACGTATTTGAGTTTATTTGATAGATGGCATTGGTTGTAGTGCTATAAATATGGCACACGATGATGGTGACTTTCACTTTTGAGGTAACTTTGTTTTAACCTCGGGTTTTGACGTAATATATAAACACAGCTTCTAGGTCAGAGTTCAATATTTATTTTACACTTATTGTTCACCTTCACATAGTGCACTGAATCACAAGATTTGTATTTTCATTTCTGGGTCGTGTCTATCTGATCGCTTTGTTTTTTTGCAGATCTTCTAATATACTGGATTTTCACTTAATTCTTCATATAGTTTTATTAACTTCTGATGTGATGATATTTAATTTATATTTTAACACTTTTGTTTTTCTTTAGTTATTTGTATTTTTAAATTCAATTTATATAGGAACTCGATGTGAACAGTGGCAAGTAGATACTAAGCCGTAGTCGTGTTTTATAAGCTATGGTGTAAATGGATGACAATAATGACCCTCAGAACCGGTTTAGCGGTTTGACGATAGATGCGTGGCATTATATTCACATAACGTTAGATGTAGGTATGATGTAATCTGTAAAAAACATAACAAATAACGTTCTTAATGTTTTTTTTTATGTTAGCATTATTATGTATCTTTTTCCTGTTTGGTATACAATCAACACATACATACCTTTGGTACACATTTCATAACTTCTATAAGTAATTCGTCAAGTTTCTGTTACATTTTATCATTGACGAAAGAGTATAGAGTAATGCAATTTTCTTCATGCCTCTTCATCTGGCTAACACTTAAGGCATTAAGCATCTAGTAAACACTTGAGTTTACGGGTACTGTACAAATAATTGAATATTATTAATAAGTGGATACTGTAGGAAGGATAAATGAAGAATTGTTTGGCATGAAAAGGGGGGAGGGTTGTGGGAAGGAAGAAGGGGTCCCCCCTCTCAATACAAGGTAACGCATGGTTCTTGAGTTTTTCCTGTCAACGAAGGTTTTCCGCGATTGATTAAAAAAGCATCTAACAATTCAATTCGGTAGGCCGAACATGTAATTTTTCCGGCCAGCAAAGGTTTTCCGGGTAAGTAAAAAAAACCTAATAACCTACCGAACATGTAGTTTTTTGGGATCAAAATTGAACAGCCGTGATACCATGTATATGTTTATATAGCGGGGAAGTTGATGTAAGCGTAACAAATATTATTAATTTATTGTTACCTAGCTGTTTCCCGTGGTTTGAGAGAACTGATTAGTGCGGCTATCTTCACTTTGGTGGAGTCTGCGCCTTTATCTGTCCGTCTGTCAAGAAAAGTGAATTAACAAAAACTATGCTTCCTATGGACTTAGAGTCATGAAATAAATGAAAGAATGAATGAAGGAAGTGGAATGGATGAATGAAGTCATGAATGCAAGAAACAGGGTCTTATGACGCAAGTAAAGGAAAAAAGAGTAAATCTGTAGTTAGATCACAAAAAAGTAGAGGGAAGTGGGGGTTACGCGTTAGCATTTGGTATTATAGTCTGTAGGTACCTATTGATTTTGCGAAAAAATTAACCAAAGTCGTAACCTATTTTGATTTAATTCTGTCACAGAAATAACAGAAAGGCGCATTTATGTCAATTTCTTATTCTGAACATTATCAGTCATCATATTTTAATGCTATTTTATTTATCTAGTTGGGAAAATGAAAACAAAATAGGTAATGATTTTGTTAATATTTTTCTTAAAACTGATTGGCACAAACTATAATTTATATTACGCGGTTTTCTTTTATCTATTTTAGTGTTCGTATTATAATTTTCTTTGAGTTAGAAAATGATCAAATTACTTTCCCCGCTGTGGGCGGAGTGAGAGGAGGTGTCAGACTCTTACTGACTAAAACCTATCCATATTCTTTCCTTCGCCCTTTACATTCCAGGGACGCGGTACCTAACCCTGCGTGTGGAGCCATGCGCAGTGTAAGGTTCCGTAGTACATTTTATTTAGCCTACTAGTCTATAAGTTTTTAACTTGTGAAGCCTTCTTAGCTGTGACAGTTTTCTTTTAAACTTCGTTACGCATACTAACGCCGTAAAGTTTTTAACACGTCATAGTTTGAGCTTTTACTGTAACATATACAAACATAAATTTGATATGAAACAATAGAATGCTGATTACTAACTGTCTTATTGATAAGTGCAGTTAAATTATGTACTTTATTGTTGGTTGTAAACATACGAAACCTTTATCAAAATAATATTCACGACTCATTGTTAATTGCTAAAATAATAGTAGATTAGATATAATTTATTTATAACTAGCTGTTGCCCGCGGTTTTACCCGCGTCCCAAGAGAATTACTCAACGCACCTAGATAAAATGTAACCAATAACCCTCTCCAGGGTTACCTCTATCTCCGTACTAAATTTCATCCAGATCAGTTCAGCCGTTCTTGAGTTATAAGTAATGTAACTAACACGTCTTTTTTTGATGAGTCCCCGCGTCTTTAGCTAGTTTTCAATGAGCCGTATAGAGTGGAGTCTTTAAAGAAGTTCTCCAGAGTAAGCCAGTGATGCCCAACCCTTAGGGGGCAAGTAATCTGCGGGATGTTTGAAAGAGTTACCGGAATAGAAAGGGCTGAGGAAGGAACATGGATGGGTTTAAGTCAGTGAGAGTCTGGCACACCCTCTCGCCCCACCCATGCAGGCCAAAATATAAATTTTAATAAAAACAAAAAATATATATAATAAGTTAATATGTTTATAATTATGGTTATTATTAATTAATCGTACGTGAACCCATCGTTTGAAGAAAGTGAAAGCTGTAAACTTTTGTAAATATAAAACGTAGTTATCACATCACTGAATCTTTTTCTTTTTATTATTGGTTTAAGATGATATTATTTTAGATTAAGATATTGTTATGCGTATGTATGAAATATCTGGTACTTCTGAAGTGTTCTAACATTCACAACAACCCGTTTTAAGTCTTAAAAATATAAACAGGGCCTAATTTGTGGACTAGATAAAACCATTATCTTATCACAAATCCTCAATAGTATCACAGTTTAGCAGTGATCAACTAGATACTGATAAACACTGTCTATAAATTAAAAACACACTGATCATCAAAGTTAGTATAAGACATAATCATGGCACGATACAACTTCGAAGGTGACATGACAAATTTAAATGAATACCAACTGGAGTTCATCAACAAAGTGATTCTAGAACAAGACTTAAAAGTCAACAAAGTGGTTTTCTCTCCGGTTGGAAAAGCTGGTGATAATTTTGCATCAAACGTAAAGAGGGTTATCATCGAAGGCGATAATGGAAGCGTGAAATTTATTCTTAAAATTGCACCATCAAATGAAATAGCTCGTCATTCTACAAGTACCGAATTTGTGTTTAACAATGAGCACGTCAGGTTTTGCCAAAACTGGTTTCACTGCAGAAAGCCGCTGGAATACCTGAAAAAGAACAACTAAGATACGCAAAATGTTACGCATCTCTCACTGAGCAACCCAATGAAGTCATTATTTTAGAAGACTTGAATGAAGCAGGTTTTATTATGTTGGACAAATTTCAGTCTTTATCTGATAAATGTGTTAAGAGCATCTTAAAAAACTTTGCTATTTTCCATTCACTTTCATACGCATTACAGAAAAAGGCACCAGAAAAGTTTAATGAAATCAAAGGGAAACTGACGAACATATGGTCAATCATGTTTGGAAATCCACATTTTGCTAAAATGTCGCAAACAATGGAAACTGAAATGTTGGCATTTCTTGATAATGATGATCATAAAGGATTACTCAAAAATAAATTTGGCAATGTTGTTCAAATATGGAACGAGTTAATAAAAAACGAAGATAATAAATATTCAGTTATACAACAAGGTGATGCTTGGACGAACAATTTTTTGTTTAAAATGGTAAGTATTCAATTTAATCTTTCTCATAAAATTACGGATTTTGTTTTTTAGAAATGTCGTGTAACTCCCAAAAAGTGTTTGATAAAAAAATAATTCAGATTAAACGAATCTCTCTACAGTTAAGAATCAGTGATCCTTGAAAGTTAAGTAGCAAATGTTTTCTTTTCGGCACTACCACCGTCACTAACCATCGGTCATTGGAGGAATTTGTTTATCAAACATAAAATTTCTCACTCTTTGTTTGGTGTTGGTAAAACTGTTGTGTGTTGATTATATGATTTACGTTGTTCTCAGGGAGACGAATCAGTGCAATCCGTTATGATTGACTATCAAGCATCTAATTACGGTAACCCTGTAATTGATCTCTTCTACATAATTTTTAACTGCACCGACCATGACACTAGGTCAAAGCACTACTACGACTGGATAGACTATTACCACACCGAGTTAGACAAGTCCCTGTCGAACTATGGTTTAGAAGCCACTTCTGTTTATCCAAGAAACCAGTTAGATGTAGACTTGAAAAAATATGCCGAATTGCTTTTCATTGTGTGTTTTTTTTTATGCAATCTTTTATTGCGGGATACAAACGAAGCCAGTGAGATTATGGAAACCATGAAAACTGTTGAATTTACTGAAATGATTCAAACCATGACATCTCAACGACTGCAGAGTAAAACTTTTGAACGTATTAAAAAAAGAGTGGTTGATCTTATTGTTAGTTTTCAACAATTTGGTTTATTGTGAGACAGGAAAACCTGTGACGTTGTTTCTAAAATAAATGTCTAGTATTTTAAGTAAGTATTTTATTTTATTATATTATTAAAACACTATTCCTTCCAGGCAAGGGAACACATAGTTCTGGGCCTTTAGGAATTGTGTGTGCAATCGAAGCTAATACGCAGAAGCCTTTTTACAACTATCCCCCCAGTAACTTGGTGGTAACGAGAACTGGCTGAGGTGTGAAGATGCTTCGCTGGACTTTAAACTTAAATCTATAATCACTGGCCCATTCGCCACTTACACTCAGCTTTCACCATAGGAGCAGGGGGGTTAGACAAGTGGCAAAACGCTAACGCTAACGCTATAGAATAGAAAACAAAATGTATGGGAATGACATTTGTTTACGACTAGCTATATGTCATTTCCATACATTTTGTTTTCTATTCTATAGCGTTAGCGTTAGCGTTGTGCCACTTGTCTAGCCCCCCAGAAGAGCTTTGTTCTAGCGACTCTATTCTGGATAACCAATGAAGACAATGTGGAGACAGCAAACCAATTCCTCGGCCTTTTTAAGACAATGGCACCTAATTCCATGGTATTTTAACAAATTAAATTAAATTACTTAATTTGTAATTTTTTACCAGATCAAAAACATCTGGTAAAAAAATACAAATTAAGTTAATTAAGCATTGATTAATAATTTTAAATAATATAGAGTTTGGAAAAGTCCGATAAGCCTTGTTCCGATCTAAAAAAAAAATGGTTTTAATTTTCGAGTGTACAAAATACAGAAGGAGGAGGTGGGTAATGCCATGTAATTAAAAAAATAACAGTAGGTACCTATTCATAAAATTTTGAGTGTCTATCAGTTTAATTATATGTTAACATGATTAATAGAATAGCACATCAATATGCAATATTTATAACCTCTTATTTATAACTAGCTATTTCCCGCGGTTTCACCCGCATCCCGAGGGAACTACTTAGCGCACCCGGGTAAAAAGTAGCCTATGTTGTTCCCCAGGGTCTATTCTATCTCTGTACCAAATTTCATTTATATCGGTCCAGTAATTTTGGCGTGAAAGCGTAACAGACAGACAGACAGAGTTACTTTCGCATAGTATATACATAATATTAGTAAGGATGATACCTTTTATCACAGAGTAAAGTATAAGGGCCTTTTATTTTAAAAGGATCTTTTAGCTATCAAACTGTTTGTCCTTATCTGTCAAGTTAAAATTGAGTTTGACAGAAAGGAACAAAACAGTTTGATAGCTATAATATTTTGAAACGTACACATACACATATCAAAGCACTTTTTTTTTCATATAAATCATCATCACCTGCCTAGCCTTTTCCCAACTATGTTGGGGTCGGCTTCCAGTCTAAACCAGATGCAGCTGAGTATCAGTGTCTTACATGGAGCGACTGCCTATCTGTCCTCCACAACCCAGTTACCGGGTAACACGATAAATCATGGTAAGACTGGTTGTTAGACTTTCGGGCTTCTGCCCGTAACGACTGTCAAAAATCTACAAATGACAGCTGGAGCCAACAGCTTAATGTGCTTTCTGAGGCACAGAGGAGTTTCGCTATGACATAGATGGAAACCCATCCACGGACCGACCGCGCCAAGCGTAGCATACCCTTTGATCGATCGACCCGTGTGGCTGTTACTTAACCACGAGCTCCTTCTTTTTTTGTTCATATAAATAAGAACAGTTAAATTATTAATTGAATAAGGTATCATGTTAAAATTAACAATTTAAAAAAGCAATTAAATTCTCTTGTTTTTAAATAGCCGAGTCTAACTCACTCACTGATTGATTGATCAACAAAAATAGTATATACAAAAATGAGTACCCGACTTACAAATAAGATAGAGCTTTGAAACTTTGAATTGTCTGTCTTTGTAATGTCAAAAATATCATACATAAACTATTTGTACACGACGGTGTTGATGGTTCCATGCCCTCCCGACCCTAGCTCGACGAGCCAGCCCGCGAGCTGAGCTAATAGCTTTAAAATTCCCGATTATAATAATCATAATTTACTCTGATCCAGCCTGTCCCTTGCTGTCCTCCCCCAGCGACGCCCTAAGCCGAGGCCCGTACCCCACTAGGGGGTGCCCTTAGCGTGTAGTCGCTTAGTTTTGTAAGTTAAGCCCTGGCTGGAGGCCCTAAATTTATTTAAGGCACTTCACAGGCAAGCCCGGTTAAGCAGTCGACAACCTTCTAGGTTGACCTGGGAGATGGCATACACAAAAAAAAAAGGTGTTGATGGCGTAGTATCAGTAGGGTAATTTTAAAGTTCGTTTTGTATTGTCATAATTTGTTTTTTTTTGTATTTTTTAAAAGTTCATAGAAGAAAATTATAAGCCCTAATGTCGCTTCACGTTGTACTGGGCGTTCTGTTGTCGCTAATAGGATTGTTTTTTTTTTTTTTTTTTTTTTTTTTTTTTTTTTTTTTTTTTTTTTTTTACTACATGACCTCTTGCAGGGTGCTTCTAACAGCATTCGACCTGCTTAACCGGACAATGTGGCGAGGTCCTAATTTAATTAATTAAATTAAGGCCTCCAGCCAAGGCTTAAAACTAAGTTTAAAACTAAGTGACAGCGCGCGAAGGGCTCCCCCTAGTGGGGAACGAACCTCGGTTTAGGGCGTCACTGGGGAGGACAACTAGGGACTAGCTGGATCATAACAATATTATTATTAGGGGACTTTTTATGCTACTGGCTCAGCGCGCGGGCTGCTCATCGAGCAAGGGTCGGGGAGAGCATGGACGGGGACGTCGCGACGGGCCTCGGCGGCGAGGACGGTATGACGGCGGTCTGTTTCTGTAAACTGTACTGGTTTCCCTATTACTCTCTTGGAGGAGGGTGATATCGTCGTCGGGGAACGTGAGAGTATGCCGCGGACGGCGAATCGAGCTAATCTGGGAGGGAGTGTAATGGGCAGCCGATACGATCAAGGGGTTGGTGTGCTTTTCGGCGGAGTCGAAGTAGCGCTTTGAAGCGCGTTTCATAAACTGCTTTATGGTAGGCAGTTTGAGGTCAAGGTGGAGATTTTCGTTTCTAAGATACCACGGGGCTCCTGTGGCCCTACGCATGAAACGATTCTGAAGGGTTTGCATCCTATGGAGGCGGTAAGATTTTGCGTGTGCGAACACTACGCTAGCATAAGTCATGATGGGGCGGATGCACGCTGTATAGATGCGCAATTTGCACTTGAGAGGCAATTTGCTGCGCGAATTCAGAATGGGATGGAGGCGTCCAAGAACGAAGGCGGCGCGCGAACGCACCGTCCTTATGTGTTCACCGGACGTGAGATTCTTATCGAGGATTACGCCCAGGTATTTGGCCTTGTCGCCCCAAGGGATGGGGCGATTGAACATTTCGATCTGTTTGAGGGGTGGGGTGGACCCGGTAGTGCGAGTGCGTCTCGAGAAGAGAACGGCCTGGCTCTTGTCGGGATTGACCTCGATTCTCCATTTGCGGAACCACTTGCCTAGGGCGGTGGCGGCAGATTGGAGGATGCGAGTTATGCAGTCGGGTTTGCGACCCGTGTAGTAAATAGCCGTATCGTCAGCGAATAGAGCCAACTGGGCCTTACTATTTTTGGGAATGTCGCTGGTGTACAGCGTGAACAATAGGGGGGAGAGTACGGAGCCTTGTGGGACCCCTGCTCGAATGGGGTGGGGGGAGGATAGTGCTCCCTCTATACGATAGCGAAACGAGCGGTTCGACAAAAAGTCTCGAATGATGAGCACGAGACGGTCGGGCACACCGAATTTGTACAGCTTATATACTAAGCCGTCATGCCAGACTTTGTCGAATGCTTTTGCTACGTCGAAGAATAGTACGCCCGTCATCATATTGCGTTGGAAACCAACGCTTATATGCTCGACGATGCGGTGGACTTGTTGGACACAGGAGTGCTTGGTTCGAAAACCAAACTGCTCATCAGGAATGAGTCTCTTAGCCTCGGCAAAGGCTTTGAGTCTATTATAGATTAGCCGCTCGTAAATCTTCCCAATAGCATTGAGAAGACTTATAGGGCGATAGCTGGAGGGCTCGGCTTTGGGTTTGCCGGGTTTGGGAATGCCAATGACTGTGGCAGTTTTCCATTCATCGGGAAAAATGTTATTGCTCATAGCGGCATTGAAGATGGCTGCTAGGAGCGCTATGAGCTGGGCTGGGAGGAGTTGGAATACTCTATTGGAGATTCCATCTGGGCCGGGGGCTTTCCTGGGTTTCAACCTCTTGATAATCTCATGTACCTCCTCTGGAGTAACAGGGGGTAAGGGGTCATCGTCGGGGGTATCAGCATTTGAGGTGGAAGTCACAGCTGAGGGAGGAGTTGCAGCAGATCTGCGTTCGATTTCAGCCTTCACCTCATCGAGGTGAGCCTGATCGACTGGCAGAGTGCTGGGTGAGCATTGGGTCTCTAGGCTGTCTGCTAGGCATTCGGCCTTTTCGTCGTCATAGAAGGCGACAGACTGGTCTGGACGTTTGAGGGAAGGAATGGTGGCCACTTGATCGGATTTTAACTTCCTCTGCAAGTGCCAGAAGGCTTGATGAGATGGTTCCAATTCGCTCAACATCTTGTCCCAGCGGGCAGAGCGTAACTCATGTATGCGTTTCTTTACAGCACGCTGTAAATAGCGCATATAAGCACGATTTGCATCACAGGGAAAAGAGTCGTAAGCACGGATAGCCGCGTTCTTCTCGGTCATTAGTGCACGTACATCGTCCGGCAGTTTCCAGCGGAGGTCATCCTCCGCTGGAACCCGCCTTGAACTGTCGTCCAGGACTTGTTGTATGTGACTTCCGAACGAGCCGATCGCGGTCATCGTGTCGTCGAATGTAACTATTTCATCGGAGATACGGTTCAAGTGAATGGACTCAGAGGATTGTAAGCCTTCCCTTACTTTCCTCCAGTCCGTTATCACTTTTGTTGGCGGGGGATGATCGGGATCACGTGGCCCCGTCCGTGGGCCTAGGTTAATGATGACCGGTCTGTGGTCGGAATCGAGCTCTTGTAGCGTCTCAATTGAGCGTAAACCTAGGTTTACGTTCTTGAGTAGAGCTATGTCGAGGACATCGGGACGGTGATCCGGGTTGGGAGGGAAGTGAGTTGGATACATCGGGGCGACGATATCGAAGTTAAGAGGGTCGCAAAGACTCTCTAGCTGTCTGCCTCTCGAGTTGTTCGAGTGGCTATTCCAGGCGATGTGTTTAGCATTGAGATCGCCCGCTATGATAACGGAGCCACCTAAACCAAGAAGGATTTCTAGGTCAGGTTTTAGATTGATTTTCTCCGAGGAGGAAGGGGGAATGTAAGCCGAGACAATGTGGATCGGCTGATGACCGGACATGTCTAGTAGACAGATTGAGACCTCTAAATGCGAAAGAGGTGGGGGCTCCATAGTGATGCAGTGCAGTGCCTTTTTGTAGTAGATAAGGGTACCGCCCTTGTGACAGCGAGTTCTGTCGTTACGATCCATGCGATAGTTTGCAATCGACGGGTCACGGTTGTGGGGCTTTAAAAAGGTCTCCTGCACGAGGAAGACATCAAGGTGATGATCGCGAAGGAAGGTGGCGATCTCATCACGTTGACTTGAAATGCCATTTGCATTAAAGAAGCCTAACTTTAGGGATCGGGGTTTGACTCTGCACACTTCTTGATCCATTTGGAAATCAATTGAAGGTAAGGGCGCCTACTGCTTCAGTGACGTCCGGGAACGCCGCAAGCACGTTGAATAGACCGAGGACATTTCCTTGGTTCTCTACTATTAGTTTAGCCATCTCTTGCGCTCTATCAGTTAGGAAGACGGAAAAGGTCGCTAAGATAGCGCAGGCATTCACCTTACCTTGGGTCCTGAGACCGGCGGCAGGTGCGATGGCGGGTAAGGGAGCGGGGGCAGGGGTAGGAGGAGTAGCTTTGATGGCTACATTAGAGGTTGTCGGGGGAGCGACAGCCTGTGTGGGCGTGGAATTAGAGGGACCCGTAGGTGAAGGGACGGATTGGCTGAGATTAGTTCTCAACGCGGGGAATGAGCGTTGATGGTTCAGCTGGTTCCACGGAGAAGATCTCTGTGGGCTGAGGCGCTCTGGCATCGATGCCGATAGAATCGGCATGGGTTGATGTTCCCTCTTTTGGCGGGCGCTAGCGCGCTTTGCCAATTTGGGAGAAATTCGCGGGGCTTTGGGGCAACCTCGGTAGTTAGCTGGGTGCCCGGATTGACCGCATAGCACACAACTGGGAGGTTCTGTGCATAAGGTGCGATCTTTTGGTCGCGAGCAATCAGCAGTGCTATGGTCGCCCAGGCACTTGACGCACCTGGGTTTCGCATAGCAGTGCTTTTGCGAGTGGCCATAGAGTTGGCAGCGGTGACACTGCCCAATGGGACCGCCCTTGTAGGGTTTTTCAATAATTATGCCACTAAGGTGGCATACAGATCTGACACCGAATACTGGATGTCGAGACAATTCGGAGGGATTGCAAACGACTAGTACCATGTCGTATGCTTCACGCGTGTTAGCGCGGTGCATGCGATGGACGGCATTAACGGGGACGTCTTGGGAGCGGAGATCTTCCAGGATATCTCCTGTCTCGATCTCTTTGGGGATACGCTTAATAACTACTCTGAGTTCTTTCTCCTCAGGTAGGGAATAAGTGTGAAAGGAAATATGATTTCCTTTCAGGATTTTTGTAAGTTCCCTGTGGTCGTGGGACGTGGGAACTTGAACTTTAATACCCTGTTGGGTATTCTTGGCCGATGTGTAGATGATCTTACGGGCAACACACATCTTAGAGACATCCGTCCATTTACCTTTGTCTTGAATGATCAAAGGTGGAGGGATGAGTGATTTCTTTTGCTGCTTTGTAGCAGCTTGAGGGCTAGCACTGGGGCTGGAGGGCCGCCTGTCTTGCAAGACTGGGGTCGGGAGGGGAGCGGGAGTTGAAGAGGGAAGGTTAGCGGTGGTCGCAGTACCTGTCTTCTTGGCCTTACTGGCCTTTGACGATTTTCCCTTCTTGCGCTTTTTAGCACCCAAGACGGGGATGAAATCGTCGTCGGACGAGGGCTGGGAGGATAAGGAATCCTCCGCCGGAGAGAATTGGGGAGAGGGGGACCGAGAGGGAGCGATGTCCATCGCCTCCTCCTTGACTGATAGCTCCCAGTTTCAGTGTGAAAAAAGATAAAAATTAAGATCCTGAAAAAATTCGAGGCAATTAAGATTGATGTACGTTGCTAATTTGTATAAAAAGAGTCGTAAACGATCAAATGATTTGTGAATTCTATTTAATTTCATTAAGCTAGTAATTGTTTGACTTGTACATTAATTCGAGTAAACACTTAATCAGATTAATGACTACTTGTTTGATTAAGCTAAAATAAATATTAATTCGACATAATTTTCCTACTCAAAGGTTTTTCCTAGAATTTTGGTAGTACTGTTAGATGTTCAAGCTTTATAATTATGCTATCTTTTCTTGAATAATACGTCATTAATTTTTGTGAATGCTTAAAACATATTTTACTAATACGAACACCACGTAATAAAACTAACTTTATGAGCCATGTAATATTACCAGACTGCATAAATGTTTTTTTTTACAAAAGCAATAAACCATTGTTTAATGTAATTTAACTCATTTTATTGTAATTTAATGTAATTTAATTCAAGTCAGCTGCGATGCGGCCGTTGTTCCGGTAACAATGGAGGACCGGGAAACGGGCGTTTTATGGGAATCATCCATTGTCGCGACAACAATGGGTTTTGGGACAATGGGCGCCTTCTTAGAAGGGATCGGACCTTTATTACAGTCAGGTGGCGAGGCCGGCGATTCTGTGAAGTCGGGATCGACCGACTTCACTTGGGACGGAGGCGGAACCCGCTTGAAGTTGGCCAACTCAGCGCCATATTTGGCGATAATTTCGGGGTCCTTGAGGAGGACGTCCCTTACAAAGTCGGCCAGTGTCAGGGCCATTTTTCAGGTCAAAGGAATGGACACTAAAAAACCCTATTACCTAACTCCCCGGGTGGATTGGCCCGGGGATGTGTAACCCTCCCTGCCGGGTATAGGCAGGGAGGTGAGTACCTACTGGTGAGCCCTAAGCTTGTAATCGTTCGCCAGTCTTATTGTGCGAACGGGCCCTAGCCAGTCTAGTGCGAAGGGTGTAGACACACCCAACCAACACTAGGTGTGTAGCTGTGGAAGGAAACCAGAGACTAGAGACGACTAGGAGATCCCCCAAGGCCGAAATTCTAGCTCCCGTCCAATTGACTGCCTCACCCTGAAGGGGATAGGCGGGTGTGATTGGGTCAACACCCCCTCGGCTTCGTTGGCACCGTAAGGTTTCCACCGAGAACCACGAAACTGTGGTTTTGTCCTGAAGGGGCCAAGTGAAGCTACACACGCGATAAAGAAACAGGCGATCAGCCACCGCCTTGAAAAAGGCAGCTTTTGATCTAATGAGTGTAGTTGGCAGAGCAACTACAATTATCGTTACGGCTAGCGTAACGAAGACGGTTGACGAGAGTCGTGTCGGGGCGTTATCGCGGAGCGACACGTCCGTTCACGGCGAGCGTCAGGTAGCGAGTGTATGATTGTTGTTGGATTGTTGTAGGATTGTTGTTGCCAATAAGCCTAATATAGTGGTGACAGGCTGATCAGTATGCCACACAATTATTATTATTAATTCATTTTTCATTTGTTCATTCCGCATAACGAGAATCTTTTGAAAGCTGAGAAAGAGAAACAAGTCACGAATTTCGACTTAGTTTACGAGGTTGTCGATATTCGGAATGTGGACTGGACATTGGACACTGGACATTGTGCCGTTTGTCGTGACGGCTCTGATAGCCACCAACCCGTACCTTAGGAGGTTCTCGTTAGGCATCTGCCTAATCAAGAGGCATTCTCCTTGATGCGGCACGTATAGTGAGGAGGTTCCTGTCTCTGGGGCCCTAACCCCCGGTAGTTTGGAGCCTGTTCCCGATATCGATGGTTCCCAATTCTTTAACGGTTTAAAGGTTTATCAATAATCAATATTTAAAAGTGTATAAACTAAGTGACTGATATGAATAAACGATTGTAATAAAAAAATATATTGAACTACCATACCAATATGCAGAGGTGCCATAATGAGTATTTTCAGGTCCTACCTAGTAAATTTACAATTAAAAAAACTTGAATCAATCGGATTTCATTAGATTGAACTTGATTTCTTGTTCAAAGAATGTTAAAAGTAGCTATTCACTTTTGTACGTATGTATACTGAAGAATCTGATAATTTTATTTTAATCATATTTAAAAATGATTGATTTACGATATCTATTATCAACAAAAATTAATCGCCGAAATGTATGTACACTACTTCCGAACGCTCTGCACCAAATTGTTTTTTTGTTTAAAATAAAAATTAATTTAATATAATACGGTGGTAGGAAGTTTTCCGGGTCTGCTTGAAGAGTATAGTTTTGGAAAAGTAGAAGAACAAAAGGATATTTTTTTATTTTTTTTAATAATAATAATTTATTTAAATATATTTTCAGAAACCAACTCACAATATTACATTAAACCAAATTATTTACAACTCTCAATAATGCCAACTACTCTATTTTTAATACGAATTCAGCTAGGTACTAGACTATACTTTTTGAAAAGTAGGAGAACAACAGGTTGAAATTTTTATTTTTTCAAATAATTTACTTAAATATATTCTCACAAACCAACTCATAATATTAAATTAAACCAAATTGTTTACAACTCTCAATGATGCCAACTACTCTATTTTTAATACGAATACGAGTTGCACTCTGTAGGAGTTTTGATGCATTCTGTATCGATTCGTGCTTTTCATCTTCACCACTTACATTCTTCATAGCATTCGTAAGTTCACCTGCTTCTTTTGCATCCCTCATCAAAAAAGTATTAAATATAATGCACAGATACATCATCACTTTGGCGTACCTCTTCAAGTCTGCCTCCAACTGATCTCGAGGGTACACAAAATTAGCTTTAAGACCAAAGTTCGACAAGGACTTGTCAAACTCGGAGTGGTAGTAGTCTATCCAGTCGGGGAAGTTCTTAGACCTAGTTTCATGGTCGGTGCAGTTGAACATCATGAAGAGGAGATCGAACGCGGGGTTAGTGTTTGTCGCCGCTTGATAATCAATCATAAGTGTTTCAACTGATTCATCTCTCTGAAAAGGAAAATAAACGTTATTAGCAAAAAAAATAGAAAATAGGTGTTGGTCGGTGAGCTCTAAAACGCTTCTATGAGTATTTTGTTCTTAGACGTAAAGACATTTTTTCAATTCAATATTTATTTGCGACCGTCATGTCACTTTTATGTTAATAGTGAAATTTTTATTTTTTTTCTCACTGCGTCAACTAGCGCTCGCGATGTTGATTATTGACAAAAGTACATTTTTTAAATTTTAGTCAACGGTTCACAACAACTGTTATAATTCCAATGAAAACTAAAACTGGTAAAACTTTTTCACTGTAGACTAAAAAAATATTTTGTTGGTTCATCCAACCAGACAGTAAAATAAAGGAAGAACTACTTGCCATTTTAAACATAAAATTGTTTGTCCACGCGTCGCCTTGTCGGATGACTGAATGTCTGTTACCCTCTTGTTTTAATATCTTGGGCAGCAAATCGACGAAATCCTTCAGTTTATTTTCAATTACACGTTTATGGCTATCATCTTCAAGAACTGATAATACTTCAGCTTCTACAATATTCGCGTGACTCATAAATTGTTCTTTACTGAAAACATAAGTCCATACTTCAGTCAATTTCTCCTTTATCTGGTCATACTTTTCTGGTTGTTGGTTCTTTAGTACGTGTGATAGAGAATGTAACATAGCAAAGTTTTTTAAGACGCTTCTGATACATTCATTGGACATGGACTCAGTCTTGTCCAACATAATAAAATCTGCATCATTCAAGTCTTCTAAGATTAAAGTTTCATTAGGTGGTTCATAAAGAGAGCCGTAACACTTTGCATGTTTTAATTGATCTTCTTCTGGAACTCCCGCTGCTTTCTGCAGCTGTACCATTTTAGGCAACACCTCTGTATACATAATGTGCTCATTGTAGAACGTGATTTCAGCATTTGTTGCTTTACGAGCTGTATCGGTTGAAGCCGCGACTTTAACAATCATATTGATGCTTCCATTTTCAGTTTCTATGTTAAGTCTTTTTACGTTGCCCACGAAATTATCACCAGGCTTTCCCACACCTTTAAATACCACTTTTTTAACTTTTAAGTCTTGTTCCAATATCACTTTATTGATGAACTCCAGTTGGCGTTCACTTATGCCGGCAAAATCTCCTTCAAAGTTATATTGAACCATGATTGCTGGTGTACTAACTTGCAACTAAGATTATGTTTTAATTTATACCGATGTTAAACTTTATCTCGATATTTATCTTCGAATAGTAATGTTAATACACACGTACAACAAAGTCATGCTCCTCGTCATTATTGCAAATATTTGTAAAGTCACCATTACATTAATATCTTATTTACGTAAAACATCTCACAACAAATAATAAAGTATTATGGATAACTTGTATGTAGGCATACGTGGACCTTTAATAAGTTTCAAAGAGTAAATCTTTTACTGCCTAGTTGTACGCAAACACGACTGATGTAAATGGGGTCTCGTGATCGATTACCGGGTCAGGCCAAAATCGTTTTGTGGGTTTTAATTTTTTTACAAAATAGGCTGGAGTCAGGCGGTATGAAGGCAGACCTCTATGTCTGTGATGACGTTAGGCAGGCCAATTTCAGCGCAGGGGTAGTTAGACGAATTTGAGAAAACTCAGACACTACGACTTGTTAGATTAGTAAACCTGCAGTCTACACGACAAGAAGAAGTTAAAATACAACAGTGTGTACATAGGTAGCAGTTATGTAGATTGTTAGCTGATACCAAAATTTCCCAAAGTAAAATTTATGCTAATGTTTACGAATAAAAAAATGCGAAAGTAGGCTTGTTTATTAATTGTTTTCATGGCAAAATGGCTGAACTGATTTACACGAAATTTGGCATAGAAATAGAGTAGACCCTTTTTTAGGGATGAGAAATCATCAAAGGACTCCTCCCGCTGTTGACTAACCCATCCATATTCCTTCCTTCGCCCTTTGTGTTCCAAGGCCGGACTAACTCTGTCGAGGAACAAACCTCGACATGCAGTCGCTCGCAGCCTACAAACGAGCGGTTGAGTCACCGGTACGTGTTGGGACTCCGAGGGGAGAGAGAAGAGCGCGGGAGGCAAGCAGCCAACCACCACCTCCCCACTACCACTACCACGAGCACTCGCTTCTACTTGGGACCACCGCAAGCACGCGCGCGACGACGCTTCTTAATTCCTTAAATTATACCAGTGCAAAATACAGTCCACTTTTATTTCTATCCGACCTCAACAGTGTGGTCCTTCAGGAAAATTTAGGGATTACAATTGGCGTATCAACGGGCATGCATGCGGAAGGAACCCTCTTTAATCAAACTGCAACTACGTGGCGACTACGCGTGTAGCCTTACAACGCAAGGACATTTGGAGGACGAAGGCGAAGAACATACACCTACTTAGTGGTTGGATAAGACGTGAGATCGTTTCATTTAATATTCCTTTAATCCTCTTATCTCTTTTTCCACTATTTCTATTTTCTTTCCTGCCTTGCTTCAAAATAGCCCAAGTTGAGCCAATGCGTGTTAGTCATTCTCATTAACGCTAGTTCAGTATATATTCTTTTTAAGTTTTACATTGCGCTTCAAGCTTCCTTAAGCAATTAGCCTATACTTTTTTATTCATTTTAATAACGCTTGTAGCTCATATTCATCGAGGTGCGCGTGCGCCGTTTTCTTTGTTTGCAAAACCGGTTCGTTATCTGCCGGCCGAGCGCATCGTAGCACTCGTAGCGAGCGGACAGCTATCCTTTGTTCTTTCTATTCACTTATTGAGTGGCTGGTCGTTGAAATTGTTAATTACATTAATTTTATTTTAACTTATTGCTGGTAAACAACGTTTTCAATCTTATTTTCTGCAGTAGATTATTTACACTTCTTTCATTATGCCTGACAGTCTAAAAACCTTGATAAAGAAAAGATCCGCTATAAAATCAAAGCTTACAACTTTTAGTAAATACTTAACGACTCTTAACAGCTGTACAGGTCTCAGTGAACTGCAAACCACCGAATTGGAGTGCCGTCTTAGTAAATTTGAAAAATTAAATTCAGTGTTCGACGCATTACAGGATGAGATCGAGGCATTTTGCGAGGACTCCAACGAGGAGGGGGAGGCGACTCCTTCCGAGCGTGAGCAGTTCGAGATTGAATATTATGCGCTGGTAGCAAATGCCCGCTGCCTGCTCGCGTCTTCTAAACGCCGTGAGTCTGTAACAGGCTTCAGGGATGCGATATCAGGTGATGATTTCAGGAACTGCAATGTTAAATTGCCTAAAATTGATTTACCTCATTTCAGCGGTGGCTATCAGCATTGGCTAGAATTTAGGGATCTTTTTACGTCAGTAATTCATAATAATAAAACCCTAGACAATATAACCAAATTTCAATATCTTCGCTCTTCACTCCAAGGAAGTGCAGCGTTAATAATCAAACATATTATGGTGTCCAGTGACACTTATACCATAGCGTGGGATTTGTTATGTGAGCGGTACGACAACAATCGTCAGCTCGTCAATAACCATACACAAGCTTTATTAAATTTAGAACCCATACAGAAAGAATCTTGCAAGTCTATCCGTTATCTCATGAATTCAATCACAAAAAACTTAAGGGCCCTTAGTACTTTAAGCCAGCCTACAGAATATTGGGACACTTTGGTGGTTTCCATAATGACAAATAAGCTGGATAAAGTAACCTTACGCCATTGGGAGGAACGTAGGAATAAGCTAAGTGAATTTCCATCTTTAGACGTATTTATGACGTTCTTACGAAATAGGTCTGACTTATTGGAAAGTTTGGAAGAACATGAGAAGGATCGGATAGGTAATCATTCATTTATTTCGTCTAATAATTCACACAATAAAATTAAATCAAATGAAAATCATACCAAAAATAATTCAAATCAGTGCCCTATGTGTAACCAATCACATTATTTATTTAATTGCGATGCTTTCAAAGCCCTTTCAGTCGAATCTCGGATTGAAAAGGCCAAACAGCACAAAGTATGCTTGAATTGCCTACGTCCAGGCCATACGAGTAACAAATGCTCTTTAACACATTGCAAATACTGCAAGTACAAACATAGTACTTTGTTGCATCTCGAGCGTACGCCTCCTACTTCTACTTCTCCTTTTAAACCCAACACAGAAGGTGTTGTTTTGACTAGCGATACCATTACAGATATTACTGCGTCTCGTGTTTTTCTATCCACAGCGATCGTGCGAGTGACTGACGGCCACGGCACAGAACACAGCGCACGAGTATTGCTGGACAACGGGAGCGCGATTAATCTCATAACGCAAAGCTACTGTGATAAGTTGCAACTGCCGCGACGCAACGTGACTACGGCAGTTTCAGGTTTTAATAATCACTTAACTACTAGCACACAGTCTTGCGATATTACAATAAAATCGGTTTGCAGTGATTATGAAGTAAGTGTAAAGTGCACCGTTTTCCCTGCCATAACTCCGCCTATACCATCATCGTACATAGATGTTAGTAACATACGCCTACCGATAGGTCTTACTCTTGCCGACCCCTCCTTTTATACCCCTTCAGACATAGACATTCTTTTAAATGCAGACATATTCTGGGACATTTTAGGCAAGGAATCTATTGCGTTAGGAAAAAATAAGCCAACGTTACGCGAGTCAAGGTTAGGTTGGTTAGTCACTCGACATATTACAATGACACCACCTTCTTCTAATTTATGCCTTTTTTCTCAGGGTGATTCTGATCCCGATCTTACACGGTTTTGGGAATTAGACACGCTTGATTCACAACATTCTTTGTCAGTAGAGGAGAAAGCTTGTGAACAAAGTTTTTCCACCCATACTTATCGTAATGACGAAGGGCGGTTTGTAGTGACCATGCCTCTGAAACGCGATCCTAAAGTTTAAGGCGATTCATTTTATATGGCTAAAACTCGATTTCTCTCATTAGAGCGACGTTTCAAACGTGATCCAAAATTTAAAGAAAAATATTTAGCATTTATGAGAGATTACGAGTCTCGGGGACATATGACCGAAAATAAAGAATGCTCGCCTAGTTATAGTGGTGTTGTTAATTATTATTTACCCCATCACGGAGTCATTCGTGAGTCGAGCACTACTACGAAGTTACGTACCGTGTTTGACGGCTCCGCTGTCACCACGACCGGGGTTTCCTTGAACGACTTGCAAATGATTGGTCCAACCGTTCAAGAAGATCTTTTTTCTATTTTTTTACGTTTCCGGCAGCACAAATTTGTAGTGTCCGGAGATATTGAGCATTTTTACAGAGCTATTAAGATTAATCCCCAGCAGAGGTCACTACAACAAATAATTTTTAGGTATGATTCGTCTCAACCATTAAAAACTTATACCTTAAATACACTTACATATGGGACGACATCAGCGCCTTACTTAGCTACGAGATGTCTATCAAGTTTGGCTACAAGTGTTGATGATATTCTCAATAATGATGTATCTCATCCTCATGATGACGTCAAATATGCAATAAAACACGACTTTTATATGGACGATTTTTTAAGTGGCAGTTCTACGGTAGATGCTGCAATCAAGCTGTGTAAAGGTGTAATTTTGACGTTATCGGCCGCTAAATTTCATCTTAGGAAATGGCAGTCGAATAATTTGGAAATCTTGACAGCCATTTCTAGTACTTATTCGTCTACTATTCATGAATTTACCGATTCTAAGTCAAATGTATCTAAAACCCTAGGTTTAAGCTGGCAGTCTAACTCAGATACTTTATCGTATTCCATAAACATAGACAATAGTAAAAATATAACTAAAAGACATATTTTGTCGGTAATTGGCCAGATCTTTGACCCGTTAGGTTTGGTGGGGCCATGTGTGGTAGAGGCAAAGGTCATCATGCAAAAATTATGGATAGAAAAGTATGCATGGGATCAAAAATTGCCCAATGAAATTAATAATTTATGGATTTCCTTTGCTCACAAATTACATTTCCTTAATAATTTAAATATTCCTCGTTGGGTTGTCTGTGACAATAGCCAAAAAATTGAAATTCATGTTTTTACAGACGCATCAGCGAATGCATACGGCGCTTGTTTATATGTTAGGTCCACTGACCCACAAGGCCACATTCATGTGCAGTTACTTGCATCAAAAAATAGAGTAGCTCCTATAAAACCCGTTACCATTCCACGACTGGAGCTCTGTGGTGCTCTCGTAGGTGCAAGACTGTGTGTTAAGGTTAAGTCCGCGGTTACCTTAAATATTAATTCATGTCATTTCTGGTGTGACTCAACCGTAGTCTTAGGGTGGTTATCGTCGCAGCCTAATCAATTTAAGCACTTTGTTAATAATCGCGTTAACGAAATACAAGAAAAAACATCTGGTAACACTTGGAGATACGTTCCTTCTAAATTAAATCCAGCAGATTTAGTCTCGCGTGGTTTATCAGCGGACCAATTAAAAGATTCATTATTATGGTGGACCGGGCCTGACTTTTTAAAATTAGATGAATCTCAGTGGCCTAAGTTTCCAAATTCAAATTACAAAAATGGTGAATTAGTACAAGAGGAAAAAATATGTCTTTCTACAAATAAAATACCTACTCCTAATAATAATCAATGTTGCAATATCATTTCTTATCTTATACATAAATATTCTAATTTCTATAAATTACAAAGAATCATTTCTTACGTACTAAGATTCATAAATAATTTAAAACATAAAAATAAATTTGACAAACTGACCAGTAGTCTTAGCCATTTAGAATTACAAAATTCATTACATATTATAGTTAGTCACGCTCAGTCTGAGATGTTTCCGTCTGAGTTTCTTAGTCTTAGGGCTGGGAAGGCTCTTCCAAGGAAGAATAGATTGCTGTCATTGTCACCATTTCTTGATGAAAATCACGTAATTCGTGTAGGCGGGAGGTTGGATAACTCACCGTACTCATATGACGTTAAGCATCCTATGCTACTATGTAGCAATCATCAGTTAACAAAATTAATTTTTCATACTTATCATATTAAATTATTACATGCCGGGCCGCAATTATTATTATCAAATGTACGACAAACATATTGGCCTCTCAAGGGTAGAAATTTATCTAAATCTACAGTCAATAAATGTTTAAGATGTTGTAGGTATAAGGCTCAAACCAATCAACCCATAATGGGCCAGCTTCCCCATAGTAGAACTAATTTAGAATTCCCCTTTTTACACTGTTGCGTAGACTATGCCGGGCCGGTGCTGATAGCCGACCGCAAGGTTCGAGGTTGCAGGCTCTTGAAATCCTACCTGTGCATATTTGTGTGTTTTTCTGTTAAGGCCATACACTTGGAGCTTCTTACAGAACTTACTAAGGAAGCTTTTATTGCCGCATTGAACAGATTCATCGCTCGAAGGGGGAAGCCGCAAAGCATCTTGTCCGATAATGGGACGAACTTTGTCGGTGCATCTAATGACCTGCATAAATTTCTTACTGAATCAAACATTCAGTTTGATATGGCCCAGGAAGGTATAGATTTTAAATTTACTCCTCCATATAGCCCTCACTTCAATGGGATGGCAGAGGCGGCTGTCCGCTCGACTAAGCATCACCTTAGACGGTCACTACAGAACATACATTTTACATACGAGCAGATGGCTACATGTCTGGCACAAATTGAGGCTATTTTAAATTCTCGTCCACTCACCCATCTTTCAACTGATCCCCTCGACTTCACAGCTCTTACCCCTGCCCACTTCTTGATAGGACGACCACTCACGTCAAATCCACATCCACAAGTATTTGACAGAGACATAACAAGCATTGATCGTTACAAGAGAGTCGAATATATAAGGCAGCATTTTTGGGCCCGATTCCGGAACGAGTACATCTCTACTCTGCAGCAGAGAACGAAGTGGCTTACGTCATCCAACAACGAGCTCAAGCCTAATGATTTAGTCCTCATTAAGGATCACGCTCTTCCACCCTTATTGTGGCCGCTTGGGCGGATAGTAAATGTTTATCCTGGCGTCGATGGGATCAATCGTGTTGCTGAGGTCAAGACGAAAAGAGGCATAATCCGAAGAGCCTATAATAATCTTTGCCCTCTTCCAGCTCAAGATACCTAGCTTCATCCTGGGGGGAATATGTCGAGGAACAAACCTCGACATGCAGTCGCTCGCAGCCTACAAACGAGCGGCTGAGTCACCGGTACGTGTTGGGACTCCGAGGGGAGAGAGAAGAGCGCGGGAGGCAAGCAGCCAACCACCACCTCCCCACTACCACTACCACGAGCACTCGCTTCTACTTGGGACCACCGCAAGCACGCGCGCGACGACGCTTCTTAATTCCTTAAATTATACCAGTGCAAAATACAGTCCACTTTTATTTCTATCCGACCTCAACAAACTCTTTCGAGTAACCCGCAGCTTTCGAACATCCCGCAGTAGAGGGGACCCTGGAGACGTTTATACGCTACTTTTTATCCGGGTGCATGCAGTACCTACTTTCATCAAAACGCGTGTGAAACCGCGGGAAACAGCTAGTATATTTCATAAAGCTAATGAGTTGGTTTGCTTAAACCTGCTAATCACTGGAACCAGTACCTAATATTAAAAAATATATATATTATTATGTAGCTCAATTCTTGAAGAATTCTGAATTCAAAATTAAGGCCTACACTAACCACCGAACTTTAATTTTAAAAGCAAACTTCCAATACTCTCGACATCTCGTATTGACATACAATATACCTACATTTTTTTATTCACAATTACACTCTCAGGATCTTTTGCGTGGCCAATAACTAAACCGGTTATATATTTTTGGTGGTGGTTGGTAAGAGGGACCTTAGTTTTTTCTAGAGATTTCATATAACTTTTTAACAGTGAAATGATTGTGTGTCTTGGCAACCAACTTGGGAAAAACCTAGGCAGAATATGATATGATAATACTCGTACTTTGAGCCTTGCTATGTCATCCTATACGCCACCAATCGAAAGCGGCAATCGAAAATTCTTTAAATTTCAACTCCGAAACGAATCGAGTAAACGTATTAATTATTTATTTCATTTATTTTGAAAACTTAGAGTATAAAAGTGAGATTGCAGTATAAAAATAATTGAAACTAATTAGACGTTTTCACTGATAGAAGATTTACATAAGTACGAGTACTTACAAGAATGTTGAAGACAGCGTTACTCACCACTGTGTAGAAATTATTTTAAAACACAGTTACACAAAGTATTTTTTA
The DNA here is from genome assembly GCA_963891755.1 of Pyrrhia umbra. Classification (NCBI taxonomy): domain Eukaryota; kingdom Metazoa; phylum Arthropoda; class Insecta; order Lepidoptera; family Noctuidae; genus Pyrrhia; species Pyrrhia umbra. The sequence goes on from OY982935.1 coordinate 8,197,380, forward strand.
GGGTCGACAAGGAACCCTTATAGTTTCGCCATATTCGTCTGTCTGTCCGTGGCATAGCTCAGAGAATTTTTGGCATTAGAAAGCTGAAATTTGGTATGGATATGTATGTTGATCACACCAACAAAGTGGTAAAATAAAATGATGAAAAATGTTTTTTTAGGGTAATACTCATACACATCAAGTGGGGATGAATATTTTTTCTCATGTATGACGTCGTGTCGTTGTATCATTCGATAGGTATTTTAATGAAGCAGGTCTGTGAAGAGCATTTTTCGATTTTGGGATTTGTTTGCGAAATATCTGTCATTAAAGTGAAAATTTTTGCTCGATATGAGCGTCCCTCTCCTCCTCTAACTTTCGAATGGTTGTCTCTAAAAATGTGATAAAATTCACTGACGTAGCCCATGTTAACAACTTAAAAGAAAAACTATTACTTTTATGTAGGATTAACCGGTTACAGAGTTATAGACGACCAACTAAAACGTACTACGAAACCACACTTCGCGTGGCCCGACACGCACTTGATCGGTTTTTACGTTTTGTTTTGTGAACGTCATGTTTGAGACTAACCCAAATTTGGTTAGTCCAGTGTGTATAGAAAAGAAATGAAAAACCACCTGACCTCATACAAGTATCTCATTAGTAAGACTACAACTATATCAACGGTGACAAGAGTACTATCTATGATATCATTAATAATCACATATCCGTGTCATGGTAAGTTACAGTATCCGTGGCGATGAGAATTTGAAGCTGCCAGACGTCAAAAAGTAGTGCGGAAGCCTTTGTTTCCAACTTTTTGCCTCATTTCGGAGCAACTAGTGCGTTAAGTCAAAGACCAGACTCCCGTAGTTGTAATAGTTTAACACGAATGTTTCTTAATTTTTCAATGATATTAAGCCCTCAAGCCGCTGATTTCAGGGAAAACGTATTAATTTGTAGTCAGATAATAAAAATGCATATTATAATCAATTATTTATTTCCTCTAACCAGTTCATAGTTTTATAATAAACCAAATTGTTTGAAACTATCAATCATACCAACTACTCTATTTCTGATACGGACACGAGTTTCACTCTGTAGTTGTTGTCCTTTTATCATTTCAGCACTTTCATCTAAACTAACATTCTTCATGGTATCTGCAAATTCACCAGCTTCCTTTGAATCTCTCATCAAAAAAGTATTGAAAGTTACGCACAAATAAAACATTACTTTGGCATATTTTTTTATGTCTGCGTCCAACCGGTCTCTAGAGTAAACAAAGTTAGCTTTTAGGCCAAAGTTCGACAAGGACTTATCAAACTCGGAGTAGTAAAAGTCTATCCAGTCGGGAAAGTTCTTAGACCTAGTTTCATGGTCGGTGCAGTTGAGCAACATGAAGTGGAGATCGACCGCGGGGTTACCGTTACTCGAAGCTTGATAGTCGATCATGATTGTTTTAACGGATCCATCCCCCTGCGAACAAAAAGTTAACTTATAAGTGATGCGATTTTTGCACACAGTATGACAATCGGTATAGGTGGGTATGCTGTGATATGCTCTTCTCTACATATTATGTTATTTATATACATAAAAATAACAAGATAAACTATTGACTAACTACTGTCGGCGGTCAATCATTTCAATTTGTTGTTTGTTTTTGATAGTACCTATGAGTACGTCTTGGTATCATGTCCGCGGATTACCTCACATTGTGCGTTCTTTGAATTTCAATTATTACTATATATGAGTCTCGTACTAGCTGCGATTCGATGCAGTCGTGTTGCTTACGCGTCTAATTTTAATACAAATACGTTTTAGCGCGGCGCAAGCCGTTGCTTCGCCATGAGTGAATAACTTGTGGCGAATGAACTGCTGGCGTTCTTGCAGCAGAAGCTGGATGTGATGGACGAGGTGTCCGCTATCCAGATCTGCGCTAGCAACTTCAGTGAGGATGACATCGCTGCTGCCAAGCAGCTGCTGTTCCATTTGCACAACAAGAGCGACCAGATGGTGTCCCGCCGGCGTGACGGGACTAAGAAAAGCATACAGGATATCATCACACTGCTAAAGGAGACCGATCCGGACGATGTGCCGACGTTTGTGGCGAAGGATCTAAATAAGCTTCCACCCGTCACCTTCGACCACGTCGATGTGACAAGCCTGTTGAAGGACATCGTCTTTCTGAAGGCAAGTCTTGCGGATGTGCAGAGGAAGTTAGATGCATCCCAAATTACTGTCGCCGATTTGCGCAGCGAACTTAACGAGTTGCGTAAATCAGCAACGGTAACTGGGTCACCGGCGGGTGCATCGAACGTAAACATGCGGCGCGGAGCGTGCCTCGATGTATCGGGTGTAAGTTCGCGTCAGCAGTTTTGTCGCCATCGCCGCTGTCACCGCCGAATGCTGAGCCGCACAGTGCGCGCCTCGCGCGCCCCGCTCCCGTCCCTGCGGGTCCTACCCTCACCGCCGCTCGACCGCTCGATCAGCTGCTTGAATCTGCAGCCTCGACGAAACATCAGGGTGTTCGTCGAGATTATGCCGGCGTGACCAAAAACACAATAGTTGATGCTACAAAGAAGCCTGTGCACGTAAAGGAACCGAATCGGGCTGACGATGATGAGTTCGTGACAGTTCAAAGGAGGAAGCGCCGTCAGCGAACAAACAAAAGTCGCTGCGGCAAGGCTCCTGCAGAGCCTAACATGAAAATACGTGCTGCTAATCCGAACACCCCGGTGTACATCTCCCGCCTACATTACACCACTAAGGCGGAGGACATGCGTCAGAAGATCAAGTACGCCCCGAGAGTACAGCTGCTGGAGTCGCGCCATAACGCCAACTTCAAGGCGTTTGTGGTGCGAGTACCAACGTGTTACCTGCACCTCGTGTTGGACGAGATCTTCTGACCACAGGACGTAGTGTTCCGTCGCTTCCGCGGACAGGTGCCACACGACCGCACCATAGTGACGTAGTGCATAAGTGAAGTGCTACTAACATATTTTACATGTTTTATTTACTAACAAGTTTTTGTATATAATAATATGTATATATGTTAGTCTTTAAGGTATATCTATGGGCCAATGTAGCCTGAAAATAAAGGTGATCTTGATACGTCTCATTTCATAATCACGAGACTTCTGATAAGAATTTCGGCTGTCACTGCTGATGACAATCAAGGATGATAACTGTTTCATGACAAACTGATATATAATTTGGATTGTTATTTCAAACAAACAACATATTGAAGAAATAACTACTTGCCACTTTAAACATAAAATTGTTGGTCCACGCGTCGCCTTGTTGAATTACTGAGTATTTATGATCCTCTCGTTCCAATATCTTAGGCAGCCAATCCACGAAATCCCTTAGTTTATTTTCAATTAAACATTTATGAATATCATCTTCAAGAACTGATATAACTTCAGCTTCTACAATTTTCGCATGATTCGAAAATTTTTCTTTGCTGAAAACGTTGGTCCATACTTCAGTTAATTTATCTTTGATCTGATTATACGTTTCTGGTTGTTGGTTCCTCAGAACGTGTGAAAGAGAATGTAAAAGTGCAAAGTTTTTTAAGACGCTTCTGACACATTCATTCGACAGAGACTCAAACTTGTTCAACATGGTGAAATCTGCATCATTCAAGTCTTCTAAAATTAAAGTTTCATTAGGAGGTTCAAAAAGAGAACCGTAGCATTTCGCATATCTCAATTGATCTTCTTCTGGAACTCCCGCTGTTTTTTGCAGCTGTAGCATTTTAGGCAACACCTCTGTATACATAATGTGCTCATTGTAGAACGTAATTTCAGCATTTGTCATTTTACGAGCCATCTCAGTTGAAGCGGCGACTTTAACAATCATATTCAAGCTTCCATTTTCACCTTCTATATTGATTCTCTTTACGCTTCCTATAAAATTATCACCAGGCTTTCCCACTGGTGTAAAAATCACTCTTTTTACTTTTAAGTCTTGTTCCAATATCACTTTATTGATGAAATCCAGCTGGCGTTCACTAAAACTTGCAAAGTCTCCCTCAAAGTTATGTTGTGCCATGATTATTTGATTACTAGCTTGTTAACTGAATTGTCTTTAAATTTATAGAGTTTGTTTATCTGTATTTTATCCATAGCATCATTTATCCGATAACATTTATTGTGTGATAAAAGTACAGGAAAAACATAAAAAATGCCAGTAATGTATTTTAAAAAACATATATCTATTTCAAAGTCATGATGACTGCGTCATTTGTTCTGGTCTACCTTATCTGGTTAATGCAGACAAGACAACAAGAAAGTAAGTTATAAGCGTAACTGGTTACGTCTGGGTGTACTAGCAACCAGTAAGATTTATGAAGTCAAGATTACAAAAGACGGCATCCAGTAATCAAACTTTTTATTATTCTTTATTGCACAAAAACATTTTTACACAGTTGACGCGGAAAAAAATATTATGAATACAATGGCGAGCTTACCCCAGAATTAGGTTACTATACAAATTGCGAGATTTAACCATTTGTTGCTAATTTTAATTATTAGTAGGGTTAACTAAGGATAAAAACCCCTAGTAATAGTAATCTAAATGGTAGCATGAACATTTAGTTCATGCCAACAGCAACACATGATATTCAAGAAATTACAAAATCCCTAATAAACATACTATACTATAATTACTATTATAAAAACAGTTACCTTCATAATTTTCCTAATACAAAAAATATTTGTATTGAAGGTGGACTGTTTGCAAAAGCTCAACTTTGAAAGTTGAAAGTATGTCACTTTCAACGAAAAAACCGTTTTTTAGTTTAAAAAAAGGATTTATGAAAAATATACTACTTTTGTGATGGATGGATTGATAAAACAACACGAGCAAGGACTTTTGACTGCATAGGTTTTACAATATTATTTATGAAACTTAAGGTGAAGGTCTAACATCATAATATGCCTTCTTTATAGACTGAAATGCAATCCCTGACAGTTTTAGCTTAACCATGCAAGACTTAAAGATTTTATGGGGAGAATAAATTCCATTTTTATTAATTGAAAATATACTAATACCAAAAATCTTATTAATCTAATATTTGTAAAGGTATTTTTCAAAATTCCTATAAAATGCAATCTCAAAATAGTGGTCACTATTTAACCGTGCGGAGTAAGCTACTTTCAATTACTTCTTATTTCGCACCAACTAATGCCATCTTGTGGAGAAAAGCCTCAACTCCAATTGATCAATACGGATTAGATTGACAAATGCACATGAATATCACAGGCATTAAGGTAGTGTACCAGGAAATTTATAGATGGCGTTGTTCGTCTACTTTATATTAGTTGTCAGACACTGATTACCAAAAAGATTAGATTAAAGTGAACAAAAAGCACATGCGGGTACTGAGATGTGAACACGGATTCAACGGCATGAAAGTCAATAAAATTGGTATACCAAAAAGGAATTTGGTAATTACTAGATTCACTCGAAATTCAGCAACATTTGCTATGAGTGTGCCACTTTGCTGAGTGTCAGTCACTTCCCTCTGGGTGTCAGTAACTTTGCTATGAGTGTCAGATATCTCAATAAGAGTGTCTGACACATCAATATGAGTGTCATCCACATCACTGAGTGTCAGTCATTTCTCTATGGGTATCAGCAACTTTGCTATGAGTGTCAGATTCTTCACTATGAATATTAGCAACTTCACTAAGACATTGATATTGAAAATGAAATTGAACTTCGCTATGAGTGTCAGGCATTTTGCTGATTGTCAACAACTTCACTATGAATGTCAGCTACATTTGCTGTGAGTGTCGGTCACTTCCCTATGGGTGTCAGCAAATTCACTATGAGTGTCAGACACTTCACCATGAATATTAGCAACTTCACTAAGAAATTGATATTGATAATGAAATTGAACTTCACTTTGAGTTTAAGCCATTTCGCTGAATGCTCATATCTTTAAAATTACACTTCAAGTTTTTAGAGAGTGGACAAGGAGCAAATATTCTTACTGTTAGCGAAAAAATAAACTATTTCATCTCTAACATCTTCTCATTGAATAATTGCTGCCACACTAGGTCCTCTCTGAAAAGATTTTTTCAAATATTTTATAGATTTTTGAATAGTGTGATGAAATAAATTTGTAATCATAAAATTACTTAATTAAAAGTATTGATTGTATATTTCAAGAATGAAGTGTCATATTAGATCTGTGTATGGTAGTTGCTTAGTAGAACCTCCTAGTCATAATAGTTATTACTACCTGTTTCCCGCGGTTTTATCCGCAATTCAAGGGAACTACTAACGGACCCGGATAAAAGTAATCAATAACTGTCTTCAAGCTTCCATCTATTCCTGTTAGGAAGAATATTTGGTCCTTATCGAATTTAGTGCATGAAGTCCGAAGACCAGACTGCGGCAGTTGCAATTGAGTTTATCTCGAATGTTTCTTAATTTTTCAGTGATATTAAGCGCTCAAGCCGCTGATTTAGGGAAAGCATATTGATTTATAGTGAGACATAAAAAATGCTTATTATTTTCAATTATTTATTTCCTCTAACCAGTTCATAATTTCACAATAAACCAAATTGTTTAAAACTATCAATCATACCAACTACTCTATTTCTGATACGGACACGAGTTTCACTCTGTAGTTGTTGTCCTTTTATCATATCAGCACTTTCATCTATACTAATATTCTTCAAGGTATCTGCAAATTCACCGGCTTCGCTTGGATCCCTCATCAGAACAGTATTGAAAGTTACGCACAAATAAAACATTACTTTGGCGTATTTTTTTATGTCTGTATCCAACCGGTCTCTAGAGTAAACAAAGTTAGCTTTTAGGCCAAAGTTCGACAAGGACTTGTCGAACTCGGAGTGGTAATAGTCTATCCAGTCATAGTAGTTCTTAGACCTAGTTTCATGGTCGGTGCAGTTGAGCAACATGTAGTGAAGATCGACCGCGGGGTTACCGTTACTCGAAGCTTGATAGTCAATCATGACTGTTTGTACCGATCCATCCTCCTGTGAACAGAAGGGAACTTATAATTATAAGTGATGCGATTCGTGAACACAGTATGAAAATCGGTGTAGGTGGGTATGCTGTGATATGGTTTACTGAATATGTTGTCCATAGGCATAAACATAACAATATAAACTTTTAACTAAGTACTATTTATTGAGGCGGTCAATCATTTCCATTTAATCTTTGTTACCAACAAAACGATTTCTCTAGCTATATTCTGATTGCGATTAGGACAAAGACTACCTACACGATACATGGAACATATCACATTAAAGTAAAAAAAAACTGTTTTCAGAACTTATACAACAAGGCCTTTTGCTGCGATTTCGGTATCTATAATGTTTTGCCAGCTCGATAACAATTATTTATCAAATATTATTTTTAATTTAACTGTGTTAAAGCCAAGATGCTCCAATTCAACAGGACCTTGGAATTCGGAAAAAAGTAAAAGGCCTAAACTGAGTTTAATTCGAATTGATCGAGATTTGTTTATGTTTATCAGTACTTATGGGTACGTCTTGGTATCATGTCCGCGAATTGCCTCAGATTTTGCGTTCTTTGAATTTCAGTTATTAATAATCTTATAACGTATCATTGAATCCAATTAAATTTTTGGAATTATGAGACAGATGATAAGAATTTGAACTATCACAGCTGATGACAATCAAGGTTGATAACTATTTCATAACAGAGTAAAATAAATTTTGGAATGTTATTTCAAACAAACAACGTAATGAATAAATAACTACTTGCCACTTTAAACATAAAATTGTTGGTCCACGCGTCACCTTGTTGAATTACTGAATATCTATGATCTTCTCGTTCCAATACCTTGGGCAGCAGTTCTACGAAATCCCTTAGTTTATTTTCAATTAAACGTTTATGAATATCATCTTCAAGAACTGATATCACTTGAGCTTCTATAACTCTCGCGAGATTCGAAAATTTTTCTTTACTGAAGACGTTGGTCCATATTTCAGTCAATTTACCTTTAATCTGATCAAACCTTTCTGGTTGTTGGTTTCTCAGAACGTGTGAGAGAGAATGTAAAAGTGCAAAGTTTTTTAAGACGCTTCTGACACATTCATTGGACAAGGACTCAAACTTGTTCAACATGGTGAAATCTGCAACATTCAAGTCTTCTAAAATTAAAGTTTCATTAGGAGGTTCATAAAGAGAGCCGTAGCATTTCGCATATCTCAATTGATCTTCTTCTGGAACTCCCGCTGTTTTCTGCAGCTGTACTAACTTAGGCAATACCTCTGTATACATAATGTGCTCATTGCGGAACGTGATTTCAGCACTTGTTGCTTTACGAGCCATCTCAGCCGAAGCAGCTACTTTAACAATCATATTCAAGCTTCCATTTTCACCTTCTACACTTCTCATCAAAAAAATCGAAACACTTTCGTTTTTATTGTTTTTGTCCTAATTTTTTACAAAAGAGAATTAATTCCATGAAAAAAAAAACATTATTGTGTAGCTGGCAGTTTGGTCATTACAGTAAGAAGAAAAAAATCAAAATTCGAAATTAGAATTTCATTTGTTTATCCTAAAATGAAATTAATCACTGTTTTGAGACAAATGTGTATTTAGGGTTGGAGTACGTTTCTCGTTTAAAAACTAAAAATTAGCGCTTGTCTTTAAACTTTTTGTTTCTTATTTCATTTACTGTGACTTTGGGACGTCTGAAAAAACTTTTTTTTCTAAAACATATGGATACTTCGCCCGCAGAAGCCGCCCAAGTGGTGGCATTGCTGGATTCTGGACTTAGTCAGCGTGTTGTGGCTGCAAGATTGCATCTAAGCTTATCATCTGTTCATAGAGTCTACAAACGCTATCGGGAGACTGGTTCGTTCACGCGCCGTTCAGGATCTGGCAGGAATCGGGTCACTTCTGAGCGAGATGATCGATTTATTGTAACAACTTCTTTACGAAATCGACGCCTTAACGCTTTTCAACTGCAGCAGCAGCTTCGCGTTGTACGAAGAGTAGCTGTAAGTGACTCTACAATAAGAAGAAGGTTGAAGGAACGCGGATTGGCACCGCATAAGCCAGCGAATGGGCCGAAATTAACTGCAGACCATCGAAGAGCGCGCCTTAACTTTGCACGCGAGCACCTAACTTGGTCATACCTTCAGTGGAGCAAAGTACTGTTTTCTGATGAGTGTAAAATTATGCTGTATGGTAACGACGGAAGGAACAAGGTCTACAGAAGAGATGGAGAACGCTTTGCACAATGCTGCATTGAAGAAAAGGTCAGCTATGGTGGCGGTTCGTGGACGGTTTGGGGAGGAATTAGCGCCGACGGTAAGACAGAACTTGCCTTTGTGTCTGGGCCACGGCTGCCTGCACTAAACTCTCATCGGTACATCGAACAGTGTCTTGAACCTCATGTGATGCCCTATGCACATTTTATTGGCAACGACTTCATATTCATGCACGACAATGCTAGAGCTCACACCGCGGGCGTCGTACGAGATTATCTTACCGAAGTCGGTATCTCCATTATGGTATGGCCAGCAAGAAGCCCGGACATGAATCCCATTGAACATCTATGGGATGAATTAAAGAGACGAATTCGAGCAAGAGATCCAGCCCCAGAAACACTTAGCCAGCTGCAAAATGCAATCCAAGAGGAATGGGATAATATACCACAACATGTGATCGTGACTCTCATCCGATCGATGAAGAACCGTATGGAAGCAGTAATAAGAGCTCGCGGAGGGAATACAAGTTATTAAATAAAAGTTTCTTAATTTTTTTTTTCATTTACGCGTGTTGTTTTACCCATTTCCTTCATATTCCATACAGGGTAAAAATTACTCATTATACAAAATACGAAATCTATGAAGACTTAATTTGAATTTAGAACAATAACATTAGGATTTAAAAACCTCATACTACTCACTATTAAATGACATTTTACATTTATTCCTAAATATACACATTTTTCTGATAATCCTTATCAAATCATAAACTGCGAGGTGTTTCGATTTTTTTGATGAGAAGTGTATATTGATTCTCTTTACGTTTCCTATAAAATTATCACCAGCTTGTCCCACTGCTTTAAAAATCACTTTTTTGACTTTTAAATCTTGTTCTAATATCACTTTATTGACAAACTCCAATTGGCGTTCATTTAGACTTTCGAAATCTCCTTCAAAGTTATATTGTGCCATGATTGCATGTGTACTGACATGAAACTATGAGTGTGTTTTAATTTATACATGTTTTTCTTTATCTAAGTTCATAATTGATCGAAGGTATTTAAGATAAGATTATATTTATAAATAAATATAAGTATTTATATATATTGTCATTATTCCAAATTCGGTACCCGCGGCTAGCGGGTCTGACTCGCACTTGCACGGTTTTTTTAGTCACCATGAGGTACATTTCTTATTTGATAGTTTTTAAGCTACCCATGTCGTTTGTAGCTATAATAACTGAATACCCAACTTATCTATATCGATATTTATATCGTGGTCAGAATTTCATGAAATAGTCAGCCATATTTCTGTCTACCATCATCCTGTTTTAATACCTTGGGCCGTAAGTTGAAAACATCACTGAGTTTACTTTCACGTCAATTCTTATGAGCATCATTACCAAGAACCGATATCATTTCTTCTTCGGCTTCTATGAATTTACATTGAGCCTGAAATTGTGGTCTTCTAAAAATGATAGTCCATACATTCGCCAATTTGGCTTATATCTGATCATACTTTTCTGGTCTTTGGTTTTTCAATACATATGAAAAAAAATGGAAAATACCAAAGTTTTTTAATATATTTTTGACACATTCATAGTCACAGTCAGGGACTCAAACTTGTTTAACCTTGTGAAATCTGCGTCAACAAGTCTTTTAACATTACAATTTCGTGAGGTGCTTCATTAAGAGAACCGTAGCATTTTGCATATCTTAATTGATTTTCTTCTGGAACTCCCGCTGGTTTTAAGTAGTGAGGAGGAACGTATTGTCACCAACATTATACCTAATGGAATGAAATGGAGCAAGGTAGTATCAGGAAAGAGGACCCAAAGTGTTCGTGGTGTGTGGTTTAATAGAGGATTCTGCTGAGGGTGGGTGTGTTTCATCATTGTAGGTACCATTTATTCTCCTGCTGTTAGATAAAGGCCTTTTCAAATAAAATATAGATAAAGCATGAGCCAATGCTCATCAATTGATCACCACTCTTGCTCAAGTTGGATTAGGAATTTCAGACTTTTAAGTCGAGGTTTGCTCAAAATGCTTTCCTTCACTGTTAGTCAATGGGCAATTTAGAAAGGTCACATTGATACTTGCCAGGTTTGGAATCCACGCACTTGTCCACAGGATGCAGGTTCCTTAACCACTAAGTCACCCCGACTCAGGTAGGTAAGGTTTATAGAATAAAAACATTCACAGTCATGTTAGATGTTGTATAATTGGAGTTTTACAGAAAACATGCGGAGAAAAATGACGTTACGAGGCTACTTTTACTATTTAATATATTTTGTTCCGTAAACAATATGAAAATAATTTCCTACTAGTTGTTATGAACTGGCTTAGTTACAGTAAGATGATACTACTAATTACTAATCCATACTAATAATTATAAACATGTAAGTTTGTTTGGATTGATGGATGTTTGTTACTGTTATATAAAATATAGTAATATTATTATATGAAATTTGGTACGCACATATTATATATTTAACATGGAAATTTTTAGCCCGGTACTTAGCAGGTAGATGCTGATTTTAGAATAAACCAAATTCATTATAAGTTTCAATAATGCCAACTACTCTTTTTTAATGCGAGTACGAGTTGTATTCTGAAGTTGTGAATTTACCAATTCAGTCATTTTATCTAGACTACCATTCTTCATGGCATCCATAAGCATACCAACTTCATTTGGTTCCCTCATCAAGAAAGAAATGAAACATAAGCAGTAACAAAATATCATTTTGGCATATCTTTTCAAGTCTGCGTCCAACTGGTCTCTTGGGTAAATTAAGCTAGCTTTTAGACCAAAGTTCGACAAAGACTTGTCAAACTCGGAGTGGTAATAGTCTATCCAATCGTGGAAGTTCTTAGATCTGGTTTCATGGTCGGTGCAGATTAAAATCATGAAGAGGAAATCTGTCACAGGGTTGCCGTTAACCGACCCTTGATAGTCAATCATGATAGACTGCATTGGCTCACCTCCCTGTAAACAAAAGTGAGCGTGTAAGCACAATTTCAATTTATTCTGTCAAAGTTATAAGAAACAGTAAGAGAGAATCTGCTTGCCATGATTAAATATTACCAATACGCTTACGCCTTTTTTTATTCATATTTAACGCAAATTTCTGTCTCTTCACAATTAAATAATATATTAATACAAACAGTAAAAAATATCCCAAACAGACAACAAAATAAAGAAAGAAGAACTTACCACTTTAAACATAAAATTGTTTGTCCACGCGTCACCTTGTCGTATGACTGAATGTCTATTACCCTCTTGTTTTAATATCTTGGGCAAAAAATCGATAAAATCGACTAGTTTATTTTCAATTAAACTTTTATGACTATCATCATCAAGAACTGACATCAATTCAATTTCAAAAAATTTCGCGTTATTTGCAAATTTTTCTTTACTGAAAATAAGAGTCACCACTTCAGTCAATTTGTCTTTGATCTGATCATATTTTTCTGGTTGTTTGTGCTTCAGCACGCGTGAAAGGGAATTTAAAAGAGCAAAGTTTTTTATGACGCTTTTGACACATTCATTGGGCATGAAGTCAAACTTGTTCAACATGGTGAAATCTGCATCATTCAAGTCTTCTAAAATTAAAGTTTCATAAGGAGGTTCATAAAGAGAGCCGTAGCATTTCGCATATCTTAATTGATCTTCTTCTGGAAGTTCCGCTGCTTTCTGCAGCTGCACTAGCTTAGGCAACACCTCTGTATACATAATGTGCTCATTGAGGAACGTGATTTCAGTACTTGTTGCCTCTCGAGCCTTTTCGTTTAAAGCGGCGACTTTTACGATCATATTCATGCTTCCATTTTCAGCATCTATATTGATTCTCTTTACGTTCCCAACGAAGTTATCACCAACCTTTCCCACTGCTTTAAAAATCACTTTTTTGGCTTTTAAGCCTTGTTCTAATATCACTTTATTGACGAACTCCAATTGACGTTCACTTAAACTTGTGAAATCTCCTTCAAAGTTATATTGTGCCATGTTTTTTTGTGTACTAACTCAAAACATCCATTTAACTTTTATATATATAGTTGCAGCTTTTTTTATCTTTATCTCTTCTAGCTGGTAATTGAAGGTATTTATGATTAGATTATACTAACAAGTGTGATAAAGTACTTGCACACTATAAAAAAATATATAAAAAACAAGCTTTTATTTAAATACTCTAAAAACTTTAAATTAAATCAAACCATCCATTTATTACATTATACAACTTATATGTCGTAAAAATTTGTCGCGAGATTTTCCTTTATGAATTTCCGTCATAATAGTCTATTTCTGTTAGTGATTTCCGTTCATTAGTCGACAGCACTACGGGTTCAATAACGGGTTCATTTCCCAGAAAGTGGAGCCTTCATCAAAACGAATTCAACAAACCTTAACGCAGGAGGATTCCTTAACTACATGACTGCTGAGTATTAGTTGTCCATTTCCTGCTCTATCATCAGTCTTTGCACGCCCCTTAGTTTCCTCATCAAGATGAATAATACAAGCCCAAAGATAAAAGTATTCATTGAGTCACTGTCACCTGAGTACCGGTGACCATAATATTCACTACCTTCTAACTCCATTATCAAACCCTAAATACCATAAGACGTCATAAAATTACTTGTTGAGACAAATTGAACAAACCTAAATACGTTTTTTTTTCGGATGGTAAATCATCAAATGACCTCTCCCACCGTTAGTGTCAGATTCTTACTCACTAACCCATCTATGTTCCTTCCTCAGCCCTTCCTATTCCGAGGGCGCGGTATTTCTTTCAAACGTCCCGCGCAGCCCCGGCAGGCTATAGCCCTGGGGAAGGGCCCCGTCACTTTACTGACAGCTCTTTGAGGCGCGCGTAGAACACGAACGCGCCGTCGACGCTGGTCTGGTCCTTGCCCGACGGCGAGCCACCAAAGCTTACCGTCCGCAGCCCGCGCCTTTCGTGGCTGGGAGTCGTCTCACGGCTCCCGATGCCCGTGGCGTGTTCTCCGGACGATCTACGCAATGGTGACACCCGAAGCCTAAACTCGGTATGGTTGCTATAAGCTATTGTGGACGTGGGTGGTATGCATGTGACCCTGGTAGCAGTATGAGGTCAAGCTCCATAATATTACATTTTCATTAGGTTTAGGCATGAATACCAAATTTCGGACTATTCGGGCAACAGGAAGTGCTTCAAAATGAAGTAGCAAGATTTGATCTTCACAAATATTCAAGCATTGTAAACTAATAAAAAGCTTGTAAAAATGCCATGACTATTTTACCATACTTGCAATGTCATTTTTCATCTTTGAAGTACTTGCATAGAAGTCTGTGATAAAATCTGTTTTTATACAGATTTTATCATGTTGAAACTAGATATGCGCGCCGGGTTTGAATTTGCCATGTGATATAGGTACCTATCTTTTTAGGATTCCGTAGTCCGACAAGGAACCCTTATAGTTTCGCCATATCCGTCCGTCTGTCTGTCTGTCCGTGGCATAGCTCCGAGGTTCTTGTTACTAGAAAGCTGAAATTTCGTATGGATATGTATATTGATCACGCCGAAAAAGTGGTATTTTTTTTTTGTTTAGCACCCAAACACGTAAAGTGGGGATGAATATTTTTTTTATCCCTTTGTCTGGGGTATCGTTAGATAGGTCTTTCAAAAATTTTAGGGTTCGAAAAGACCACTTTTTGGTTAAGCGAAAAAAAAAAGAACTTTTATGCTTTAACGCGAATATCTAAAGCTACTAGGGGCCTGTCATTTCTAACATTAAAAACGATCTAAGCGGCTACTTACCTAGGTTGTATGTACTACGGGGTACCTGTTTGGGCCGATAGGGCCACCATAGGGACGGTACGACGTAAATTACTTCAAAGCCAGCGTTTGGCATTTATATTTCTTTGTAAAGCGTATAGGTAACAGTTAGTACTGAAACCCTACCGGTACTTGCGGGTATACTTCCGGTCGATCTTGAAGTACAACCACGTGCGGCGGAGAATATAAATTCGGACTTTTTAAAGCAACGTGATCGTGAGATCTCCAGATTATTTAAACCACAGCCTGACGTTTGGGAGGAACTTTTATCCGAATGGCAATGTAGGTGGGAAAATTCCATCAAGGGTCATCATCTCTACCAGTTCTTTTCGTCCGTTCGTGAGTGACTGACTAGGACTTGGCTGGAGGTGGATCACTGTGTTGCCCAATTTCTCACAGGTCATGGCAACTTTAAGAGAAAACTATTTTCCTTCAAGCTACACTGACACAAGGGCGATGCAGCAATCGCCCTTGTGTGTTGTACATCAGACTGTGGATATGAACAAACTGCACATCATATCTTATGGGAGTGTGCTCTGTGGCAAAATGAACGTAATATTATGTTAAATAGTATACAGGTTACATCTGGAGTTGTTTACTACACGGACCTTGTGGAAACTAGAACAAATTTCCGTGCGTTCAAGCGTTTTTGCCATACCTATTACTAGAATCAAGTGTAACAGCTCACTAGGACCCATTAAATGTAAATTATATTCCGTGGTGCTAGGCAACTGGGCTTCACCCAGTTGTAAAAAGTCCCTCTGTGCTAATATCCTAACTCTTTACATCTGTCTCCTGCTTGAAATGGAGGGAAGTGGAAACTATTATTATTCCTACTCCTCCACTATTGTTTTCTGATTAAATTGGTTGCGGGTTCCAAGACAGTAAAAAAAAAATCTCTCTGGGACTCGTCGAGCTTCACTGCCTCGACGTTTTCTTGTGGTCGCCACTGTTGATTCTGGCTTTCAGGAGTTGCAGTGGTTGGGAATGTGTGGCGGGCTTGTCCCTTTTCGGTTAAGCGAGTGAGATATCTAGTTTTTAAGTGCAAATTTGTATTCGATATGAGTATCCCCCCCCCCTCTAACTTTTGAATAGCTGTACCCAGAAATGTGAAAAAAATCACAGACGTAGCACATGTAATGAACTTACAAGGAAAACTATCACGGCTTAGTAGACTTAACTGGTTACAGAGTTATGGTCGACTAACTAAGACCTACTGCGCATGGCCCGACACGCACTTGGCCGGTTTTTATTAAAAAGGAAAGCAAAATATTCTTCCGTACGTTGTTGACTGGTAGTGACCCTAATAACCTTTAACTTAAATCTTAATCTTTAAACTTTAATCTTAATCAAAGAGGAAGTGTCAGCCAGCAACTTTGTAAGGTTTCCAAAGAATTGAAATCCTGCCCCCTAGCTTGAAGGTATAATTGCCGATAAAGCTGCTTTTGGTGCTTGATGTCCTCCGGTGTTCCGGCAGCGGTGCCGGGACAACATCAAAAATTATGGATGGCACAAAAATGTAACAAAATGGATGGAGAGACCCATCTGAACCATCTTTCCTGGAAACAATGATATAGGCGGATGTCTTACAGTCGCCTCTGTTTGGTTTACTTACTATCCAGGGCAGATAAGTGTTCAGTGTTATTATTATCGTGTTGAGAGATCAGTAAGTATTGTTACGTTTCAGTTGACAACAACGAATTTATTATTTCCATGACCTTCATAATTTTACAATAAACCAAATTCTTTAAAACTAGCAATAAGATTCAGTACTTTAGTTTTAATACGAAGAATAGTCGCACCCTGCAAGTTCATAGTTTTCATAGTTTCAACTGCTTCTTCCAGACTTACTTTCTTCATAGCCTCCAAAACTTCACTGGCTTCGTTTGTATCCCTCATCAAGAGATTAGTGAAAAATATGCACATAAAAAACATCACCTCGGCATATCTTTTCAAGTCTGCGTCTAACTCGTCTCTAGGATAAATTAAGTTGGCTTTTAAACCAAAGTTCGACAGTGCCTTGTCTAACTCGGAATGGTAATAGTCTATCCAATCGTAGTAGTTCTTGGATCTGATTTCATGGTCAGTGCAGTTAAAAATCATGAAGATTAGGTCCATAACGGGGTTCCCGGTTGTGGACATTTGATAGTCAATCATAATTGATTGTGCTGATTCATCTCCCTGTAAACAAAAGAAACTTATATTAGTGACGCAGAACGGAATAATTTGCGTTGACAGTCGAGGCAACCACAAACCTGAACTGTTTATTGTTGTCTTCATTTAGAAGCAATCCACCTATCGCGATTACAAACTGCTCTTTCGTTGTTTTGTACGCGCAACGACGATATGTTTTTATTACATGACTAAATTGCTTATCTTTCACTCCTTGGTAAGTAATTTTACCGCCTGACTAGCATTAAAGCGATTATTGACACATATTAATGATTTTCCAATAGTATATTTTTTTATTTTATTCGTGACTAATGTTTCTATTCTTTATCATCTTTAGATATCATTCATTTGTTTACTTGATACGTGTTCCTCAATTACGATTACATTATTATTGAATAGTTTATCGCCTGTTATAATATAACAAAATAAACACTTATTTAGAAAAAATCACACATACAATAAACATCTAATACTTAAAAATAGAACACAGTTGCATTTTTGCCTGAACTTGGTTTAAACCTGTGCTTCAGTAATCATCAACTCCAATGACAACCAAGATGACTAGTTCATTTTCATTAACGACTGAAAAAAGTTTTATTTAAAAATAACAACTAAATAAAGAAAAAGGTACTTGCCACTTTAAACATAATATTATTTGTCCACGCGTCACCTTGTTGAATAACTGAATGTCTATGATCCTCCAGTCTTAATAGCTCGGACCGCAAATGAACCATATTGGAAAGTTTATTTTTAAGCAAATTTTTGTGACTCTCATCATCAAGAAGTGACATCGTGTCAGATTCCATAATTTTTGTGTGTTCTGTAAACTCCGGTCTTACGAATGCGATACTCCATACATCCGTCAACTTCTCTTTAATCTGCTCATACTTTTCTGGTTCTCTTTTCTGTAACGCGTACGAAAGAGAGTGAAAACTGGCAAAGTTTTTTAAGACACTTCTGACACATTCATTTGAAAGGGATTCAAACTTGTTTAACATAAAAAAACCTGATTCATTCAAGTCTTCTAAAATAATAAGTTCATGAGGGGCTACATTAAGTGAGCCGTAGCATTTCGCATATCTAAAATGATCTTCTTCTGGAACTCCCGCTTCTTTCTGCAGCTGTACTAGTGTAGGCAGCACCTCTGTATACATGACGTGCTCATTGTTGAACACGATTTCAGTGTTTGTCATCAGACGAGTCATTTCGTTCGAAGCGGCGACTTTTACGATCATACTCACGCATCCATTTTCACCTTCTATAAGGATTCTCTTCACATTTCCGATGAAATTATCACCTGCCTGTCCTACTGCCTTGAAAACCACTTTTTTTACTTTTAAATCCTGTTCTGATAACACTTTATTAACGAACTCCAGTTGGCGTTCGCTTAAGCTTGTGAAATCTCCTTCAAAGTTATATTGCGCCATGATTACTTGTATACTAACTTGAAACTATAATTGGAATTTAATTTATATTGATATCTTTATCTTAATCTGGTCTGTCTGTTGGATTGGATGACTATAAGATTAGATTATGTTTTTTTCAGTAGGTATGTATTAGTCATGTTTAAAGACATAAAAAAAATATATTGTGCACTTTTCCCTAATTTTGCTGAAAATATTAACTTCTTACATTTGCATTAAATATTATAGACAATGATTCTTTATAACTGTTCGAACAGTCGACGGCATTAGTAGTTATTTAGGCTATATGGTGTCCTATTTTACCATTTTAGTATAAATGTGTTAATTAAATCTAGCATTAAGTTAAACATAAGTTCATAACATACACGGTTATACATTTACTGGTAACGTTATAAATTTTCTTCCTATCACATAATAATGTGTGCCTAGTAGCTGCCTCTTGTACAACTAAGTTGTGGCAGAATAGATAATCTTGTCTATTATCCTTAATCTCTACATCTGTGTGATCACTTAGCCTATCGTTTATACCTACACCATAAAAAATCTAACTCATAACTAGAAGATATAAAATAGTACTTATTTCTCATCTCTCAATTATAATTATTATCTGAATAATTTATTTTACAATAAACATAATTATAATATACTCCTTTACAATAAACCAAAATCCTTAAAACTATCGATCAGACCAATAATTCTCTTTTTAATTCGAGCTTGTGATTGACTATGCAGGTTTCCCGTTTTCATTGACTCTGGTATTTCATTCAACTCCAAATCCCTAAATGCCTCTACAAGCTCAGCAGTTTCTTCTGGATTTCTCATCAACATATTAGCTAACGCAAGGCTCTGACCAAAAATCAATTCGGCGTATCTTATTATATCTGCGTCCAATTGCTCTCTAGGATAAACGAAGTTAGCTCTTAAATCAAAGTTAGATAGTGACTTGTCTAACTCGGAGTGGTAATAGTCTATCCAGTCGTAGTAGTTCTTAGACCTAATTTCATAGTCGGTGCAGTTGAAAACCATGAAGAGAAGATCTATCACTGGGTTACTGTTAAATGATGTTTGATAGTCAATCAAAATTGATTGTACTGGATCAAATCCCTGCGAACGAATTAAGAAAGAATTAATGGCATGGTAACAGCAAGACTAATACAGTGTAAGATACTAATCTTATACTGTTTTAGTCTTTGTCCGATCTATTATCTAGTGATAATCAACGAAATTGCATCAATGATGAGACTGTCTAATGACGACCTCAGCCGCCATAACCGTTGAGCGTTCCATTCATAATCCATCTGCCGTATGTTGAAGTGGACTTCCAGTACCAGTAGTTTACATTGAGCGACTACTTATCTGACTTCCACAACCCATTTACCAGATAACACGATACCCCTTGGTTATCAGACTTTCTGGCTACTTGTAACGATTGTCGAAGATCTACAAATGATAGCCAGAACTCACGTTCAACGTTCCGTTAATAATGTAAACTATTCAATCATTCAAATTTGTTTCAATTGAAAAATATATTTTATTTTATAGGTACTACCTGCATAATAGAAAGAAAAAAATACTTGCCACTTTAAACATAATATTATTCGTCCACGCATCGCCTTGTTGAATTACTGAATATTTATTATTTTTCTCGAACTCCATCAGCTGAGACCGTAGGTCGAAGATATCAGTAAATTTATTTTCGAGGAAATGTTTATAATCGTTGTCTTCAACGACTGACATGGTCTCATTTTTTACAATTTGAATGCGCATTTTGACTTCTGGTTTCCCATATGAAGATTTCCACGGATCCATTAATTTATCTTTTATGTGATCATACGTTTCTGGTTCTTTATGCTTTTAAACATACGATAAAGAATGTAGTACAGAAAAGTTTTGCAAGATGCTTTTAACACATTCGTTAGATAAGGACTCGAACTTGTTCAACATAGTAAAACCTGATTCATTAAGATCTTCTAAAATTATGAGTTCATTAGGTGCCTCGTTTAGGGATCCATAGGATTTTGCGTATCTTAGTTGATCTTTGCCTGGCACTCCTGCTGCTTTCTGCAGCTGTACCAGCTTAGGCAATACCTCAGTATACATAATGTGCTCATTATTGAACATAAGTTCAGTGTTTGTAATATTTCGATGCATTTCGTTGGAAGATGCGAATTTTAGGACCATTTTTACGCTTTCATTTTCACCTTCAACGCTGATCCTTCTAACGTTCCCGATAAAATTATCACCAGCCTGTCCAAGTTTATAAAAAAATGCTTTTTTGAATTGTAATTCTTGTTTAAGTATCACTTTATAAATGAATTCCAGTTGGCATTCATTTAAATTTGCTAAATCACCTTCAAAGTTATATTGTGACATAATTACTTGATGTAAGAGTACTAACTTGGTATTTTGGTCGACCATTAATTTATACGAACTTGTTTTATCTACATCTCTCTGAATATTGGAGGTCTGGTGTATGTATGATTAGATAATGTTTCGTAGTAGGTATTTTTACTTTTAGTAATCATATGACAACAAACATGTTTTAGCTATATTCATGTGGTCTGATAACACTAATAGCTGGTTAAGCTTTTTCACCGAAACTATCTACTGCCAATGTTCCTGTGTCCAATATGAAAGTATTTAATTTGTCCATGATATTACAACTTAAGCCTCTAATATATTGACTGCCTGCCTAGTGTGTGGAGCATGTTTCACGTCCATTAGATAATTGGTTTAAGTGCCTTCAGTAACTCATATTTATAACAAGTTTATCCATTTATGGTTAATTGGAATACTCTATTAGCCCGAGAGCGAATTATGAGTAGGTACTTTAGGCAACTTGAAAAGGCAAATTGAACTCTTTTTTCTAGTTAAGTAGTGGTTAGTAGGTACTTAAGTGTACGGTAGTAGTGATAGGAGTGAACCTATTAACATAACCATTACCTTTAATCTGGCGCAAATTAAGCATATCGGCTCTTACTAAGAAATTTCTAATGGAGAAAACTCAATAACACTGCCTAACTTGAACATACAACTCAAGACCACATGCTGCAAAACTTGTGGTTACTAGGCCAACGAGTAGAAAGTACATGACTGCTACAAGTCATTAATTTAAAAGCTTTTGAAATTAGCACGTGCTCAATCGCTGGTTATCTGAACATTACCGTGAATACTTATAGAATTGTTAAATTATGCAATGTTATATACCTATAAATAAAACAGTACACAATGTTTTTAAGTAGAAATAACAAAACATTGCCCTCGTAATGGACAGATTACACATTATCTGATAAAATTGTAGTCATGTTTTTAAATCATTGATATGATGTGGCGCATAAAATATAGGTACACTAGATTGCAAAAAAAATGGTAATAATGTTATTTATGATTCTAGGGACAAACGCATGATATTGTTTATTCGATAAATGAAACTATCTGCTCTATTTTTTCATTAAGCATAATATATAAAACGATAAATAATAAGCATGAAATTATATAATGCACTCCCTCTACTTTTTCTTTTGAAGTCTATGTGGTTAAAATATACGCTCCTAATCGGCACCACTGACTAAAAATTAGGTTAGTCGAATGGTCGAAGACCAATGTACCAGTTCGCTTCAGAAATCTTACGTCCTGACAGGCTCTTGCTTTTCAAGGGCAAAATTATAGGTAAGCGACGTGCAGTTGTTTTTCGTCGAAGGATCATCTGCTTTGGTACCGAGGCTGGCCTCCGTAGCCTCCTAAAGTCATGTTTACAGTCCCCTATTCGATAACCCAGGTCATATCTGAAAGATTATCAATAGAGGTAGGTCTACTGGCTCCTCTCGAGGAGTTGGGGTAGAACTAGTAAATAACATTTACCCTCAAGCAAAATACGTGGTTTGTCGTGGATTTGCGGAAACAAGTCAGCCAAAACCTTAACTAAAACTACCTTCTCTCGGCACAATAGCACGTAACAAGATACAACGAACGAGACGGGCATTGATCACGGTACACACATATAGAGGTATAAAGGTATTATGATACATTGTTGTATTCAGGCCCACAATCTAAAAAGGTTATGACACTGTATTGTTTCCTGCGTATCTCCGAGATTCGTTAAGATTAAACGCCTTCTGCGAAATTCGGTCTAAATTACGGTTCCCAAACTTTTTCAGTTCACGACGCACTTTCAGGTCAAGGTCAATTTCAATCTTGGCGCTTCAGCTAGCCTAGCTATATAGCCACAATGTCTAAAATAGGAGCTACTCACTACGTATATAGTCACTAAGTCTAAAACAGGAGCTATTCACAGTGCTCTGTTTGCTCTCGGCGCGACCTGGAAATCCTTGGTCTAAACATTGTAAACTAAGTAAATTATTACCTCTTTAAAATTTTGTAGATTTGTGTTTTTTTAGTCCAGAGATTGAGACAATTTTTCACACTTTTGATTTCTTTTAAAACCGTAAAAATATTTAATCTACATGTTGGCAAAAATAAATTATTAAAGATACCAATCGAATTATTTGTTATGGTTCAAGTTAATCGCGATCAAGGATCAGCCATAAATAATTAATTATGAGCATTCACTAAAACTGTTTGGTTTGCATGTTTCAGCATTAATACTTATCTTATTTATACATGGTGAGTTCACTCATGACTCAGGCAATAAAGAGCCTACCGGATCTTGAATTACTATGGCAGCAATCTGACTCAAAAATGTAATTATCGTAGTAAGTATATTATGCATTTATCTATTTATCATTACATGTAATCTGCAAAAAGCGTTATGTCATTATTATTCAACTAAAAAAAGAACTAGGTAAATGCTATCACAGGTCATTTTTGATGATAATTATTTTTTGATAATGCAGATGGCAACAAGTAAAAAGCCTAAGTAAGAATTAACTGACATAAATGTGAATTTTGAACAGAAATGTAATTGGTATCGACAACTAAGAAGCGAAGTCACAAAGTTAAAATTAAAAAATCACTTACGACACGATATCGTTTTACGATTTCTTTACATTCTTCTTTTAATTCGAATATCTTATTCCATAAATAGACATTAAACAAGCAGATGGACCACGGTAAATAGTCAAACTTGCACATCAAACACGAGACTTCATCGTGCCTCGAAGTGCAAGACACACAGTCAGTCCCAGTTTCAATCTCGTTACAGCTGTTCAGAAGCTTTAAATTCTGACTGATCGTCTAACCTTAATCAGTACACACTACGATTTTTTGAATCGATGCAGTTGCAAATCGTCTACCTTTACATACACTGGTGTCGTGATGCAGTCGCGCGGCTGTCAAACGCGTGTTTATTAAAAAAGTATCGCTGCAAATAATCTCATTGTATAAGGGGCTTTAGAAAACTATTATCCCTCAGGTGGTTTAAATATTGATATGGATACTGGATACCGATCACTAACACTTGGAAAAACAAAGCAATTGATGAGCCTAGTTAGCGGGCAAATAAGCTACCGGTATTATGTTACCCAATAATAGTGTAACATAATTCCATATTATTCTTATATTTCATAAACAGGTAAAAGAAAAATAACAAACATTACCGTTTTAATGACAGCGAGTCGATACCCTTAGTCAATATTTACGATATTTTCTTACAAACATAGCTGTGCCTGTTTTCCGTGACAATAAATACAGTTATTTTATTTCTACCTGTGTTAGTTGTAATCTTGAGTAAACCCGGGGGCAGTCTCGAGGGTGAGGCGGAATCATATCTTAGAAATTTCTTTAGGGACTTCCTGGTTTATCCTGCTTTTGGTGGAACTCCTTTAATCGCGCCCAAGAGTGCTTCTGCTTGGAGCCGGATAAAAATACTCTTATGTTGCAAATGACAAAACAGAACTGAAAATTGTCATAGCATTAAAGCCAGCACAAATCGGACGGAATGGCAGAGGGTTTTAAATCAATTCAATTTCAAAACTTATACAATCGAGATAAAGTACATATTTCAATACTAAAAGACATGGAAGTATCGCAGCAGATTTAGGCAGACAGGTTAGTATGCACGAAAATTTTAAAAATCCAGAGGAGATTCAGTGATGTTGAGTTAAAGTCTTAGTGGTTAAGGCACCTGCCTCTCGTGTACGAGTGTGCGGGTTCAAAACCTAGCAAGTACCAATGTGTCTTTTCTAAAGTCATATGTACTTTCTAAGTATATCTTAGACGTCACTGACTAACGCTGAAGGTAAACATCGTGAGGAAACCCTGGACTTAAAAAGTCTGAAATCGCCAATCCGCTTTGAGCAAGCGTGGTGATCAATGCTCATGCCTTCTCTGTATGAGAAGAAGCCTGTGCCCAGCAGTGGGACAATATATAGGCTGATGATGATGATGATGATGATGACGCACTGGGTAACGGAGGATGCTCCTCAATGTTTTCCTGCCCAATCCACGAGTTTGTCTAGCCCATACGTACGACGACTAGTCTCTCATAGACAGTGAGATTTAAGTTTCAAAGTCACTCTAAAGTATCATCACCCCAGTGTACTAGACTTGCATTTATACCAGAAATAGTGTACCAATAATATAACTAACGTAAGTCGGGATCCATAAACATTGAGAGTAAGCTGAACATATTTTATAGGTCAACACTGCTCCCTGAACAACTGTACATGTGAACATAATGCCTGAAAAGACGTAACTCAAATAGTCTTTTGTAGAGTGACCATATAGAATTGTAACTAAGGATATTAGGAAAAGGAATCAGTTTTCGATTTCAAATAAAAAGATGCATACGTAGAACAGTAAAAAAAATATAAATTCTGAAATAAATATTATTGTTTTCACTAAAAATTTTATAGAAAAATCTGTTTATTACAAAAAAGCACCTAATACTTTAAATTATTTACGTGATATTTTGTAGATTGTACTTATTTACGCTAAGTAGCAATAATTATGAAAAAATATCCTTTAAAATAATTTGAACAGGAATTTCAAAATAAATGGTCACTCTACTTTTACGATACCTTTTATATGTTCGATGCACCTTCATCACACAAAACATAAGAAACACAGTCTATTGAAACATAATGTCCTACAACTTACTGCAACGTAATACGGTTCAAATTGGCGTGGCAATTAGTTTGCTAATGATAAACGTAAGATTGTCGATCGGACAACGCATTGGGCTCTAGGGTGTAGTATCCGATTATAGTCCAGCCATCTCATAGTTTTTGTTTTATATTAGACCCGTTATATTTTGCAAAAGGTTGGTAAATAAAATTATAGATAAGTACTTCGGAGGTACATTTGGTAGATATGTTGAATTTGTAGGAGAGTTTTACCAGACTACAGTAGAAAGTAAAGGTTTTCAATCTCATTGGTTATTTATTATGTATATCGTACTAGCTACGATATAATTATATTAATAGTATTTATATTTACAGAATATATTAAGTATGCCAGTAATATATTTCTGCGCACAGTCTAAACTACTAAACCGATACCAACAAATACATTTTCCTTGGATGGGTCATGATGCTATCCATTATTCCAAAAAGTCGCAAGAATCTCAGTTTGTAAACACTTGACTTCACAATACCTTACACAAAACGTTTATTCACTTCAGTTTCTTATAATATACTAAAGAAAATTATACTTAATAGTTTAACACCAAATTCAGGCATCATCATCTGCCTAGCCTTTTCCCAACTATGTTCGGGTCGGCTTCCAGTCTTAACCGGATGCAGCTGAGTACCTGTGTTTTACATGGAGCGACTGCCTATCTAGATAGATAAAACATTTATTCAGCACAAACAAGACACAGATTATTTACAATATGAGAAAAAAGAGAACAAAAAAAAAGTGAGTACAAAAGATTTTTACAACATAAAAAATCCAAGTAAAAAATTAATATCTGACAATATATAATAATAATAATATCTGACCTCCACAACCCAGTTACTGGGTAATACGGTACCGCTTCAGGTAAAACCAAATTCAGACAAAAACAAGAAAACAAGACGAACTAGAACATCATTATTTAAAATTCATAAACATAACGAGTTTTAATTTTACAACTCATCCGTATATTCGCACGACACGAGGCACAAAACATTTTTTTCTCAAATAAAAAAGGCGAGAATTCTCACTGATAAATCAACGGCTTGTCCTCAGGGAAACAAGTGAGGGAAATCGCAAAATCGTCTCAAATGAAATTTCTTACTTCGAGGCATATAACATACTTGAAAATTTTTAAACACCCACATTGAAAAACCAACCTTATTCACTGAAAGGTAGAGTAGCAATTTCAGTAGTGCTGTGCTGAAGGATTTTGCCAGAAACTTTCACGCGTAAGATGTATACGAGAGAGCAAATTGTGGCCCAAATATAGTGTAAAAGGAGTTGCGCTTCGAGTACAAGTGACTAAACTAGGAATAGATTTCTGTTTCGGTAAAATATTTATGTAGATCATAATTTTGGGTACCTACTGCAGAGATTTAACTGAATAAGGTATGAAATTAAATGCAGCGTCATGACACAATAATATAATGAAAGTTTTTTATTTTGCCAATGTCTTAGGTATGGTAGGCTTTACCATTCGTAAAGCATGTTGTGATTTTTTTCCTACATGACCTCTCGTAGACATCTTCTAATAGCATTCGATCTGCTTAACCGGACAATGACTGTTGAGATCTTTACAATGAGTATTTATTTCAAAGAAAACTCTGAAATTGGACGTCATATAATCGTCAATTCATTGTATAAAATTAAAAATTGACATTTTAAATACTGGCCAGTATAAACTTTTTATTCCAAATTCAAATAATGTAATGTGTTCTATTTAATGATATTTAAAAAGGCGTATCTTGTTCGTTCGTATCTTGTCCGACACACTCACCGAGTATTCGTGAGTAGTTTGAATTTGCCCAGATATCGGTCTCTTCAAAAAGTTTACACCATTCCTACAAGAAAAAAAAACAAGAAAAGTAACTCACTTACGGCTGTTAGAGATAACCTCAAACAACATCAAAAACCTAACTCTCGTAAATACGTTTGTTTGCACGTCGCACGTAAATCTATTAAAAAGTCCATTAACTGCCTTTAAAACTATATATCAGAAGGGCAACGTATAATGCAGTACTTTAATTAATACATTAATAGTAACCCTATATTGTTGTAGGTAGTTTACCAATAAATTACTGGTGAAGATAGGTACTAGTTTCATGATGATGCACATGACCATTGACAATAGTGCAGTCTGCATTACCTAACCACGGGTGACGTAATGCGTACTGACCTACGTAAACAATTATATAGTAAACTCAACCGCCCGCAACCCTAATGTTGTATGCGCTTAACTGTCGGCCCACTAAGTTAGTTGATAATAGAGCGAAGAGCGTTTTGGTCCATCCGTATGTAGGTATTTAAATTTTCAAGGTCACGTAAAATGTAAATGAATACGTTATAGGAAATTACATTCATCATCAACCTATATATTGTCCCACTGCTGGGCACAGGCCTCTTCTCATACAGAGAAGGCATGAGCATTGATCACCACGCTTGCTCAAGGCGGATTGGCGATTTCAGACTTTAAGTCCTCACGATGTTTTTCTTCACCGTTAGTCAGTGACGTCTAAGATATACGTCTAATATATGACTTTAGAAAAGTCATATTGGTACAGGAAATTAGGAATATCAGGAAATCAGGAAATTACTTGCTTTTGCTTAAACAAAACTTAATGGTGAATATGTATTTTTATTTATTTTTCATCATGCATGCAACTTGGGAGAGGCCTATACCCAACAGGGGACTGCGATAGGCTGAGTTGATTAATTGATGAATGCAAATACAAATTTATTACAATTTATTATTTATAGATATTATGAAACCTTACCATATACAGGCGACTTCCTGGCTGACTTTTATTTTGTCCGAGGCCTAAGCATTGCCTTTCAAAGTGGCAATGTGCCAGCCAGTATGCTCCTAGTTGACGGCGATGAGAAAAATTTTCTGTCGGCATGTTTTAATTATATTTTTATATTATTACAATATTTTGTATAAGTAACTTTTTTGACAATTGTTAGCGCTTTGTCATCAGCAAATCTGATAAAAAATTCTTAACATGTTTTCAACAATGAAAGATCATGCTTTCATGGAACTATTATACATAAATAAAATAATTTATATACAGAAATGTCAACATGACCTGTTTTCTACATGATCTCTTGCAGGGTGCTTCTAACAGCGTTGGAGATGCTTAACCAGACAATAACTTTACAACTTTC
Organism: Pyrrhia umbra; assembly: GCA_963891755.1. Classification (NCBI taxonomy): domain Eukaryota; kingdom Metazoa; phylum Arthropoda; class Insecta; order Lepidoptera; family Noctuidae; genus Pyrrhia; species Pyrrhia umbra. Next base: position 8,226,230 of record OY982935.1, read on the forward strand.
ACATTCCTAGTTAAAAAAAAAAAACATCTTTTTAATTTCTCCCTTACTTTAAGGCCGCACACCATATCATTTTGGTCCCTCATCACTTACCGGTCATGCGCTAAATCTCACGGGAACATAAATGCATACCCTTAATAGTTATAAATATCAGTATATTGTTAACTTAAAGGTCACTTTAAACGGTATTATGTATTCACATACTGTTGTACAAATCGGTATTATATACGACTTTATTGTGTCCTATTGAAATAAATAAAAAACCGGCCAAGTGCGAGTCGGACTGGCGTACTGACGGTTCCGATCTTAAGAAGAAGTATTATCTTGTTTTTTTACGACCGCATAATTAAGTTGGTTTGTAAAATAAAATTGCTGATTAGGTACTACTTCAAAACTGTGATGCTTAGAATCATAGTTTTATTTTTCCTGTAATATTTTATGAATGTATATTAACCTTAATTATTTCAGATTTTACGCTTCACAAAATTCATAGCTAATGGGGGGAACGGTCTTTTTTGTGCAATTTTTATTATAATTCGAAAACTAAGAGACATGAAAACAAACAAAAATTACAATATTAGTGTGCAAGTCAAGCCCTTTCATATGATAGCCCACATGACCCTAGTAACAATACTTTGTAATTTTAAACCCCCACTTCCACCCACTTTTCCCATAAAAGTAATATATACTTTTTACTATTTTCATTTGCAATACGCATGGACAATCATTCTTTATAATTGTTCTAAAATTCAAGTCGATCTACTGTCTATCTATCTGGATTGACAGACAAAGTGAAACAAGGGTTCCTTTTACAATTTTTGTTCGGAACCCTAAAAAATTAACATTGATACCCAACTTTTCAATCCAAGGTATTGAATACAGTATTCTGTTATAAAAAATGTTCTCAACGTTGTTTGTGTTACAAGAAGATTTCTCTTGAGAACTATTGACTGAAGTTATTCTTTGTCGTTGACAATAAAGTTCTGGCATTGTTGTTTTTTAGGGTTCCGTAGCCAAATGGCAAAAACGGAACCCTTATAGATTCGTCATGTCTGTCTGTCTGTCTGTCTGTCTGTCTGTCTGTCTGTCTGTCTGTCTGTCTGTCTGTCCGTCCGTATGTCACAGCCATTTTTTTCAGAAACTATAAGAACAATTCTGTTGAAATTTGGCACGTAGATGTATTCTGTGAACCGCTTTTAGATTTTGACACAAAAATAGAAAAAAAGCAATAAATTTTGGGGGTCCCCATACTTAGAACTGAAACTCAAAAATTTTTTTTTCGTCAAACCCATACGTGTGGGGTATCTATGGATAGGTCTTCAAAAATTATATTGAGGTTTCTAATATCATTTTTTTCTAAACTGAATAGTTTGCGCGAGAGGCACTTCCAAAGTGGTAAAAATTGTGTCCCCCCCCTGTAACTTCTAAAATAAGAGAATGATAAAACTAAAAAAAATATATGATGTAGATTACCATGCAAACTTTCATTGAAAATTGGTTTGAACGAGATCTAGCAGGTAGTTTTTAAGTAATCAGCAATTTTCCTCTAAAAACAAACTTAATTATGCGGTCGGAAAAAAACAAGATAATTGCGACTTTATTGCGTATTTTTTCTTTGCAATGGTCGGAACCCTCGGTGCGCGAGTCCGACTCGCACTTGGCCGGTTTTTTATGACTATAGATGTTGGGTTGAGAACTTGCTACTAAAATTTATTTCTTCACGTTATACTTGGTTAACTACACTCTATCTCATCTTATACATTAGGTATACAAAAACAAAAAATATAAATACTTATTAATTTATTATTCCAATCGATTTGTAGTTCTCATTTTTTGTTACTGTTCATTGTCAAAATATACATACATATCGCTGGCCCCGGGCAATATAGCGGTAAACACCGGTTACGCCCTTTTTAATGTTATTTGATTTTTAGCTTCCCTGAGTATCAATCTATCACTCTTATTTTTTTCAGATTTTTAAAATAATATTTCTCTAGAGTAAATTACAATAACAGCTTTATTGCATGGAAAATTCTCTTACGACTAAGTTATGTATTATTGCGTTACTCTAAGAAACATTACACAAAAAACCGGTGAACATCTTTACACTTAATTTCTAAACAAAGAATAACAGTAATAAATTTAAACGCGTTTTTTGGAAATAAACGTATTAAAATAAAATAGCGATAGTGGATGATACAGCTAAGATTTGGCTACAAAATTTCCGTGAAGAAGGTGGTAATCGGCTGGTACGCTCGAGATCTAAAGTGGAAATTACGTCGTATTATTTTCTTACATTCTTGAATATCAGTGGTCGGTGTGTTTATAAAGTCATTAATGATGTTGCAATTGAAACAGTATCGTCTTTAATTTGTATTATAATTTTTTTCAGTTATTTCATTAAATATTTATACCATAACAATTATTTTTAAAAGGTTATATTGGTAAAAAAATTAGCTTTCATTTGACATTTTGAACGCCTGTGTTGGATCACTGTACGCTGCACTATAAACAAATTTGCTTCTTTTATTTTTCCTGTAAAATTCGATTTTGTATATTACCGCTTTATTGCCCGGGGCCAGCGATATATTATTAGACTAAACTAGTACAATATCAGTTATTCTCCGGCGCAAACTTTTGCCTTGTCAAATCTCAAACTCTTTCGTGCGAAGGAATACAACGTTTATAATTTACATACAAATTAATTTAAAGACTGTCTTCAATAAAATAAAATTATATTAAGATGATCGATTTACTTTTGCAAATAGGGATAACCGAAAGGATTTAAATTAAATAGCAAAAAAACATTCACAGATAAACTAATCGTTTTGTTTTCACATCTTTTAACAATTATTTAACCCTGTTAATGCAAAGTATCGGCACGCGCCACCCCATTCCCATTTTCCCCAACTTTTATATTTTAGAAGTGCCTTACAATTTCTGTGAATGTGTGTCAATAATTAAATCCTGTTTATATTTACGATTTACAATAAACACATGATGTGTTAATCACTGGCTATCACAATTTTGTTAACACATCATGAGTCGTACCTATAACATCAGTTTCACACGAATCTCTCTGATTCCCACTGAGATCACTTTCCGATGAGAATTGAAGTGGTCTCATGAGAACTGCCAACAGATTTTGCGTAAAAGGTTTTATTATTTCCGTGACAATAAAAGAAATGGAATATTTTATTGTAGCAAAGCAAAGATCGTGTTTTTTCGTGTTCGGTTTACTTATGTATAAAACCCCAATAAATTAAAAACAGGAAGCAACCCTGTTTATTTTTTTTACAAGTATGATAGTCAATTAACCCTGTGAACGCCAGTATTGGCACGCGCCACCCCTGTTCCCCCTGATGTGCTAACGGAAATATTTATTCCTGTGTGAACTAAAAGTGTCTCGTGTGAATTTTAACGGTCGTCACATTGTTAATGGGTGAACAAAAATGAAAAGTGCCTATCTATTTTTAAATTATTTATGTTTTCTGTGGAATAGTACTTTTTTAGGTATCTTTATAATTTCCTAAAGTATTTTTTAATAAAAATTGGCGAAAAAAGTCCAAACGAAAGCCATTTTTTTTTTCAATCTATGTATTATTTGTTATTAATTCAACTACTATCATGTAAAATATATTTTTAAATAATAATTACAAAACATATGAAAAGAAACATTTAAAATATAAATAATTGAATTGTCCAGGCTACTCGTGGTTAGGGCCGTATCAAATAAACTGCCTTCTGAATTAGAATTATTAATGAGTAATGATTACCCAGCGGAACCTTAAATAATACTGGTCACCATAAATAAAGTGCGAGATTAGTATAAGTAAGCAATTATTTGGGGTACTCATATTGACGGCACGTGCCCTCGTACTAGTTCCTGTGGGATACAAGCCCGTCCCGTGTGAATTACCAACGGATTTTAACAAACAATCACCAACCGTGAGACTTTTGAATAGGGTAGGAAGATTTGAATAAAGACATTATGAGGATTATCACATCCTTACTAATATTATAAATGCGAAAGTAACTCTGTCTGTCTGTTACGCTTTCACGCCAAAACTACTGGACCGATATAAATGAAATTTGGTCAGAAAATAAGGTCAGAAATAAAATTAGGGTAGGTAGCGTAAACAATTGCTCACTAAATACAATTGTCGTTAAATGTATTTAAAATACTCCTTTCTGGAATTTCAGAAGATTGACAGGGATAGATAAAGGAATTGGAGCAGCAAATTCTTTAAGAAGACGAGAACCCATTTTCTTAAGTGTTTATGTAAACACCTATCAATTTACCAGTTATCACCACTGTACTAACTGGCTACCTTTCTTCAAAAGGTCAATTCAAATGCGCCTATATTGTTTTTCCACTTTACAACAAATGATTACATTTGTGGACTTTAAAAGAGACAATGACCCTTGAGTTTGTTTCGGTGTTCGTTCCTTCTCAAGGTAGTCGGGCAGGAAACACCGGCCTCATCTACTTAAAAAAAATGTTTGACGTGTAGAAGTGTTATTTTATAACCTGCTTACAAAATAAATATAATATATCTATGTCTATCGCAGGTATGCTGGAAGAGATTCCTTTTGAAATATGCCTTTGCATAGCATTTTCTTTTCATACTGTTTTTTTTCTTCTGATTAAATTTTTAATAATAATATTTAATCGCAGTCAAGTAATCGTTTTGTGGAATACTATTTTTATCTTTGAGGTTACCTACTGCGATTAAATATTAGAACTTTTTTTCTATTTTGACGTGGCAGTCGTGTTTTAATAATTCATCAACTATGTGACACGTATTGACGCAATAAGTATAAAATTAATATAAAAAATCCAAACGTATGCTGACTCAGCTGCTTAGCAGTATACAAGTATTTAGTAATTACGAGTTATGACTTTAAAATTAGTAATAAATCAATTAGAAATCCGATAAAAGTTTTTTTTTTTTGAAAATCATTATGATTTTGCAGAATATATGCTTAAGTGTTCATAATCATAATGAGTTGTATATTATGATAATTATTGTTCAGTATTCTTATCATAACGAACGTACAATATAATGTTGGATTATTAGTCATCGATATTTTTATATAGTGACGTTTGTTACAGTAAAAACAAATCATTATCGCTTACAACAGCAGATAGGCTTTAATACTAGATATAAATCGTAAAATATTTAACCTATAAGATTAACAAACAACAAGTCTGTTATCAGGAAGAATTTGACAGATGTTTGCCTAAGTGCAAATTATAAGAGAGCGATTTGAATCCTCATGGTCTATAAAACTGATTGCATTAATACTAAATGAAATAAACAGGGCGCTCGCTTACATAAAAATATTTAAATATTACCTAGAATATAATATTCTTTATAAGAAAAACACAAATATTACAATAGAACAATTTCACAGCTACTTAACCCGTCAACCGCGACCCATTTTGGCACGCACCACATTTTTCCCACCACAAAAGTTTCCAGTGGGAACTAACTGGGTCCCATGTGAAACATAAACGAATTTCGCGGGTAAAAGGTCCGTTGAAAATTGTGTGGGAATTAAAATGGGATGTGGTATCAATAGCCACGTTTTAAGAGTATTTGGTTATTTATATACTTTTGTGGTTTTAACAATGTTTCACGTGGTATAATTTATTTGGAAGGATTTTTCTGTAAATAATAAATATAATATTACAGTAATATCTCGTTATTGTGAAGGTTTCAAGCGCTGCTAGGAAAAGACCCAGGGTTCTAACACAGATCAGCCAAAGTATTTATTGGGTTTTTTTAAGTGGTCAGTATTCTTAGCAACAGTCTTTGTGTTGATTTGTGCCCAGTTGAAATTGCAAAAATATCACCCATCTATTTCAAGGATACATTATTTAGTTGATTTGGGTATTTTTAAAGTTTACGAAAAAAACCTTCCAAATAAATAATCACCTTCAATCCTTTCCTCAATCATTTCTCTAGAAACAATAAAAAAAACTTTACTGGGAAGTTTGTTTATCTCTGCTTCTTCTTTCCAGTCAAAACACTAGAAAGCAACGTAAGGTGGGGGTGATACTTACGTTTTGGGGGTGCTGGAAAATGTACTAATTTAATTAGTAATATAATTTCAATAAATGTTTTTGAATTTGAGTTAGAGCAATTCTACCTACATACTATAGAAAAACAAGCGTATTGTTTCGTTATGATACCTAAATATAATTTACAATAATCAATCAATCACTAATAAAGAAATAGAATCGATAATGCACAAAATTAGTGGTCTAAATATTATCATGCTGACTTAGCTTTTTTGTCAACATAACGTGGCTTAATAAAATACCAATTGATTTGAATACCTAAAATTTGAGGAAGTCGTGGCTTAGTAACAGCCGCATAGACAATCCACGTCAAACACTGGTACTCAACTGAATGCTCTTAAACTCGAATACCCCAACATTATTCGGAAAAGACGAGGCGGTAGCGACACGCGTCACGGCCTAACCCCTCATTCCCATCCCAATTTATTTCCTATGGGAACCGACAAAGCCTCATGAGAAAGATAAGAAACGAATAATTTAACAACATCCAAAATACGTCGTTGCCATTGTCCCGTCAAAATCCCATTAATAAGGGTACTTTTAGTTTATCACCAATTTCCTAACAATTGTACATATTTTTCTTGTAAACCAAGGACCACGAAATTCATGTCAGAATTCACCAAGCAGATTTAATAATGATAAAACTGACACTAGGGCTTGCTAAGTTATTTAACCTGCAGCTCAAACGATAAAAAGAAGAAGACCAAAGACCAGGATATGTCAACATAGTATGATATTTTTCTTTAAAAATATTACATATATCAAAACCTATTTTTTTTATTCATTACTAGCTTCTGCCCGCGACTTCGTCGGCGTGGAATAGTGGTGCTCCTATTGGTCGTAGCGTAATGATATATATCCTCTAGCCTTTTTCGATAAATGGGCTATCTAACACTGAAATATATTTTTTTCAGATCGGATCAGTATTTCCTGAGATTAGCGCGTTCAAGCAAACAAACTCTTCAGCTTTATATATTAGTATAGATTTAGATATATTATTCAAATGGGTACAGATTAGATGATAGAGTAATAGACAGTATAATAAGTTCAGTATAATTTCACACATAATTAACCCTATGCATGCGATAAGTATCGCCACGCGCCACCGTGCTACCCTACATTCCCACCCCGATTTATTTCCTGTGAGAATTGAGAATGCCTCGTGTGAACTATTAACGAATTTTACCCAAACCAAATATGACTTTAAGTTACTGTAAAAAATATAACAATTGTCATTTTCATTCTAGTTTTTTGATAGTCTCCTTTTAATTACATTCCTTTTGTACATCTTGGTAGCTAGGTCCATACATCATTTTTATTACTTCACCAAATTTATATATTTTTTTATAATAATCTTATCACTTTTGAAATACTAAGCTGTTTAGTGTTTTGAATGTAATTACTAATCAAACAAGTAAGGGAAACATCGTGAGGAAACCTGGACTTAAAAAGTCTGAAATCGCCAATCCCCCTTGAGCAAGCGTGATAATCAATGCTCATGCCTTCTCTATATGAGAAGAGGCCTGTGCCCAGCAGTGGGACAATATATAGGCTGATGATGATGACTAATCAAAATCCGTTTTATTTATTTGTTAATTATTATTAATCAATTATTGCTTAGAATATTTATGATGCCTATAAACAACTTAAATACAGTTAAACGGTGCTTATAAACCCACAAATATGATCACGTGTGACCACTACCCTTAATTCCCACCCTAAGATATTTCCTATGGGAACTGGCAAAGGGACGTGTGAATGTGAACTGAAAACGGATTCTATAAAAAAAAGTTCGTTAACGTTTACCATGAGAATTGTAAAGAGGATGCCAGTCGTTTTATTTTTTTATTGTACATGCAGAATTAATTTATTTTGTGTCTATCACTAAAAATACAGAGACATAGATATTAAAATAATTATAATAATGTTTTTTTTTTTTTTATATGTCGTGTTTAGTCTTGGGGTAGGTATCGTGTTACCCGATAACTGGGTTGTGGAGGTCCGATAGGCAGTCGTTCCATATAAAACACTCAGCTGCATCTGGTTTAGACTGGAAGGTGACCCCAAAACAGTTGGGAAAAGGCTAGGCAGACGATGATGATGTATCGTACAATTATGCAGTGAGTTATTTCTTTATCAATGTACAAACATCAATTTGCGTAAACTATTTAATCACCATCGATGATTAACCCTGTGCAAGCGCTATAATGATAGTGTTACATTAAACCAACCCACGAACGCCACGTGCCTTCCAAAGTTCCCACAAAATACGTTCCGATGGGAATCTACTAAATATCGTGTGAACAAAATTAAATTTTATATTAACAAAAAAAAGTTGGGTGTGAGAAAGGGACGAATAAATTGATTTGCTACCTGCTTTTATGACTCCTTAATTTTTTATACCTTCAACTTTGAACACGCCTAATTAACCTTTTTTACTGAAGTAGACCTAAATATACGAGTAATTGTGTTGTAAAGCTTTCAATAAACATGTTCGCTTTCAACAACAAAAAAATAAATAAACACATATATACAGCTTCATGAAAATACGACCTTATGAAGTACGTAGGCAACTAATAAAATAAGTAATAAAAACTTACCGAAATAATTACAAAAGTGCCACAGTTGCTGTAAAAAATAATGAGAATCACTTTATAACCGCCAGTTAAACAAACAACCTAACATTCTCACGGCAGTAGTAGCAACCCCGTGGTTTCCCATACCCCTTGAACTATCCATATAAAAAATGTCACGAAAGCTTTGGCACGCGACAAAATTGTTCTTGTAAAGAAAGGCCATAGAATACGCGAGTGTAAAAAGCTATTATAAGTAAGATTTATAGGGTTAGAAATTACGAATATGTTGTAATTTAACGTATTTGCATTAAATTATATACAAATTAACTATAACATAAATGCTTTGTAGAATAATTTTCATTCCAAAAGTCCGTTTTCTATGTTTACAATACGACATTCAGGCTACAGCCTATAATTTGTTTGTAAATAAAAATACAACCTAAACTGATGCTGCATAACTATATATTAACAAAATATAAGTAAATAAAATTTAGTACCAAAAAAAGGTCAATATCTCAGCGCGATATTCGTTAATCGCTCATTCCCTGGCCCGATATACCCGAATAACGATCCCTTAAAACTGTCCCACGCTATCCGACCTATTAGTGCAGTTCGCAAGAGAACCACAGACCATGGGAACAGGAAGATGGTGTTTTGACCAAAAAACTTAATAGGGTCCTGGGAAAATATTTTTAGTACGTAGCAAAAACAGGTTAAAAATTCCTAGTGATAATTATTTTAACAGGATATTTAGTGAAGCGTTAAGTTGAAAAAAAAATACTATATTTAGGTGACCTCTCAAGATTTTTTTTTTCAAGATTAATTAAAATTATGGGCTAAAATAAGTCATAAGTACAAACATTGTTTATTAGCTGTTTGGTTTGAACTCACAAAAAATATATCATATTCATTTTGTGTATATTTTTATGAATAAATTCAATATTCATTGTAAAGAAACCCACAAGTTGTGTAAGGTAAGTTCCTCAACTTTTTATTTAGAACCAACCAATCACACCACCCTATCTAAATAACCCTACAATTTATCGATGTAACCGACACACATTCAACAAGGTGAGTGAAATTACAATATCAAGATAATTACCCCCTCAGACCTGACATTACTATAATTATGACCCCATGACGTGTGTATTTACATACCAAAGTAACAACATTGTTGGGTCGAGGCACGCGACTTGACCCTAATTTTATAACCCATGAAATAAACTCAAGAATAGGGTGAGCACACTTTAGTATTGGGACTTTCGTAACCACTTTTTTAGATCGACTAATAACTTTTCTGTATTTTTATTTAAACCACGACTATTTCTTTCTCCATCTGCATATAATTAGATTTATTTAATATGCCAAATAATTCTCAGATAAAATATACGAAGCTTCCTTCCAATGGAGAATTAAATTCTATCAATATTTTTCAGCTCAAGCGAAAACGGAACTAATACACAAATACATTGACATCAAAATTGGTTTATTGTCATAAATATTCATACACTGACTGTCCTATGACTTACCTTTCTATGGACACAATACCATTCTCAAGTTTGCATGTCACAAACCCCATGAAAAAGGGACGTTACATTTTTTGTTACATTTCACACGGGAAGTGGACTAGCTGTATGGGAATAAACATTTTATGGGAATTTGGTGTACCATAATCACTTCATGGTATATTAAGATCCTGCTGGTTTAGATACCCTATTGTAATGAATCAGTTTTTAAGATAACTAGGGTGATTGTAGATTTTACTTTGTTGTATTCATTTTTTATCTTTATTTTTTTTTGCTATTGAATAAAAAATATAATTAAGTTGTTTTTTTTAGGAATACAATATTTTTTATACATTTTTAATAATTAACTAAACCGCTAATTTTGGTTCAAAAATCAGTTCAGTGCCTTTGTAATAAATATGCACGATAAACATATATGATTAAATTATCAGATTCACCGATAAAATTAATTCATCTCAGTGTTAACCTGTCAGCGACCAAGGAATATTATTTATTACATTTTTATTTCGGGATCGTGTGCTTCGATCCGGAAATCTATTAGAAAACAATAACTTCAGTGTACTGAACCAATGCGTGACTCGAAACTTTTACAACGTTTTATAAACTTTTACTACTCTTGTTATAAATATTTAGGAGAAATGTTAGTATTTGTAGTTTTTTTTTAGTTTTATGGTACCTACCTTTGTTACAGAACTAACGTTACACACTCTATTTTAAAGTGTATAAGAGCAATAATGCAATTGTATTTATTTTTTCAAAACCTTAGTTTAGGGTTCCTTGGTCATCAAACGTAGGCATAATTATTTATTTTACTTATAAAGCTTTGAAGATTAACAATGTCTCGTAGAAAAAATTATTTACCCAGTGAAGAAATACTCATATTTCCTAACCTTCCTCTTAGTGCAATTATTATTTGATGATTAATATAAATAAAATATTTTTTTGTCAATGTATTGTGATAAAATATCCTCTTACATAGAAAAAAAAAAACAAAAAAAATCCCGTTTATTTTTTTGCAAATCAAATATTCCTGTAATATACCGTGCGTTCTTTCACGTGTGAACCGCGTCTGGCACGTGGGAATTTTTATTAACAGCCCCCGTGTCGTCGCGGACGGGGGTTAACATGTTTGTTACGTGCGTGGTTGCGGGTTAAAAAATCGAGTTACTTTTGTTTCTGTGTGTTAGGGTTAACAAATATTATACCTTCTTTGATACTTCACCTTAGTGATAAAACTACAGAAATAAAACTGCGGAAATAGTTATATTATAAATGCAAATGTCTGAAAAATCTAGTACCTACTGAAAAATTAAAATATATCAATCAGTTCAGTTATTCCATTTTACATACAAACAAACAAACTTTAGGTCCTTATAATATTAGTTTAAGTAGGTATGTATTTATAAAACTATGTACATGTTAATATTGTTTTCTCATCTCATATCATCTCCCTCATCAATCAGACCTAGTAGGCAGACATTTCTCACTCAATTAAAAGGTTTAAATTATCACCCAATTAAACACTACCACCACTTAACTTCCTCAATCACTAAAACCTGACCCTTCACTAAAAATTCGGAACAGAAAGGGCTATAAAAAAATAATTCCCACGACGATTGAGTTCACATAGGAAACAGTAGCCTCCCATGGGAACCAAGAGACCTTGTCAGTTGACCTCACTTGATAACGTGGTTTAGGGCAAAAAATAATGGGGTCCTTGTGTATATATATATTTACAAATGCAGGTAAATAGGTTCTGTATATTTAATAATCTTTACGCCAGTTACGAAACATAGTAGAAAAATTGCATTTACGTTAAATGACTGTAACATATAATGGTCATTCTTTTATTTATTGTTGTCATCAATCAATAAGAATTACTTAAATACACATTTTGTTATAATATGTATTACAAAATTAATGAAATCTATAATCTAACCAATAAGTATGTATAAGAAAACAATAATCAACGTGAGGGTTAACATGTCAAACACATTTACATACAATTTAAATTATGGAAATATATTTCACACCTAATTGTTTAAGTAAAGCGTTTAACCCTCATATACGCTCTGGTACCCCGTCGGCACGTGCCGGTACCCTCGAATACCACAAACGTTCCCACAAAATTTCCATTCTCACGTGAAAAATTCTTTGTGGGAATCCTAATAACCACTGTATCAGTCATAATGATAATGGAATTTGAACTGTAACGCTATGAAAATAAGGTGCTTTAAAGATATGTGTTCTGGACTATTTACCAATTTTTTGCATAATGCAAGGCGATGGTTGCTGTTGACATAACGTCACGCAAATGTCATCTGTTATCATGTACATTATAAAAAAAAATAAAAAAACTAAATGTGTGAGAATTTACAAACCAGAGGTACAAAATATATTTATTATGTAAATACGTCGCAATTTTTTATTGAAGTACATAGTAAAATTATATGCATTTTTATTAGAGTAAAGTGACGTGCGAACGCAGCGCTTTATTTTGTAGCTTCGGTTTCGGCAAAAACTTTTTTTAATAATTTCAGGAAAAAAAGATCACTTATAAATAATTACTAGCTTCTGCCAGCGACTTCGTCCGCGTGGAATAGTGGTGCTCCGCTCCTATTGGTCTTAGCGTGATGATATATAGCCTATAGCCTTCCTCGATAAATGGACTATTTAACACTGAAATAATTATTTAAATCGAACCAGCGGTTCCTGAGATTAGCGCGTTTAAACAAAATGACGACATTTCCCTTCACTGCTCTGCTCCTATTGATTGTAGCGTGATGAAAAGTATACTATAACCATCTCAGGAGTATGACAAATAATTGTACCAAGTTTCGTTAAAATCCGTCGAGTAGTTTTTGTTTCTATAGAGTTTATACAGACAGACAGACAGACGGACAGACAGACAAAAATTTTACTGATTGCATTTTTGGCATCAGTATCGATCCCTAATCACCCCCTGATAGTTATTTTGGAAATATATTTCATGTACAGAATTGACCTCTCTACAGATTTATTATAAGTATAGAAGATTACCAAATTTATAGGGCCAAATAACCTTTAAAAAAAACCGGACATCCTCATAAAACTATAATAGTATATTTAAATGGCAAAAACTTTCTATTTGGTTCTCACGGGCACTTGGCAAGTTCCCACGCCCCAGTCAGTGGCCCATCGCTACCTTGAACTCACAACGCCTATAACAGATGGGTACGCAGACTAAACTTATTTAGAAAGTATAATAAATAGTTCTATAATAATTATTTATTTATTACATTTCTCCTCAATTATATATATTTTTTTCATTTTTTTAAAAAGGAAAGAATACATAGGTAAAAAAATCCGTAAGTTCTGAATTTTTTATTCTCTAAGTTAAATAAGGAAATAATTTTCATTTTGATAAGGAATTGTACAATAATACCTACTTTAAACTAGCTTCTATCTGAGGCACTGTTTCGTGTGAACATGAAAGCAGATACCACTGATGCAAGTGTGTTAGTATAGGGGCAATTTAGATACCTATAATTTTGTTTACTATTTTCTGTAGTTCTACAAATTAAATACAATTTCTAAATTGCTAAATACATTTTCTTGACAAACCCATTCTGTCATTATATAATGCTTTAATTTCTAAGCCATTAAAATAGGAAAGTATGCATCTTAATTGGCCGACTGTCCTCCATAGTTAATTGTCCTGAATGATCAGTCGGTTCTCATGAACAGAGTTCACACGCTCCAGAATAACTTGCCCTTCGCGGCCTTGACTTGAACCGCGGTACATTGAACCTTAAGTTAAGTTTTAATTAATACTATTATCGCCCCTTATCGTCATACCAATTTTGGTTTGTTAAGTCACGAAATTCAACTATTTTATTTTCATTAATTGTAATGTAATACCCAATTCTTTTATTTTTATTTAATGCTTTAAGTGCTTTGTTTTTCGCCTCTATTACGGGAGGTGCTCATCTTGCAAATTATATAAGTTTTATTTATTTATCGGCTATTGTTGTAGTCAAATTATAATGGACTTGCTAAGACAGGTACTTTTTTATGGGCATTAAATGACTCCTCCTGCTGTGGGTGGGGCGGGAGGGAATGTCAGACTCTTACTGACTAAAACCCATCCTCAGCCCTTTTAATTCCGGGGGCGCGGTAACTCTTTCGAACATCCAGAAGTAATACTGAGCGCGTGATTGATTTATCAAGGAAAATTTGATCAATGCCACATTATATCTACACTAAATATTTCGTTATTTTTCCGCATAGATCTGATTCATAGATCATAATTAAATGTTATCAAGAAATTATAAGAAAAATAATGATTGATTGTACTATAAACATAGATTGATTGCACAAAAAATGATAATCTTTCATAGTTTCAGCAACTAATAATGAGTCGTTTATATTAGTTTGATAAGCGACAAGGTTGGTTTAAAAATAAGTCATTTAATCATACTAGTTATGCGTTTAAAAATGAAAACAAAAAGATTATTGTGGTTTATCTATATGACGGCGTAACCATAGATTAGTGCACCACACGATACTCATTACTAGATAGATAGGCTGTATACGTTGGATGAAGAGTGACAAGCTGTCATTCTGACGGAACGTCATGAGCGATGGCGTGGCGGGAAAAAGGGATTCTAGAGGACGGAACCGCTAGAGCACCGCATTATTACGACGAATCGTCTTTTATCCGACATAATTATTATGGACGACTGTGATTCTTCACACGACCATCTTGAGACACAAAAATATTTAAAATCACATCATGTAGAAAAAATAGGCAACGTTTATGGGTTTATCTGTAGGATCCTAACTAATCCTACTAATATTATAAATCGAAAGTTTGTTAGACTGTATGTATGTATGTTTGTTACTCTTTGACGCAAAAACTACTTTACGGATTTGGATGAAATTTGGTACACCTGCAACCTTTTTTTTCGGATGGGAAATCATCAAATAGCCCTCCCGCCGTGGTGGGGAGGGAGGGAGTGTTAGGCTCTTACTGACTAAAACCCATCCATGTTCTTTCCTCAGCCCTTTGTATTCCAGAGGCGCGGTAACTCTTTCGAATATCCCACAGCCCCAGCACAATATTTTTCAATATGGATACTTTAGGATTACACATAGGATACTTTATATTCGGGTTCGTGTAGTTCCTTGAGGAATTTGCTGAATTTAAATTGTAATTTAATTGTTTCATTATTTTTTTGTATAGCATCATTTGAATTGTAAAACTTTCTCAGAGATAACCTGTACTGTAAAAAGACTATTGTAAACATTTCCTTTTGAAAAGAGTGTCTATGGAGTTTCTTGCCGGTTCTTCTCCATAAGACCCACTCCTTGGAACCGTGCAACTAGCTTGACGTTTCATAAGTGCCTGCAAAGACGTATTTGAAATAAAAACATTTGAATTTTGAGGACGCCGCCCGGTGAAACCGCGGGTAACAACTAGTATCCTTATAATTTCGAAATTGTGTTTGTTTGTTTGATTTGGTTTGGGTGAAATTTGGTGTGGAGATAGAGGGACTCTGGAAACGGTCATAGGCTACTTTTTATCCAGGTGGGTTGGGTAGTTCCCTCGGAACGCGGGTGTAACTGCGGAAAACGCCTAGTATAATATAGGTTTAATTCCCACGGTTCGACGGGAACTTCCCACGCTTGAATAGGCTTATCGCGACCTTTACCTTGAACGTGAAGAAACTACAAGGAATGCCCTTAAAATGTATACCATACTTGCGTTCTTATTTTTTTATGGAATAAACATCTACTAACCTAATATTTATGTAAGCGTTTATTCTAGAAACATTTACGGTTTAAGACATTTATTTTCTCAAAATATTACATTAATAATTTACAGAGAAAATAATTATAATAATAAGTCCTAAGCAAAATAACCTTATTTTTTTGTATGGCATCTCGCAGGTCAACCTACGAGGTTGTCGACTGCTCAACTGGGCTTGCCTGTGAAGTGCCTTAAATGAATTAAGGGCCTCCAGCCAGGGCTTAACTTACAAAACTAAGCGACTACACGCTAAGGGCACCCCCTAGTGGGGTACGGGCCTCGGCTTAGGGCGTTGCTGGGGGAGGACAGCAAGGGACAGGCTGGATCAGAATATATATGATTTATTATAATCGGGAATTTTAAAGCTATTAGCTCAGCTCGCGGGCTGGCTCGTCGAGCTAGGGCAAAATAACCAATTAACGTTTTTAGTAGGGTAGATATTAAAATTCTTAGTGGAGTTTGTGTAGGTATAGGAAGCGCGCCTATAGGTACGCTGCAACGCGAACAATGCTTGTTTATTACATTTCATGTATTTTAAAGATAAATATGTAGGAAGTTTTTACTGTTTTACTGTTTTTTGTATTAGATACAAACAGCACATATGTAGTATATTTAATCCTGGCTTAAAATAATCTCGTATACGCAACTGATAATCATGGTAGGTACATAGTTCATTGATTGTCACTCTATTTGCCGGAATTATTCAGTTACTGCCTGATAATTCTACTAATATTATAAATGAGGTTTGTAACGATGTATGTATGTTTGTTTGTTGCTCTTTGATGCAAAAAATAATAATCAATGGAATTGGATGAAATTTTGTGCACAGATAGTTTATAACCTGAATTAACACAGGATATTTCCCTAAGTAGTCCCTTCAGAATGCGGGTGAAGTCGCAAAAAATGACTAGTGCTATATATGCTACAGATAAACAGCGTTTCAACCTAAATATTGGAATTGGGGCCGTACCACCACATGTTTTTGCTATCTACTACTATTCAGGTGCGAGAGCGAGACACACCTATTGACGTCCTATAGCACTGTCTCTTCTTCAAAACAAAACCATTCCTACTTTGGCACGTCATGGTAAGGCCCTTGGTTACCTTAGATTTGCAGAAATGGTACAAGTTCAGAAATTCACGAGTGCAACTGCGCAGGCATAGGTAAATAGTAAATACCTATTACCTAAAAGGTGACACGGTCTTATCATTCGTAAAATAAAATAAAAATAAAATTCGTATCTTATCATCCAGACAGTGATCTTGATAGTTGCGCGAAATTCATATAATATATTACGCGTCATCAGGGTTAAATATAGGTACCGACTTTAAGAGTTGGTTTTCACGAAACTTATAATTAGTCGCTCACTGGTTGTCGCAATATGAACAATTTAATTATGTCATAATGAATGATGGAACGACTGTCTAAGCTAGCCCCGATCATGCGCTGTATTGTTTTTTTTGTGCATACCTACGCTACAAAAATAGTTTTGCTTTTAACCGATTTACAAAAAAGTATAACTATCTCAATTATATTTAAAATTTATAACTGGTTTTAGTAGCTATAAACAATAAATCATTTTAAAACTTCTACGAAGCCTAACATCTAATATTGCCTAAAATAATATCAACTAATCATGTAAATTTACTTCAGATTTGACAACAGATTAATTGAATAGCCCCTCAGACGCCCGAGGGTCGTCTTATCGTTCGCTACTAGACATGATATACAGTCCTTTTCTAAAATAAGACACTAAGCTACATTCAACTAACGTACACAATAGATGGGTTCGCAGGCAAAAAGTCGCACTTATCTAGTTAAATAACCGAAATACAGATAAATGATCGGTGGGGTAGCGCTGGCGAGAGTTCTCACGCCCCAACGGCTCATCACGCGGTGACCATGACCTTAGTACTCCGCAGCGAGAGGGTTAGATTTTATACAACAGTTTCAATGCGTACGTAGGTACATGTTTAATAAATATATATTTTTTTATATTTTATGAATACACATTGATTTGATTATTTATAACAAAAATATGTATATTTTATGATAACTATAATTTTATGTTTATTTTTACTTATTACTTCGTCGGGGTCACTACCCCTGAGCTGGTTTGTAAGCCCTTAATTTTACTTAACTGAATATTTTTTTCTACTTCGCTTTCTTTTTGCCAAAACAAAAGAAACATTCTCACGCGCCTCCTAGCCTTTTTTTATTCAACACTTCGTATTTCCACTAGATATCTTACATTTAAATTTACGCACAGCAAAAAAAACACCCCTGTAGTTATTTCCCACGCATTCAAAATCCCACGGTCACGTCGCATGAAAGAGGCTGAAAACCTTTGCAAAAAATTATAACTACGGTAAATTCAACCTTACCACGTTGTAATAAAGCTTTGGAAATGTTTACAGGGGTGTAAAAATAATTTTGTATAATTTTAACAGAAATTCTCACGGCATTTTTAGTGGGAGGAGAAAAGGAGCGTTTAGACTAGTCTCCATATATAGAGGGTTTGTCCATTTTGTGACGCATTTGTCCGTCGCCCGGCGTAGGTACACGGTGGGTCGTTTTATTAAGAGGTGACATCACGGTTACGTTATGGACCATTTAAGGGGTAGGTCACGCGCCGTGACGTGTAAATGGAAATTTCAATACAGATTATTCAGGGTCTTTGTTTATTTTTACGGGAATTATGTTGTATTGGTGTGACGTAACTTTTTTTGTGTTATATTTTTGGCGATTTAATTTTGTGTTGTGATTTTGTTTTGAATTACTGTTTGTTTATGGTGAGAATAGTCTCGAGTAATAAGGAAAAATGGTCGTCAGTTTACCATTAAAGTGTTTTTTGATTAGCTTTATGAATTTTGGTTTTCATCTTTTTAAATTTCTGTCTCTGTAGAGTGTAGATATTTGATAGTCGTTACGCGTAGTTAGAAGCCATAAAGTCTGATAACCAGTCTTACCAAGCGGTATCGTGTTATCCCGTAACGGGGTTTTAGAAGTTAGATAGGCAGTCGCTCCATGTAAAACACTGATACTCAGCTGGATCCGGTTAGACTGGAAGCCGACCTCAACATAGTTGGAACAAGGCTGATAACAATATTTTTAAATTTCTTTTGGAGTAAGTACAATAAAACATAATATATTACTCTATTCCAACTTTTTAAAAGTCATCAGGTGTTCACGTTCAGAATCCTCTTTGCTGACAATCAATGTAAGTAATTGATTAAATTAGGTTAGAGTAAATTTAAATAATAACATCATCATCTGCCTAGGCTGTTCCCAATTACATTGGGGTCGGCTTCCAGTCTAACCGGATGCAGCTGAGTACCAGTGTTTTACATGAAGCGACTGCCTATCTGACCTCCACAACCCAGTTTACCGGGTAACACGATACCCCTTGGTAAGACTGGTTGTCAGACTTTCTGGCTTCTGACTACCCGTAACGACTGTCAAAGATCTACATATAACAGCCGGGACTAATAGCTTAACGTGCTTTCCGAGGCACGGAGGAGCCTCGCTATGACAAAGATGGTCACCCATCCACGGACCGACCACGCCAAACGCAGCTTAATCTTTGATCGGTCGAACCGTACGGCTGTTACTTAGCCACGAGCTCCTCCTCAAATTTAAATAATAACAATCAACCTTAAACAGCTTTTAGGTAGGTGTCGTTCTTCGCTTTGCTTCAGAGCGATAACTACCACTTGATTTTTGACAATTGACGGCCTGTGCAGATGACGAATGGTCCTCGGCGTATTTTTTTATTCCTCAAGATATAGATAGATAGATTGCTCACTCGGAGGTGCATTGCAAAACGCATAGGCCTAAAGTACCACGTATTCATGTGCAATGTAGTTGTAAGCGATCTATTATATCTGCGCAGGCCTTTAAACTTTTTGCTGACTGCAGTGGCTTGGATTCTAATCCCTGGCAGGGCAAAGTGGTAATGGTTTTTCCGATGTTTTTCAGTAGAATTTAGCAATAGGGCAGTTGACACTATCGTAACTAACATCCACTACTTATTACTCAAAATTGTATGTGATACTAGCTTTCCGCCAGCGGCTTCGCCCACGTGAGCTATACGCATTCAAATTAAAAAAAATTTTTATGGGACCAAATGGCATCTATTCCGCATCAAACTAAAAAAGAATCACGTAAATCGGATCATAAATCTCAGCGTAATCGGTGTACATACATAGAAAAAAAAAAAAAAAAAAAACCGATCGAATTGAGAACCTCCTCCTTTTTTTGAAGTCGGTTAATGACGGAGTTTCATACAAACTTTGCCCCCTTTTTCACCTCCTTAGGGATAGAATTTTGGACAATCCTTTCTTATCAGACGCCTACATCATAAAAAGAAAACACCCTCCAAGTGTCAGGGCTATAAGATCAGCGGTTTAGGCTGTGCGTTGATCCGTCAGTCATTCGGGACATTTTATATGTCATAGATTTTTTTAACAAAATTCGACTATACCTTTCTAATATACCCAGAAAATATTCCAATCTGTTTCTCAATTTTCACGAGTAATTCATTGTTTGTCCTCTCACTTGTTATACTTCATTTTCCCGTCCATGTTCCTCGTCACGATCTGGGTAGTTTCAATTCCAGTAAAAAATACCGGTAAAATAACCGGTAAAAATAACCGGCAAAATAAAAATAAGCAGGCTCTCGCTACGACGGGGCTCTACGTTGTTTGCTGAGTACTCTGCCCGTGCTGTGTGATTGCTAGAGAAATATTGCCGCGGCATAATTAATGGATGTAATGGTTTTTTATTTTCAGAAGTTCGTGGTGCTTGTTTGTAATTTGGGTAATATAAATAGTTTTTTTTTAATGCAAACAAAAACAAATATATCGCCTTATTTTGGATAAGCACTGTCGCATTCCGTATCCATCATCTAATCTTTCGGTAACAAATGGACTAATGTACTAAACACATGGACTAAGCATTTAAGTTTTAATAATGTCAGACATTCTAAAATTGGTATTTAGCCTCATAACACTAAGTACTTTTTCAGTATTACGTTAAAGTCAAAGTCAAAAGGTTTTTATTTTATGTAGACCAATTTACAGGTACTTATAAAACGTCAAAACTAGGTGCAAGGTTCCAAAAACTGGGTCCTATGGAGAAGAACCGGCAAGAAATTCCATGGATACTCTTTTAAAATCAATTGTTCTTGTTACAAATAGTCGTATAACGTGAGTGAGCTGATCAATGTATATATGCAAAAAAAAACTGAAACAGCAAAGTAGGAGAAGCCAAAATTGATTGCCGAAGCAGCTAGAAGCTGACCAGTCCCGACTGACGGCACTCGTTCACGAGTATGACGAGCGCATCAGCCTCATTTAGCTCAACCATTTTGAAGGGAACTCAACGACCCGATACACATCGCCACCATCAGCAGTTAAACTAACCGCCTTATTTATGACAAACATTTAAATACCATTTTAAAACTCTTTCAGATAATGAATAAAACAAGAAACAAGTTGCCTTCTTACCATCACTTTACCCCAAAGGCTGTTTTAATAAAAGTCTCAAATTGAACTTGACACAACGCTAAAGTGGAAAAGTTGAAAAGTATTGTATTATATTCATTGTCTTGATAATATCACTCCAAAATTCCAATCAGTCGAGATTGCTTGTGTTAATTTAAAACCAGTTTCACCTTTATATAGGGTGGCAATCATACTGAACTGTTTAGGATTTGTTCACATTTGTTTTTTGGTTATTATATTATTGAAATACTGGAGAAGTGGTGATCATAGTCTCTACTTTTGTATTTACGCTTCACATTTTAAACTCGGGTCTGAAAACAGGGAATGAAAACATAGTGGCGAATCAAGCAGCAAAAGCCGAAAAAATTATGACTTTCGACGACCACCAACCCAAACTGGATTCACATGTTCCACTAACTTTGACATTTTTTTTATTGGATACTTTATTTTGGGCGCTGTCTTTGTAAATGCTGATTTTCAGCCTAATTTGAATAAATGATTTTTGAATTATTATTTTTTTAATTTCACAGTAGGAGTAATAAATCTAAATATAAAATATTTTGTCCACATAGTATATTTTTGGCACCCTACATTTACAAGGACTTCCAAAAGACAGAGAGCTTTTTCAATAACGCACAGAGGGTCCATAAATTAGGGTATCCGAGAAAATCCACTCAAAAAAGAAAAGTGAATTCCGTCACTTGGCAATGATTAAAGCTGAAGAGCCATGCTCATCCAGCTTAATGACTATCAAAATGATAAGTAATTTAAAATTAAAGTCGCGAACGGTTTAGGAGTTTCCCGTATTTTTGACAGTAGATCTAAATGCATTTCGTGAAACAATGGACACTAGATAACAAAGTTATATTAGTTATCTGTGGTCTACGTAAATTATATATTTTTTTTCAATGTCAAAATAGAAGTATTATCGCGAGTGCAATCAGTTAGCCTGTATTTAATTTTCTCTCCATTAGGACAAATTAATTAGGAACATTTAATTAACTATCGAACATTTTTATTGCCTACTTTCATAATACTTTATAGGTTATTTTACATAAATAGGCCTCAAGGTATTTTTATCAAAACTTTTTTCAAATGGAAAATGTACAACCTATATATTTATTATGTATTTTATTTCGTACAAAAATATTATTACAATGAAGCGCGAATTGTGTCCCAGTTTCGTTAAAGAGTATTATTCAAATCCAGTGTCGGAACGAAAGAAAATGTCCAATAAAAATGCAAAGAGAAAGGCACCTATTCTTTCTTCTTTACTAACTAAATAGCTGTGGTAGGGCGCGGTCTCACTGAGAGCGGAGATAATAGTCATTAGCTTATATTAATATTGTTGTTGAAAAGTGAACACCGAAGTGCTATAATAAAGTATAACTAGCATATTATATTATTATATGATCAGAATTTATAATTTATTTTAATAACCATGTAGATATTGTCTTTTCTCAACTTTTTGTGGGTTCAAAATCTTTCATTCTCACCGGGTACAACAAAATATCAATAGGTAGTCCTAATTGTATGGTGTGACTAACCTGACCTGGGGCTGTAACACCACGTGGTTTTGCAATCACTATCCAAGTTTGAGAGCGTGACACAGCTACTAACGTCGTATAGCTCCGTCTCTATTTTAATACCAAAAATAATCTTGTTTTGGCACGTCACGGAACTATTGGTCTGCGGGATTGTTCCAAAGAATTACCGCGGCTCTGGAACACAAGGGCGAAGGAAGGAACATGGATGTGTTTTAGTCAGTAAGCGTCTTACTTATAAAGTCCGATTAATTTTTATTCTGCTGCTTAGCAACAGATTAACAAAATTCTCACTCATAAATGCTTTTTAGCGTTAATCCGAACTTAAGATTGTAGCTTAATCCTGGATTACGAAGTTAAGGAAGAATTAGGTGAGACAGGTTAAACTTCAGATTACAGGTTTTTTATAAGTAAGACGGTAGGAGTCTGACAACTCTTCCCGCTCCGCCAACAACGGGAGGGGTCATTTGATGATTTCCAATCCCCCAAAAAAAAACCTATTACTAAACTTAGACGTCACTGACTAACGGTGAAGGTAAACACCGTGAGGAAACCTGGACTTAAAAAGTCTGAAATCGCCAATCCGCCTTGAGCAAGTGTGGTGATTAATCCTCATGCCTTCTCTGTATGAGAAGAGGCCTGTGCCCAGCAGTGGGACAATATATAGACTAATGATGACTAAACCACGAGCCCCTTCTGACCTTCATCGACCTATATTTATTTATTTATTTTATAATCGCTGACAGTATCGCCTCGGACTATGAGAATTCGCATCAGTTCTCTCGCTTTTCCAATTCTATTGGTGATCCAAGTGGCGTGGTAATTGCGTTGCGACACTACTTACAGGAGTTCGTTTTACTAAATATCTTTTACACCTTCCAGCTTCGTTTACTTATTATACTAAGCTAGTGTAATTATGTGTAGGAATTGGATTTTTAACTTAATTTGTTTGAATGTTCAATTGTTTTTTTGTTAGATTTCACATTGTACACAATGTAATTTAATTCACTGTTTTTCCGAAAAGTATGTAATGATGACTATTGACTAAGTAAGTACTAAAAATAATTTAAAATCACTACATAGTATAAAACAAAGACGCTTTCTCTGTCCCTATATCCCTATGTATGCTTGAATCTTTAAAACTACGCAACGGATTTTGATGCGGTTCTTTTTAATAGATAGGGTGATTAATGAGGAAGGTTTTAGTATATAATTTGTCAAGTTTTTGTATCCATTAGCTAAAATATCGCAGGCGAAGCCGAGAAGAATCTTTAAAAAAGAGATACCTACTGTATAAACACGAAATTTAAGGATTTGATCGAGTTTGCTAGTTATAATAATTAATATTTTAATTTTATTTTGATAAATAAATGCTCTAGAAAGGTTCTATGTCATGGACTGAGTAAATACTTGTCGGTAAAACAGTGAATTTAATTACTAAATAGACTATATGCAGGTATGTGATTGTTGAGTTTCATATTTTATAATTCAAATAGATGGGTAGTTTGTCATTTCCTTATTTTCCATCTACCGCCCTTTTTTCCTATTCCTATCTCACCGCTCACTCAACGTCACCGCGACCTCAGTTCGACGACGCTGGTCATCTGCCCTGTCCGCAAATTCGAGTGCGTGCGTGATCACCGTCTAGTGCATCGGTCTACAACTCTCGTTTGAGAAATCGCGACGTGGAATCGTCCTATGAACTCTTGTATACGTGTCTATCGTGTGAACATTTTATTATCAAGAAAAGAAGATCTCGAGGTGAGATTGAAGAGGAACATAACGTGGGCGGCCGCCACGTGTTTAGCTGGAAGGAAAGTAAGCCACATATTGCTGCTTAGAAGGTGAGCTCCTATCAGTCTAACGATCCTTTCCAATCAATCATCCATCGATTTCTGTAATTTCTTTGTCTCAATTCCAAATACAGTCCACTTTCTTTGATAACCACGCCTAAGGTTATACCGCCATTTATTAGCCCCGCAAAAAAGTATGTGATGGTATTAGGCGCCAGCATATTTTTATTGGTCACTTCGTACCGGATTTTTTATCCATTTTTCTCTTTAAAACCCGCTAACTTACGTATAATTTCTCGTCATTGTGCTACGCAATTATTCTTTTTATATTTTGTTTTATCTCGCATATAGTCAGTTATTTCGTCCGTTATTTCCGCACCGCATTACGCAGTACATGACGTTTATTATACATATTATTTTCACGCATTTGCAATAATTTGTTATATTGCATCATCCGCTGCATCATTCCGATCGCACAAGTACGTAGACCGTAGGCGCATTCCACAGTCGCGCGCGCACCGAACTCATTTCTACCCTACACTTTTTATAATTTTTCTTTTTACGCTACCGCTTTTATATTACCGCTTTTTTATTAATTTAACTTCGCTATTAAGTTGTTTAGACTTAGTGTTTGTTTTCATTCGCTGACTTTAAGTTAATTTTATTACTGCGTTACATTTCATTTAACCACTCATATAAAATGGTTAAGCCTAAAAGAAAAGGTAGTGAAGGATTTGTAGGAGATAGTTTTGATGTAAACAAAGGTCAATTAGCCATTTACATGGTTAAACGAGATGTTATTTATAAACGCGTGGAAAATATTTTCGAGTATGCTAAAAAAGCAGAAATGGATTCTCAATATTTTCGAGTATTTTCTTCCATGGCTGTTAACATAGATATATTGCGTAACGATTACCAAAATATTTTGGATTCTTACAATATGTTAAACTTACAATTAAATCCTGATTCTGAGGTCGGTTACGATTCTTGGACTTCATTTGAGGATATGTATTGCTACATCAAACAAATTTTATTTGATAATGAAAAACCTTCTTCGCAATCGCAGCAAGCTCCTACGAAAACCAAACCGCGCCTTCCACCTATTGAATTAAGATCTTTTGATGGAGATGCTAAAAACTGGCCTATGTTTTATCATCAGTTTAAGAGCATGATTCATGATAACGCTTCGCTCACTGATAATGACCGTGTATTTTACTTAGTCGGGAAACTAACCGGACCAGCTTCGTGCGTGTGCGCAGGATTGGCACCTACTGCAGAAAATTATAATATTATATGGGACACATTAGTGAAAAAATATGAAGATCCTCGTTCGCTCGCATCCGCCTATCTTAACCAGTTGTTGCATTTTAAACCGCTTTCTACTACAACTTCAACCGGACTAGATTCTTTTATTAATAATTTTGATTCCTCTATAGAGGCTCTTAAACAACTGAAGCTCAATGATTTAAATGATTTTATTTTCTTGCATTTAGCGCTTCAAAAATTAGACGCTGAGACAGTTAAATTATTTGAAATTACATACCGCAAAGATAAAATACCTACTTACCAAAATTTAATTGAATTTATAAAGGAACAAAGTAAAGTTTTATCTCGTTCTTCTAATGTTAATAATAAGCCGGTTGTTAATAATTCTCAACGCAATAAGCACATTCCTGTACCTTCGAAGTCTTTCATTAATAAGGATGTAGGATCACATATAAACACAACTAGTAATTGCGCTTTGTGTAGGAATAAACAACACGAACATTTATATTCGTGCCCTTCTTTTATGAAATTGACTCCACATGAAAGATATAATTTTATTAAAATGAATTCTTTTTGTAACAACTGTTTAAGTGTGAAGCATAAAACCTTATCTTGCACTTCAAAACATAACTGTTCGCATTGTTCTATGCGACACCACTCATTATTGCATTTCAATATAAAATCTAATTGCAACATTGGTGCAGTGGTGTCCGACCCCGCTAATATTATTTCCACGCGCACGCACGGCGCTGCATCGGGCAGCCCTGCGCGCGCCGAGTCGAAGATGACTCATGTCTCGCCCGCTCCAGGTGCAACTATCGCGAGTAATAGTTCACCGCTTTGCGATCCTAACAACAATAATGCATCGGTTTGTACAGTTTCGTATGATCGAGCTGATCGTTTTCAAACGACAACATTATTAGGGACCGCGAAAATTAAAGTTGTTGATTGTTTTAACCGCATTCACTATTTGAGATGTCTGGTGGACCCAGGCTCTCAGAGTGACTATATTTCCGCCACTTGTTGCAAGCGACTTTTACTTCCAATAAATAAACAAATCCGCTATTCGGAAGTTCAAGGCATAGGAGGGACTTCACAAAAAATTCTAGGCCGCACTTCGCTTAAATTTACGTCACGATTTGATGACAAATGTGAATATACTGTACAGCCTATGATTATCGAACAGATTACGTCACAGCTACCTGACTCGCGCGTCGACTTCGCAGCTATCAGTTTTATTCACAACTTACCGCTCGCTGACGACGACTTCTCACAACCCGGTCCTATAGATATGCTTCTCGGTGTGAAGTTATATTGTGAAATTTTACTATTTGACAAAATCAAATCTCCCGTTTATAACATGCCCTCTGCCCTCGAAACAACCTTAGGTTACCTAATCATGGGTGACGCCCCAATTATTTCCCCGCTATCCGCATCGCACACGCTGTGTGCATTTACTCAGGACCCGCTCCACCAGGCAGTTGAGAAGTTTTGGGCTGTTGAAGAATTGCCCTCGCGCACATTTTTAAGTCCTGACGACCAAGAATGTGAAAACATTTATACCTCAACAACTATTCGTAATTCGGATGGCAGTTACTCAGTCAACCTTCCTTTTAAGGACGATCCCAATAAATTAGGTAATTCTTATATAACCGCTAAACGACGTTTTTTATTTCTTGAAAAGAAATTTGCTAATGATCCTGAGTTGAAAACTAATTATGATAATGTTATTCTTGATTACCTTGATAAAGGTATTCTATCCCGCACAACACCTGAAGATTGCTTATCCCCTGGATTTTATTTACCGCACCATCCTGTAGTTCGTGACGACAAGTCGACTACTAGGGTTCGCCCTGTACTTGACGCAAGTGCCAAGACTGATACTGGTCTATCATTAAATGATATCTTGCACACTGGTTTCAATCTACAGGCCGATATTTTCCACATTCCTTTAAATGTTCGGGTTTTTCCCATCGCGTTCTTTGCCGACGTGAAACAAATGTACTTATGCATTTATACAAATGCTCCGCACCGCAAATATCAACGGATATTGTACCGTTTTTCTGTTAATGACCCGCTAGAAGTATACGAGTTCACTCGGGTAACATTTGGACTTCGATCTTCACCATTTTTGGCGCTCCGCACGTTACGTCAGCTAGCCAGCGACGAACGTCACCGATGGCCCAATGCCGCTGCCGTACTGGAAAGGGATGTATACATGGATGATCTCGCTTCTTCTGCTTCTTCTCTTGAGGAAGCAGTCAAGACAGCTGATGACTTGATACATCTTTTCAAAACCGGTGGATTTGATTTGGTCAAATGGACATCCAACTCACTTAAACTACTCGAACATATACCAGATTCTCACCGGCATTCTGAATCTATTTCCTTTGACGATGGAAATACATTTAAGATTTTAGGTTTGCGCTGGTTACCTTCGCAAGACACTTTTGTTTTCGATATTTCGAGTCCACCGCCCGCCGCTTGTACTAAACGTGCCATTTTGTCGGCAACCGCTCGTCTTTACGATGTTCTAGGACTTGTCGGACCCGTCATTCTTTACGCTAAATTAATAATTAAGGAACTTTGGCTTCTTCAACTTGATTGGGACGACACGCCTCCCTTCCGCTTTGTTAAATTGTGGCAACAATATTTATCCGAGTTGCCACTAATAGCTAACCTTAAATTCTCACGTTATATGGGTATTGAAACTCATTCTAAAGTCTCTTTAGTTGCATTTTCAGATGCTAGTGAATCCGCGTATGGCTGTGTAGTATATTTGCACGTCGTTAATGGCAATCAGTCTCCCATTATTACTCTTGTACGTTCAAAATCACGAGTCGCATCCGCTAAACCTAAAATTACTCTCGCCCGCTTAGAACTTAATGGGATTCTTTTACTTTCACGACTTATGAAACAAGTTTTTAATACTTTGACTATGAGGCATAGCATTGACAATGTCTTCGCGTTTTCGGATTCTGAAGTCGCTTTATGTTGGTCGATCGCATCGCCTCACAGGTTTGACACTTATGTCGCTAACCGCATTTCACAAATTCAGGCAAATATTTCTCCTGATAATTTATATCACGTTGCTGGCTGTGAAAACCCCGCCGACTGTGTGTCCCGTGGGCTCACACCTTCGCAACTTTTGAATCACAACCTTTGGCTCAGAGGTCCGTCTTGGCTTTCTCTACCTGTGGAAAACTGGCTGATACAAAAATTCGTACCGAAACGCTCATCGTTACCGGAAGAAAAAACAGTTTCTCATGTAACTACTGCAGTCACAAGTAGTGATAATCCGCTTCTGTCACTCGCTGAACGGTGTTCTTCGTGGAGCAAGCTTCTTCGAGTCACAGTTTTTATACTTGGATTTATAAAGAAATTACCTCGAATTAATGTTATTTCCGCTGAAGATTTAAATATTGCTGAAATCCATATTATACGCTCTGTGCAGGCACAGCATTTTAATCAAGATATTGAAAGTCTATCTCAAAATAAACTATGTTCGCCTTCATTACGAAAATTATTTCCGTTTTTAGCCGATGGACTTTTACGCGTCGGAGGTCGCTTATCGAACTCGTCACTAAACTATTCTTCAAAACATCCACTTTTATTACCTAGACAGGGACGTATTGTAGAACTTTTAATTGATTTTTACCACCGCAACAACTTTCATGCCGGACCACAATTGTTGATTGCTTTAATAAAATCTAAATACTGGATTATTTCCGCTAGACGTATCGTTCGACAACGTATACATAAATGTAATACTTGTTTTCGCCTCAACCCTAAGCCTACATATCCACCAATGGCTGATTTACCAAAGTGCAGATTAGAACAATGCAAAGCATTTCTACACACGGGCGTAGACTACGCAGGACCACTTTACATCACTCCCTATCGTAAACGCGGCGTTCGTAGTGTGAAAGCCTACTTATGTCTTTTTATTTGTTTAGTTACAAAGGCAGTTCATATAGAACTAGTCTCTAGTTTAACTTCTACTTCTTTCATTGACGCATTCAAACGCTTTATATCGCGACGAGGTCCTTGTAGGTTTTTATATAGCGACAACGGTACAAATTTTGTCGCATCTAAAGCGTATTTTAATGAACTTTACGAGTTCTTATTATCCGAACCTTACTATCGCAGTTTTAGCAATGAACTCGCGAAATACCGCATTACATGGCAAATGAATCCTCCCACCGCGAGCCATTTTGGTGGCATATGGGAAGCTAATATAAAAAGCGCAAAATCGCTACTATTTCGAGTCATAGGTAATCAAATTCTCACCTTTGAGGAAATGGCCACTGTGCTGACCCAAATCGAGGCATTGCTCAACAGCCGCCCTCTCTACGCGTTGAGCTCTGACCCATCGGAGCCGCTAGCGCTTACACCTTCCCACTTTTTATCTACCGCGCCGCTAGAGTTTCTTCCTGCTACTGACTTAACTAAAGAAAATAAAAATTTGCTATCTCGTTTCTCGTTAATGGATTCACTTGTGCAGTCGTATTGGAAGCGTTTTAAATCGGAGTATTTGCATAGTTTGCAATTGCGTGAAAAATGGAATACCCCATCAAACCCGGTCACAGTTGGTACCGTCGTTGTATTAATAACGGATAATGCTCCACCTTTAAAGTGGCATCTAGGCATAATTACATGCGTCTATCCGGGCAAGGATGGAGTTATTCGCGTGGCGGATGTAAGGACGAAAGCTGGCACCTATAAACGCCCAGTTGTGCGGCTTTGCCCACTTCCGACTCAGTAGAGTCATTTTAGTATAATTTCCATACCCGTTAATTTAATGTTTTGTCTCTTGAGACTCACTTAGGTTTAGTCTTTAATTTTACTCTATACTATACATTCATAATTGTCCCGCTTCGCTCTACAGTCTCTATGTAGGGCATATATATTATTATTATTTTTTTATTATTTTTGTTATTTTTTTTTTTCATTCCCTTTTTTGAAGGGTTACTTCAAGGCCGGGGGGATGTTGAGTTTCATATTTTATAATTCAAATAGATGGGTAGTTTGTCATTTCCTTATTTTCCATCTACCGCCCTTTTTTCCTATTCCTATCTCACCGCTCACTCAACGTCACCGCGACCTCAGTTCGACGACGCTGGTCATCTGCCCTGTCCGCAAATTCGAGTGCGTGCGTGATCACCGTCTAGTGCATCGGTCTACAACTCTCGTTTGAGAAATCGCGACGTGGAATCGTCCTATGAACTCTTGTATACGTGTCTATCGTGTGAACATTTTATTATCAAGAAAAGAAGATCTCGAGGTGAGATTGAAGAGGAACATAACGTGGGCGGCCGCCACGTGTTTAGCTGGAAGGAAAGTAAGCCACATATTGCTGCTTAGAAGGTGAGCTCCTATCAGTCTAACGATCCTTTCCAATCAATCATCCATCGATTTCTGTAATTTCTTTGTCTCAATTCCAAATACAGTCCACTTTCTTTGATAACCACGCCTAAGGTTATACCGCCATTTATTAGCCCCGCAAAAAAGTATGTGATGGTATTAGGCGCCAGCAGTGATAATTATATGATTAACTTGGAATTATTTTCCGAATATTATTAACGAAAAACATAGAAAAAAAACTGTAATGAATCTAAAAAAATCTATCAATTCGACTTGACTAATAATTCACAGTTTCTTGAAACTTAGCGCCTGACAATAATGGGCTAGCAAAATTACACTTTTCTGTGATAAGTTTTTTTACAACATTCGAATCCTAATAATAAAGTTTTAGGCTATAATTCAATAGATTAGCTACTTGAGTACTGTGAGTAGTAATCGTAAACAAAAGAGCGCAGTTTTCATATAAATCTCCATAAATATATTTTATAGGTTTTTTTCACAAAATATTATGATATATTATTTTTATTGCTTTTTTAGGTAAGTTATTTTTACTTATTTTAATACGTAAATTATATGTCATTTCGACATCATCACAATATTATCATTTCGTTTATTCATTTTTAACACATGTTCATTGAATTTTTAAATATTTCTATACAAAATCATTTAAAAATATAAAAAACAGGGATCCACCGATATCGGGAAGAGGGTCCAAGCTATCGGTGGTTAGGGCTCCAGAGACAGGAATTATTATTATAATAACATCTACAAAATATTACAGGTAACCGAAAAATATTAGGTACCAATAGAATCCAACAAAATATAAGGATAGCAAGTGATTTATTAGCCTAGTTTGCAAGATATAATTGAATCGAAATTAAATTCACGCGCACATTAACGAAATTAATATTAAAGAAATAAAAATAAATTGGCAAAAAAGCCCAGGTCCCACCGAGATTTGAACTCGGATCGTTGGATTCAGAGTCCAAAGTGCTAACCATTACACCATGGGACCGCTGAGCAAATTGTCGAAACAAGCTATCATATGCCACGTGGAACGCAGTACGCATGACTTTGCCGCTTTCTCTTTTTAGCGCGTACACGTATCTCTTTTTCACAACAAGCTATCAACTTACCATGTTGAATGTAGGCTATGAATAGATTTGGTATTCTAGATAGTTATTAAGTATTTAGATACCTATGTATTGCCAATTCTAATACAAGACTATAAATATTGTTCCAAGCGATTTTTATAGAACAATAATTTCCTTTGTGAAATTACGAATACTTAATAATTTATTTTAAAGCACACGTGTGTGTTTTTCAGTAGAAAAATAACAATTGAATCGCGCTAACGATGCTCCTATTCTTTTATTTTGCACGTCAATTGTGAATGTTTGTTCAACTGGAGTTATTTAGACATACTGAACTATTATAGGTACTTGGTAGGAAGAACGTTTTAAAAATCTAAATCTAAAGTAACACCTTAAACTAAGACATATTTCATCTGTGTTGATACTTAATATAGTTTTAAAATATTAATTACCTAAGCTTAATTAATTAAATTTATATTATAGTTAATAGTTTAATTAGAACATACAGTTAATATGGTAGATCATTATATCGACTAGGCTATGTATATGCGAGATTGTTCGAAAGAGCTACCGCGGCTCTAGCTAGAGCGCTAAGGGCGACGAAAAGAACGTAAATGGGTTTTAGTCAGTAAGAGTCTGTCAGTCCTTCCCGCAGCGGAAGACAGTGGCGGATCCAGGGGGGGGGCTGAGCCCCTTAGCCCCCCGCCCCAAAAGCTAAGCAAGGAGATTTATACGTTAAAGAAAATAAAATGTTCTGTTTTTTTTAGTGTTTCGCTTGATAAAACCTACCATCACCAGAATCAAGCCCCCAAACCAAAATCCTGGATCCGCGACTGGTGGAAGAAATCATTATTTTAGTAAAAAAAACAACAACACTAAAAAAAACTATTATTTTAGTCACTAAGAGTCAGTGTTTTGTCAGTAAGAGTCTGAAACTCTCGTCCACACGAAGTCATTTGATGATCAAAAAATACTTACATAAAAGTCTAGATTTTTAGCATTAAATTTTCAAACACTAGATGCACTTAACATTCATTTTCAGTTACGACCTGTATCCCAGTGTAGGAGGGTCGTTAACTTCGCCATCAGCACGTGGAACGCCAACTTGTAGCCTAGAAAATGCATGTACCTTAATGCAAGCCGATTAACAGTACGAGTATCCGGGAGAACGTAGTCGGAACTTTAATTCTATTATAGGTTTTTATTTTAGCTCTCTACTGATCTTAGGAAGTAATGGCTCTGCAGATTTCCTTTACAAAGTCTTTGGCTTTAATTCTGGATTTTCTTAAGAGGTTTTTTATGTATTGGGTAAATTGTAAAAAACCTTGTCTTAAATTACATATCACATTTAGACATTCATTTATGGTAATCTAATGTCATTAGCGCATTTTTTTTGCGACAGCCAGGCTATCAATTTCCCTCGATTTTTAAATTGCGACACTAAAACTGACATAGAAACGTATAGGTATTTAAGTAGCCGCCACACAGTGGGCTGGGATTACAAGGTTGGGTCTTAAGAGATCAAATGTATTTTTTTGGTATCTAGGCATAAATTTAAAACGTTTTTATTCTGGGCCTTTTTTTAATTTAACGAGTACTTTCGGAGATATAGCCATATCAAATTTGTATGAAGAGTCATGTTATTTTAGTTAAGCAATTTATACCAATTAAATTGAAATTGAAAATAATGTATACTAAACGGCCTGAAAACCTCAATACCTACTTAGTTCTTAAAAAAAAAAAATGTTCGACATTTTCCACCACCATAGGTAGGTATGACGTAATTTGTTTTGAGACTTATTTCCGGGAATCAAGGGATAAGAGTGCGCGAGCGCAACAACAAGTTATGACGTGTCGTAACGTGATTGGTGCAACGATAGGGTACCTACGGAATGTTCGGTTGCATTCAAACGCACTTCATTGTTCTATTACCCACCATAATAGACGCACTACCCCCACACATTCATTACTTACTTATTTGTTATTTTGTATTTGTGAAAATGTTTGAAAATTTAGTGACAAACCTTGATCTTTTCATTATTTTAAAAAACAGTGGCAGTATTAAAAATAATGATAGTTTGTGTAGTGAGATAAGGTCTAAATTTTTAGTCGAATTAAGTGATGATCATGAAAAGACCTTAAAGTTGTTTTGTGCAAAATTTTGTTATAATTTAAATAGAAGATGGGAAAACGCTTATCGTAAAGAAAATATATTCAGAACTAAAAATAGTGAATGGTTACAAGAAAACATAATATGGCCAGACTTTATTAAGTGTTTAATAGGCAGTAATGAAGATCAACCAGCACCGAGTACATCAACTCAGTATGTATCACCATCAAAAGTTTCTGTCGGTGTTTCCACCGAACAAAGCCCAAGAAAACCTTTTTGTGAATTAGCGCCTAAACAGATAAAAAGACGTGCAGAAAACTTTCATTTATCTTCGGACGAAATAAAATATGCATATTTTGAGCAGTTGAAAGCGGATGGGAATGAGGAGGTTGCTAAAATACTAGAACATTTACTAAAGAATCCCCAAGATGTAAAAAAAGTTAAAAAGTGCATATCTGTTAAAGAAACAAAACCTGTGTTTTCTCCGGATGAGGCTTTAGGGTTATTTTTATCACTTAAGCTGACCAAGTGGCAATACAATACTTTAAGAACAAGTGTTAATGAAAAAGACAGTAATATATTTCCATCTTATTATCAAGTGCAACATGCGAAACAGAAATGCTATCCACCAAAAGATGCTATTACAGTGACAGAAACCTCAGCTAAAATAAAGTTACAAGCTCTATTGGATATAACGACAACAAGAATAATGACGTCACTCGTCATAGATAGTGGTTATAAAGAATTTACACTAATCAGTAAGTGGGGATTTCACGGTGCTTCTAATCAAGCCAATTACAAACAAAAAATGCAAACAGACGATGAACAAGAAAGTCAACTTGACGATTCAAGCATATTTATGGGTAGTTTAGTTCCAATAAAATTAGTGTGCGGCGAACAAGTTATCTGGCAAAACGATTCACCAAATTCATCTTACTGGTGTCGTCCAATCTTTTTCGAATTTGTGAAAGAAAATAAAATAACGATATTGCGGGAAAAAAGTGCTATAGAGGAAGAGATTGTAAATTTAGTGAAAACAGAAGTTGGAGAAATAAAAATTTCACACTCTTTATTAATGACTATGATAGACGGAAAAGCAACATCAATTTTATGTGATACTTCATCTCAGAGATGCGACATTTGTAAAGCCACTCCAACAGAGATGAATAATTTGCCCTTAATTGCATCAAAACCGACTGATCCAGATCTCTGTAAATACGGATTGTCATCATTGCATACCTGGATACGAATGATGGAATGCATTCTGCATATAGCCTACAGATTAACGATACAGACATGGACAGTAAAGGGAGACAACAAGTGCATCATGGAAAGAAGAAAGAAAGACATACAAGACGCTTTTAAAAATAGAATGGGACTTCTGATTGATGTTGTTAAACAAGGGCACGGCTCCACGAATGACGGAAATACTGCTAGAAGATTTTTTGCAAATCCAAACATGACTGCTGAGATAACTGGTGTTAGTGAAGAATTAATAAGGCGATTTGCAATCATTTTAGAGGCAATTTCATCAGGTTACCACATTGACACAGGGAAATTTCACGAATATGCTCAAGTGACCATGCAACTGTATTTGGAATTATATAGCTGGTATTATATGCCTTCAAGTGTTCATAAAGTTCTTATGCATGGTGCAGCTATTATTGAAAGTTTTGGTCTAATACCAATTGGACAGCTATCTGAAGAAGCTGCTGAAGCTAGAAATAAAGACTTTCGTAGGTACCGCCAACACCATTCCAGGAAATGCAGTAGAAAAACTACAAATGAAGACATTTTAAATAATTTATTGACCAGCTCTGATCCACTCATCTCAGCGAAACGTCACAAACTTCGCAGAAAATATAAAACTTTGTCAGTAGAAGCACAAAGTTTATTAGTAATTGACCAAGCGGAAACATTTGATGATGACGAATACGAAAATTTTGCATTCGTTAATGTGGATACCCTTGACAGTGATTAAATTAAAACAGTGCAGTGGCCAGTAGTGATTGTGATTTTTACTTATTTATTTATTTATTTTATTAGTCCTTAGTGGATTAGGCCTAAAGGGGAGACCACTACATAAAAAAACGCGCCTAGTTCTTAACCTCTATGGTGGTGTGGAATAGAAAACAAAATTTGAAATTGCGACCAAATCGCAGAAAATCGCAACCCGAGAATAGGCGCTAAAATAGGACAAATATACGTACTATGCATACGTAGAGTCAATTCTTTGAGAAAATTTGAGAATTCCAAGATTTTCACATTTTTTTCTTTTGCTTCATACAAAAATTACTTTGGATATTTTTAACTCCGAAAATACTAAGTTATCTGAATGACCCTCATAGAAATAATTACTTATAATTGATAGATAAATCCAACACAATATTTAAAATTTCAGAAAAAGAAACTTTTTTTTTTAAAATGCTAAGTCCTTTACCGGCCCGTTTCAGCCCACTGTGCGCCAGTCCCGGCTTCGCACGGGTAGCCTATATGTTACTCAGGGTGAATGTAGCTTTCCAATGGTGAAAGAATTTTTGAAATCGGCACAGTAGATTTTGAGTTTATTCATTACAAACATACACACAAAAATACAAATATTTCCTCTTTATAATAGTAGTATACATTTGGCCAAAGTACGTGTCAAGTAGCTTCAATTCATCCCGGCTTACATTGCTTAATACAATTATGATCGATTGCACCAAACTTTTTATCATTTATACTTTTACGAATATCACAAAACATGATATCAATCATTAGCATATTTTTAATATTGTTTATGTTACTAATACATAGATATAATAAACATTTATATATGTTTACTTAAATATTAAAACAATAGCAATTTTATTCAAATTTATCCTCCATTTTCACAGATATTGAATGACAGTGCTTCCGTTTCACGTATAAGTATAACCTGATATTTTTTGGTTCAACTGGGTGTTGTGTTGCAAATTCGCTGCTACTCGCATACAACCTCTCCAACTAGCAAACAAAATTACAAATTCCCAATACTGAGTTGAACTGCAACCTACAACGAGGTGGAATTAATCACCGCACGAGTCGGTACTCGCTTTGTCGTTCAACTTAACCGCAAATTGATTGCAACCGATTGCCATTAATTCGAACAATTAACGTTTAGTTTGTCACACCGACGTGTAATAACTATCTCTCCTTGATCCTCCAGGGTAGAACATTGTATGGTATGTAACCGATTAGTAGTAAATAGTGTTCGGAGCTTAAGATGGCTGTATTGCAAATGCGGCTAATGTTTGGAGGTAGGGGGGATGAGCAACTCGAATAAGACTACTGGTATCATACCAATATGTTTGCTTTACCTAGACGGTTGGCCAGAGATGAACCCACTGTAAGGTTTGATTTTAGTATCCCCATCTATACTTATAATAAATCTGTAGAGAGGTCAATTCTGTACATGAAATATATTTTCAAAATAACTATCAGGGGGTGATTAGGGATCGATACTGATGCCAAAAATGCAATCAGTAAAATTTTTGTCTGTCTGTCTGTCCGTCTGTCTGTCTGTCTGTCTGTCTGTCTGTCTGTATAAACTCTATAGAAACAAAAACTACTCGACGGATTTTAACGAAACTTGGTACAATTATTTGTCATACTCCTGAGATGGTTATAGTATACTTTTCATCACGCTACAATCAATAGGAGCAGAGCAGTGAAGGGAAATGTTGTCATTTTGTTTAAACGCGCTAATCTCAGGAACCGCTGGTCCGATTTAAATAATTCTTTCAGTGTTAGATAGTCCATTTATCGAGGAAGGCTATAGGCTATATATCATCATGCTAAGACTAATAGGAGCGGAGCACCACTATTCCACGCGGACGAAGTCGCTGGCAGAAGCTAGTTTAATATAAAACATTTCACTATGAATCTTGAAATGATAATCGATAATGGTAATCGATAGTATTTCACTAATCTCTAACGATAATCGATTTGAGGAATCAATATCGAGTCACTCGGCGAGCGAGTCTATCGAAGATTCCGAGGAAGGCTTAAGGCCTCTACTCACGGCCCTGTAATCGGGCCCGATCTAGGGAGGGTGATGGTGGGGGTAAAATCGGGTATTTCTCTACACACGGCCCTGCCTGCCAGTACAGTTAGTACGTGTCGGACAGTGCAGCAAAGCGCTCGTCGATCCAAGATGCCGCCATCACTCTCAAAACACCAAAAAATAGGCATTGCTCGGGCAAATCGGGCCGATCTCGCTACACACGCACCGACACGCTCCCTAGACGATGACCCGACCCTAAATCGTATGCTCGCCCGTCCCGATTTTTGAGTTAGGGGTAATAATAATAATATCGTCACGATTTGTCTACACACAAGCTGATCTAGGGACCGATCTAGGGCGCTCCCCAGCACTCTCCCTAGATCGGGCCCGATTGCAGGGCCGTGAGTAAAGGCTTTTAGGCGGCACCACGCAGCGTAACATGACGCCGACACTTCGTGTGCATTAGTTTTTAAGTTTGTATATGTATTGCATTAATTAGTGTATAGTTTTATGTTATAATATTTATGTATTGTATTTACTATGGGCCTTAGGTGCCTGATATAAATAAAGAAGAAGAAAGAAAAAATATGATCCCTGCAGCCGTACTGGACGATCTTGTTTTGGCTCTGTTAACGATGTATTGTATTGGATATGCCACTGGAATAATGATATGTAAGTTGCCAGGACCTATAATACTAAAGTAACATATGAAAAATTCATAAGCTATGGCCCAGCCTAAACGATAGCTAATTTTACTATGGACCTCTCTGTAACTGTGAACAGATACGGCACATCATGAGAAAAAAGTCATACTGGTTTAGTGATTAAAAGACCTGCATCTCGTATATACTCATATAGTGCAGGTTCGAAACCTGGCAAGTACCATAGAGACTTTTCTCAAGTCATATTATGTACTTTCTGAGTGTATCTTTGATACCACTGACTAACGGTGAAGGAAAACATCGTGAGGAGACCTGAACTAAATAAAAAGTCTAAAATCCAATCGCCAATCCGCCTTGAACAAACGTGTTGATCAATGCTCATAGCTTCTCTGTATAAGAAGAAGCTTTTACCCAATATTAGGCTAGTAAATTCGCTGATGATTAATTAATTTAATTTAATGTTAACAAAAACAGGCAATTACAGTTCGGTGAAACAGGCACAATAGTAGTTAGATCCGTCGATTTTCGACAGAAATTCTATTCTAACGTAGTTTAAGGACTTGTGCAATTTGGGTTTCGACAAAGAACAGCTATCGGGCTTTATGCTTTGTTTGAAATTCGTCTGTCTGATTCGAATAAACGCTTCCTAGAACATGTGTGGTAAATAGAAGCAGATTCCAAAGAATCTTTGCTAAAGTTAAGATAAAAGTAAATAAATCTTTTACCTATACCGGACTAGCTTTCTATACGAATTCAAATTAAAAATAATGACAGATATACAAACCTTGGCCCCCTTTTTCACCACCTTAGGCGTAGAATTTTGAAAAATCCTTTCTTATCGGATGCCTACGTCATACAAAGAACACTCCCTGCAAGTTTCAGGTCTCTACGATCACCGGTTTAGGCTGTGTGTTGATCCATCAGTCAGTCATTCAGGACAAAGCATTTTATATGTATAGATATTTTCAAAATTATATGCAGCATAATATCTGACTGTAACAAAAGCAAATGCTGCTTTGATGTGAGAAAGACCGGACAGACAAGGCATAGTATGAGCAATGTAATACCGATATTTATTTCTGAGAGTTTTAGGTAATTTCAAGTCCATACACCAGAGTATTGCCTCAAACAAAGCTTCTTGAAAACAATTTCAGAAAATGTTTGCCTACTCCACCCAATTCTCAATTTCTCATTACAACTTCCCTTTAGCATAATGACGCGGGACCCTCTGGTGGAAACTTATTTTTATCATTTGCTACCAAAAAGTTTGAACGTTCCCCGTCCGAAACCATAAGTCCCATATTATGGGGATGGAGTTTCAGCTTCATTCAGGAACAAACAAGACATATGATAGAGAAAGACAGAAGTCGTTCTTCTTTTTATAATTCACTTAGCAAGTTGTGGGTGAATTGAAGACAAGAGGAGGCAGCAAGTAGCTCTTGCTTTTATATTATATATCGTAATATATTTTAATATCTACAAAATTGGTTGAGTCAGTTGAGAAGCTTGTGGCTAAGTATCAGCCGCATGGGTCGACTGGCTACGCTTGGCGTGGACGGTCCGTGGATGGGCGACTAATTAAGACATAACGAAACTCCTCGAAAAGCACGTTAAGCTGTTAGTCCGGGCTGTAATTTGCAGATCTTTGACAGCCGTTATAGGTAGTCTCAAGGGGTATCGTATTACCCGGTAAACTGGGTTGTGGAGGTCAGATAGACAGTCGCTAAAACACTGGTACTTAGCTGCATCCAGTTGGACTTGAAGCCGACCCCAACATAATTGGGAAAAGGCTAGGCAGATGATGAACTATAAAATCAATTAAATAAAAAAAGAAATGTTTACTGTGCAATTTGCAACAATTTTTTTTTACTGCAGCACACTGCTACGAAAATTTAGTTTTTAATAATCTTCAAGAGAGCTGTAACATAACAAATAAGTCTTCAGAAAGCATCTTTGGCATAAAAGGAACAATATTAATATATTTGTATCCACAGGGTGTGGACTTTCTGTACAAATCTATTCAGTGGACAAATCCAAAGATAATCAATTTTTGTCGCGAAAAGTTTTAATAGTGTCTCTAAGTTAATCTCCCTCTATTCGTTGTACAAAAGGAGACGAATAATACGGTAAAGTGTGGAACATTCCTCTGTCGTCAACAGAGACTTTAGCAACAAACGACTCATAACTGGTCTTTGACTGATGTGACTTATAAAATCCGTAAAAAGATCCCGTTTACTCAACTGCCCAAAGGTGTGTTATGCTTTTCAAAGTAAGGTATACGTATTAGAAATGTGTGTGCATATATTTATTTATCGTGTGGTAACACCTTTAAAGAAATAATCTAAAAAATAATTATTTCGGACTTCTCTCAACAGATACGTGTGGGCATGCCCTAGCTGCATTCCTAGGGACTTGGGAGTCTCATGAGGAATACCTCCTATACCAATGAAAAATCTTATAAAGAACAAAAGTCTGTAATATTTTATAAAATGGTTTTATCGCCCAATTTTTGTCATGAAACTACATAGGTCTCTAAAACAACAAAACAATGCTCATACAGTTATAAACAATACGTTTAGTAAATTTCATCCAAAAAGATTATCAAACATACATCCTCATAATATGAGTGGGATAAGTCCAATATTCCTTTACATTGATTAAACCGCAATTAGATTAAAAAAAAACATTTTAATACAAGAAACATTTTACTCTTCACATTTCAATAAGACAAGTAAAAAGGTATTACATAAGCAGCTTAGATAAAAAAACCCCGCTTAATGCTGGACCACTATTTGCGAATGCTAATAAAAACACTTCTTTTCCGACGCTTTCGAATTTAAATAAAAGGAAATTTACGCCCCTACATTAATCTGTATTCTCGCTTAAGTCGGGCGATTAGTCTTTTCGCCACACTGTTTGAAAAAAGAACGAACTTCAGTGCTAAAAGTTTCAGTCATTTTGGCAGTTAGACTATCTAATCTTTTTAGGTTGTGGAGATCAAAGTAGTATAAAATGTGTATAGTACATTTATATTTTTGGTGAACGTAACCACACGATGGATGTAAATTAAACTAGACTTATATGACACAGAACCCAAAACGCCTTCTATTATCTATCTTCCCCTCACCGCTTTCTATGTGCTTTTGCTGGGAAGAAGAAGTGGCGTAATAAACTCATCAGCAACACATATCTGTCTGTAAAGCCGAATTTACATTATGAAACAAGTTTCAATACTCAATACTCAATTGTTTATTGGTGCATGATGAAATGAATTTGATGACACTACTCTCAGTACTTGTGAAACTAGTCTCTAGTTTAGGTTAAAAGAACCACCGTTTATAATATTCTTCCACATTATTTATTGTTATCCTACAATCCATTTTTGAGGATGAAAGACACGATACAGTAAACTAATGCAACCCAAACTTCCATCACAATATCTATTCCCACTAAAGTCTGACTATTACTCATTTCGCCACTGAGTAGAAAAAGTCCCATCTAAGTGCTTCCAGTAAGTGGATTTGGCAAAAGCCGAGACTATCCGCACTGAATCATTTTATGCTGGAACGAAGCGGTTGAAACTGGTTATATCCAGTTATTAAGTGCCCAAATTACAGCGCTCAAACAGCTGCTAGATTTTCGTTGATTTATCGAACTTTCTGGAGTTATTGACGTATGTTTTGGTTGGCTTTCCCGAGGGGTTTGGAATAGCCAACCAAAGATGTTTAAAGGGTATTTTCTTTCTAGATATTTTAGTGAAATATGGTTTAGCAATCATTATAATTTCAGTCTATTGCAAGTAAGATAAGGTTCTCTTTTCCATTCCATCCCTTCTTCTTTCCTTCTATCTCAGAATTATATCAGACCACGATTACAAAGTGCTTGCTGCACTATTCAAGTAGAAATGGCTAAATCGAAGTCCATTTAATATAAATTTAGGACAAAATAATAAATGCAAGCACCGTCTTACTACAAGTCCTGTCCGAGGGGATCATTTGCGTAATCCCCGGCGATTATGCACAGTCGTCTTTGCACTTTGACACACCGCCGACATAGCCTCTGACCGTAGGATACTGAAATCTGAATTTTAGGGTTTGTGTAGACTAGCGGGGATAGCAAACTATTTTTGGGATATGTGACGTCATAAATCATTATTTGAGGTTCAGCGTAATATTGGTCTGTGATATCGAATGCTGAAATTATGATACCGTCATCGCCAGCCTAGCCGTTTTCGCGTTTTCTATGTTGAGGACACCTTCCAGTCGATTTTCATGCAGTTGAATAACAGTATTTTATAGGAAGCGACTGACCCCTCAACCTAGTTACCGAATAACACGAACACCTTGGCAAAATTGTTTGTTAGATTTTCTAGCTTCTGACTACTCATAACTATTGTCAAAGATCTGCTAAATTACATCTTATAAGATAACGAAAGGTCTGTGTTATTCGGCCGTCTTGCGTAAGGAAATCTTACACCTGAATAACAAAATCTTTAAGCTCCACTATCAATTCCGAAAAACGCATCTAGAATATCCGAACTAGCCTCATGTATTATCAGCCTTAATTGTAGAGGCTTCATCGTACAGGCTTAGATCTCGGTGCCTCGCTTGCAAGGCATTAATAAAGCTTGGATTAATATTCCGTTCTGAACCATCTCAGAGGATTATGTTGCAATCTTCTTAGAGGAATAAAGATCGGTCAAGTACTACGATTTAGTTGAAGGAAATAAAATGAATGGTTCTGTCTTTGAAAGAGTAATAAGACGT
The DNA here is from genome assembly GCA_963891755.1 of Pyrrhia umbra. Lineage (NCBI taxonomy): Eukaryota > Metazoa > Arthropoda > Insecta > Lepidoptera > Noctuidae > Pyrrhia > Pyrrhia umbra. The sequence goes on from OY982935.1 coordinate 8,270,336, forward strand.
TGAATAGAAGATATTGAATAGAATATTCGTGATGATTATATTTCTTTGTATGGAAGTAACTCTACAGAACGCCACATGTGGGGGTGTTGATCCTACTAATATTACAAATGCGAATGTTTATGAGGATGTGTGAATGTCTGTTACTCTTTCACACAAAAACTACTGAATGGATTTCAATGAAATTCAGTACAGATACAGACTAGCTTCTGCCAGCGACTTCGTCCGCTTGGAATAGTGGTGCTCCGCTCCTATTGGTCTTAGCGTGATGATATATAGCCTATAGCCTTCCTCGATAAATGGACTATCTAACACTGAAATAATTTTTCAAATCGGACCAGCGGTTCCTGAGATTAGCGCGTTTAAACAAAATGACAACATTTCCCTTCACTGCTCTGCTCCTATTGATTGTAGCGTGATGAAAAGTATACTATAACCAGCTCAGGAGTATGACAAATAATTGTACCAAGTTTCGTTAAAATCCGTCGAGTAGTTTTTGTTTCTATGTATAGAGTTTATACAGACAGACAGGCAAAAAATTTACTGATTGCATTTTTGGCATCAGTATCGATCCCTAATCACCCCCTGATAGTTATTTTGGAAATATATTTCATGCACAGAATTGACCTCTCTACAGATTTATTATAAGTATAGAAGATAGAATAGATATAGATTAACACATTTTATCCAAACCTGCTCACTAGTTCCCTCATGATGCGGATGAAACCGCGGGAAGTCGTTAGTTGATAACTCACCCAATTCATATTCTAGCAGCTTATAATACCAAAATTATCCTAAAACATACAATCTACAAACGAGGTCGAAGGAACAGCGCCAACATTCTCTTCATACATTTTAAACTCCAGTTAATAATTTTCAATGAGGAGAAGATATAACATTAAAGCTCTTCATAAATTAAATAACACTTCAAGAGTGGCCATATAAATTGTGGAGCCTGGCGCGGGCATGTCCGAGACTATGCCAAATATTCTCTAAATGGCTGGGATAACACGTTCGCTGGAGATGTGGAAGTATCTTCGATGGATGGGATTAAAAGGCCTTTGAAGAAGGCAGGTTGAAGTCAAAACAATTGCAGATATAGATAATTGATTGAATTGCAATTAAAATTGTGTTTAATATGCCACAAACGGTTACCTTTTTTAAAATGTTGACTAATATCTGTTCTGGAAGTACTTAAAATCATATGGAATTTATGTTTTATGTTCTACATATAAAACAATTGAAATTGTATGATTTTGATCAGCTTTACAACTCATCAATATTTAACACCAAACCACGAAAGCAAACACTTTTTCTTCAAACAAATACAAATATTGTTTATTTTCTGTTCTACATGAGTGACTGTGATCTGTGTTTTGCATAATAAGCAGATATGTAAAACATACATAAATACATAGACTGCTAGTATCCATAACCCTTATTTTTGGCATTGCCAGTAGTCGGATAAAGTAGGATATAGTATTAAAGTCGTTGACTTGTAAACCTCCTCCTTTTTCTTCGTCGGTTAAAAAGGATAAAATTTACGTAGGTACCCAAACAGACCATTTCAATATTTCAGACCCAAACTATAGTTAAACGATAAACGAAAATACTCTTTTGTTCCGAGAATTGTAACAAATTCTTTTATTTAAACAAAGACACATAAATACAATTTAACACATAACAAATGGATACAAAGTGCTGGTACGTTGAATAAGCCACAACAACTAAAGTCCGGAATAAGAAGTGTGGAGGATGCCTGTATGTCGAGCTATGGGCGATATCAGTTGGCCATCCAGCCGTACAACGTGCAAGTACCACGATGAACTTAACGTGGATTTAATAAATATTATTTTGAATTATAATAATGAAAAAAAAAATACATAATGGTGTAGCGATACCTATCTCACTACATGAGAACGACAAGAACAAGTTCTCAAGCTAATTAGAATATATAGACCTTCCCGACGAACGAAGAAAACCCACCTGGCTGGAGGATCATCCCTTTTCAATGAAGGGACAATCTTTTCAATAATGGTATTACAATCCCGTTCGATAGTAATTCCAATGTTGTTAAGGTTATGATCTCTTTAACGTTGTTGTTAATTTAACTGAATAGGTTTTAAGAACTCCATTTGTTAGGTAAAAACATAACGTAGAATATTCGTCTTCAGTATCATGAATCCTACTGCTCCTTAAATATTGATCACAGATTTGTAATGAAATTGAAAAATGGCCATCCATTTTTAACCGACTTCATATTCTCATGGATTACAAATTTATTATGTTGTTTTAGACTATACGATCAGCAAATTATTCACAGAGCTGGGTGATGATGTGACAAATGACAAAACAATCGACGCTTCACACACATTGGCCAATCACATTAAAATTCATTCGAACTGAAACAAATATTTAATTCCGGGAACATCCACACTAAACTAACATTGGCGGCGTTCAGTATTCCGAAAATGTAAAACAAGCTGTTGGTGTAAATGTTTCAGCGTTGAGAGAGGTGCGCCGCCGAATTTCACTTATTCACTCTTTTCATAAAGGCCTGTATATTTTGGGGCACAAACTTTGTTCTGGAGATTCGTTTGAAGTCAATTAAAATGACTGCAGTATTCCAAAATGGCTATCACGTTACCAGCGGACGACAAGGTCTTTACTGAAGAGATACAGATTGCCAAGTATATGTATATAGTTACAGGCAGCTTCTGGGGTCGATTCCCAAGTAGAGAAAAGTGGTATTGATCATGAATATCCCAGTAACGGCTCGATCTGTGCCTGGTTAATGATAATAATCTTGCCTCCTGTTACATGGAACTGCGAATAGCGAAATATAGTATACAATAAGTAGACTTCTGCCTAAACCTTTGAAGGATATGGCTTGATGATTTGTTACAGATAGCCATGTCCATCATGGATACAACAAAAAACGACGAATTGGTTCATAATGATGACGTCATACAGCTTGATATCGCGATGATACTAAAATTGTATTGGTCGATTTTTCTTATTTCCTTTCTTCCGTTGTGTAGAAGACAAGTACCTGTTAGGATGGTATCTAACTAGCGCAATAGTTCCTGCATATTCTAAATGACTGAAATGTGGCGACTGTACTTTAAAAGCGTGTATCTACGATAAAATATATTGCACTGAGAACATTATATCCTGAGCATAATTTAAACAAGATAAATTTAAAATTTAAAAAACCCCTTACGTAAATATGCTTACATCGTTTTGGAAAAGAGCTGATACTCCAACACTGCTGGACCTATAAATAACCAAATAAGGAAACAACAACAACTAAGGAAACTGGCTTTCAAATGAAAAATACCGCATCGAAATCGGTCCATCTGTTTGAGAGCTACGATGCCACTGATAGACAGATATTGACGTCAAACTTATAACACCCCTCTTTTTGCGTCGGTGGTTAAAAATTGACAATCTTTATCAGATGTTATACGATGCGATGTAGTATCAATTAAGTGAATTTTGAGGAATAAAAGGCTTTACTCTCCTATCGATCCTCTTGCTTCAATCTGAACTTTTAACTATAACATTATTAAGGTTGAAAGTGAGTTTGTTTGTTTGTTACGCTTTCACGACAGAACAGCTGAACTAATTTGTATGAAATGGTACGGAGATAGAGGAGATCCTGAAGACGATTATATGCAGCTTATTATCCGGAAAAAAATAGCCTATTACTATCTCAAGGGTGCGACGAAACACACCCGGGTGCGTGAAATAGTTCCCTGTGGTCGCGGGTGACACGCGTGAAACAGGGAGTGGTATAGTCTGTAACAAAAGATTTTACGAAAAATGTAAACAAAGTCGTTATCTATTTTGTTCTGATTCTGCCACCGAAATTAACGAAATGGCGTAAAGATGGCGCATCTATGTCAATTTTATGATCTAAACATCATCATTCATCATTAAATGCCATATTATTTCTCTATGTGGGAAAATAAGAACAGAATAAGTTGTGATTTTGTTATATGGTATAAACTATACAACAAATAAGATGGTTACACAAATCTACACAACGCTGCCTGCCGTGTACACACAGCCTAACAGTTACGTGACTCAAGTAAACAGGCTTCACATAGCTGCCAAGATGAATGCCCCACAGTTATGAAATAATAATCCCGTTGCCACTTTTATTTGTTTCACATTTTAGACATTTTTGTTCTGAAAACGTGTAGGAGATGTAAGCCAACTGGATATTGTGAAGGCTTTAAGGGGTAGATGTCTGTAGGCCCGTTAAACACATATCGAATTAATAATATAATAGATCTACTTTATATTATCTAACGTGTTTTTCGACAGGCAGCTTTCTAAAAACTAGGAAAATTACTAACAAGCTTAATACTGTACAAATGCATAACTCTTATTCAGCTTTACATTAGGATGACCAGGGACCTACGGTCTTCCACCAACTCTTAAAACAATAATGTTTTAATATTACTTTGTCGTTCGTGAACCAATCTAATTTTTTTAGCAATTTTGGTGACGTCACCTTATTCCCGTCACGTTATGAACTCAATTATTTGTTTTAGGACATTTAAAATTAGCACTAATTGAACCTTAGTGTCACTGTTCATCACCTTAGTGTCATCATCAGCCTATTTACAATCCCACTGCTGGGCAAAGGCCTCTTTCCTTCTTCCAAATGCTCAATTTCAGACTTTAATAATAGTCAAAGTTTCTTCACACTTATAAAAGAACTACGAATTTCGAAAAGTCACATTGGTGCGAGGTTTCGAATTCGCACACTTGTACATGAGATGCAGGTGATTTAACCACTACACCAAGTAAATAAAGAATAAGCACGTTTGCCTTGTTTAAAACGCACCAAATTTATTCCGCATTCGAGATACCTACTTATTGAAGAAAACCGATTCAAATCGATTACTGTTATCGGATTTTTTCCTGTCAGTTCACTAGAGTTAGATTAAAGTGGTGATTGCATACCAGATGTATGCAAATTGGAGATAAAATTCATATTTTTTCATGAAGTGATGTTTGATGCATTATAAATGATCACGTAGGTATGTATTTTTCTGTTTAATGTAGGTGTTTTATATACATAAAGTGGCTTCGCCTGCGTAGGCTATACGAAATCAAATTTAAAATGACAGAGTTTCATACAATCTTTGCCTCCCTTTATCATCCCCTAAGGGTAGATTTTCGGAAAGTCCTTTCTTATCGGATGCCTACGTCTTACAAAGCACACACCCTCCAAGTTTCAGGTCTCTACGATCAGCGGTTTAGGTTGTGTGTTGATCCGTCAGTCATTCAGGACAAAGCATTTTATACGTATAGATAGAAATCGAAAGCATCAAAATATTAAATGAAAATTCATAAACTATAAATACAACGACATCTTTAGAAATTTAAATTGTTTGAGCTCTTTTAATGCGTATAATAAAGCCAGCCAAGTGCGAGTTGGCCTAGAGTGCCGTGACTTTTTCCTTGTCAAAAAAAGTTAATAAATTATGAGTATGTATTTTCTGAAATAAACAGTTTTAACAAACACAAGGTTGAACCATAAGGTTTTTATATATTTGACTAGCTGTTTCCTACTGTTTCACCCGCATCCTGAGAGAACTACGTCGCAAAACCGGGTAAAAAGTATCCTATGTCCTTTCTCAGGTTCTAGACTATCTGTGTACCAAATTTCATTAAAATCGGTTCAGTAGTTTCAGCGTGAAAGCGCGAGAAACATACAGACAGAGCTACTTTCGCAAATAATTAAACCTTAATTTTGTTTATTAGATTATCTTTGCTGAAGGTATCTTCATTAAGAGTCAAAGGTAGAGTTAGCAAATACATTTTAAAATGTTGCTAATAGAAAAACAAACTTTATTAAAATCGGTACTGAAAAAGAAGATTTGGTTTTATTTTTCGCAAAGCAATTTGTGGCTTGACAAACGCGGCGTTTTCAATTAATATTATTGAAGCTATTTTTAGTATTCTGCCCACTGTAATTTGAAGTAATTAGGTTTCCTATAAATAGGGACTAGGTAGGGACCTCATTACAAAACCGTGGTGCTTCTAAATATTCTCTGTTTGCCATACTGCTGGTCTTCGTCGCACTTCACTTTAGCGAATATCTCAAAGGAAACAAACGTAGTACTCATATTTTATTTAAAACATCTCAACATTAAAAACTAGCTTTTAGTTGACAATATCGTGAATACCTGCCTTTGGCAAGACAGAATTCGCAATAACACTACCTACATTTTCGCAAAAACGAAAAAATAAAGCGCTTTTTTCCATCCTTCGCAGTTTTTAAAATTCCCTCTGCGTTAAGGATTGCATTTTTTATTAGCTACTCAAACAGGTAGTGCACGGCAACGTTACTGCGTTTATTTTCCAAACTTTTAGAGATCCTTGCAGTGTGCGCTGTCCGAATTTTTAATTACCAAAACCAATTCTGAACTGGCGAGTTGGGTTTTTTGAGCCGAATGTTTTTTGAAGCGCTGAAGCGCTGATGATGTGCGGCTAGACGTACAACGCTAGTATTTTTTACAACATAGTCGTAAAGTACTTTTTTTTTTAAGTTACGTAGGTACATACGTCTGCATGATGGAAACTGTAATTAGTGTAAAGTAAATCTACAAGTAGACACCAGCTGTAATGTCCGTCATTAATACGTATAAGAAAACCAAAGATCAAGTTCAAATCACTTTGAAACCTTTTAAAATAAAAAAAAAATACAAATAATGATTTAATTTACTTGCCCATTCCAAAAAGTAGACAAGAAAGTGGACAAGAAAATCTAAGATTACTCTTTTTAAATAATTTTTAATAACTTTTATGAGTATGCATTAAACAATAGCATGCAAAGATCATGTAGAATCCAAATTGAAAAATTATTACTGGAATAATTAGGTGTCCATCAACATGCAGAACCTTTAGCATCTTATCCATCTTCTAACTATATTACTGGTTGCCGTTGCCTAATTTGATACCAACAGTAGGTACTAACTTACTACCCTTTTACTTCCTCGTATTTTATCATTATTTTGAATTCCGAATGCCAAATGTTATTTTTTTTTTTTTTAAGTACCGTGATGGTCTCTAGCTAGCAATATCCTCTCAAACTACATAAAATATAGATATAGTTTTTTTGTCTGGAGTTTCGAATGTTCGTTCATTTGTATAGAGTCAAAAAAATATATACAGGGTTTTTTATATTGAATCTTACTCCTAGTTGGCATAGAATGAGGTGCGCTTTAAATTTTATTTGATGTCTTAAAATAACCCAATAAAAAATAACTCCCATTTTTTAGGGTTCCGGAGTCCGACAAGGAACCCTTATAGTTTCGCCATGTCCGTCTGTCTGTCTGTCTGTCCGCGGCATAGCTCCGAGGTTCTTGTTACTAGGAAGCTGAAATTTAGTATGGATATGTATATTCATTACGCCGAAAAAGTGGTAAAATATAATTTTGAAAAATATATTTTTTTAGGGTAGCTCCCAAACACGTAAAGTGGGGATGAATATTTTTTTTCTCGCGTACCCCTCCGTGTGGGGTATAGTTAGATAGGTCTTCTAAAAATATTATGGGTGTGTCAAGACCATTTTTCGGGTAAGCGAGCCATTTGCGAAATATCTAGATTTTAAGTGAAAATTTTTGTTCGATATGAGTTACCCCCCCTCTAACTTTTGAATGGCTATATCTAGACATGTGAAAAAAATCACAGACGTAGCACATGTAATGAACTTATAAGGAAAACTATCACGGCTAAGTAGGCTTAACCGTTTACAGAGTTATAGTCGACTAACTAAGACCTACTACGGAACCCTACTGCGCGTGGCCCGACACGCACTTGGCCGGTTTTTTTTTATAAAGTACGAATTTACATTTATTAAAATCATTGGCATGCCGTAAGTTGGCATTATTTATTTTACAGAAAGTATTTACGGTATTATTATTTACTCCGTATTAATTTAATTTTCATTGAATGAATATTATTATGCTCATACAAATGCATATTTTGTATGAAAATGCCAATGTCTGATTTAGTTATCGGCTTAAGTCCGACTGAGAGAAATTATAATTATTTCCCAATAATGAAATCTGCAACGGTATGGCGCGTAAGAAATTAAATTGGACGCTATGAACACCACGGACGCTTGTCGCAATTAAAAGCACTTATCGATTAAAATTACGATATTAAATATTGCATATAGTTAATATTATTAGATAGTTGTTATACACGTAAGTTTAGCGGACTTGATTCTTAATCATTCAAGGATCTATTCACAAAAGAACATCAAAATCGACTGTTTTAGAACCTCATTTTTGGGTCGAAAATGCTGAACGAGATTATATATTTTTTTTTTGGATTCTTCAAATATATTCCTAATTGCATAATGACTGCTATGTTTTCATATTTCCATAAGCGGCCGTTTTGTGTGCTCATAAGCAGTTGAAAGTAGATAAGCAATATTGACATAGAACATGTTAATTTTTCGCTGAAATTACCGTTAAAAATAATTATATTCCAAACACCTTCTAAAATGCAATATTATGACGTAATGTGCAAGATGTGTTTCAATTAATTTTTCGCTTTTTTTTAATTAGTTCCATTTAAAATCTTCATGGTATATTATCGGCACCGTTCAGTTTTTGACGACCATGTTGAGAGTACTATGGCTCATAATTTGGGTAAGATAATTGATATATATTAATTAATTATTTTTTAACCCAGTCGACGTAGGCTTAACTGGCATAGAAAGTGGCAGGACAGTATATTTAGAATTGATTAGCCGAATATGGAAAAACAGAGAGAGCTTTGGATGAAGATCTCATCTTCTTTTAGGGTTTTACCTAGCAGTAGAACAGAAAATATAGACTTAAACCTGCCTTGCCAAATTAGAAGAATTTTTGTTCCAGAATTGCTTTTAGAGAAAGTATCCATCTATTATGGTTCACGTCTCATCCCCCAAAGGGGATAGCCAGATATAGAATCCTATACATAATTTTTTCAGTTAAATTATAAGCCCGTTTAATAGAATTATTATTGCCTTACTCATGACCAGAAACTAATCAAGATGATAATGAATTTTTTGAACAACTATTCGTCATGACGTCACGGAAAAATAGGAAACAGTATCCATAAATGCATAGATTTTTTGCAGGAAAATGTTTATTTGTATCACTTCAGGTTTCATTATTGTATATTACATTTATTTATTACATTTCAGGCCACAGTTGGTGAGACATTCTACGATGACTATAGCTGGTATTCACCGCATGATGGTAAGGACTAAAATTTTCCTTTTTTTTAGCCACACTGGGAGAACGTTTTATTTTAGGTATTCGAAAAACCTCATGTTTTTACATGCAATGAAGGAATCATCCCATATGGTACAAAGATTTTAAAACCCCTTTAAAACACAGAGAAGGCATGAGCGTTGACCACCACGTTTGCTCAAGGCGGATTGGCGATTTCAGATTCTTAAAGTCCAGGTTTTCTCACGATGTTTTCCTTCACCGTTAGTCAGTGACGCCTAAGATATACTTAGAAAGTACGTATAACTTTAGAAAAGTCACATTAATACTTGCCAGGTTTCGAACCCGCACACTCGTAGAGAGGCAGGTGCCTTAACCACTAGGCCACCACGACATCTAACCTCCCTACTACTACTCCCTAGCCCCCTCTACCATGTATTAGTTACAATTCCATGTCACAGGCCGTCAGGTGATCAGAGAATTTGAGAAAACACTGAAACCTTAGGCAAGGAAAACTGAGACCTAAGGCTGAAGACTTAGGTTATTAAAACGTGCAGTCCACACGATAAGAAGAAGAAGAAGAAGCGACCGCTAGGCAATGAGGCGATCAATAACTCATATTTGTTACGTTTACAGGAATTGATAACGACAACAGGGCATTTGAATATCAAAAATACGTCCGTGACAACTTTACTGGCAATCTAAGAACATTCGCAAATTCCTACGGTCTCAGAGGAGGTAATCACATTCTACTTCCTACTTTATAATAATATTATAAACGCGAAAGTTTTTTTAAATGTATGGATGTATGTTTGTCACTCTTTTACGCAAAAACTACTTGACGGATTTGGATGAAATTTGGTACACATGTAGCGACACCTATCTCGCTACATGCAAACTACGAAGGCTAGATTCTTACATCGTGCAAGAAGTGTTCGCAAGCAAGTTAGCACATATACAACTTCTCGACATCAACCATCGGGCAGTAGCCCGCCAGGCAATATCACCCGCCTGGCCGGAGGTTCCTCCCTTTTCAATGGAGGGACCCCGCACAGTGTACCTCCATACACATATAGTTTATAACCTGGAAAAACATATAGGATACTTCTTACCCGGGTGCGCGAAGTAGTTCCACCGGAATGCGGGTAAAACCGCGGGAAACAGCTAGTTGAATACTATAAAACAGTTGATGAGTATGAGACTCATTCAACGTGGCAATGCTACCTTCTAGGGACTTTCCCAGATGATAGCTATGTGGAGGAATATTTTAGTATTTTTGAAGATTCAGAAAGTAAACTACACTAAATAGTCCATGTTTTTTTTCCTGGCCTGTTTTACTCGGGGTGAAGCAACGTCTCTACACCTCTTTTATCAAAATCGGTTCATACATACATGAACTCTAAAACATAACAACCATTGTTGTTGGCGTTAGGTAAAAAATGTGACACTAATTTTTAATTATATAAATATACTGTAATTTATTTTTATTTTTTTCAGATGGAGAAGACGATATGACAATATCAAAAGCTAAATCAAGTAACTATTTATTATGCTAATAAAATTTAACAATAATAACAGGATGAATTCTCTCGTCACTCATTTGCTACGATGTAATAATTCGTTATTTATTTATGTTTTTAGAGTTGAGATTACTGAAGGTGTATAAATACACTCGCGGCTCAAGCGACTTTGGTAAGATTTTTTGATTCACAACTTTTTTGTGTAGTATTCAAGGACAGAAAATAACGCTTATCAATTTTTATTTCAGATTCAGCAAAAGAGCGACTGCTTCCTTTAGCCGAAGGAGGTGATTATCATTTAATAATCTTGTAAAAACTATCCAAATGTCAAAGATCGTTCCAAAACTTCTTAGTTCTCTGCTACGTGTATTTATCTTTTGATATTCGTTTTGCAAATGTATATGGTATACTAGCTGTTTCCCGCGGTTTCACCCGCATCCCGAGGGAACTACTTAGCGCACCCGTGTAAAAAGTAGCTTATGTTGTTCCTCAGGGTCTATTCTATCTCTGTACCAAATTTCATTTATATCGGTCCAGTAGTTTTGGCGTGAAAGCGTAACAGACAGACAGACAGACAGACAGAGTGACTTTCGCATTTATAATATTAGTAAGGATTTTACTTATTCTATTCTTTTTGTATTGTTTAAACAGTAGAAATAAAAACAGTTCTTTTCCTACTTGTAGGATTACCAAAAAAATATTCTTCCATAATTTTATTATATTATTTTGGCGAAAGTAAAATAGTTTTGCTTACGTTTTAAAATAAAAATAAATATCTAATTACAATTGTTTTAATCTTATTTTTATTTCACAGCAAAGTTCTGTACGATGGGTACCCATACGAAAGTGGATTGCAACTATTGCACATGCGTCGCTGGTCAACTGTACATGTGCACTGGAATGATCTGTCCTAAATCTCCTACAAGTAAGACATCGCCATTTTGTTTAGGAATGGAAAATCATCAAAAAATATGACGGGGTAGGAAGTATCGGATTCTTAATGACTAAAACCCATCCATGTTCCATAAATTTTTCGGGTGGGAAATCATCAATGACAAGGCGGGACGGGTCATTGATGAATGTCAGAATCGTATTGACTAAAACTCACTCAAGTTCCTTCCTCAGCCTTTTTTAGTCCGGGAGCACTGTAACTCATTCGAACATCCCGCAGATCCATGTTCCTCCCGGCGCCCCTTGCGTTTCGAGGCCGCAATAACTTTCGAAGAATCTCGCTGAAGACATCATCGTTTACACAGAATTTCAACTATTGTAGTCTCATTTATAACGGGTTGCATAAAAAAATATAATTAATCACTACTAATTTAACTGGCGTACAAGTAAATGTCCGATAGTTTGGTTTTTGTTTTATACCTTTACTATAATGTGTATACTTTTCGTACAAACATAATTCATCCTGTTTGTTACACTTTTACGGTCAAACGGCTGAATCAATTCAGATGAAATTGATGATGAAAACCTAAGAAAGGACATACAATAGTTTTATACGGGTGCGTCGTGTTATTCTTTTCAGGATGTTCGTGAAACCGCCAGAAAAAGTTAGTATTTAAAAAAGAACTACAACCTACTAGCACAGAGGCGTGAATATGTATAAAAAAATACGTTTTCAATTTATTATCTGCATGAACAATGCCGTAGTGCAGTTATTTTTACTTCTGGCAACACATATACAATGTTTTATAGCCCGATGACATAAAGAATACGCCCATTAGCACGTCTCCCGTGAGATTAAACGACCTTTCATATCGACACTGTCGTAGAACAAAGTCGGATCTACAAAATAGCTACTTTACAGGAGAGCACTTTAAAGTTTTGAGTTCACAATTTTCGGCATAATATTTTTTGTTATCATATAAATGAAAATAAAATTAGCAATAGCCTTTTGTCTCTTATTAAGGGTTATTAATAGATAATGATATTAAAAAAATCTTTATTAAATAAAAAAAATGCCTTCACATGTAACAATCCGACGTTGTACTACGTACCTTAGGATGTTTTTTGTGACTTTCCGACGTTTTTCTACGGAAACTACTACGGCGTTTGTATATATGCCACACTGTTCTATGGAGTTACATAAAAATTTGATGTCGTATGTTATTTCTAAGTAAATAAAAAATATTGATATGTATAAAAAAACTTTATGAAGAACTATTATACACACACATATATTATTTATTATACATTATTTATTCTATAATATCAAAAATATTATAGAGAGAAACATAAAATTACAATCAATACTTTTATTTTTAATTCAAATATATTTTGAAAATTTCTACATCAAACAAATACCTAGGTTATTAGAAGTCGTAATATTAATACATAGTATGGCTCTTCATCAGTCTTAATAGGTAACAAGATAATCAGTCTGAATCGCAGTTTTAAAAGATTTTAAAAGTAACTTATTTCAAATTTTTTCACGATTGAAATCAATCATAAACACAATATTATTTATCTCTATAGTATGAGTGTTTACCTAGTTGTATAAAATTATTATAAAAAAATAACATTTTAACTTACAACATGATTATAAACTTTTATTTTGGTACTTAAAGAAAATACCAATTATGATTAAAGAAAGTAACCTTGAAATACTAAAAAGCATTTCCAAAAAATCCTAACAATAACAAAAATCAAATTTCAGTCAGGTCATATCGCCAAAAATATATTAATGTATGTAATTATTGCACTTGACCCAAAGCTGTCTGAAATCTCTTTATATAGGTAATAAAAAAACAATGAGTTTTCATTCCGAATCAAATGAATCACATGTTATCAACTTAAAATGAAATTTAAATAAATCTATATAGAAAGTGTAAGAAAGGAATATTTATAAAGTCACTCATCATCTGTATCACTATCATTGATAATAAGACCACGATTATTTTACAAAAGATAGGGATTTGAAATAATAGGTTGTTCAGAAATAATTATTCTAGTGTTTTGCACATATAAAAAAGGTCGTTATAATTTTATCTTTCTATATTTATCAAACTTTTAGAAATAGGTTACAAATTAGGTAAAGGTGATAAGTATCTGGTACTAGATCCAATAACTAGTTAGCTATTAGTTCATTGTAGTATTACTTTCTTTGAGATTATATTTTTATAATATAATTTTCTGGGCCCATTTTTATTAACATGGACTTCCTCTATCTGCCTCTTCTTCTCTTCCTATATCTAATTTTTAACCCATACATTTAATATCAACTTTATTTTAAAATTGATTATAAATGTCTGTCCAAAAAAATCTTTTACTCCATATTCACTGGTGAGGAAGCCAAAGTCAAAACTCGTGTTGGCATAATCTATACTTAAATTTACTATATTTAAGTTAATTTAATTTAAGTGTTCCTCACCATCTCCAAATATAACACACTAGCTGTTTCCCGCGGTTTCACCCGCATCCCGAGGGAACTACTTAGCGCACCCGGGTAAAAAGTAGCCTATGTTGTTCCTCAGGGTCTATTCTATCTCTGTACCAAATTTCATTTATATCGGTCCAATAGTTTTGGCGTGAAAGCGTAACAGACAGACAGACAGAGTTACTTTCGCATTTATAATATTAGTAAGGATATTCCTGCGCTACTTCGCTTAACTGATTGGCTAAAAAAACTTCGAAAATACCAAGAATAGGTGATAACTTTTTATTATATATTGTGGTGCAGTACCTAAGGTGCAATCTGATGCTCTGCACATAGAGAGATATACTTATACTACCCATATAAAACATTTATAAGAAAACGAACGAAACATCAATCGAATCTTCGTTTTCGATAAGTTATGAAGTAATGGTAGTAACACCCCCTGGTAGTAATGGTGATTCGGGTTTTTCAACACCCGGACCTGCAACATAGTAAAATATTTAAAGATACATGTTAATGGATTAAATTAATAAGAATAAAATAAATCGGGTAATTTATACGTGTTTTATTGGCGTTTGAACATGCTGAACAAAAACCTATGTGATATTATACCGAAGTACATAGTTAGTTCTCAATATGCTACATCAAAAACGTCGTAAAATTTCGAAGAATAACGTCGGATGTGCACAAGCAATCCATATAATTGAATTAAATTGAGAAGAAAAACGAAGCATAATTACATACGAGGTCTGAAAAATCAAAACCCAGAAAACAAAAATATATATTACGTAACGAATGTACATAAAGCAAACAGCATTAAAAATATTTTTTTCTAGTAAATTATTTTTTTTTAAATTCCGAAGAATACTGTCGGTTGTTATGATACGATATGAAATTTGAATGTTCCGGCATAAAATGTCAACCAATGATTCAAAAACAATAAACTCGAAAATAATAGTACTGTTATTCATCACAAATAAATATTTATAAATTAACTTACCAGAATTATCTGCATTTTCCGTAGATTTTCTTAAAATACTAGAGTGCTCCGCGAATCGCTTTCTTATTTCTTCATTATTTCTTAATTAAATTTAATATTTTTGTATTCGCGTAATTTTTCACGTCGATTTTAATACAGAAAGTAAAAAAAATAATACAAAATACAAGTAATAACACCCAAATCAATCGTCAATCATATTGTTGATAAGCACCACCGCTTTCCGTTGAACATCGCCGCTTGTGACGAACGACGCATGGCGCGCGGCGCTGATACCCAAGCGACAGAGGCGCTATTGACCTTACGACGATGTTCTTTGGAACGTATTTGAAATACAACTTTGTTCGTTTCAATATCTCGGAAAGTATCAGATATATAATTTTTTTTCTTGCTTATATCGATAGATTATGCTTAGTTGAAGCTGATTTTGTAAAAATCTCAATTTCGTTGTATTATCACATCTGGCTTTGTTCTACGACAGTGTCGATATGTTATGTTGAAACGACCATTCACTGACGAAGGCGATATTTCATTTATAAACTCATAGTTAATGTTACTAGCGTAAAGTATCTTATGTCGTAATCTACTTAACCAACTATCTGATTCCCAAATTTCATCCAAATCTGTGTAGTGATTTCAGAGGTGTGCGCTTACAAACAAACAGAGAAACGGACAGAAAATAATTCTAAAAATCGCTGATTTGTGATCCATTACTTAGTCTTCTTTAGTTACCTGCTATTTATTTGTTAACCTTCTCTCTTACCTATTAGTGCCAGTCACTACACAATTAGTATCAGTCCCTTCACTATGAGTGTCAGACACTTCACAATGAGTGTCAGACACTTCACAATGAGTGTCAGACACTTCATAATGAGTATCAGACACTTTACAATGAGTGTCAGACACTTCACTGTGTGTCAGGAATTATGAGAGTCCGTCCAGTCAGTGAGTGTCGATCTATTCACCTTGAGATTTTAGTGTCAGCCACTTTATTATGAGTGTCAAACAATTCGCTATGAGTGTCATCATTACACTATTAGTGCCAGCCACTTCACTATGAGTGTCAGCCATTTAACTATGAGTGTCAGACACTTCGCTATGAGTGTCAGACACTTTGCTATGAGTGTCAGACACTTAACTGTGAGTGTCAGAAACTTCACTGTGTGTCAAGAACTACGATAGTGTGTCAACTCGGTATATGTGTGTCGATGTATTCATCTTGAGATTTTAGTGTCAGTTCCTTCACTATGAGTGTCAGACACTTCGCTATGAGTGTCAGACACTTGACTATGTGTCAGCCAATTCACTGTGTGTCAGGAACTATGATAGTGAACTATGATTTGTTTTAGTGTCAGTCCCTTCACTATGAGTGTCAGACACTTCACTGTGTGTCAGACACTTCACTATGAGTGTCAGCCATTTCACTATGAGTGTCAGACACTTCACTATGAGTGTCAGACACTTCGCTATGAGTGTCAGACGCTTCACTGTGTGTCAGCCATTTCACTTTGAGTTTCAGACACTTCACTGTGTGTCAGGAACTACGATAGTGTGTCAACTCGGCATATGTGTGTCGATGTATTCATCTTGAGATTTAAGTGTCAGACACTTCACTATGAGTATCAGACACTTCACTGTGTGTCAGGAACTACGATAGTGTGTCAACTCGGTATATGTGTGTCGATGTATTCATCTTGAGATTTTAGTGTCAGTCTCTTCACTATGAGTGTCAGACACCTCGCTAGGAGTGTCAGATACTTCGATATGAGTGTCAGACACTTCACTATGAGTGTCTGACACTTCACTATGAGTGTCTGACACTTCATTATAAATGTCAGACACTTCACTATGGGTGTCAGACACTTCACTATGAGTGTCAGACACTTCGCTATGAGTGTCAGACGCTTCACTGTGTGTCAGCCATTTCACTGTGAGTTTCAGACACTTCACTGTGTGTCAGGAACTACGATAGTGTGTCAACTCGGTATATGTGTGTCGATGTATTCATCTTGAGATTTAAGTGTCAGACACTTCACTATAAGTGTCAGACACTTCGCTATGGGTGTCAGATACTTCGATATGAGTGTCAGACACTTCACTATGAGTTTCAGACACTTCTATGAGTTTCAGACACTTCACTATGAGTGTCAGACACTTCGCTATGAGTGTCAGACGCTTCACTGTGTGTCAGCCATTTCACTGTGTGTTAGGAACTACGATAGTGTGTCAACTAGGCATATGTGTGTCGATGTATTCATCTTGAGATTTAAGTGTCAGACACTTCACTATGAGTGTCAGACACTTCACTGTATGTCAGGAACTACGATAGTGTGTCAACTCGGTATATGTGTGTCGATGTATTCATCTTGAGATTTTAGTGTCAGTCCCTTCACTATGAGTTTCAGACACTTCACAATGAGTGTCAGACACTTCACTATGAGTGTCAGACACTTCACTGTGTGTCAGGAACTACGATAGTGTGTCAACTCGGTATATGTGTGTCGACGTATTCATCTTGAGATTTTTAGTGCCAGTCCCTTCACTATGAGTGTCAGCCACTTCGCTATAAGTGTCAGATACATCGATATGATTGTCAGACACTTCGCTATGAGTGTCAGACGCTTCACTGTGTGTCAGCCATTTCACTGTGTGTTGGGAACTACGATAGTGTGTCAACTCGGTATATGTGTGTCGATGTATTCATCTTGAAATTTTAGTGTCCCCTTCACTATGAGTGTCATACACTTCACTATGAGTGATTTATAGTATATAGTTAAATAACTATGAGTGTCAGACACTTCGCTATGAGTTTCAGACACTTCACTATGAGTGTCAGACACTTCGCTATGAGTGTCAGATACTTCACGGTGTGTCAGGAACTACGATAGTGTGTCAACTCGGTATATGTGTGTCGATGTATTCATCTTGAGATTTAAGTGTCAGACACTTCACTATGAGTGTCAGACACTTCACTATGAGTGTCAGACACTTCACTGTATGTCAGGAACTACGATAGTGTGTCAACTCGGTATATGTGTGTCGACGTATTCATCTTGAGATTTTTAGTGCCAGTCCCTTCACTATGAGTGTCAGCCACTTCGCTATAAGTGTCAGATACATCGATATGAGTGTCAGACACTTCACTATGAGTGTCAGACACTTCACTATGAGTGTCAGACACTTCGCTATGAGTGTCAGACGCTTCACTGTGTGTCAGCCATTTCACTTTGAGTTTCAGACACTTCACTGTGTGTCAGGAACTACGATAGTGTGTCAACTCGGTATATGTGTGTCGATGTATTCATCTTGAGATTTGTGTCAGACACTTCATTTTAAATGTCAGACACTTCACTATGAGTGTCAGACACTTCGCTATGAGTGTCAGACGCTTCACTAAGAGTCAGACACTTCACTATGAGTTTCAGACACTTCACTGTGTGTCAGGAACTACGATAGTGTGTCAACTCGGTATATGTGTGTCGATGTATTCATCTTGAGATTTAAGTGTCAGACACTTCACTATAAGTGTCAGACACTTCGCTATGGGTGTCAGATACTTTGATATGAGTGTCAGACACTTCACTATGAGTTTCAGACACTTCTATGAGTTTCAGACACTTCGCTATGAGTGTCAGACGCTTCACTGTGTGTCAGCCATTTCACTTTGAGTTTCAGACACTTCACTGTGTGTCAGGAACTACGATAGTGTGTCAACTCGGTATATGTGTGTCGATGTATTCATCTTGAGATTTTAGTGTCAGTCCCTTCACTATGAGTGTCAGACACTTCGCTAGGAGTGTCAGATACTTCGATATGAGTGTCAGACACTTCACTATGAGTGTCTGACACTTCACTATGAGTGTCAGACACTTCACTGTGTGTCAGGAACTACGATAGTGTGTCAACTCGGTATATGTATGTCGACGTATTCATCTTGAGATTTTTAGTGCCAGTCCCTTCACTATAAGTGTCAGCCACTTCGCTATAAGTGTCAGATACATCGATATGAGTGTCAGACACTTCGCTATGAGTGTCAGCTTCACTTCACTGTGTGTCAGCCATTTCACTGTGTGTTGGGAACTACGATAGTGTGTCAACTCGGCATATGTGTGTCGATGTATTCATCTTGAGATTTAAGTGTCAGACATTTCACTATGAGTATCAGACACTTCACTGTGTGTCAGGAACTACGATAGTGTGTCAACTCGGTATATATGTGTCGATGTATTCATCTTGAAATTTTAGTGTCCCCTTCACTATGAGTGTCATACACTTCACTATGAGTGATTTATAGTATATATAGTTAAATAACTATGAGTGTCAGACACTTCGCTATGAGTTTCAGACACTTCACTATGAGTGTCAGACACTTCGCTATGAGTGTCAGACACTTCACTATGAGTGTCAGACACTTCATTATAAATGTCATACACTTCGCTATGAGTGTCAGACGCTTCACTATGAGTGTCAGACACTTCACTGTGTGTCAGGAATTATGAGAGTCCGTCCAGTCAGTGAGTGTCTATCTATTGACTTTGAGATTTTAATGTCAGCCACTTTATTATGAGTGTCAAACAATTCGCTATGAGTGTCATCATTATACTATTAGTGCCAGCCACTTCACTATAAGTTTAGTGTACCTAGACCCAATTTGAAGACCTCGCAGGCAATGTTGTAGGCAGTCTAAGTAAGACCTTTACAACTATTTTCAGGACCTCAATTCCTATCAACATGTAGGGAAGGAAAAAAACGCAAGATAGATTCTTGTAATTATTGTTACTGTCGCAATGGACATGAGATCTGTACTACGAGAGACTGCAGGCATAACCATGGTAAGTGATGTCCTCCAGACCTAATTTTCACACCGGTCAATCTCTAAGTGTCATACTCGTGAACGCTATGCTATGGCAATCAATTTAGGCTTCTCCTACTTTGCTGTTCAGTTTTTTTCTGCATATATACATACATTGATCTAGATGATCCTCACGTTAGACGACTACTTGTAACAAGAACAATTGATTTTAAATAGTAACCATGGAGTTCCCTGCCGGTTCTTCTCCATAGGACCCACTTTTTGGAACCGTGCACCTAGTTTCTAGCTTTGACGTTTTATAAGAACCTGTAATTGGTCTACATAAAATAAAACCTTTTGGCTTTGAAAACGGCAAATCACCCATGTGCACGATATATATTATAGTGCACAAGTGTATGCGCAGACACAGGTGCACTTTCTATTCCCTCACTACCCCTCACGGAGAAATTTCAAGTAAAGGGTCACATTTTTTTAAAGAACAACATAGTAAAACCTCGTGTATTACAGACTAGTGATTATATCATGACGACATAATTAACATATTAAGAAGTGAGTCATACTCCTCAAGCATGCGGTTTCAAGAACTAGCAAATAACAATGTGATATTTTCAATTATTTATATATCATACAAGATAACCCGGTGAACTTCGTTCCACCTACATTTATCTTAACTTTTCTCACCGTCCAAACCTTCCCTGGACTTCGACAACATTTCAAAACCAAAATCAACTACATCGGCCCAGCTGTTCTTGAGTTTAAGCAAGACTAACGAACAGCAATTTATTTTTATATACATATGTACCTACTTACGTTTATCTTAAAAGTCATAGTGAGGAACTTGGCCCTATTATTAAAATAAGAATGAACTCAAATCACCGATGAATCTTGAGCTAGCTTGCTGATCAATGATCGTGCTTATTTATAAGAAGAAAATTTTGCCCGGCACTGGACTTTTGTAATATGTTTTTCAGACAATTCAATAGTCAGGAGCGAGAGTGAATGTCCTGAAGGAAAGTGGCGAAAAGTTGATTGCAACCGCTGCCTCTGTATTAATGGTGAAGAGTATTGCACTAACATGTTATGCCCAGATAATCTAGTTAAATTAAAGGAAAAAGGTAAGTTTTTTCTAAACCGTATCTAATGCTATTTGAAAATAAGTGTTTGTTTGTTACGCTGTCACGTTAAAACGGCTAAACTGATTTCTGAACCGATAGCGGAGTGATGCGGGTGAAACCACGGGAAACGGCTAGTAATATATTAAATACCGAGCTTCGCCATTTGTACGTCTGTGGTTTTTGAAGGCCCTTACTGATTGGTAGAAGTAGTGGCGGATTTACCCAAAGGTACCAGTAGGCCCAGCCCTAGGGCGGTCAGATATTAAGGGCGACAAAAAATCTCATGATGACTAGAAATAACTCAAAGTAGTTACCTAAATGTTTCTTTCTAAAGGCTATACTTTTCTACGTACTATTTGGTGGGCCGCTATAAAAAAAAATATTATGTAGTCTATATGAGAGAGCGAGGGGCAGCAAGTACTTGCAACATTACTTGGGGCCGAGGGCGGTCAAGACTGCAAATCCGCCACTGGAAAAGCTGTTACGTTGTTATTTAGTAGTGTGGAGGTCAGATAACTGGTCGTCATTTGTTCAGGATACTGCAAGTCATGGGTTATTGTGATATTGCGAACTGACTTTGGACGATCCATAGTTTTTTTTTGTTTTAGATTTACCCAAAGGGAGATGCTCTAAGGGCGCAGAGTTAAAAATAAATTGTGTACTTTGTAAATGTATAAACCGACGTTGGCGGTGTTCAGAGAAAGCGTGTCACAAGAATTTGAAATGTACGCATTTTTTTGCAATACCTAACAGCAATTATATGAACACAAAAGTTTTATACACATAGTTTTAACCTGGAGCATGAAGTAGTTCCCTCCGGGTGCTAGTGAAGCCGGGAAACAACTTAGACCATCATCCGCCTAGCCTTTTCCCAACTACGTTGGGGCCAGCTTCTACTTATGTTTTACATGGAGCAACCGCTTATCTGACCTCCACAACCCTGTTATCGAGTAACACAACACCCCTTGGTGAGACTGGTTGTCAAACTTTCTGGCTTCCGACGTAACGACTGTCAAAGATCTACAAATGATAGGTGGAATCAACACTTAACGTGCTTTCCAAGGCACGCAGGAGTCTCGCTATGACATAGATGGTTGGAAAGAGCCAGGACCTTTAACCAATTATTAAAATACTAGCCATTTCCTGCTGTTTCACTCAAGTTCTGAGGAAATTACTTCATGTATCCAGACTAAGATCTAGCAACTTGATCGGTTGATGCCCACAGTATAAGTCGAATTAATAAAACTTGACAACACGTTTCAAATAAGTACCTAAATATCTTTTTCACAGATAATATAATAACGCAGAGAGCAAAGAAGAGACGTTGCAAAGAAGGTACCTCGCGAGCATTAGACTCCTGCAACAAATGCTATTGCCGCAAGGGACAAGAATATTGTGAAAACAAAGATTGTGGGAAATTTCCCCAAAGTACGTATAGGTTCTATAAGACTAGTTGTTTCCTACGGCATTGCCCGAGGTATATCGACATGAAACACAGTTCTAACTTAAGTACCTATAGCACAACGGGACAATCTAGCTTTTTAGTAGTGTAGAATTTTTGGAATCTGTCCAGAAATTGCACTGTTGTTGTTGAAGTTTACAGTAGTGAGACAAAGGTGGACTTAATGCCACAAGGCATTCTCTATCAGTCACCCTTAGGGTTAATGGGACTGGAAATTTTAGAGGTTCCAGGCATAATGAGTTAAATTATAAGTTCTAGAGGTTCCAAACATAAATGTGAATGTGCTATCAGTGTAACTTTACCAAACCCGGGGCTCAGCCGAGACCAACATCTTAACGTGCCTTCCGAGTCACGGAAGAGTATCTATGTGACACAGATACAGTCACCCAGCCAAGGACCGACTGTGGCAAACATAGCTTAACCCCGATCCGCACGGCTGTTATCGAGCCACGACCTCCTTCTATATTTGTATGGTAATTTGAAATTGATATCGGTAACCCACAATTTGAATATAACAATGTACCTACCCTTTCCAAAATTCAGTGTAATAGAATATGAATTCTTTGAACTCCGAAGTGAAACTTCTTTCATAGAAATCTCTTACTTTCAGGTAACTTCCCTTTACTAAGAATGACTGACAGTAAATGCATTGAGGGACTCCGCTACAAAATTGACTCTTGTAATTACTGTTTCTGTTTTAACGGCAGCGAGACTTGCACGTACAGAAATTGCCGTGAAGTTGAAATAGGTATGTTTTAATTGTCTGTCATTATTTTCATCGAAAATATTTGAACTTCACACTTAGATATATAAAAAGATATGACTTACCTTGGTGCAGTACACATTTCGACAAGTCTATTAATTAACAGGCCTTGGGAAGACTGACTTTAGAGTCGGTTTGCCGTGACGGTAAATGGCATGACGCTCGCTTATGCTGTGACGTCATGTTTTGTGTCTCTGCCGCTCTTTCTTGCATATATTATAAGTATACTTTGTTGCTTGTGTGAGTGCTTTTTGTTGTTTTTTTTCGTGCCCTATTTTTTATGATAAGATCTACTATTCAAAAGCGCAAGCATTTATAACTGCATGTTTACGAGTAATGAAATTTTATGCCTTCTTTAAAAAAACCTCTTATAACTCACACAAGCAAAGGGCATTGATCACTACACTTGCTCAAGCTCAAAATTTCAGACATTCATTATTTTTGATACATGTTACATTACAAAATTTATTTTTTATGCTTCAATAGACAACATGGAATGCGACCCGTTAAGGGATGGGGAGTCAAGAACCATTGAATGCAACTTCTGCATCTGTCGAAAATCCTTATACCGATTATTAAAACACGACGACTATACCTGGCGTTGGCGTTGCACAAAGAGAGAATGCTATCCAGAATTTATAGATTATACAAACCTTCGCTATTGTACGTAGTAGAGTATTATATTATTTTTATCTAGAAATAGTACGCTCGGCTAATAAACGTCGCAACTTAAAAAATCTGTTTTGTGAAATTTATATATCCAACAATGTTTAAAAATGTATACGAGCGCAATAAATATGTATTTATACAAAATATTTCCAGATTTATTGAGGCGAAGGAAGGAATGTGACAAATGGGATGTTAAATATGAAAAATGCAATCGTTGCGAATGTCATGGTAACGTCTGGGTGTGCACAAAGAAATCCTGTAGTGACATGAAACTAAAGTCCACAGACGATGACAAAGAAGGACTGAAATACTGGGGCGCTTGTATGTATAATAATAAACTAGCCTCTTCTCAAGGCGTTGCCCGTGCTGTATAGATAAAAAAAAAACTAAAACACTCACAGCCGTTTGCATCAAACTTTTTGCCATTTATTACTTTTACGAATATCACAAAACATGATATCAATAATTAGCATACGAACGAAAAACTTACAATAATAGCAAAATTATTCAATTAAATATATCATCCATTTTGACAGATCTCCGATGACAGTTCTTCTGTTTCACGTATAAGTAGCCGTCTATTTTTTTGGTGCAACCGGCTGTTAGTTAGCGATGGAATAGAATAGTATTTATTTATTAATAAAAGCATTTTTGAAATCATTTCTGTAGTATCAGAGATCTTTAAAAAAAAACAACAACGAATTTTATCTCTTTATATTAATACTTTAGATCAGCGTTACAAATGATGTAGGTCAACAAAAGAAAACATACAGTCGAATTGAGAACCTCCTTCTTTTTTTATGTCGGTTAAAAATGTAAGTCATCATCAGTCTTTTCCCAAATATCTTGAGGTCGGTTTCTAGTCTAACCAGATGCAGCTGAATACCAGTTTTTATTCCTTTTCCAATAATTTCGAACGTACCATAAGTTTTCCTAATCACAGCTAGGTTTAACTCCTGGCTAATTATTCTTAGATCTTATGGACTCGTTGCGGGTATCAAGTACTTCAAAAGTCGAACAAGTACTCTTACTAAGTTATAAATAGATAAACAGAACAGATATTACATGTAAAATGGAATTCATTGTAAGCGCAGATAAATAAATTATATAAAATACTAGATGACCCGGAGAACTTCGAAT
Source organism: Pyrrhia umbra (assembly GCA_963891755.1). Classification (NCBI taxonomy): domain Eukaryota; kingdom Metazoa; phylum Arthropoda; class Insecta; order Lepidoptera; family Noctuidae; genus Pyrrhia; species Pyrrhia umbra. The sequence goes on from OY982935.1 coordinate 8,295,442, forward strand.
CACCTACATGTACATGTATCTTAAATTTTTCTCACCATTTAAACCTTCCCTGGACTACGACAAACATTTCAAAACAAAAATCAGCTAAATCGGCCCAGCTGTTCTCGAGTTTTAGTGAGATTAATGAACATCACTTCATTTTTATATATATATCTTTGATAAAATTTGCTACATTTGCTTTTAAAATCTTTTAACCGAAGACCTATCAAAAAAGGAGGATGTTCTCAATTCGGGTGTTTTTTTTTAAATTCAACTCAACTTTCAATGAAATGTAGTATTCGAGAATCAAATATTAATACAGTTTCTCCTGTTAAACTGAAACTCTATTTTTTTTGTCGATAAATAAATTAATACTTTCAGATTTGTCCCTACAAGCTTGCAGAGATGGACAAAAGCGCAAATTGGATGCTTGCAGTGATTGCATCTGTCGCAACGGGCAATGGGCCTGCCAAATCAATGAGTGTGACAAAAACAATCCAGAATCAGGGGGACCTTACAAATCTTTAAATGCGGAAGATTATTTTAAAAGTATTCCTGTAGTAAAAAGACCTGTTATTAACAAAAAGTTTTTAAATCAAACAAAACTTCTGAAAAACGACTTTATGGAGGCTATTGAAAAATTGTCTGAGGATACTGATTTTGAATATGTTCCAGAAAAACTAGACGAAAACGGCAAAGAACTTCTACTATGTAAGCTTTTCTGCATGGTTATATTTTATACTAAACTCGACCGATTGCGTCTATAGAAAATAGCCTACACCTTAGTTATAAAATGGCTCCTAGAAATAAAACATTTTGGAACGCTTCAATAGTTCCAGGAATTTTTCCTACACAAAATTTTTATTATTAAAATTTTAATGTACTAGGTACATATTTATATTAAATTCGAAATGACCTAGAACTTTTGATGCAAGGCTTACGATGGACTCTTTTTCTTTTATTCATTTGTAAGACAGTTCACATGTACCCTACTATCACTACGTACACATGCGTTCAAATCAAAACCCAGTAAAGTTATCTCACTTGTTGACATCGGATACCTCAATCATGTTTATACAAAACTAGCGAACCCGGGGGCTTCGCCCGCGTGGTCTATACGAATTCAATTTAAAAATGTCTGAGTTTCATACAAACTTTGCCCCCTTTTTTCACCACTTATATATGAAAATCCTTTCTTATCGGATGCCTAAGTCATACAAAGAACACACCGTCTTAGTTTCAGGCCTCTCCGATCAGCGGTTTAGACTTGATTTTTAGGTTTCCGTAGTCCGACAAGGAACCCAGACAGACGGACATGGCGAAACTATAAAGTTTCGCCATGTCCGTCTGTCTGTCTGTCTGTCTGTCCGCGGCATAGCTCCGAGGTTCTTGATACTAGAAAGCTGATATGTATATTGATCACGCTGAGAAAGTGGTAAAATAAAATTTTGAAAAATATTTTTTTTAGTGTAGCTCCCAAACACGTAAAGTGGGGATGAATATTTAAAAAAAATGAATTATAGGAAGAATAGATAGGTCTTTCAAAAATATTATGAGTGGTAAAGTGGTCTTTACACTTTTCGGTTAAACGAGCCATTTGCAAAATATCTAGCTTTTAAGTGCCAATTTTTGTTCGATACGAGCATCCCCCCCTCTAACTTTTGAATGGCTGTACTTAGAAAAGTGAAAAAATTCACAGACGTAGCACATATAATGAACTTACAAGGAAAACTATCACGGCTAAGTAGGCTTAACTGGTTACAGAATTAGAGTCGACTAACTAAACCCTACTATGGAATCCTATTGCGCGTGGCCCGACACGCACTTGGCCGGTTTTTTTAAATTATTATTATATTTTTTTGCGTTGATCCGTCAGTCATTCAGGTCAAAGCATTGTATATTGAAGATAAAGTATTTTTTTAAATAACAGTGTTTTTATTAGTTAAAAAAAATATTTTTTTTCAGTTGCCATGGATCAGTCGCTATTATCAAATTGTATAAAGGGACGCAAGCGTAGAATAGACTCGTGCAATTATTGTACCTGTCGCAACGGCCAGTGGTTTTGCGAAAATAAAGAATGTTCCGAGGAATATAGTAAAAAACGTAAAGTTTTTCTTTAATATATTATTATAGGTTAAAAATATAGCCCTCTCTCATTGGCACATTTTGTCTTAAAAGCCTTTTTTAGTTAAAGAATAGATTTGTCCCATTCTGTTAAATTCATTTATAATTGACAGATAAAGCCTTACCATGACGTGCCACAGCAGCAATTGTTTCGTTGTTAAAAAGAGACGGTGCTATGTGACGTTAGTAGCTGTGTCTCGCTCTCACACCTGAATATTCATTGCAAAATCATGTGGTGGTATGGCCCGAGGACAAAACAGTTTGATAGCTAAAATAATTGTCATTATGAATAAGAGGTATTTCTGTATCTTTTAGTCGTTTTAAGTTTTGAATATATTAGTCTTGCAATGGTACAAGTTTACCAGCTAGTAGTAATAAGACTTAGGACACTTGGTGTCATGAAAATGATTTAGATTTTTTTATTGATGTTAATAATCTTATAAAACATTACTGATAAAGTAAGTAGTGTCTTAGGGGTAAAGAGTTAGTTTATTTTCCCCGTAAGACAATAAATGAACATTGCCCATGTTCAGTTAAAGATTATATCGACTTTACTTGCTGGGAAGAAATGCAAATGCAAAAAAGTCCTTGCCAACACGTCGCTGTATATTTTATTCTACCTATGATAACTCAACTTTTGATGTAAAACATCTATTGGCGCGTCTTAGGGTAAAAGCAACTCATACGCCGTGACGGCAAATGGTATGACGCTACTCTCTACTCTCTTGTTTTTCGCAGGCATATTATTAAACTGGCCCGACCTGTCAAGTTTGCCAAAGAAATGCAATCCTGGTGATAAGTGGACTTTACCCTGCCATGACTGTGTGTGCTTCGGGGACCGGAATTCCTGGTGGTGCCCCAGAAATAAACGCTGTAAAAAAGAAGAACGTAAGTACGATTGTACAAAGTACTTGCACTTTTGAGCGGTAAGATCTCGACCAATCAATGGGTCAAGCATGATATGCAACCGCTAATAAGATTAAGTTTATGAGCGCTTTTGTACTACTAACGCCAAAAAATATTCATTTCTCAAACAAACTTTAATACCTTATTTCATTCCCTAATGTTTTTCAATTATATATTTAACGGTTTCGGTGTCAAATAGACAATCAGTTTTTAATTTATGATTTTGGATTCAAAAATAATAGTTTAAAAAAAACTAAAAAAACACGCTTTTATTGCTGACCGAACTAAAAAGTAGAAAATAATTCAATTCAGAGTAAAAAGCGTGGGGTGCATTTTCCTATATTTTCATGACTCTCCTCTCATAAATGGTTGCCAATAGAATAGGTGTAATAATTAAAATATCAAGCACCCCACGCTTTTTACTCTGAATTGAATTATTTTCTACTTTTTAGTTCGGTCAGCAATAAAAGCGTGTTTTTTTAGTTTTTTTAAACTATTATTTATTTTAATTTTTTTTAGTTCGGTCAGCAATAAAAGCGTGTTTTTTTTTAGTTTTTTTTTTTATCGGATTATTGCCCTTAACACGTGTGCAAAGTTCCAAGTTGATCAGACGTCTAGAAACCAGTGAAAATTAGGTTCAAAGATTCCGTTACATACATACATACTTACATACATACAACCCGAGGTAATAAAAGCGTGTTAAAAAGCACTTGCATTAACTTAGTAATATAATTGTATCATTAATGTAAGCGATTTTGGAATTGAAAATGCAAAATTGATGTTTAAAATGCAACCAAAACAATTTACGGCATCCAATAATGATAAATAAAATTTAAATAAATTATTTGTGGAATATAAGTAAATTCCATTCAAAAATTGTTGACTATACGAATACTTTTTTTGAAAGAAATTAGTGCTAAGCCCAGTGCAAATGTACTTATATGTTCTACTCATTGTTACAAAAAGTATTACCTGGTGTTTAAGGCATGCTACGGATGATGCATTACGGAATCATGGACCTCCCGGAGACTAAATGCAAACTAGGAGATAGATTCCGTTTTGGTGCTTGTAACTACTGCTACTGCGACAAGAATAATAAACGTGTATGTTCCCGCCACAAGTGTCCCTACCCTAAACGTGAGTGCTACTGGATTATCATCATAATTGCCCTGCCCAATCCAATCTATCTATGGATGGCGCAATATGTCTTTTCCTACCATACATCTCTAAAAGCAGTCATCTCATTGGTTTAACAAAATCCATCCAGCGTAGTCCTCCTCTAGTCCAAAAGTCGCTAACATTCATACCCATAACTATCTTGCAATATGTCCGTCACTCCTCCGTCTTACTCTCAATACCATTGTGAGTAGGTACTGCTGGATTATTAAATAGAAATAATCAGAATTTCATCAGTAATAGTTGGTAAGACTGGTCGTCAGACTTTTGGTTTCTGACTACTCGTAAAGACTATCAAAGATCTACAATTGACACCTTTGCTTTCCTTCATATGATACTGCTGTATTTTTATGCTAATATATATTTTTTGTGTTTTTTGCAGCAAATCAGACGCGGTATCAACGTAAATATTACTATTTTACTTTTTATAATATATAGATATTTAGAGTATAATTATAGTGCTCACAAACATAAAAAATTAAAATGATCCTACTAAGCAGAAAATTCTTTATGTATGGATATTTATCACTCGTTGCTGAATACATTTGTATGTTTGGCATACAAATAGTTAAACATACTATTTACTATCTGAAGTTAGTCTAAAGCCCCCGTAAACAAACTTGCGGGCAGAAGAAAGAAAGAAAGAAAGCATTTATTTGATTGAATATTATTAGATAATATTATTATTGGATTAGAAGCTAGTCGTTAATTTATTTATTTTATATCTGAACCTTAACCATATAGGTAACTAAACTCAATCCTCAAGTCCAGACAGATGAAATTGTGGGTAAAAGCCAATTTAGAAATAATTTTGGCGACTACATTTTAGAAGTCACATTTCTTTTCACAACTTTCAGCTCCAACAATCGAAAAACAATGCAAGATAGGAGACAGATTTAGACTGGATGAATGCAATTATTGCTATTGCGATTATGAACGCAATTTTATCTGTTCACGTAATAAATGTTCCGGTTCGAAACGTAAGTCTATTTTACAATAAATATTTCTATTATACTGTTTTTTTTTGTGTTTTTTTTAGGGATGGGTTATCATTAAATGACTCCTCCCCTTGTGGGCGGAACGGTGGGAATGTAAGACTCTTACTGACTACCCATCCATGTGCCGTCCTTCACCGTTTGTGTTCCGGGGCGGTGGTAACTCTTTCAAACACGTTGCACGGGATGTTCAGGGATGCTTTGCGGTTTGGATTCTGGCCTTACAGTATCCACTGTAAAGCTTGAATTTCATAGATTTCACCTTTCTTCCAAAACCAGATAGAATAACTTTATATAATTAATTCTACAAGTATTTTATGATTATCCTTCTTACTTGACTAATAATTGACTTTCGGTCATCGCTCTATACGTCTTATGTGTAAAAATTAGCAGCTACTACATATTCATTCAAAAAGTACAATAAAAGTGCCTCGTAACTTCAAAATTAAATTAATCAAGTATATTTTCAGTCATCTCATCATCATCATCTGCCTAGCCTTTTCCCAACTATGTTGGGGTCGGCTTCCAGTCTAAACCGGATGCAGCTGAGTACCAGTGTTTCAATCAAGTATATTTTCAGTGCCTTTACGAAACACCTTGTATTACGAATGTGAAGAAGGAGACACGCACCAAATAGACGACTGCAATTATTGCCGCTGTAGTTCCAAAAAGAGATGGAAATGTACACAAAATATATGCCCTTCAGTTTACGATCGTACGTATACTTTATTCTTTAACAATTATACAAAAGCGTAACAAAAATTCTATATATCTAGGTATATTAAGTATAACAAAACAATCCTATTAAAAAATTATAAAAAAAAATAACCAACTATTTCATACCTTCCCGTGCCCCCTCCGTCTCCTCCGTGCCTCAGTAAGTACGTTAAGCCAGTAGATACAAACTCAAAAGCCTGACAGTCCATTTTACCATAGCATAGTGTTACCCCGTAACTCTACGGAAAATAGGGATGGAATTTCCCAGTAGTGGGTTGGAGACTTTATTCCTCCAATGGCAACAGGTTCCCCTCCTAATGCATGGGACTTAAACCACTACTGGTGAAAGGTGTATATGTCTAAACCTTTGGAAAAAAAACGTGACGTTATTTACATAGACTACCTTCTGCCCGCGACTTCGCCCGCGTGGAATAGTTGGTCTTAGCGTGATAATATATATTCTATAGCCTTCCTCAATGAATGGCCTATCTAACCCTGAAGTATTTTTCAAACAAAACAAACTCTTCAGCTTTATACATTAGTATAGTTTGACACTTATTTCTTTAAATTAAAATCAAGACTTTGTTTTTTTCTAAATTTCGATCAATCACCAATTAAATTCGTTCTTTCCTTTTGCCTTTTAGATTTCTTATTACGATCACAGAAGAAGAGTTGCATTGACAAAAGCCACCGAGTGGTCAACGACTGTAACTATTGCATCTGCCTCAAGGGAGTTGAGGTGTGCACACAAAAAGCATGCTTGCATGATCACCCAAGTATGTAGAAGACTAGAAACTGTTATTTAATAAAAACTGCTTAAAAAATATAGAGAAGGAAAAACTTGTGCTAGACAAGTGCTAGACAGACTACATGTATTGTTATTATAAAGATCGAGCAAAAGTGCCGAAAACTTTCCTTTTTATTATTATGCATGAAAATTTGAAATCTCTTTATTATGGTTTAAAAAATACAGCTCCGTGATATGGACTACAAAACCATAAATAAGAGAATACTGAACATAAGTTATCTGTATATATTCACATTTTTTAATAAAAGAAGATGTTATTTATTTGATAAGCTTTAGAAGTACCTACTTAAGCAAAACAAATGACGGCCTTGCGGATTTCATCTCTCTCTAATAAAGTATACTAGCTGCACTCGGCATGCGTTGCAATGCCACTTTTTGAGCTAGGATTCTTCGCGGGAGTACACAGAAGAATCCACTCAAGTTACATCGCAATTGGTCAATAATTAAATTATATTATTAAAATAAATTGTTTATGTTTCCATTAAAGGTCGAACCTACTTACATTTCACGGAGCCTGAATGCATAACGGGGGAGCATGTACCAGCCCCGGATGCCTGTAATCTATGTATTTGTTTAAACTCGAATATCATGTGCACGGAATTCCCTTGCGTTCGAAGAAAATCAGGTATTTAGAGACGTTTAATAGTAAAATTTTACAATCTCATATTAACAATTTCAGGAATGGGAGATTAATATGTATAGCTACGCCATTTTCATTGGCAAGGTAGTCCGCTAAAGAAAAGGTAATTAATGGGTAACCCAAGTATGAGAGTAAAACTCGTTGAAGGGCTTCAGTGTTCACCTTTAAAGTTACAGCTCAAAATCTAATCTGAAATGTTATATTAAAAGCAGATTATCGTCAGTCAGGAGTCAATATTAAAACGTAATACCCAAAATCGAATCTAAAATGTTACATCTCACGGTGAGAGAGCATCTTATAACAAAATTAAATGAGATTATATTTTGTTGTAACACCAGAAATACATTAAAGTCCATTTCTATTTTTAAATTAATAAGCAAACAAAATGTTAGTTACAGGAAGGTCTGCTAAATGTGTCGAAGGTCATAAATATTTCTTGGCTGATGGCTGCAACTACTGCATCTGTCAAGAAGGCCAGGAATTCTGCACGTCAAGGGCTTGCCTAGTTGATGGTATGTATTACGCCAAGTGTCATGGTGGCCTAGATGCTAAGCCGCGTAGAAATGTGCAGATTTGGAGACTAACAGTGCAAATTTTCAAATTAATTTCGATGTACTTTATAATAAAATTGTCTTGGACACTACTGACTAACGGTGGAAAAAAACATCGTAACAAAAAAATTGGACAATCTCGCATTTGACAATATTATCTCATTCAACAATAACTATGCTCTCAGAATGACCACATTATGGTCTTGTCCCATATCTTCACTTTCATCATTTGAAAAGAACTCCCATTCCAGAAGAACTGGAAATTGCAAAATAACTTCAAGAAACTCATATTTAATGATTCTTCGATAAACTTTCGTCCACAGATGATTCTTCAAAAAAGCCTCAAGGAAGTTGTATTGAAGGCGAAGTTAAACAAGCAAGTGATGGATGCAATATGTGTGTGTGTAGCGAGGGAAAAATAACTTGTACGAATAAGGATTGTTATAGAGTAAGACTAAGAAGTAAGTAGACCTTTCACCAAGTAACATGACGTGAATTGTGTTTGAATCGACAAAATAACAATCATCGTCAGCCTATTTCATCGCATTTGAACTGGCAAAGGCCTCTTCTCAAATGTGGTACAACCATAAATATATCTGTGGGTACAACCCTATCGATATCCATCTGCTAAACCATGGCTGATTTAGCTGAAATTTAGTATGGGGATAGATTGAAAACTTCCCATAGGATAGGTTTTACCTGGGTGCGTCAAGAAGAGCACTACTTGAAGCAGTACCAAGTAGTATCAGGATAGGAGCGTACACGCGGGAAATAACTAGTGTTAATATATTTTTAAATAAAAAAAAAACCTTACGATTTCATTAATTCTAGGCCCACTGGAGTCCCTGTGAGCAAAGGCACACGTGGTAGGGCGAAATTGGGTAGTGGACACCAATCCTTACTAATCCTTACTAATATTATAAATGCGAAAGTAACTCTGTCTGTCTGTTACGCTTTCACGCCAAAACTACTGGACCGATATAAATGAAATTTGGTACAGAGATAGAATAGACCCTGAGAAACAACATAGGCTACTTTTTACCCGGGTGCGCTAAGTAGTTCCCTCGGGATGCGGGTGAAACAGCGGGAAACAGCTAGTGCAAATAATTCCAAGACAATACTGCTCTAAAAGTGCACTTAATTTTATCCCTGTAAACCCTATTTATTTTGAATTTACTGTTCAATTAGATTTTTAGAATAGAATAGAATATTCTTTATTGTACACCAATAGGACAAACAATATAGGACAAACAAATATGCAGCAGTACAATAGGCGGTCTTATCGCTAAATGCAATTTCTTACAGACAACATTTGGATGGAGTCAAAGTTTTAGTGGCTTAGAATAAATGAATAGTGAGTGAATTGAGTTGGTAAATTAGTGACGTCACAGTTCACTATTGCCATACAAAATCTATGGGAGAAACGCGTTTTGACAGCCCATAAAAAGAATGTCAATTGATTGTTGATGTCAAGTACCGAATTAGCTAGACTTAAATTGTATTTTTTTTTTCAGGTGAAACCTCAGATAACCTGCTTTCCTTAATTCGTGCTCACAAGCAACGTGGCTTCGACAAAGGTTCTAGGTATAAAAAGCATAAAAATAGGGGAACTTGCGAACAAGGCCAATATTACTTGCCAGATGACAATGATCCTTACTGCCCTAATGAGTGCATTTGTGATAGAAACGAACTACTATGCACTAATAGGAAATGTGAATGGGGCAAACCACCAGGTACATAATATATGTTATATACCCCCAGATAAAGAAACTGCATCAAAGTTATTGTTTAAAAAAAAATTGAATGGCCCTTTCCAGTATACAAACATACACTTAGGGATAATGATACTACGCTGTTAAGAAGTTAACGAACCAAACTATAGGTTTAAATTTTTGTATAAAAAGTTGAAATACTTGGTTAAAAATTTTTTTCAAAGGTAGGTGCGTGTTGAACATTGATGCAGTTTATTACTCATTATCCGTCAGATTTGGATGGAATTTGACACAAACATAGTTTACAACTTTGATTGGATAAAATATAGGATACTAACGTAATACTACTCACATACTTAATAATGGGTAAACCGACTTAGATGAAAGTTAGAATGGAGATAAATGGTACCCTTTTTTTGGATGAGAAATCATCAAATCTCGCCGTTAGTGTCAGACTCTTACTGACTAAAACCCATCCATGTTCCTTTCTCAGCTCTTTTAATTCCGGGGGCGCGGTAACTCTTTCGAACATCCTGCAGCCCCGGTAAGCTATGGCCCTGGGGGAGGGCCCGTCATCTTGATAAATGGTTCCCTAGAAACGGTCATAGGCTACTTTATATCCGGGTGCGTGGAGTAGCTCCCTCTATTGACGCAGTTGAAACAGCTGATAATAAATATCAATTTTACTTTGTTCCCAGCACAATTTTCTTGGAAACCACGTAAATCGAAAGATAAACGCAGGAACCCTAAGCAGTTGTTGAAGCAAGAGATCTGCGCGGAGTATGAGCCGCTGCCCTCTGATGACCCGTGCAACACTTGCATATGTTTAAACGAACGGAAAGTCTGCACTATTATACCATGTTCTAGTTCTGAGAAGGATGAACCCGGTTCTGATGAAATAAAAATTAGTATGTATTTTGTTCTCGTAATATCTTAAACCCTTTTACAGTGCGAAACCTGTAATATTTTGATAACACTGGTATCATATATGAGCACCACGCAGGAGTGAACCTAAAATACTCAAAATCGAATCCGAACAGTAATATTTGAATGTTATAAGTATTACACTCAAATATTATTATTACCAGAAATTGCTCGTCCATAGAGAGCCAGTATTGTAACGTAAAGCTCTTGGTGGGGAACACTTTTAGAAGCAAGGTATAGCTTATTAAAAACAGGCAATCTTTGTAATATTCTTGCCGCATTTCGAAGTAAATTTTTAGTTATAAAGTTAAAAATAATATCATCATCTGCCTAGCCTTTGCTCAACTATGTTGGGGTCGGCTTCCAGTCTAAAACAGATACAGCTGATTACCAGTGTTTTACATGGAGTAACTTCCTATCGGACCTCCACAACCCAGACACCGGGTAAAACGATACCCTTTGGTAAGACTGGTAGTCAGACTTTCTGGCTTCTGACTACCCGTAACGACTGTCAAAGATCTACAAATGACAACTGGGACCAACAGCTTTAGGTGCTTTCCGAGGCACGGAAGAGTCTCGCTATCACATAGATGGTCACCCACGGACCGCCCGCGCCAAGCGTAGCTTAACCTATGATCGGTCGACCCGTGGGGCTGGTACTTAGCCACGAGCACCTCTAAAGTTAAAAATAATATAAAAAATAATGATATATCTAATATAGCAATGTTTTATTTCTATATTAAATATTTTTTTATTATTTTTTATAAATGAAGGAAGAATAATAATTATTAAGATAATTTGTTTGCATTTTTTATCTCGTCTTAGCGCCCTGCGTAGGGATAAGCGTATTTTTTTCATTAGCAGCTTGAGTCTAGATTTGCACTCTTACTATGGCAATAGGCTTGCAGATAACGGGCCAAATTTCTTTTTTTTTTATTGTTACAGGCAGTAAAGTGCACAGGGGTAATAAAGGGAACATGGACAAGAAGAGAAGCGCCTTTTGTGAGCCTTTTACATTCTTCAGCCCAGACAACAATCGATTCTGCAGGAATTGTTTCTGTTTGCATAATGGTTTAGCGTTATGTTTACTAAATTTATGCAAATATTCAAAAGGTTAGTTTTTACCTACTTATATTTATTACTAGCTTCTGCCAGCGACTTCGTCCGCGTGGAAAAGTGGTGCTCCGCTCCTATTAGTCTTAGCGTGATGATATATAGCCTATAGCCTTCCTCGATAAATGGACTATCTAACACTGAAAGAATTATTTAAATCGGACCAGCGGTTCCTGAGATTAGCGCGTTTAAACAAAATGACAACATTTCCCTTCACTGCTCTGCTCCTATTGATTGTAGCGTGATGAAAAGTATACTATAACCAGCTCAGGAGTATGACAAATAATTGTACCAAGTTTCGTTAAAATCCGTCGAGTAGTTTTTGTTTCTATAGAGTTTATACAGACAGACAGATAGACAGACAGACGGACAGACAGACAAAAATTTTACTGATTGCATTTTTGGCATCAGTATCGATCCCTTATCACCCCCTGATAGTTATTTTGGAAATATATTTCATGTATAGAATTGACCTCTCTACAGATTTATTATAAGTATAGATTACACTAGCTGGTTCCCGCGGTTTCACCTGCCTATCTAGCGAACTACTTCACGCATCCGGATCAAAATAGCCTTAAACCTTCTCCAGGGTCCCCTCTATCTTCGTACCAAATTGCATACAAATCGGTTCAGCTGCTCTCGAGATTTGCGCTCAGCAACACATTCAGCTATGTATGTATTTTTATATAATAAGATATAGGTAGATGCAATAAACATATGATTTAATTTATGAAAAAAATAAACATCATTATGTTTTATTTTCACTTATGAAAAATATCATTGTTATTTTCAGATATACCACATCATAAATCACGTAAGTTATATCTGACAGTAACTAGTTCCATTTAATGAAATTTAAAAAGAAATGTGAGTCCAACTTAGGCTGGCGATCACACAACTTTCTATTGTTTAAAAACTCCTCGGCAAAATGCTTCACAGAAGTCAGAAATACAGTCTTCCTCCACATTAAGTCTTGTAACTATTCCTCTATAAGTTGTTTAATTTCAGAGGAATTAAACTCGGTATGTACTCCGGGCGAAACCGGGTACCCGACCAAGTGTGTCACATGTACTTGTTCAGACAAAGGCAAATGGATATGCACACGAGAAGACCTAGCACTCTGTCAAGGTATGTTATTAATGATTACGCACAAGTTAACTTATAACACAATACTCGAAATACCATAGAACTAACCTAAGTTCTATGGTATTTTGAGTATTGTTAAGTCAAAAAACTTGAAGAGCTCCGTCAAAAATCAAGTTTAGTTTTTCCAATTCTGAAATTATTGAAACACATGCCTTGCGAAAGCGTAAGGAATTTATGGTGAAAGGCGGGCGTTTTGGGGGCTTTCTTTTGTAAATTTGACGTTCAAAAAGTGCTGATTTTCAGCCTAATTTGAATAAATGACTTTTGAATTTTCCGCGGTTCCACGCTTATACTGATCGAACTACTTGACGCACCCGGATAAAAGGTGATCTTCTACAGGGTCCCCTCTATGTCCGTACCAATTTTATCTAAATCGGTTCAGTAGATCCAGAGATTACCCCCTTCAACCTTAAACACTTACAAACTTTACCTCTTTATAATATCAGTAGATTATTAGTTTAGATTATATTAAAGTGAGAACTACTATAGGTATCTCTTACTGTTAAATATAAAACAAGACCTTGTACTTGTTAACATCAAGGTGCAATAAATATTGTTTTACATTACTCAAGTTTTAGTGGGGTTCCCTAATTATTTCTGGAAATAAATATAGCCTATGACACTTTATAAATATGTAGCTTTCTAACGGTGAAATATTTTTTTAAATCGGTCCAGAAGTTTTTGAGTTAAATCGCTAGAAGAAGCCGTTGCCCAGCCGTGGGACAATAAATAAACCAATAATGATGATGGATCTTAACCAAAATTGATTGCTATTAGGCTTCTGTACCAAAAATGCTAAAAAGGAACCCTTATGGTTTCACTTCGTCTGTCTGTCTGATCGTCTGTTACAGCTATACTTCAGGAACTACTAATGTTACCAACTTGAAATTTGGAACAGTTATAAATACGATTACCCATGCATATTGCAAATGAAAAAAGTTGAAAAATCATAATTATTGCTTGGGGTTTTAAAAAGTTTTTCAAAGTCTAGTTACTAGGTCATGTGGGGTATCATATGTAAGGTCTTGTTTTTAATGTATTTCAGAGAGGGACTGTGATGCAAAAGATGAGTTCCACATGGGATTCTACCCATATTGTGCTGGATGCAAGTGTTCCGTCAAAGAGTGGTTCTGTTCGATAAAGGCAGAGACGTGTCAAGGTATGCTTTTCTTATATAGAAACTAGTTTTACGCGCAGCGTCACCAACTTATATTGGTAAAAGAATTTTTTGAATCCGTTCTGCAGTTAGAAATTACTCATTATATAGGTACTTTTTGGAACAAGAAATCTTAACTTTCAACTATCTTACCTACATTTCTAGTAGAATATCCGATATTTTTAACTAAAAGACATACATACAACATTTATATGTATATTTTACGTGTACGCTTTAAAAAAGGTAAAAAAATTAAGGCCCATTTATGCCATTAATTGAAAATTCTGTCCAATCACTATAATTTCCTTTCAAGAGAATTTTGTTATTGTTATTTTCTAACAATTATATATTTTTCTATTGCAGATTACAGTAAGTACAACATTATTATTAATATTTGAACAATAAAGAATTAAACCCGTAGTGTTCAAACACCATCTAAAAAATCAAAACTCTTATCTGTATCCTCGTCCTTGGGAACCGAGCTCCTTAACCCGCAGGCTGCTAAAGCCGACATCATAGCTAAGTATACTTAAAACATCATTCTGTATCTTTCAATCGTTTTAAGTTGAGCAAAGATGCAAGCCGATCTAAGACTGGAAAATCTATAAAAAAAACTAGAAAAAAGGACTACCTAACTAAAAACAAATCGAAAACGAATGTTAAAAATGTGCTTTTTGCCCGACTTTTATCATAAAATCGCGTATATCTCGAAAAGTAAAAGAGATATCGAGTAAAAAAATATTCAAATTACTTATCAATTTGATAATTGATGATTGATGATTGATTCATGATTGAAAGGATAATATATTATTATTTCTGTAGCTTTTCCTTTCTACACAGTTTAAGATGAGTGCGCGCAAGAAACATAATAAGAGTTTTTATTATTATTTTGTTGAGCTCATTTTTAATTTCATCAGTGATCAGTGTGTTGTTTTAATTATGTTCCTTATGATAATAACATTAAGGTACGTTTTACAGGTAATGCAAAATGCCCGATAGGCACTTTCATCCACAATCCTAACCAACACTGCAGCATATGCCTTTGTGGGGGTTACGAAGCTGGCTCCCACAACATGTGTTTCACAGAAGCCAAGTGCGTTCGACAAGTTATCAACCATCTAAAAGACTAAACAAGCGGAAAACTACGATTTATTTTGTAATATTCAATGTAAATATCAACGCCAATAAATCTATCATTTATTTTACAAGAGATAAATAACTGAAACCAGAAGAAAAATGTGATGTTTTTTCTGTGACGTCATGTAGGTACCTACATAATGATACTTTGGAGTCTAGACCAAGACCAATCCTAGGTTACCTCATTTGTTGAAATTGGATTAGTAGTTTAGGCTGTGCGATGGAACTAAGTTACTAGCATCCATAGTATGCAAAGTCAATGATTCCTCGCTATCGTAGTAAACACTAATTTCTTTGTCATTAATGATACATACAGTCTTGTGTATCAACACTGAAAACATGAAACAAAACCTTCCTTGCAAAATATGCATTTAAATAGCGAAAATCCCATCCAAATCGGATCAGTAGTTTTTGAGTAAATCGCGGACATACAAACATACATACAGGTCGAATGCAGAACCTCCGTTTTTTAAGACTTAAAAGTTGTACGATATTAGTTTTGGAGAGCCGCAAATAATTATTCATTGTAATTACACAGTCCAGACTTTTATTATATAGGGAATTGTGTGGGCCGATCCCGGCGGCACTGCAATGCCGGGCCGACCCGTGACGGGAGTGGAGCGAGCCCCGAACATCCCGTCAGTTTACAAAAATCAGTTTAATATACTGGTCCCTCAGTGAGGGAACTTTCAGATATTAAGCTGAAAAGAACAGATACTACACTTTGATCTTAGCCAAAAGGCCGAGAAGCGATACCGAACTATGGAAGGCGGCGAGGGTCGTTCCGTCGCGGAGAATCTTAACACCGCGATTCAGAAATGAGCGTCAAATGCACAGCGCCATCTATTGAGCAATATAGAAGACTTTATACTTTTTTTACTAATAATAATTGATTATTGCAATTATAATTATTCTATCTATCCACGATGCTTATTATAAGAAAGTTCCTAAATAGTCTGCGAAACTCCAAAAATTACATTTAACAATATTGGTAATAAGTATTAGTTTCTGTCAGCTCGTACGGTTGGCATCAGTCACGCCACCTGTTCCCGTTTCATTACACTGCTGAAATTGCACCACCTCATTCCGGAACACCTGGCGATTCACAATTATTAATTCAGCTCGTTAATGTTTATTTTTAGTAGGTACTTACTTTGTATTTTATTTTAACTGCAGATAAAACGTTTCTTATTATTCTGACGATCTATAATCTTGAAGAAACTAATACTAGTCTCCGGTTTGGTGCAATGGCTAAATGATAATTTACAACGGTGCATGTTGCGGGTTCAATTCTCGAACGAAACAAAAAATCGTATGACCTATATAAGTAATTCGTATGTTCTTCAATTGAGAGTTTTTGAAATGGGAAAATAGATTTTTTTATTAATGATTTAGAGCACTTAAAAATTTACGTATCGAACATTTATAGCAAAATAATAATGAGTAGGTACTTGATTGTTTTACAGTCAATAGAAGAGAAACTTATGCTAAATATCGCCGCAAATGCCACACATGTAATTATATTTTTTTACTTACCTGTATAATTCGATAATATTAATAAAATAAATACTCACAGGCAATAAAAACCAATTACACAAACAAATTAACTGGTAATAAAGGTGCATCCACGTACGTTTCCAATAAGCAAAACCACAAAAGCGATATTTTTTCCACAAATTCAAAGCTGGGGCGCACTGCCCAATTTGTCTGCGTTTTCCCATTATATTTATCACTGTGCACTAAAAATATATTTGGTAGTGAGCTCCGCAATGCGTTTCCCCACTGCTGTCGTGTCGTCGGCTGGACAAAAATTTATATTTATTTGTTACATCTGCTACCGTTTGCTTAACTAGCTAGTTTCGTGCGGTTTCTGTCGATATTTTTATTATTTTATTCATAAAGGTTGTCTTTGAGCTTAAGCCTTGCATTCATCTTGAGCCGGTTTCATCAAAATTGAGGCTTGTTAAATTATGTTACCTGTAGTGTAATTGGTGAAAAGTCACATAATCTTTTAAAAAATTAGGTAACAAAGTAAAAATACATCACAATTTCGTTGTAAAATTTCATAAACACCACAATTTGTATGCAACCGGGTTTTGTAGTTATTAGGTTGTGTGACTTGTCATGAATATTGTGTGATCGTCTTTCAGACGAAAAATATTGTTAGAAATAATATCATGGGAACCAAGTCATTCAAAAAACTTATTTTTTGTTACAAAGACATCAAATCCTGGCATGTAGCGTCACCGACATAAAATATATCAAAGGAAAAAAACCCTGAAATTTGGTTAGCTTTACTCAATTTGACATCTTCATCCCTAGAACCATCAGGGGCTCATAGTGTGTTCTTCAACAACCGGACAGACAAACCCAATGTAATATATATGAGTAGTTTTGCACTGCATTCGAGCAAGAATTAAACATTCATTTTTATTACGTTTCAAGGGAACACAGCCAAAGCAACGGCTTTTATTTTGCAGGCGTGGGATATTTTATTTATAAAAGTTGCTAGCTAGCCATTGGCCACCTCGTTAGTAAATTAAACTTCCTTTTTACTAAGGTTTTGTTTGAATTTTCTTTGTGAATATAAAAGGTGTTTTATTATCGTTGTAACTTTAAAACTTCGTGAGCGAGAATATTGTCAACTGCTCTTTGAAAAATTGTGCAGTCAGATTTCGTAAAGATTTTTCTCGGTCAAATTGCTACTTGGCAATACTCTTTGGGTATTCGAAAGTTACAATGGTTTTTAGATTTTCATTCTTCGGACGTGCATTTTCTAGTTACTACATGATCCGCACCCAGATCTGTATATCTTGCCGTGTAAAAATCGATTTTCAATCATCCATGAACGCGATAAGTGTATCTAGGCGAATCACACACCGACCTACGACGCAATTTTGCAGAAGTTAATTTTGGTAAATCAAATATTTTGTATATTATATTGAATAGGTACCACCTTAATACTACAAATTTAATATCTTTATTTACCACTTCGATTAAGGTAGGTACTGTAGGGAATGCATAGTTAGAGGTGGAGGTACCGTAGATATTATAAATCAAAAATTACTTTAAAGACTATTGCTTTATTCCGTGATCATCGGTCGGCTACGCTTTCCCTACTGTACTTACAGCCAAATCATTCTCACTCAGCTTAAAACATTTTTTATCAATGGTCTACTGAAAATATTTTTTTATTTGCTAAATCATTAAATGAAACGGATCTATATAGAACTAATCATACTACTCAAACATTAATGGTATTATGAACTTAAGTCTTCTTAAGATACCTTTAAAAAATCTAATAATCTCATAATCAGGGATCACATTAGCAAAAAGTATGAAAATCGTCAAAATATTAGTTTTGTTACATTAATTACTGTATTTTATAGTCAGGCGTCGGACAGTAAGGAGTTCCTTCGTCATTGCATAGACATTCAACACAAGGCAAGCTAGTAGTCTTTGGGTAGAATTTCGAATTCGGCTTGCATCGACCAGGTTTTCCTGAAATCATATATCTAAACATTACCAAAGAGGTAAAGTCATATTTCGACTATTATGATTTGCTCCAATATAATATTGAGCTTGGAGACTTTTGCCAGAAACTAGGCACAAATCGAGCCTCCAGATTCTAACCAATAAACCCCAGGTTTAGGACAGACATATTAATTATAAATAAAATTAATGTGTTGATAGGTCACCAAATACTCCTTGTGTAAATCATTACAACGAGCATGAACACAAAAGATTTATGTTATGTAGTTGGAAACGGTCGTGGAAGTAGTGGTTAAGGCACCTGCATCTCGGGTACGAGTGTTTGGTTTCGAAACCTGACAAGTACCAATGTGGCTTTTCTAAACTCATAATATGAACTTGCTTAGTATATCTTAGACGTCATTGATGGTGAAAGAAAACATCGTGAGGAAAGTTGGACTTAAAAGTCTAAAATCGCCAATCTGCGTTGAGTACGCGTGTGATCAATGCTCATGCCTTCTATGTATTAGAAGAGGCCTGCGCCGAGCAATACAACATAGGTCGATGATGATGAGTTAAAATGAACTATGCATAATAAACGTTCAAGCGTTATTATCATGCTAACGTTGTGCACTATCTATGAATTTAGCACAACCTAAACAGAAAATCAACTGCAGTTTATGGAGAAAAAAGACGACCAAAAAACCCAAAGTACTATAAAGTGGTCATGGTAGCGACTTTTAATAATTCGAGCAAATAATTTCCTTACCGTATGATTGAAAGTCCAATTTGCAGTCTTTAATCTGAGTGCATACATGGGTACTGTTCTCGTTGCATTCGCATTTATGGCAATTACTAATCCAACGCGTACCTGCTTCACAAGTTGGATAAACGGTTTTTTCCGGACAATCTTTAGGCAACTTTTTAAAGGATGGATAATATTGTATCAGTTTATTTGCCTTTTTATCATCAAAGTGTTCCTTGGAAATAGGCAGCGCAACATGGTATGATCCTGGAACGCAAATGTTTTAATAAAAAGGTTTTTGCCAACAAACCAACTGTCATGATGATGATGGTCACAAATGGACGTAAAAAAAATGCTAAAATTTGTAATTAATAACACCAGTACTTCTCCAACCTAGTAAAAAATCACTATTCTTCTACAAAGTTTATACGAATCTGTAATCGAACCTATAAATTAAGTGTACTTACCTTGAGATTCGTCTGTATTCCGCGGCTCTGTCCTACAGTCTGTAGCATCACATTCAGCAACACCATCGCCATTGCATTCACAGGTATAACAGCCACCCATCTTGAAGTGAGAATATGGCTTGCACGACATCGGTTCCCCTGAAAGGTAGCTAAGTTTCATTATGATTGAAACAAATTAATGTTATAAAATACAATGACGCATCGAATTTTGGCTATTTGAAAAAAGTTATAGCAAGACTTACCAAAAGGCCTTAGTTTACAATCAGGTATTTCAAAACACATTGCTTGTCCAAACTGACAAGAGCAACCATGACAATTTCTAATCCATTGAGTTCCTTCACCACATTCCTCGGTTTCATCCTTTGGTCTGTATCTTATTCGAGAACTATATATTTTTGGAAACAAAGAAGTACCAAGATTTTCAGAACTAACATCAATAGGTAAGATGGGTAAAGTAGTTTCTTTAAATTGTGGTTTTTTTGCGACTTCTCCCACAGCTGGTTCTTGTAATACTATTTGGCCTTCTGGATTTTTAACTTGAGATGCTTGAAATCTATTGTCTTCGGAATTCTTTGAATTAATCATGAACCGATCTGACACATAACTGCTCCTAGGGTCAATATGAAACTGTGCTCTTGATTTAAGTTCTTTGAAATCATTTATAACTTTCCGTAATTTCTCTGGAGTGAAACCGGTATATGGTATTTTATATACTGCTGTATTTGGTTGTAACTGAAGTCGAGTTAATTTCGATAACAATTTAAAGATTTTAGGAATATTATTATCTTTTTTAGTAACAGTTACATTGTATTTTGAAGGGATAAGTGTTTTGATATCACTATTTAACCAATTCAGTATTCTATCTTCAGTCTCGGGTTTGCCCAAAGATGATATTAATTTATTTACATCAATGCTTTCAATTAACGAGTCTTGATCTGATGTTTTTTTATTGTCAACGCTATTGACAATTTTGTTAAATAAAATAGAAAGATCTAATTGATCTGTCTCATCCATTTTCAATTCATCATCGTCTTTTGGGAGTGACTTATTTAGTTTTTTTACAAGTATAAGTAAAGGGTTCAATCGGTCAGGACTCTCGCTATCGTCAAAGAAAAATGAACTGTCTAGATGAGTCTCAGGTTCTATGCGCGGATTGGGTGAGTTAAGTTGATTACTGAAAGATTCTGTAAGGTCTGTAGCTGAAGTTGATATATCTTGCTCTAACAATACTTTGTTTAAATCTGCATTAGAAATTACTTTATATTTATCTTGGTCTGGTAAAGGCCTGGGTGAGATTGGTCTTACTGAAAGATCCTCTCGATCCTCGTCGGGTTTAAAATCGTAAAAATCTACATCGGATCTAAATTTGTTTTTATGCTCATTTGGTGATTTTTTGGGGATTTCATGAAATATTTTTGTTTTTACAAAATTATCAATTGATGGTAGTTCGAACTGATCCTGTTTAAAGTTAAGTTTTAAAGTAACAGTATCAGGGACGGTCTCTTCGCTGTCAGGCAAACTTCCAGAAATATTAGGCATTCCTTTAAGAGGACTGCCAGATGCTGATGGTTTATATTGATCGTGGTCAGGATGAATCTGCGGTTTCAAAACATTGTAATTATCATATCTTATTTCTTTTACCTCAGTATTAGGATACTGATTTATTAAGTTTATAGGACCTTCTGAAGAATTAGATAAAATATATTGTATTATAACTGTAGAGTTGGGATTATCTGTTACACCTAGTTGAGGATAATTATTGGGATTTTGAATTAACGTGTCGGACACTAACTTAACTTTAGTCTGAGTAGGATCTTTGGCAGAATTGAATATATATTTAGATCCAAATTGAGATTGCGTTTGTTGGTTTTGATCTGAATTGAAAACATCTTTTAAACTTTCAACGGACCCGCTATTAGTGAGAGCCCCGAGTAGCTGAGTTTGAGACGGTTTAAATTGAGTATAAGTATATTTGTGTATCACCTTTGGTTGTGTATGATCTTGAGTTAACAAATTTACTATATGTTGGTTATGGTTTGGTTCAAACGTTTGAAGGAGTTTATGATGGCTAAACTCGTTATACGCTTGATCTGGATCACCATTAGGAGCATTTTGTGATTCATATTTGAACCAACGAACTTTGGGGTCTAATATGTGATGATGTTTAATTAGGTAATTTGGAAGTTTAAGTGTGATGTTGCTAGGTGGTAAAGAACCTTCAGCTAACTTGGATACGTATTGTAATTGACTGGTAGATCCACGGTTATCTAACAATGGAATAGGTTGATTTTGAGATGGTAAAAATTGACTACGTGTTTCATGT
Organism: Pyrrhia umbra; assembly: GCA_963891755.1. NCBI lineage: Eukaryota > Metazoa > Arthropoda > Insecta > Lepidoptera > Noctuidae > Pyrrhia > Pyrrhia umbra. The sequence goes on from OY982935.1 coordinate 8,317,532, forward strand.
ATAATAATACTTTTTTGGTGTGTAGGGTTTACGGCTGAATTGGGTACATATTGGAAATTATTAGCAGATTCTTGTTTGTTTCTTGGTCCAAAATCGCTGGGTACCCCTGCTGTGTCGTCATTTTGGGAAGGTTTTAATGGAGACTGTGGCGATTTGTATAGGCTGTGCTTCAAATTTGGAAGGTTTGCGTCATTATTGTGTGTGGATTGATAACTAAGATGTGTACCCTGATCAAACGATAGTATATTTTGGTTTTGTGGAAGTTCTACATGTCGGGGTGGATAAATATAAGGTTTGTGTTGGAAACTTCCTGCAGATCCTCGATTTTGTAAAATTCTTACTTTGGATTGATCTTGAAATGGTTTCAACGGAAGTTGAGTACTATAAGAGTGATTATTGAAGTTTTGTGGATAAGTGGAAATAGACTGATTTTGACGATTAATAATTAGCGTATCAATTTGTTTTTGGTTTGTTTTTAATTTGGGATTGGTCACATGTGAATCATTGTGTTGAACATGAGTCAAATTCGAATAATCATCTACTTTAGACATTGTGATTTCTAATTCATTTGGGCTTTGACTAGGGTGCGAACTTTCAAGAACGTTATACTTATATAATATGGTTTTACTTTCTGGCACATTATGAAGCTGAAACGGTGCCTGTGTAACTTTTAGTGAATTAGTCAAATACTTTTTTGAGGGTTTATAGTTTTCTACATTATATGTGATCCTTGATTGTGTTTCAAAATGGTTACCTTTGTCTTGGAAAGGTATTGAAGATTTAACATTTTTTGGCTCAAAAATTGTCGGAGGTAGCTTTTTTTGAAGGCTATGCATATAAACAATGTTTAACTGAGATATATTCTTGGGCTGGACTTGATTAAGTTGTACCTCAATTTTAGGAGGTTTATTTTGACTAGTATTGTTGTTTGAAGAATACTGTGAAAAAGAAAAATCTTTGCTTTTTTGTTGTGGATATATTTTTTTTATATCAGCGACAGTAAAATTCGGGTCAAACTTATAATCTGATATTATCCAATTCTTGTCGTGATAATTTGTGATGGATATATTTTTCTCTTGATCAGGATTATTAAGCCAAGGTTTGTAAGTAAAGTTATTATTTTTGGTGTACAGATGAAACTGTTGGACTGTGTGACCTTTTTTAACTGTAGGAGCTTTACTTGTTCGATCAATTTCTGACCCAAATTGAAGGAATGCATTAAAACTATCATTATTATGTAATGAAGGTATATTATTATAGACGTCGGCATTTGGCTGATTTTGTGTAAACCGAAATTGTGGTGGGTGTTTAACTGTATCTTTACCATTTTGTATAACAATTAATTTCTCATTCACACTTTTAACTACTGAATCAGATGAATCTTTAGAGGGTACAATCCCAGAATCAATTGGTTTGTACTGGTTATATTTTTGTGTGAGTGGAGCATTGGCCTTTGGAGGATTCATTTGATGTAACGAATCAGTAGGTTGGGAGTTCCTATTTGGTATATCTACCGTGTTTTGGATAGGACTTGTTAGTAAAAGGTTATGTTGATCCGGAAGTTCTAATTTTGATGGATTATTATGAATAATTTCATGTTGCTGAATAGTCGTTATAACTGGAGGAGATTTGTGATACTGATATTCTTGCAGTTTTTTCTTGGCATCGCTATATGGGTATATTGTATGTATATATTTATAAACTCGTGGAGCTGTGGATGAAACTGAATTTATGAATGTTTCGTTTTGAATTTTAACTGGTATTAATTGCGAATTTTGATAATGCAATGTTTCTTTGCTAGGGACAACTAAAATTGTTTCATTACTCTGAGAACGCGAAGTTATTAATTTAGCCAAGTTGTTAAGTTGATTTTTTGACGAATCTGAAGATTGTTTTACTGAGCTTTTATCTTTATTTGAATGGGCTGGTAAATAATTACTTTGATCAATCTTATGAACAAATTTTGTTCCTGCGTGATTATTTGAAGAAGATGACAATCTTTTACTTATATCGGCAAGAGTTGGATTATTCAATGAAGTAGCTAAAACTTTAATTAATTTACTTGCATCTTTTGGCAAACGATTAGAATGCACTTTAATTTCTTGTTGGAAGCCATTATAGGAATGTGAGTGTATTAGTTTATTAGGTGTTTTGTGTATGTCACATTTAGTTGAAATCATATCGGTAAATGGATCTATTGCGATTTTTTTATCGTAAAGTTCAAGATGACTTGGTTTTTTTACGTCTTTTAAGTTCTCTTCACTTTCTGAAAGATAAATAAAAATATTTTTGTTGCATATTGCATTTTATCTAAAGAGTTATTGGCATGCTGAAATTCTTCAAACATCATTATCTGCCTAACACGATACCCCTTGGTAAAACTGGTTGTCAGACTTTCTGGCTTCTGACTACCCGAAACGACTGCCAAACGATCTACAAATGACAGCCGGGACCTAAGGCAGAGCCGGAAGAGAGTGACAGACTCTTAGTGACTAAAACCCATCTACGTTCCTTCCTCAGCCCTATATGTTCTGGGGCGCGATAACTCTTTCGAACATCCCGCAGCGGGACCAAAGGCTATATTTTCCGAATTACGGAGGAGTGACGGTATAACTTAGATGGTCACTTATCCATAGACCTACCGCGTCTACCGCAGCTTAACTTTTGATCTATCGATTCCTGCGGCTGTTCTAAAAACTAGCTCATATAATATTAGGCATCTGATAATAATGTCTATCGCTGCAGTCAAACACACCCATGTAGCTGGTCTATCTGGTCTACCGTCAAATTAGAAGCTGCAAATTTTCATTAATACATACCTGATACCGACCCGATACAGTCGCTCATGGCACACTTAATACAATGTTTGCAACAGTTGCTACAACCTTTAGGTGGCTGCAAGGCGTGTGTTTCATCGTCTTTTTCGAATTTCTCTAGTGGCTGTACCTCTAACGATGTTCTTTCTGTAGGCAGATATATATTTTTTAATTATCTAAATGTAATTGCTTCTAAATCAAGAATAAGAACTAGTCTTTTGAAATAAGTTAATTGGTTTTAATTCATCTTATATTTATTTACTTTCACGTTAAATTGTTTTATATATTCAAATCAACGTATTCTGAAATAGTCGTATTCTATTCTATTATAAACAAAAGCTGTTATGAAGATAATAATAATTTCTATGTATTTTTTTCTTCTCGGTGAGAAAACCGCTATCGCAATTGACTTGACGTTCAAAGGTGAGAGCGATTTGAAGTAGAATAAAGTGACGTCTGACTACAGGAGTTATGTATGATATAAATAATATAGGTAATTACATAGTCGTAGTATATTATTTTGTACACAACCATGACAGAGAGACAGCAGTAAGATATGAGACTTTTTTCGAAAAAAAAAAATAACCCTTCGAAATTGGTAACTGTGTATTTAATCACTTTTTACTTTACTTTGACTGTAACTTTATGCCTACTCAGTATTCTACATGACCTTCCGCATAACCTATAGCTACTTAAATGTGCGTCAAACTAATAAATTAAACTAACTTAATGATTGATGTAACACCAGTGAAACACTATAGGGATAAGACTGACTCGTATACCATGAAAACAAAGGGCATGACGGGCGCATATTCCGTCATGAGCTGGTCTGCCACACTCTATGCCTTTGTGTGTGTGCGTGGCGGGTACTATAATATATGCTACATTGCTTCTCTGTGTGAGTTTATGCCTTTCAATATTCTTAATTTTTTTGCATTTCCTTGAGTTCTTAACAGAGTTCAAGATAAAAATTGAAGCTACATGTATATTTTATGTATATTTTACTACTTTTACAGTCAGTATTATGCTCTCGTGGAAATCAAAAGTCAAAGTAGGTACTACATTTTATATCAAAGATCTTTCATACAAAATCTTAGTTCAAAATTATTTTCAGTATCTTGAGTCAAAATAACGCAACATTTTGAAAAATGTGAATATGATGTCTGAATTCCTAATTTACCGGTAATTATAAATAATTTCTCTTGGAGTTTGGAGGTAATAAAAGTCAAATTTGATTTTTTGATAAATATTTATTTTTGTATATTTTATTCTTGTACTCCAAGTTTCGGCGTCTCGTCTGCAGTTCCACTGATTACTTGCTCCCTTCACGAACAACTTGAGGCAGCAACGTAAACTTACCATGGCCTTGCAAAAGGAATAACTACCATTTGATTTTATCTTTTATTTCTATTTTATCGGAAACTATTTATAATAACCGGCAAAGTGACAATCAGTTCATAGATAAATTACAAAACGAAGGAAAAATTACTTCATGTAATTAAACTACTTGTATTTTCAGAGATATCTGATCTGAGGTTACAATAAGGAGACAGACAGATTTACCACTTTAGATTACCTATATAAATAGGTAGTAATAAACTTTTTAAGCTAGGTATATGGAGACACCTACAGGATTGAAGAACAGAATGTGAAAACATACTCTATTAGTACACATAAAGCTATTGCAATTTCTTTTATTTCTTGCAATACATAAAATATACTTAAAGGAGTTACAGGAGATCCTGCCCAAAGATTTTACGAAAAATGTTTTATAATTAAGTTTTTAGGGTTCCGTTACTGATGACACTCATCAGTCATAATTAATTAATCTGCTATTATATTTACCTGTTGGAACATTACGTCTTGAAATTGCTGTTGGACAGTCGTAAGCCGTACACACCATCCGGCCTTTGACGCATGCGCATACGTTACAGGTGTCTGGCTTCAGTACCACGTGATCTTTAGCACACTGGTACCCTGAAAATAATGATATAATCACCCAGCTGCCCCAGGCCTAGCACGAAGGGTGGACAAACGAGTTTTATCCATATTTTGTCTCCTTATTCAATACAACATCCATAGACATGTTGAGTAAACGTAAACGGGTTTCACCCCCGTGCCAGGTCTTCTAATCATAAAAACTAATATTTCACCCCCTTTTGTCTTCAGCTCGTCCAAAAATTGGTTTTTGGCGATAAGACCGCCCATTATGTCATCTACCTTACTTATAAAAGTTTTGTGATATAATATACATTATAAATGCGAAAGTGAGTCTGTTAGTTTATTTATTAATTTGTGTATTTGTTTGTTACGCCTTTACGGTAACATGATTTGGACATTTTGTACGGAGATAGATTGAGCCCCAGAGACGGTTATAAACTTTTTATCCGAGTGCATTTAGTAGTTCCTTCGGGTCTGGGTGTTAGTGCATGTGTAATGTTTGGTTGTAAACCCATGATACATGAGTAACTCCTAGTGTGGGGCAAGGTTTAAGAAAAAAAAAACTATCGGTCTGAAAATCATTGTCCATCTTCATAATATGATTTACCTGGTATGCAAATTAAATTGCTACATTTAAATCGGCCATCGGAGCAATGACATTCGTTACATCCATCTGGTTTGTAAATAATCTCGCCAAGAGAACATTCTGGACCTGAAATAAACAATTTTAAACAGTGTGATCCTTAAATCTTAAGATACACTTCGACCCGACATCGAAATCGAACAGGTCGTTAAAAAATGTGATATTTGTAAATACATTTAAAAATAAAAATAAATGGACTTTCATAATTTTTTAAAGTCACTATAATTTACGATGAAGAAAACATCGGGAGGAAACTTGGACTTAAAACGTATTGAACAGGCGATCAAAGCTCGCACCTTCTCTGTATGAGAAGAGGCCTTCGCCCACCAGACTATAAATAGGCCATTGTTGTTATATCAGTAATTATCTTAGATCATCTTCTACCTAGCTATTTCACAACTTTGTTAGGGTCGGTGGTGTGTCACATAGACCAGTGTTTTATAGTCAAAAATAAAAAAAGTCGACATTTTTATTTCAAATAGGCCTTTCTTATGAAAAACCACGCTAGTTGCACGGTTCCAAAGACCTACGTCCAATGGAGAAGAACCGGCAAGAAACTCCATGGATACTCTATTAAAAAAAACACAAGGTATACTATTCAGTTATACAAACCAAACAATTCAGAGTAAAAAGCGTGGGGTGCATTTTCCTATATTTTCATGACTCTCTTCTCATAAATGGTTACCAATAGAATAGGTGTAATAATTAAAGTATCAAGCACCCCACGCTTTTTACTATGAATTGTATTATTTTCTACTTTTTAGTTCGGTCAGCAATAAAAGCGTGTTTTTTTAGTTTTTTTAAACTATTATTTATTTCCAGTTAAAGTTCCAAGTTGATCAGACGTCTAGAAACCAGTGAAAATTAGGTTCAAAGATTCCGTTACATACATACATACAACCCGAGCTAATAAAAGCGTGTTAAAAAGGATATAGATATATAGAGGATAGTGTTAGACCGACTGATCTGACTCCACAACTCAGTTCGCGGGTAACACGATACCCAGATACTTAGTCTTACTAAGTAAGACTAGTAGACTACCCGTAACGACTGTCAAAGCTCAACAAAGACAGCCAGGATCAACGGCTTCACATGCTTTCTAATGCACGGAGGAGTCTCATTATGACATCTACGCTAATATTATAATCTACACTAATATTATATCTACACTAATATTATAAAGAGGAAAACTTTGTTTGTAATGAATAGGCTCAAAAACTACTGGACCGATTTAAAAAATTCTTTCACCATTCGAAAGCTACATTATCCACGAGTAACATAGGCTATATTTATTTCTAGAAATAACTAGGGATCCCTACTAAAACTTGAATAAAGTAACCCAAAGTGTAAAAAAAATGTCCACGCGGGCGAAGCCGCGGACGGAAAGCTAGTAGATAATAAAATGACCTTTGAAATGATGACTACAGTGGTTTTTCAAGCCAACATCCTTTTAATTTTTAGAAGAAAATAAAAAAATAATGATGATAATTACCTATTTGCGTGTCTTCTTCATTGCACTGATTGTGCGTGCAATGTATATGCCCTTCAAAGCAGAGGCAAATGTTGCATTCATCGGGCTTAGGAATCTGCTGGCCGCTAACGCATTCAGCCTCTGAAATCGTGTCACTTGGTATATTATAATAACTAGAATAGCTAGTTAGCATAGATAACTTCAAACCGCGTCTTTGTCTAGAACGACATCTACATATAATCTGTGCCAACTGAAAAATTTAAACAAAGTGAAATTAACAAAATTCCTGCCACTGAAATTAACAAAATGACGTAAGGATGGCGCATTTATGTCAATTTCATGCTCTGAACATCATCATTTAAGGCCATTTTATTTATCTATGTGGGAAAATTAGAACAAAACAGGTTATGATTTTGTTTACTTTTTCTTATAATCAATTGGTACAGAATATAGTTAGAAGTAGCAGGTTACCTACGTGTGTATGTAAAAAGTAACAAACAATCATTCATACAAATAAACTTTCATACTTATTATAATAATGGGATTAACAAGCATAATATCACGCCTGTGGACGGCAGACGTGGGGCTAGGCCGGCAGATACCGGACACCTACATTTCGCCAAATAATAAATTAATGGATAAAAAGTATCTTTTGGGATAATCCAGGTTATAAACTATGTGTATACTACATTTCATCATAATCCATTCATTAGTTTTTGTGTGATGGGTGTACAAACACACAGACAGACAGACAAAAAATCTAAAAAATGTCGTGTTGGCTTCTGTTGCTCTAATAAAGACAGTTTATAATATAATAATTATAATAGATTTCCCAGCATGCTTCGATAGTATTATATGTATAGACGATAAGATTTACAGCCGGTAGCACCAAATTTTTATCATTTATACTTTTACGAATATCACAAAACATGATATCAATAATTAGCATACTTTTCATATTTTTTATGGTATCAATGCATATATATAATAATTAAGTAAACATATATCACAAATATTAAGATGAAAAATATAAAAAAAAAAGAAAAAATATTCAATTTGATCCTCCACTAGCTTCCCGCCAGTTGCTTCGCCCGCGTGAGTTATAAAATGATCGAGTTTTATACAAAATTTGCCCCCCTTTTTCACCCCCTTGGGGGTAGAAATTATCAAAATCCTTTCTTAGCGGATGCCTACGTCATAAAATCTAGCTGCATGCCAAATTTCAGCCCGATCCCTCCAGTGGTTTATGGTGTGCGTTGATAGATCACTATGTCAGTCAGTCAGTCACCTTTGAGTTTTATATATATTTAGATTTTGACAGAGGTTGGATGACAGTTCTTTCGTTTCACGTATAAGTAACCGTATATTTTTTTGATGCAACCGGCAGATAGATTGTATTCATATCCGACACAGGAATCAAAGTTTCGCGTTAACCTAGAATCACTAGACTTTCTTTGCATAATACCTGTAAAAATGAATTGAATTAAAATCATTACCTTTCATTCCACTACCAACGCGTGCCCTTTGCCGTAACGGGATGCCTGGGGGCTCTGACGGGAAAACAGGGGTTACAATTAAACAAAATAAGTGCTAGATACTCGACTTCTATGGACCTAGCACAAATCACTTTCGAAAAACTATTCGTATCGAAAATGATTTTTGAATGGAATATACTCGCTTTTTACATACCTACTATTTATTTAAGTTGATGACTTTAACCATATAAATTTAAACTTCTACCATACGATGGATAACCTATAATTTGTGTTTTGTTTCCTAAAAAGGTCGATTACCAAGCCAGGATTGAACAAGAAGTTGACAACACGAAAATTCCCGCTACGTGGTTAAAAAACTGTTAAACCATCTGTCGTCTGAACTTGTACATTGCACGTATTACACACATCTTGAGAGGTGTACCTTTGTAAGTGCTCACATTTTTGCGCTAGAAATTGAGAAGACTGGTTTTGTTTTACACCATCAGCCTGTTTACTATCCCACTAAAAGCGTATTTCCAACCTGGACTGAAAAATCTGAAATCGCCAATCCGCCTCGAGCAAGCGTGGTGATCAATGCTCCTGCCTTCTCTGTATGCGATGAGACCTTTACCCAGCAATAAGATAGTAAAATAGGCCTAAGACGATGATGACAGATAATCAGAAGCCAGAAAGTCTGATAACCGGTGTTACCAAGGAACATTGTGTTGCCCAGTCATTGGTTTGTGAAATTTATATAGACAAAGGCTACATGCAACTAGGATCCTGTGATCTTGAAAGCAGTCCTCAAGATAATTAAGGAAAGGCTAGGCAGATATTATTACTATACCTGATACGCAGACCCATTCTGTACAGTCTATGGTACCGTTTTCGCATTCACAATAGTTACACTTGTCTGGGCTGAGTACCGGTTCATTCGTCACACACTTTGATTCTGAAAATCATATTTTGTTTTATTTCCCGTCCTTTTATTCTGGAAAAATCATCCAGGTTCCAATCTATATTCATACAAATTCTCATATAAATCAAGACAGATGAAGTTATTATTAGTATTCCTTTTTTCGGATGGGGAAACATCAAATGACTCCTCCCGCCGTGGGTGGGGCGGGAGGGAGCGTCAGACTCTTACTGACTAAAACCATCCATGTTCCTTCCTTAGCCCTTTACATTTCGGGGGCGCGGTAACTGTTTCGAACAGTCCACAGCAAGGATACTTAAAATAAATAATGTATAATAATACGAAATGTTAACACAACTTGCGTGAGAGATTCATACCATACCATTCTATCTCCAAACAATAAAAATAAGGAAATATTTTAATAATTAGAGTAAGAAAAAAACAATTAAAACTAACCTTGATCTAGGAGATTCGAACAGAAAGTTTTTCCGTATAAACAAACGCATTTGTTCCAACCATTTGAAGAAGGCGAAGTATCCATTCCAAAGCACTCTGGTGCTGGAGCTGCGACCGAAAGTAATTTAAATTAATGTCTACTAACACCTGGTTCATACGTTCAATCATTAGTTATTGTGCTAAAAGGTCTATGCGTTTTTGAGAAAACGTTACTCAAAAGTTGCAATCAAGCAATTAATAGGTATAGCAGGTACAATTATTTGACGATAATGTATTACATGAACATTAACACAAGGTCCTAGGACCTTGTGTTAATGTTACTTCACTTAATGTTAAGTATTTTTCGAAAAAAATAACATCGCTACGAATTGGTAAATATGTATTTTTAGCCGACGAAAAGAGAAGTTTACAATTCGACGCATATGTTTTTTTTTTATGTATGACATTTTTACAGAGTATTCCGATTTTGATAATTCTTTTTATAGTTACTGGTACTATATACTTACTCGTATTGTTGTCTTGTGAATGAGACGTTGACACACATAATACCTGAAACAAAAAGAAAACCGACACTATAGTCAAAGAAAAAATAATTACTTTTTCTCTGCTAGGATCTAGTTTCAATATATCGTGACATTTTTCCTTTGTAGAACGTAGAAAGGCCTTGAAAATTTGAGAGCAAACATCTTTTCCTGGAATATGAAAATACCATAATTTTTCGATACTAATGACTAGCCCTGGCTTCGCCAATTTCAACTGTTGGTGGACTTTCCAAACAAAATCTATCATACAAACCATGCTCTGGAAATTACAAAGACATTGGCCGCGATTCTCTTGACACCATCTAAATTAAATTTAGTCTATAATTCTCTCTTTCCATCAAAAATATAAGAAAGGGATAGCAAACTTTTAACACCTGTCAAATTAGAAAAAAATAGTTTTCCATACAAATTTAAACATCACGACGTAACATATCGACTAAATTAACAAACCTGTACGAACAAAATGTCATCTGTCATTTAATTTGACAGCACTGAATTACTTGCTATCCTCTTCTTGTATTTCGCAATAGAAAAAGAGCATGATATTTTAAAATTAGTTTAGTCGTGTGTAAGTCAGAATTGGCACCATTGTGTGATTCATTCAAAAAATATATCACCGAAAAAAATACCAACAATTTGTTAATTGTATTTGTGCATCTGCTCTGAAATACAAGCTTAAACAGTATCAAATATCAACTATAATACAATATGAACCGTGTGTATCACGAAATAAGATTCCAAATACATATTTTAATTTACATTATCGCCAGATGGAGTTGGTATGACGTCACACAAAGAGTTAAACAAGGCGCATATTTCGATGCGAATCAAAGAAACAAGACTACCGAGACTAAAAAGAAGGAGTGTTATGTTTTTCTGTAGCGACGCTGAAAATATGAAAGTTTATAAAGTGCTATTTTTTAATCTCGATTGAATAGCCTACATTGTGGACAAGAAGACTGGAATTCCAGTCTTCTTCTTCTCATTACTTCGTCATAAAACTGTACAAAGATTAAGCGTTATATCTGAATGGATCATTCATTGTCCATCTGTCTGTCCGTCTATCAAGAAAAAGTTATCAAAATCTTTAAATATTTCCCGTTGATCTGGAATCAGGAAGTTTGGCAACAAACAAGTTCTTTTAGAACAAGTCCGAAAACCGCAAAAAAGTGGGAGGAAGTGGAGGTTTCAAATTTTAGCATAACACTGTAATTACTAGCTCATGAAAGGTATCTTAAGAAAGGGCTTAATCTGTAATACATTCTTTTGATCGCGTTTATATCTATTAGTCTTCGTATTATAATAAAAAATCTACAAAAAATACCGTTAAAAATTACAGAAAAAATCAACCTATTGATATCACACTTCAAGCAATCGCCATTTTTTCTTTACAAAGAAACTTTATTATGCGGTCGGATAAAAATAGATATTGCGAGTTTATATTTTTCTTTCTAATAAAGAAACGCCAAGACATTCTTATCTTTTATAAACTCTACATTAATTCTACAATAGCCGATTTGCGCGATAAGAAACTTTTAATTTCATTAAACAAATAGCTGGAAGAATTTCGATAAAGGTGCATATGTGTAGATAGATAAAAAAACAAACCCTTACCCATGTTATAACACAAAACTGAAACGCTACCCAATCCATAATGATAAATAATCAAATAACATTCACAGACTAACTAACTAATTTTCTTTTTATACGCAACTTAGATCAGAATAATGACTATTAGTAAAACATTCATTAAAATCAATTACAACAACATCGCAAATATTTTATGATAGTCTTTGTCACAACCAATCAAATCTTAACGTTATGTACAAGTAACAAAGTTGCAATTTACATACACGTAGATGATGATTGATTTCAAACTTTCTTGTAGTACACAAATTAATTTTCCTTAAAATGTTTTATAAGTACCGTGAAATATGTCAACTTTACCCACTTTTTTCGATTAGTTATAATTTTTTTTGATTTTTCTATGTGAAAAATCATTTTTTTTAACATAATATTAATATTAAATAAACTAATCTATGTTTTACCATCCTGCACTTCAGAATTTTCAGAAAAAAATGCCTGTGAAACCTGAAAAACCCACCAGACTTGACGAATTGTAACAAATTACTGAGAAATGTTACCTTCAAATCCGTTAGTTAGCAAGTGTTTCCAGCCATATAATCTACATATTTACTACAAAGTCAATCAATGTTGCCATAATATTCAGATTTTCTAGCACATAAATTTTTTTCTTACGAATGTTTCATACGACAAATATAGTCTTGGTGGCAATGTCGGATAATTCTACAAAAACAAGTAGCTGCTGTGTTCAATTAAGGGAGTTTATTCACTAGTGAATCAATCATTCGTCTTAAGGAAGCCCATTCGTTGTCAATAAGGCGGACTAATTAATAATTTAAGACTGACGGCCGGATCCATGATTGAAATAGACAATTTAAAAAGTTCTAGGTCGGTAGGTTTAGTAGGCCGATAACGATAACGATAAAGGCAGATAGAAAGCAGATAGAAGGTAGATAGTTTTTACATCACTTCACCGACCTATTCGTAACAATGTTGGGTAAAGGCCTCTTCTCATATAGAGAAGGCATGAACATTGATCACCACGTTTACTCAATATGGATTGGCGATTACATACTTTTTAGTCCAAATTTCCTCACGATGTTTTCCTTCACCGTTAGTCAGCTGATGTCTAAGATACACTTGGAAAGTATATAAGACTTTAGATAAGTCATTGGTACTTATCAGGTTTTGAACCCGCACACACATACACGAAAGGCTGGTGCCTTAACCACTAGGGCAAAGTAAAGGCATATTTGTTGTAACACAATTGTGTCTTAGATTAACGTTTCGTACAATTGATGAAAAAACTATATTAAGTCAAAGTCAAAGTCAAAGTATTTATTGCTTTCATGGTACATAGGTTCTTATAAGTAATATAGTAGGTTACACATGAAACCCTGCTAGGGCACAGCAAAATTTGTTTTTTTTTTATAAAACAGTGATATATTAAAAGTATCTTAAACTAAATCCAAAACAAAAATACGTGAATTATATTGCACAAAAAAAATAAAATTAACGTTACATTTACAGTAGTTATTTATATAAACTAGTCTTCAAAATCCATGCCCTCCCGACCCTAGCTTGACGAGCCAGCCCGCGAGCTGAGCTAATAGCTTTAAAATTCCCGATTATAATAATCAAAATTTATTCTGATCCAGCCTGTCCCTTGCTGTCCTCCCCCAGCGACGCCCTAAGCCGAGGCCCGTACCCCACTAGGGGGTGCCCTTAGGGCCCTCGCCCACTGCGACTATTTGTAGCGATGCTGTCGCGCGACCGCATCGATACAGTCGCGAAGCGGTCGCTAGCTGTGTGCCCTCGCCCACGGGCTCAGCTTCAGTCGCGATGCAAACGCAATACTGTCGCGCGTCTGTCTCGCTGCAAACGCGATTCAGTAAGGGAGCATTCAAGTATTACGTAACGCAATTTTTTAAGATTTTAGAAATGTAACGCACGGTAACCTTTTTCTGTACCCCCCTCCCCCTCCCTAAACGTTACGTAACATTTAAGTGACCATTGAAGTCACAATTATGTTGAACAAAGTATACCTTTGTTATTGTATTAATTGCGTTTGCAGTAGTAATAAACAAAATAAGAGATTTTTAAGTTATAAGTTTTTATTTAGTCATAAATCAAATAAGTGTAGGTACGTAAAAACACAATTCAATTGTAATTACTGCTACTCTGTCCACGGGTTTGCCAGCCACTCAGACTCTTTCATTGGTATTTGGAGAGCAGACGAAGAAGGTTCCGGTATTGTTAAAACACTTGCATCAACTTCGTATTTCAGCCAATCGGCATCCTCAGACAATGCCTCACTATGGCGCACAATGCAGAGCAGCTAATTTGCCCTTCTTCTTCGAGGGATTCCCCGTAAAACATAAACGAAAAGGGTTGCCGATTTGGAAGATTCTAATTCCCTAGTTTTTTTATTAAAATAAAAAAATGTTACGTAACGCATTGTTTAAATACCTTTTCTCCCGCCCTTGTAACGTTTTACAAGACTCTCCCCTCAAATTGCGTTACGTAATACTTGAATGCTCCCTAACAGCACAAAAATATCTACGATTACGTAAGCAGCCGAAGCGTAGGCAACGATCCGTTCTTCACCCAATGTCGTCCAACACGGTCGCGCGTTTGCATCGATACAGTCGCGATGCAGTAGCGCGTTGCAAACGCGACTAACACGCGTTAGTAGCGATACTGACGCGCGTTTACCAAACGCGCGACAGCATCGCTACAAAAAGTCGTCGTGGGCGAGGGGCCTTAGCGTGTAGTCGCTTAGTTTTGTAAGTTAAGCCCTGGCTGGAGGCCCTAAATTTATTTAAGGCACTTCACAGGCAAGCCCATTAAGCAGTCGACAACCTTCTAGGTTGACCTGCGAGATGCCATACACAAAAAAAAAAAAAAAATAGTCTTCAAAAAACTCTTTCAGATTGTAGTAAGCTTTTTGGATCAAATATTTATTTAGTTTATTTTTAAATAAGTTTTCACTTTTACAGTCTTTTAAGACCTAACTTTTATTATACCATACCATGTCAATAGAAGGAGATATAGTTACCGTCTGTCTAACTTGACACAGACGAACCGCATCCATCAAATAGCCAGCCAGCGTCATACAACATTGATTCCAATTCGTATCTAAAACTTCAAATTAGTCCATAACTAAAGCTTCGATGAATAGTTTCAAGCGGCATAATCTAGCCTTCCTAGACATCTAGTTAGGCGTACTGTCAACTGAGTTAGGTCTCTGAGGTCTCACCAACTCTTGAAAACATCTAATTGGTACTAAACTTGCGAGACAGCGCGTAATTTGGGACATTAGTCCCGACAACTCCGTCATTCGAATTAGAAACTTATTACTTGTCGTGTTAAGTTAGTTTTGGAGTACTCTTTTAGGAAATGGATTCGGATTAACATTGCCATTCAATGATGCAATGCTGTGAGTATTCAGGCACGTAAGACATAGAGCTTTTAATATATTGTTGTAATTTCTGTTTATTATATTTTTATGATACCTTACCTCAAAAATGCACCCTACGTTTACTTCATTGTCCGTATGTCTGTCTATCAAGGAATTATTCAAAAGACTTACTGCGGCCCTGAAACGCAAGGAACACAAATCAGTTTTAGCCAGTAAGAGTCTTTTTTTTCGGATAGGAAATCATGAAATGTCTCCTCCCACTGTGGGTGGAGCGGGAAGGAGTGTCGATTCCTACTGACCCATCACATGACAAAACCCATCCATGTTCCTTCCTCAGCCCTTTCTATTCTGGGGGCGCGGTAACTATTTCGAACATCCCACAGCCCCGGCAGGCAGTCAGTAAGAGTCGGACCCTCTCTCCTGCTCTGGCCACAGCGAAAAAAATATAAATATACAAGAAAAACCACGGACAACAACTAGGATTCAATCATTTACCATAATGTTTTACCATGTAGCTAAACAAGCATGTGTCACTAATCACCGCTTATTGTTCGCTCAGCTCAGTCTGGGTAAATATTCATTATGTACGATTTGTGAACATTAATTACAATATCTACGATTATCGGTAAACAACTGGGTCTACCATGACGTATTTTTGCTATCACCTTACCATGAAGTGCCAAACGCAATTTCGTTGTGAAAAAGAGACAGTGCTATACGACGTTAGTAGCTGTATCTCGCTCTCACACTTGAATAGTGATTGCAAAATCACGTGGTGGTACGGCCCCAGGAGTGAGAGCGAGATAAAAAAGAGACGTATATATTACTTCTTTGATACGTCGTGGTACGGGATTACTGCTTAGAGGCAGGATTTCATAGATTGGTCTCGTTAGAATCCTAAGGATTGGTGTTCTAAAATTTGCATCGACATCAGCTGTTTTAGAAAGTTAATCAGCTACCTATACTACGTGTGATGAGGAAATTTCAATTTTAATAGTTATAAATAATAGTATACTCTTGACACACATGATTTATTCAAGCATTTCTTCTAGCCAAACCTCACCGCTGCGATAGAGCAACCTACTCAATACTCAATCGTTTATTGCATTCCACAATGTATATGCTTAGGTGGTAAGAAGAAAAAGTGATGTGTCAATTGTGGACCCTTTCGGGCACAGCAAAAACTTAAACCTTTATCTATTGTAATTAAATATACGTACACGATTTAAAAAAAAGTAATTAATTGCCATTAAATTGTCACTTTTTGATAAATAAAAGTCTAGAAGACAAACGAATTAGAAGAATTGAATTTCATCAAAAATTAAACCCATTCTTCGTAGCGAAGAGATATATTTTTATTATTTAAAATTATTAAAATGAATCCGTCCGTAGTTTGCTAAAACATAAAATTCTTGAACAAAGAGGCGTAGTAACAACTGTCTGAGTGTGGCCTTAAAACTAGCGGGTGGAACGACAATTGTATGGAAAGTTTGTACCACGGTCAAGGAATGCATGTAAAATATTTTTGTAACTAAGCAAAGAGCGATGAGTCGATCATATGTGAAACTAGTAATGACGTAATAGAGGGGTCCACAGAAATAGGTAGGTAAAAGCAACTATAATGGCTAAAAGCACCACTTTTTGAACTGGTAACACACAAAATTGTGATAAATTCAAAATCATGACTAATTTTACTGCCATAGTTAATAACATTGCAGCTTTTATCCACGAATGGCGGAATATATTTTAGGTGCATATGCAAATGCACTTATGCAAATTAGACGTAAGATTAGTCACAGATGTTCCCATGAAGTTAGGAACACAAGTCTGGGTGGTTCGCCGTCTAGTAAGGACCAGACCCGTTTTGACGGCGCGTTTTTGTTCCACGTGCATCTCAAAGAGATGTCAGTCAGCATAGTTGACGGGACCTACCCCCAGAACCAGTGTCTGTTTATTCCTAAAACGTATTAGAAAAACTCGCTACTTTTAAAGCCTCATCCCCAAAGCGGCAGTTAATAAATAATTTATAGACGGTGTCGCCGGCTTATCTGACTCACTCCGATTTCTCACTGTTCACTCCAAAGTATTATTTTTTCAGCCATAACAAATCCGTTTCTATAGAGTGCTATGTTGCAGATAATTATTAAAAGACCCATTTTAAAGTGAGAATAAATTAGTTTTTATGAGTGTCAAGCTGTAGACTGGGCGATATGGGACACGGTAAGGGAGGACTGTGTCCAACAGTGGGCCAATGTTGAATAGACTGATAATGAAGAAATGATCATGAGTGTCTTTGTATAGTCATAAACTACGCAGTACATATAAATGACGTAGGAAAAATGTTATGCAGTCAGCTAGATGTTAGTCGGGGTTACTGACTAGGGGGTCACTTGCACATTTTTCATTTTAGTACATAATGTACATTTCCATTACGAAACTTAAATGTATAACTATCATAATAAACCGTTTTGAGTGACGAGATTTTATCAGCTCTCTGAAAGGACGGCCACTAACAAACTTACTGACCCCAATGGATTAAACTAGCCTTTATCTACCAGCAGTAGAACTTTTTTACTCCTAACTTTAGTTTTAAAACCTTGAAACGTAAGAGCTGTAGATTATAACAAGATTAAAAAACTTATTAACGAAAATAATCCATGAAAGTCACTTATATTATAAATGCGATAGTGGGTTTGTTAGGTTATTTGTTTGCTACCCATTCACAATAAAACTACAAAACCGATTTGGATGAAATAAAATACGCAGATAGAGGATACCCGGAAGACGGTTATTAGCTATTTTTTATCCGGATGCATTTAGTACTACCCTCGGGACGCGGGTGAAACCGCGGTCAACACCTAGTTGCATATAAAGTTAAGCACGATAACTACTTAATTACCAACCCACTTATAATAACCGTAAGTAAAATAAATAAGAAACAACGCAAACTAATTCTTATTCATGCCATAGCTTTCTAAATAAATATTCTGTGCCATCTAGAATTTTATATTAAGGACTAGGCTACACATAATCCCTGACGATCTTCAACGTATTGCGTAGTCCACACAGTATCTCAAAACAATAAGATAAAAGTATATTCAGACCGAAGCCATCAAGAGTACCAATTTCAGTGCTACCTTTAGTTTCTTTGTTTGTCGAGTCCCCGTTTGCAATCACAAAGTAGATCCCACGGGGAGACAGGATTATCTTCAGCTTAAGCTACGACTGGAACCAAGTAAAGTTGGGGTCCCATTTACAGGGAAATTGTGGTATAAATACTGTTATTTTGGCAATCATTTCTTTGATCTTTCACAAAGCAATATCAATCTGCCCTCTGATTACGTAAGCCAATATCTTTCAATTTCAATTGCTATACCTTTCAATTTGATAGTTCAATGATATACATTGCTTCGTTGAAAGTATCGATGAGATAAACCCACAAAAAATATGCAGCAATGTATGTAAAACTCCTATTGATGGGCATGTCAATTGGATATCCATTTTTACGTAATTAGGATGCTGGTCTCGTGCGAGCTCATTCTGCATGGCACCTAAGATAAGAAGTCTTACATAACCTCAATGATCAAGGTTATTTTATAGGTAAAGTAAGTAGCATTACGCCAGTCATGTATGAAGTGCCACGTAGGCAATAGGCGGGAGATTATTATGATCAACCGAACATAAGTACCGTTATTTATTATTTACAATTCGACTCCATCGAAAGGTTCTCTATAAAAAATTGGTTTCAGCGATGAGACCCTTTTGTTTTGTTTGTATTTCCCTGTGTCTTATGGTGTACAATAAAGAATATTCTATTGATCTATAAGTACAAAAGATTCCGAGCTTTACTGTGGAAATACACGAGCAAATTATGTCTGACCTAGGAACAGAGAACAGAACCTCATCCTCCCAAAAATTTAGAGAACTACTTCACGCACCGAAATAAAAACTCACACACACACACACACAAATCGATAGACACGGTTACTTTCGTTAATTTATAATATTAGTACCATGACATGAATAATCCTTAGCCATTAACAAAGTTAAAATAAAAATAGAAATATTAAGTTCACCCTCTCTCACTGCGACCCTACATTTACCTAAAGAATTTGACTTTATAAGACTTCAATAATACTTTGCCGAGTGTACTGTTGTTTCATAAATCTCAGACGAATCCGAATCTTATGTAAAATTGTTTTGTAGCGACATACTGTACCCGATTCATATTTGTTATGTTACTGTTTGATATGCTAAAAAGATGTCATTGACTAAATATGGACATATTTACTGTCGTCGAGATGTGAGGCAGGAAATAGTAAGGAATTCTCGTTGAGGTCAGTAAATGGACCCATCTATTATTGTCTATGCTCGTATATTTTTTATCTATGCTCATATTTAACATAGTATACATACACTTAAAAAATATATCAGCTATGTAGATACTATGTATACAAATAATAAAGTGAGTTACAAAAATTCCTTTACAATAATGACATGATTTCCTTTTTATTTATTTTTTATTGTGGAACTGACTTCGAAATAAAGCAAATTCAAATCCTTACTAATATTATAAATGCGAAAGTAACTCTGTCTGTCTGTCTGTTACGCTTTCACGCCTAAACCAGTGAGCCGATTTTGATGAAATTTGGAACAGAGATAGAATAGACCCTGAGAAACAACATAGGCTACTTTTTACCCGGGTGCGCTAAGTAGTTCCCTCGGGATGCGGGTGAAACCGCGGGAAACAGCTAGTAGGAAATAATCATCAAAATTTGTTAATAATCGCCAAAGCTATCGTATGGTCTTATAGTAAAAGCATAATTTTCACCATCTTAGGAAAATTGCCAATGGGCTTCATATATTCCTTTATACCAAACAAGTCATGAACAATCCCTACATCAAAATCCTTCATTACAATGTAAAAGAAGGTAAAGCCATTTCTAGACTCACTCCATCGTCGTAAAGATAATGTTCACATGTTTAAAGTGACCATACAAGTGAACATAGTATTTTAGTGTCCATCGCCGGTTTTATTCGTGTTTGTTGCTTTACTGCAAATGATGAGACTCCGTTAAACGATGACTATACGTTGTGGTTATTAAAACCGCAGGTCAGGTAGATTTATAATCGTAGAGTATTGCAGGAAAAATATATCGAGGTTTGAATGCATTTTTAAAATTAAACATGTGTTTTTTTTCTATTGAAAGAATAAGATGATAGTAATAAATGTCGTGGTCACCCGAAGATTGGTGAGTGAGGATCAATCTTCGGGTAACCACCGAAGTAATGATTAACGAAAAAACTTATGCTGGTCAAAACTCAAAGGTTTTTATTTTATGTAGACCAATTACATGTTCTTAAAGCGTCAAAGCTAGAAACTACACGGAAACGTGTACAGTTCCAAAAAGTGGATCCTATGGAGAAGAACCGGTAAGAAACTCTATGGCTATACCAAATGGCTAACACACTTTGAGCTAGTATGGGATTAAAGCTCTTGTCTTTTCTGTATACAATCGGATTTGCCCTACAGAGGTCATTATTTGGAATAAAAAAATCAAAAGGTTTGCCTCCCTCACCATTTAGATCTCCTTTCAAAGTACTATACTACCTATCACTACTATAACACCTAAGTGCCCTTTTCCCAAATATTTGAGGTCGAGCAGGTTGTCTGTCTTTTCTACACATTCCTTGTTAATTTTTTTTCATTGTATAGTATTCTCTCCCATCCATCTTTCACCAAAACCAACCATCTCTTTTTGTGTATTTGTCCGACTATTCGGCTGCATTTAGGCCAGAGATGTATGAAGATACGTAGCGAAGTCTTTTTCTGTGCTGAGCGAGGCTAGGTAAATGATAAGATTCATATTGATTCTTACCAAATGAAATCCTTGCTACGCATCCTCTCACATCTTTACTGGAAACTCAGCCTTAGGCTAATTTTTGGCCTAATATTCTGTAATGAAACTCGCTGTTTCTAACGCCCACTATTCAGCTCATAATACTTTCCAGTCACTTGGATGTCGTTTAAGGATCACGTTACAATGTTGCATTTAACCGTTCCCAACGTAAACTGTTCTGGCAAGTATTAATTTGTTCAAGATGTATGATGTTAAAACGAGTCAAAGGATGAGATTTATAGGATTTTAAATGCCTATGTGCAATGATCCTTACTTCCTTACTAATATTATAAATGCGAAAGTAACTCTGTCTGTCTGTCTGTCTGTCTATCTGTCTGTTACGCTTTCACGCCAAAACTACTGGACCGATATAAATGAAATTTGGTACAGAGATAGAATAGACCCTGAGGAACAACATAGGCTACTTATTACCCGGGTGCGCTAAGAAGTTCGCTCGGGATGCGGGTGAAACCGCGGGAAACAGCTAGTCTAGAGATAAATTTAATTCTTCAATCATACATAACAAAAATATACCTAAATGTGTTGCTGGGAAGTTTGTCGGGCCCCTTTTCCTTCTCGTTAACAACACTTTCAGCTGTTTGCACCAAACTTTTTACCCGACTGCGACAGAAGGAGGGTTATGTTTTTATCATTTATACATCCACGAATATCACAAAATATCATAGCAATAATTAGCATGCTTATATTATTTTTTATGATATCAATACATAGATATAACAATTAAGTAAACGTATATCATAAATATTTAGATGAAAAACATAAAATTATAGCAAAATAATTCAATTTTGACAGATCTTGAATGACAGTTCTTTCGTTTCACGTCTAAGTAACCTGATATTTTTGGTGCAACTGGATATTTAAGTGATGAAGGGCTGGACTCTATCCGCCTTACTTATAAAGTCGGAATAATTTTTACACTGCTGTTACTCAACGAATTAGCAAAAATCTCACTCATAAATGCTATATAGCGTTGTTCCGAAGTTAACACAGGTATAAATAACTGTCAAAATTAAACCCCGCCGCGAGGTGGTACAACCTCCGATTTGAGACAAGATGGCGTATTTCATTTGAATCAGCTGATTGATTTCAGTGTAAAAGTATACGATACTACGTATGACTGTTTTCAATTAAAAAATAACTTCTCTAACATCAAGATAAAACCCCAGAGACGATCCTCCGACCGTTTTATGTTTTTCAAAGCAATGTTATTTTTCTGTCCATGGAACTAAATATCAACTAGAATAGATCCACGACACAAAGTTAATATTAATATTTTTAATTATTATTTATTCAAATGCAAGTTTGTATCGTATGTGATTTACAAAGTCTTTGGTGTCCCGCAAGGGGCGGTACTCTTCTTTAGAATTGCTTTTTTTGTTTCTAATATTCAGAGTCGCGAAATTTCTTGATTATATTTTTATTTCACATTTATTTTAAAGATTGATTGAGCCAAGTGGACCTTGATATCACGTATTAGAAAGGAACGGATAAGGTTTTCAATTCAGTTAAGTTTCAAACGAGCGTACCCGAAGATGCCTCATCCAGTTGTGTACTAGATCTTTTTATTTGTCAAATTTGCAACAGATGAAAAATCGATTTTTTTACGTCTTCATTCGTTCTTTAGTCGATTATTTGGATAATAGTCTGTGGCGACAGAGGTTTTACGTACCATAAATAACCAACTGTTAAATTATGTTTATGAGTGAACAAAAAGATAAACCGCGATTTTGATTTAAAATAGGGACTACGAAACCCGTGGTTAAACTTTAGATTACAGTTTTTTTATAAGTAAGACGGTATATGTCTGTCTCTTGAAATTGTTTGCTTCAAAAAGTTCTTATATTCAATTATATCACTAATCAGCACGCGTGTTTCGATATGGACGCATTTAATATCTATTTTAGGAAAATTACCAGAAAAAGAAAGAAGTGCCGAATTGATCTCACAAATGTTATTATCTTTCGCTGAGTCGTTTTTCGCTGGAATACGAGTCAAAGGTCTTTGATTAATTTCTTCAGGCTAATATAATGATCAAGACTAGTTTTTAATCAACTAATTTAGCATTATGTGGTCAAAACAGACGAACAAACATATTATCCTGAATAATATACATGCTGTTTGATACCACTTTATATAACCTTAAATCCTACTTTATTTACCTAACCAGTGACGTAAAACAATAAAAATGTCTTAATTTTACATTGTTTGTAAAATAAAGAAAATTTACGTTAATGCTCGAACAGAACAAACGAATAGACAAACGATTCAATTAAAAGGTTTATTGAAGACTTTATACCAACTTAAACACGCAGCTATAAAACAAAAGCTCGTTCAAACTTCAACTTTATTGTTAAGCAATAAGATTGTCAATAATGGCTATTGATGTGACAATTAAAATTGTGTAACTGTTTACAAATCGATTTTGTTTGACCAGTTGTGGTTTATTTTCTATCATTGTGGCGTTATGTATAAATAGTAGTAAATTATTGACATTCTCGTGTATAGTATATACCGATTGGTCGGAGACAGACCAGCAAAATGCTGCCTATCGTACTGGTATTACTCGTCGCTTCAGTAAGTGCACATACATTTTGAATTTATTTTTATCTTCATAAATCAATACATACGTTATTATATTATAATTAAACACAATCTAAAAGTACAAGCAAATATTGCAAAATCATTTGTGTATTTTGTAAAAAGCTGCGACTTTCACGTTACAAACAGATACTCCAATTTTACTTATTTGTACATCTATACAAATAAGTAATCATATCTCCTATATTTCTCAGAGCGCTTTGGCTGCCCCAGGCGCCAACCTCATCATCCGTGGTGTAAACGATGTGGCCCCCCCAAAGAACAATGGCAGGCCAGTCTCAGCGTGAGTACAAACTGAATATCTTCTTATATGATCAACCTATAATGTCCTAATTGTTAGAATTGAAGCATCGTGTCGGCCTGTGAATAGGACTCATTGCGATTTATTCGTCATATTATATCTTCATACTTTTTATCCTTAGGTGACGGAAACATTGTGAAATATCGTGGACTAACTACATGGTCTCCACACAGGATTTAGGTCACGGTGGCCAATCTCACAGGCCATATGTATTATAGTGCACAAATGTAAGCGCACCGCGCACACTCTATTCCCTCACTCTCAAAATCCGATAGGACGGCAAACCGATAAGTTCAGGGTGAGATCCGGCGCTGGACTGATACGCCCTGATGACGCTCCCACGGTTAATTCTACGGTTAGAAAAAATGGTCACGGAGGAAATGGACAGGGAGACCCATAGTCTGACTACTATTGATTTTAGCACGGTTGTTACTTAGCTAGGAACTCCTCAAATTACCATACGTATTACACAGTGTCGGGACATTGTGCTTTTTAATATTTTTATCACAACATGGGACGTGATTATGTATTGATCAGTCCAAGCAGATACAAAATAAAATTATTTTTATGAATCATTTTTTTTTTCAGTTTCTGGACCAACCAAGCCTTAGAAATTTTGGACGGTGGTGATACTGCTCCCTACGTTTTGACAGTTCAACAGATCCTCGACGACCTCGCCAACCAAAGTGACAGGAGTAGCCAGGCTCTTGCCCTTGGTCAGGCTATCAGTGTGCTCAGTACCCTGGGCACCGGACTTCCAGGAGACGCCTGTGCTGCTGCCAACGTGAGTTGACCCTTGAACATCTGTCTTCTAAAGACCATTTCGATTTCATCGTTAGGCTAGTGTTCGAGTATGAGGTTCTGGTTACAGAGGTAGGAGCATACATTTTTTTGAGTAACTACCTATGTAGTAACTCTTTATTAAAAAAAAATCTAATAAAGCATAAGAAATACGGATATAGTCTAAAGCCATTTATCCACCGCCGCCGTCAACAGGACGTCACCGCCAATGAGATGTCGGCACCGAAGAAGCGTTATATTCACGATAAGCAGTTGTCCTTTGCAAACCCTTTACCGGAGTGTCGTCATCCCGGCCACCGGAGACAAATAATCTCCTTCGTGGTGACATGACATGGTGACGGTCACGGCAGCGGTAGACAAACGGCGTAACTCGGTCTATTATGATAAAAGAACGGTAAGATCCGCGTGCGTGAATTAGTTTCCTCTTGATGCTAGTGAAACTGCGGGAAATGGCTGTCTTTATATTTCTGCAAAAATAGATAATTCCAATTCTCATTTAAAAGCCAACTGTACATTTTCTTTCCAGTTCATCAATGCTTACGTTGCATCCCTCCGCAATGGTAACTCTGTGCGCCCAGCCCTCGCCAAGTTCATCCAAAGCTTGATCTCAAGCATCGACCAGATCGTCACGCTGGCCACCAACCCCAACCAACTGAAGTATGCTGTAAGTATAAGCACTTTTAAAGGTATCTTTAAGTTTCTCTATAAAGAACTGTCAAAATCGACTACTGTGCCTGGTTCGATTCCAAAAATGCCAATTCTCTTCAATAAAGAAATCAAAATTCAGTTCCAATCTACTCTCATTCAAATGACAAAGTAAACTGATATATACATAGCGTCGTCGTGCAGTGAAAACCTCGTAAAGCACAAATTCATGGTTATTTTTATTTTATTTATTTTTTGGAGAGAAAACCTCCGTCAAGAACCATTAGAAACAAACATAATATGTTCATTTTACTAGTGCTTTACGAGGTTTTCACTGCCCAGCGACGATAGATAGATCTTATTACAACTATAATTTTATAAAAAAATTAAAGAAAACCGGTTAGTTGTAAACTCCCAAACATTTCTCTCCTTTTACTAAAAACTTTTATGCAAAATTTTTGGTAACCCGTTTACTTCTGACCTGTTTTCATAACACACCGCAATACCCGTTACCGATAGTTCAGCCAATAGTTTCACACACACAACTAAACTGCTGATGACTTGCAAACGCAATGCATACGTAATCAAACGTCCACCATTAATCATTCGTGGGCCATCCATCACCACACTGCGCCCAACATTGTCCATCGTCTAAACAATTTCTATCACTTCACGTGTTGTTATTGATATAAATGATTTTTCTCTCACGTTCCGATAGTTATGATTAATTGATGTCGAAAGAACCATTCTGATCTGAAGTAAGGTTGGTGCTCAATAAGGTTTGTGATAACCATTAACGGGACTCATGGCCTTAAGAGGCACTAATGTCAAATTAATTAATAAACCTTGTTCCCAGGTTGGGCCCCGTGGTAACTGCAGTGGAGGAGGTAGAACCTACCAATTCGAAGCCGCCTGGGACGCCATCCTTAGCAACGCCTCCGGAGCCTCAGCAGGGTAAGTTCATCCAAAGGTGTATTGGCAAAAATTAGAATATTATTTTGAGAAGAACTCTAGTAACTTTAATACAAATTATAGAAAAAATAAGTGCGTTCGTATGAAATAGGCAAATCAGGTAATAAAAAGACCGATTCTAAAAAGCTTTTCACAAATGAAAAGCTACTTTATTGTAATATACACTAGGCTATTTTTTAAAAGCACATGTATAGATAAATAAAGGAACCTCTAACGAAAGGGAACCAGGGAACTTTATGATTTATCGTGCTAAAGTTCCTTTTTAAAACTAATGGGATCTTCGAACATCAAGCTTATCCAGCAGCGCTTACATCGCTTTTTAATTATTCTACATCGTCATGTTCCAGTCTTGTCAACGAGCAGTACTGCGCAGCTAAGCGGCTGTACAACGCGTTCAGGTCTAGCAGCAACAACGTAGGCGCTTACGTCACCGCAGTCTCTCTGCCACCAGTCAACCGTGTACTCCAAGAAGCTCTTGAGCCACTTGCGAAGGTCAGTACTAACTGTCACGACACTATATTAAAATGTTCTATAGAATACTTTCTAGTCGACCAGATTCCCAGGACTGCGGGATGTTCGAAAGAGTTACCGCGCCCCCGGAACATAAAGGGCTGAGGAAGGAACATGGATAGGTTTTAGTCAGTAAGAATTTGAAACTCCCTTCCGCCCCACCCAAGGCGGGAGGGGTCATTTGATAATTTTACTTCCGAAATAATATAGTCGACTAGTTTTCAAGCTTATGCCATCAGAAACATAGTTGTAAAGTGTTCGACTTTGAGCTGGTTCTTGTAACTTATGTCGATAAGAAAAAGGAGAATCTATTGGGAATGTGATTGTGGTTTGTTCAAGTTATGATAGCACCCACGATACGGAAAGAAAGACATAAATTGTTAAATTTTAAATACCTACTTATAAGATAGCGCGTTTGTATCTCTACAAGCGCCAACAACTGCTACCATGGAAGAGATCGTGGCTACGCCGTATTTAATATTGCCTGCTGCGCTGCCGCTTGTAATAATTTGTACGTGTACCTACCTATCTCCTTTAACTACAAATTATAAGCGATAGCCTTACGTGTTTAAGCTATTATGCCCCTCTCGGGGCTCAAGTTGGCCTACTTATTTGTTTCTACTACGGCGCGTTTAAAAAACGCGGTGTGCATGGGCCCTTAATTACATTAAAGTCGAATGTATGTACAGACACAAATCCGGATTCTAAAGTGCTAGTGAGAAATTAATCTATACTATTAATATTTTCCAGTTCGTTGCATCCATTTCCTCTGGAAACCCTGCAGCTGCTGCCGCCAGCGCTAAGAGAGCCTTGGAACGTGCCTGCCGCTAAATACTAAAGAATACTATACTAAACTTTAGTACAGAACTGTAATATCGCATTTCATATATATCGGTATACTATACGAAATATAATAATCTGACTACTATGTATATATGTATAATATACTATACATTTGCAAAGGTCATACAATGACGTCTAATAAATAATATACAGTTTATATGTAAATATACGTTGATAAATAAACACAAAGGACTTGGCTTTTATTTTTACGGACAATGATTTTTTTTATCTATTTTAATAAAGATGTATCCAATTTTTACAATTATTATTGTTTCATTTATTATGCAAGTTTATAAAAAGTTTTTCAGAATCGTGAGATGATAATTAGAAGTCAATAATTAAAAAAATATATAGTATGCATTATTTTTTAGGTAAATTTTACACATTTATGCAGATATAGAATAATTTTTAATGTCTGAGAATGAGTTGTATTAAGTTTTTGGAGAAAATAGGAAAATTCATTGGATGTTCTTAGTAAGAAGTCTTATAAAACGCATCGCTACAATATAAATACTAACTCGTACTTACTGGTTTTGGCTGTAAAGTACATCTAACCATGTTTACTACCATAACAGTTTTTTCACAATTATTTTAAATATTCCGAAATCGGGTCATATACATTTGATTATTGTTATTTGAGTTATTTGATTTTCACGCCTGTTTACAAAAAATAATAGTTGAATTCGACAATCCACCTATTTATGGATAAAATAAAGTATTCAAGTTGAATACAAATAATGTAGGTATGAAACAATTATATTTTTGTCAAATTTACAGCTCACATAGAAATTGCGGATAATACGCATTTATAGTGCTCGAATAGCAACCACAACCACAGCACAAACAACGATTAACTATTTTTACCTTATACATACGTTCATTTCAGGAAAAATACAACTCCATATATATATAACAATACGTTTGAGCATTCTAAAGTTTTGTCCTCAAACAGAAATCTGACATGACTAGCTACAGATGTGATATTATTAAAGTTGTTATGTAAATTAATTTAAAAAATGTTTTTAATACTTTTATTGTGTTTAAAAGCCTCTTTACAAGTTTCTGCGGTGAATCTTGGATATACGTGTGGTGAAGGTAACTATTTCTAATCATTATTCATTTCAGCAGGTAATAATTTCAATAATGGCCGGTTAAATATATCTGCCGGATAATCTCATACGAATTGTGTTGTAATTATTAATTAATTTAGTGGATATACATATAAAGGAGTGTTTAAAGAGATTGTTAGGTAAGTTAGCGAAAAAAGGTCAGTCAGTTAGTAAATCAATGTAAGTCTAACCAATTTGAAACTGTCGATTGCTGCCGTCGTAAGCCAAAAGAAGAAGAAAACTTATGTGATGATATTTAATCTGTAGATAGATACCCCACACGAAGGCATACGCGAGAAAAAAATATTCATCCTAACTTTAAGTGTTCGTGTACGCCAAAAAAAAATTTTTTTTCGTAATTTTATTTTACCACTTTATCGGCGTGATCAATATACATATCCATACCAAATTTCATATTTCTTGTAACAAGAACCTCGGAGCTATGCCGCGCACAGACAGACAGACGGACATGGCGAAACTATAAGGGTTCCTTGTCGGACTACGGAACCTTAAAAACTACTTTTACATTCATAATATTAGTCAGAATTAGGATAAAAAAAAGGATTACTATTTGGTATGCAACGTCATACAAAAAGCTTAAAGTCAACCCTAGATTTTATAGAACAAACAAACAAAAGCTACTTTTTAGGATTCCGTAGAGAAGATTACCTATGCTGTTTTTATTTTTGAAGACTTACTTGTTGTTATTTTGTTTCTGCTTAATTCTCATTTAAGTATTAGTGATAAGTTTTATTTTTTCTTAACAGGAAGTACCTTCATCCTCTCTCCAACTATTAAAATTAACTTTGCTATGCCCGACAGGGTCCATAATTGATTCTATTTGTAACATACCAACTGTTATATGTACACATTGTGGACTGCAATAAAGTATTGAGTATTACGGAACCCCGTTGCGCGAGGCCCGACACGCACTTGTTTTAGAAAAGAAATATTAAAGGAATTAAACAGCAATTTTGTTTCAGGTTCAACAAGTGATTCCGACAAGATATTTCTTGTCGTTGATGAAACATCCTCCTGGAATTATAAATTGAATCATAAGTTTAAATCGGCTTGTGGAGATTTTTATGAAATAAACGAATGTACCCGTAAAGATGCAGTAAATTATGAGTAAGTTTTCAAATATACAGAATAATCCAAAACTGGGCATAATTTTTTTTTATGGCATCTCGCAAGTCAACCTAGAAGGTTGTCGACTGCTTAACCGGGCTTGCCTGTGAAGTGCCTTAAATGAATTTAGGGCCTCCAGCCAGGGCTTGACTTACAAAACTAAGCGACTACACGCTAAGAGCACCCCCTTGTGTGGGGTACGGGCCTCGGCTTAAGACGTCGCTGGGGGAGGACAGCAAGGGACAGGCTGGATCAGAATATATATGATTATTACAATCGGCAATTTTAAAGCTATTAGCTCAGCTCGCGGGCTGGCTCGTCGAGCTAGACTTGGTATCCAACCGCAAAATGTAGGTTCCCCATGCCGGTGGCCACATGGAAACATCTCATGTATGTCCTGCGGTTTCTTTCGTTTTCAAGCTTAAACCAATTTTTAAGAATTTCCTCCGGTTTAAAATTGTCGTAACTTTTTTCAAATGAACTTTTTACAAAGCTATTTACTAAACTAAATAACACATTTTACCACAAAATTATATATTTCCTAATGTGCCTAGAAGTAAAATATTAGTTTCTGCATGCTTCTCTTAGAAAACTTCGTAAAAGTATATCTATCATATTTTTCAGTTATATTAATTACAAAATCAATATTCTACCATAATGTAATTATGTAATTTGTACCCTATTTTCAGAAATGTTATCTACTTTGGGGCTCCTGACTACTATGAGGGCAAACTGCCCGGTTATCAGCATGCTGGCGATTTATTCGAAAGATGTTATATGATTAACGATACAATTCTAAATTGCGACAAGCCCAAAAAAGTTAAACTTATTAGTCCATCAATACAAAAACATTTTGGTGATTACAATATATACGACTTAATACAGAATATGAAAACAACATTTCCTACAGACAGCTCGTCCGAAAGAAGTTGTGCTCCAATTTTTCGAAATACTCAAGATCTGAAAACTGTTTTACTATGCCTTGAAACAAACACGAATGTAAGGGTTAATATAGATCCTTTAAAACTGGTAGTAAAAGATCTAGATGATTGCAAGGAAATGCTAGAAAAATATGATCATTCTCTTCTTGCTTTGTTAGCACCTAAAGCATTCCATTACTCCTCTGAACATTTGGTACCAACAGTATTCTATGACAATCCATTTATGTTTCCGGAAGATGAAGCTGCTTTTCCAAATTCTGTTAACCTGTTACCATGGCGAATGTTAAAATATGGATTTCTGGGGTTTTTAAAATCAGTGGGCTGGGAGAGAGTGGTGATTGTGTCCGACTTATCGGAGTATAGTTATGAATTTGAAAATGAATTGACTGCATTGTTTAATAAAGAAAGGATAATCTATACAGTGATAAGGAGCGAGAATGCTGTTTTTGAAATCGGAAAGGTAATCTTTTTTAATATTCTTTGCTCAGCCTTTTATTTTGGGATTTTAAGTGGGCCCCTAGATCAGACTCAGTAGGTGGCAAACTTTTCTGCCTGATCAGGGATCTTATGAGTATGTGATTAGGCATAAAACCACAGCATCCATGAGCAATATTACCCTAAACCATGGTTATAAAGCAATGTGTAACAAACGTCATCCACCCAAACAAACAAAGAATTGCATTTAAAATATTAGTAGAATAGGATAGAAGATTTGTTTCTGTGAGGGCATCTTCTGAATTGTAGGTATTAAGAGGTATATTAATGTAAATTTATATGTAATGTGTGACATTGGCCTGGCCTATTCCCAACTATATTGGGGTCGGCTTCCAGTGTAACTAGATGCAATTTTGTATTATTTATGGAGCGACTGCCTATCTGACCTCCACACCCCAGTTACACGGTAATACGAGATGCCTTGGTATGACTGGTTGTCAGACTTTATGGCTTCTGACTACCCGTAACGACTGTCAAATGACAAACACTTCTAATGAACTAGTCATCTCAATCAATTCAGTCATTTTTTAGGGTTCCGTAGTCCGACAAGGAACCCTTATAGTTTCGCCATGTCCGTCTGTCTGTCTGTCTGTCTGTCTGTCTGTCTGTCTGTCCGCGGCATAGCTCCGAGGTTCTTGATACTAGAAAGCTGAAATTTGGTATGGATATGTATATTGATCACGCCGAGAAAGTGATAAAATAAAATTTCGAAAAATATATTTTTTTAGGGTAGCTCCCAAACACGTAAAGTGGGGATGAATATTTTTTATCTCGCGTACCCCTCCTTGTGGGGTATCGTTAGATAGGTCTTTCAAAAATATTATGGGTGTGTGAAGACCATTTTTTGGTTAAGCAAGCCATTTGCGAAATATCTAGCTTTTCAGTGCAAATTTTTGTTTGATACGAGTTACCCCCCTCTAACTTTTGAATGGCTGTACCTAGAAATGTGAAAAAAATCACAGACGTGGTACATGTAATGAACTTACAAGGAAAACTATCACGGCTAAGTAGGCTTAACCGGTTACAGAGTTATAGTCGACTAACTAACTCCTACTACGGAACCCTACTGCGCGTGGCCCGACACGCACTTGGCCGATTTTTTCATTAACAGTTACACAGACTTACTAACACATTTTGATATTAATTAGTATTAAATCTTTTTTTTATTATACTTTCAGATCAAACAAAAACTTGCTAAAGTTATACCTAGGATAGTTATTGGGAACCTCGAAGTGGAAAATGCTTTACAACTGATAAAAAGTAGTTATCGTACTATCAACTGGATAGTGAGGGACATGGCTGAAAGTATCCACTATAAGGTAACAATAGCTATATTTTATCTGCAACCTTTATCTTAATTAATCAACGCCTATTTTCTCTGATTAGTAACGTATTGGTGAAAATTACCTGCCTATGAAAGATACTGCTTATACATTTTGCCAGTCTGAATAATATCCTTACAAGTCCATTGCGATAATCCGGTTACCATACCAGACTTTGGCCTTTTGAGAAATTCCAGATAAAAAAATAACTAGAACACCATGCCCGTCGTCGGAATAGAAGCTAAGACCTTATACCGCCGCGACGACTCCTGAACTTACATTATTTGCTTTCTCATCATCATCAGCCCGTGTCAGTCCGCTGTTGGATACAGGCTTTTCTTTTTAAAGTCCCAAATTATTTCTTTTTTTATAGTTGCCATCAAACTCGCCAAATGTGTTCTCAATTTATTTGAAAGCTGTAAGCAAGCCCGAACACTGTAATGTTGACGCGAATATTCTGGCCGGTCTCAGCAGTATTGCTCGTGCTTATAAGGAAAAATCAAAGGACCACACCGTGGGCAGGCGTATGTTTAATAGGTAAGTAATCTTTTTTATAGGAGAAAGCTTTCTGTTGAGGTTATCAGCAAAAGTTACTCCGGAACTCGATAAAATCGGTGC
This sequence comes from Pyrrhia umbra, assembly GCA_963891755.1. Classification (NCBI taxonomy): domain Eukaryota; kingdom Metazoa; phylum Arthropoda; class Insecta; order Lepidoptera; family Noctuidae; genus Pyrrhia; species Pyrrhia umbra. Next base: position 8,351,001 of record OY982935.1, read on the forward strand.
ATTAGTGTTGCGTATTTCTGGATTCACAATTCACTGGATTGAAAATGTAGCCTCTGCCTTAAAATAACTAGTTTTCTTTTCATCGTCTGGTTTAGTAACTTTACAAGTTCTAGTTTTCTCAAATCAACCTGATGGGCTCTGAAATGGAAGTGTAACAACAAATGCTATCAAGAAATCACCCAAGGACGACGGCTTAACATGAGTACTAACAGGAGTACTAACTCTAAATTTACTCTATAACACCGCCAACTACCTGATTCCAGGCTACTTTGTATTTACCCACTGATCAAAATTCGAACTCATTTTTTATTAAAAAATAACACTTTTATTGAAAGCTCGTCAATAGGTTAACTTATTACTAGGTGTGATAGACTTTAAGCTCAAGAAGCTTATACTCTCATACCTATAAGTTTATTAATAGCTATTAAAAAATAAAAAAATATTTAACAAAAAAAATAAAACCGACTTCAAAAAAAACTGAAAAGTAAAAAATAAATTTTATTTAAACGCTTAACGACCGCAAAACATCCGCAAACAACCGCTTAAAACATCGCTCTAGAAGTCGGTGTCTTGTAATTTACTATTGTTAGTATTTCGCCACCGACTTCTAGAGCGATGTTTTGGTCGATAAGCGTTTAAATAAAATTTATTTTTTACTTTTCAGTTTTTGTTTGGAACTCTGTTTAGTTTTATAATTTTACTAGCTTTCCGCCCGCGGCTTCGCCCGCATGTACATTTTTTTTACACTTTGGGTTACATTATTCAAGTTTTAGTAGGGATCCCTAATTATTTCTGGAAATAAATATAGCCTATGACACTTCGTAAAGATGTAGCTTTCTAACGGTGAAAGAATTTTAAAATCGGTTCAGTAGTTTTTGAGTTATAACCCTACAAACAAACAAACAAATCTTTCCTCTTTATAATATAATAATATATATTTTTATAATATATCTATAATAATATTAGTATAGATATATAGGTAATAATAAAATGAGTAATAATATGCGAACGATCATCATGATTATTATGGGGAAAATAAGGACTACATTGGTAACATGACCAATCAATAGGGCTATACCAAATGTGTTATTATAATATTTTGTATTTATCCGTGTTGATATGTTGTACTTATTACAATTTCCTGAAATTTATATTCATAAAATAACTGATGTAGGTCACCTACTATAGTCTGTGTCAATTAATTTTACGAAAAATTTAAACAAAGTCGTAACATAATTTGTTCTAATTCTGTTAATTACAAAAATTTACAAAATGGCGTCAGGATGACGCGTTTATGTCAATTTCATGCTCTAAACATCATCATTCATCATTTATTGCCATTTTATTTGTCTATGTGGGAAAATTAGATCAAAATAGGTTATGATTTAGTATACATTTTAATATCAATTGCTACAGAGTATAGTGACTTTTTTTAAGAAACTTTTTATCTAACTACACTCACCAACACGAAATTTGGCCCAAGCGCTCTCGCTGAATTATCGCGATGCAACTAAAACTTAAAAATGAAGCCATAATGGACTCAAACATGATGAATTACCGTCTTGAACTAAGGCTTAACATTTTATAATGTAACTAACTATTTCCCGCGGTTTCACCCGCATCCCGAGGAAACTGCTTCGCGCACCCGACAAGTAATAAACTATGTTTGTACCCAATTTCATCCAAATTCGTTCAGTAGTTTTAGCGTGAAAGAGTAACAAACATACATCCATACATTCTTACAAACCATCGCGTTTATTATATTAGTAGGAAGATGAACAATCAAACTTGTGCTATCGCGAGAGAAGCGCCTGGGCCAGATTCCGTACCGGTGAGTGTAGATGAGTCAGTACGAAACCACTAAAAATTAACATGCTAATTCTCATTTTTTATTCCAGGCAATTCTCCAATGAGATAAAGAAAATAATTTTACAAGAACATGAAGCTATGGCTTTCGTACATAAATTATCGGAGAAGAAAGTGGAACACATATCAACAATGAAAGTGAATGACCATGGGGCTAAAGTAATCAGTTTTAAGAATCCATTTAAATCTGGAAGGCCAGCTGATGGGCCAAGCGTCTGTATGGCAATGAGCTACAAATACTCCGAGCCTTGTGAAGACAATCTGGTCATGTTACTTATGTTCGTGCTCATGCTCTTCTTCATAACATCTCTACTGATCACATGCTACTTTCACCGGACTTCACCATTCAACGATATAAGATATCAAAACTTTTAAGCCAGGTTCACACTACGACATCATACCTCTCATTCATAATAGCACCATTCGTCTTACAAGTCTCTTTTAGCTATCGAACTGTTTAGTCCTTTTCTGTCCTTCATTTTGGCTTGACAGATAAGGACAAAACAGTTCGATAGCTAAAAGGGACTAAGGACCAAGTGACCAAGTTAATTTTAACCGGGAAGCTGGAATTTTCGTGTTTCCCACTTTTAGTTCAAGCCTAGTTTGGTAATTGACCGTTTCAGGAATAAAAATCTCAAATAATACGTTACCCATCGAAAGGTGGAAGTTCGAATTTATGGTAAACAGCTGTTTTAAGTTAATCGGATCATTATCTTGTCGGTGAACATGTGCCTTAGATGAATGATGTTATTATGAATAAGGCGGTTTGTGTATACAGCGTGTGTCTGTGTAAAAACAGGTGTGTGACATTTGTTGACACGAGAGTTATTGCAACAGGAGCGGTATCACAAAGAAGCAGACAGGCTAGACATAGTAGACATTAGTATGTATAATATGTATGTATTTATAAAAATATATAAGTAGTATATCCGTTAAGCTAGCACCCATAACACAAGCATGCTTGCATTGCTTACTTTGGGGCTAGATAGCGCTGTGTCAAATTGTCCAAAGACATTTATTTATTTATTTAATTTGTGTCGCAATTTCTGTCGTAGTCTTAAACTTTAACCGTCTTACCGTATAAATAACTTGTTATCCGAAGTTTAACCATTTCTCACCTAATCCTTACTTAAGGTCGTAATCCAGGAGCTATTATTTAAATAAGCTACTAACTTAAGTTTGGATTACTGCTAAACAGCATTTATGAGTGAGATTTTTGGTAATCCGTTACTTAGCAGCAGATTCAATAGATCAAGATAATCGGATTTTATAAGTAAGACTGTAAATTAATAAAATTAGCTTAAGTTCGTTATAAGCTCTAATTTAATTTATAATATTTTTAGTATACTTAGAACTAGCCTTCCACCAGCGGCTTCGCACGCGTGGTATTTGAATTCAAATTAAAAATTTCAGAGTTTCATACAAACTTTTCCACCCTTTATGACCCCCTTCGGGGTAAAATTTCAGAAAATCCTTTCTTATGGGATACTTACTTTATACAAAGAACACACCCTCCAATTCCCGCCATTTCTCACGCGTCGCGAATGAACTTAGACCAGTGCCAATAACTTTTGAAAACAAAAAAAATAATAGTAGGATGAAACCCATTGGAAAAGGAGGAGAATATAATAAAAGTGATAGGAAAAATAAATTACGGGCGATCTGAGGTCGGGAAGTGGGGGGAGGGGGGGTTAAAGTTAAAAAAACGGTTTATCTCAATTTCCGGCAAAACTAGAAGTCCTATGAAAAAAGTTAAATGGCAAAGTTGTAGTAATAAAAAGATCTACAACTTTTGGATTGACACTTTTTTCACATAACCTCAAAATTTATGTGAAAAATTCAAAAAACCAAGTTTTTGTTTTTGAACAAAAACTTTTTTAAAAAAAGTGATATTTTGACGCGAGAATTTTCGATTGAAAATTAGGGTGTTTTTTCGATATTAAGTCAAAATAAGGGTGAAAAAATAATTATTTTAAATTAAATAAATTACAATGTGCTTGGGACATAAAAAGGTAAGTTTTCAAAAAATTAATTATTGTAAAAGATAAAAATAAAAAACCAAAAACTTGGTTTTTTGAATTTTTCACATAAATTTTGAGGTTATGTGAAAAAAGTGTCAATCCAAAAGTTGTAGATCTTTTTATTACTTTGCCATTTAACTTTTTTCATAGGACTTGTAGTTTTGCCGGAAATTGAGATAAACCGTTTTTTTAACTTTAACCCCCCCTCCCCCCACTTCCCGACCTCAGATCACCCGTAATTTATTTTTCCTATCATTTTTATTGTATTCTCCTCCTTTTCCAATGGGTTTCATCCTACTATTATTTAATTCACTTTTTACCGTTTTTAGAGGCTAAAAGCACTGGCCTAACTACGTAACGCACCCGAATGAAAATTAACTTGAATACTTGTATAGTTATAGTTTGTTTATTCTTGTTAGTTTGTACCAATTGCTAGTACATAAAATATAAACAACACCTAACCTATTTAGTTCTAATTTTCCAGTATAGATAAATAAAATCGCATTAAATAATGAAAGATGATATTTAGAGCATGAAATTGACACAAATTCGCCATCCTTACGCCATTTCGTTAATTTCTTTGGCAGAATTAGATCAAATAGGTTACAACGTTGTTTACATTTTTCATACAATCAATTGGTACAGACCATAACCGTTTCCATGATCCCATACAAAATTTCATCTAAATCAGTTCAGCTGTTTTACCATGAAAGCGTAACAAACAAACTCACTTTCGCATTTATAATATAAGTTAGGATTATAATTAAAGTCCAAGAAATTCAACCAAGGTTTTTAATCAGTTCCTTGAGATACCTAATGTCTTTCTTATCGTGCAATGTCTCATCTTCTTCGCTGTCAGGTGGTGCTGTTGTCCGAGGAGACTGTTCTGGGCCAGGCAACTCGAATATGAACCCTCGGATCTAACCAGTTAGGAAGAAAATGCTGTGTCACAACTAATTTTATAATAAAACAATAACTAATAGGACATAAAAATTAAATATACAAGACAGTACAGCGGTTCTGCTTAATTTGTACAGAAATTGGTTTTAGCTTATCTGTATTTAAAATAAAGAATGGAATAACGCACTATGTACTCAGGATAAAATGATACATAAAGAACTATCTTCTGGATAGGAAGTATCTACCACATAAAAAAAATAAAGCGTTATTCGTATGGAATTATCTGGTAGATGGGTTTAAACGGTACTTATCATTATCATCAGCCTATATATTGTCCCACTGCTGGGCACTGGCCTCTTCTCATACAGAGAAGGCATGAGCATTAATCACCACGCTTGCTCAAGACGGATTGGCGATTTCAGACTTTTTAAGTCTAGGTTTCCTCACGATGTTTTCCTTCGCCGTTAGTCAGTGACGTCTGAGATATACTTAGAAAGTACATTTGACTTAAGAAAAGTCACATCGGTACTTGAAAGGTTTCGAACCTGCACACTCGTACACGAGAGGCCTTAAACACTAGGCCAGCACGTCTTTTTAAACGGTACTTATGTATACTGGTGCTAAAATTATAAATCACATTATGAATCATATAAATCATAGAATTAAAAAATATACCTTTTGATTAACTGCTCTTAAGTTTTGAAGCAATTTCAATGCTGATCTCTTTTCAGTCGGATGCGAAATCTGGTACAATCGTATTGCCCTGTGGAACTAGAAAATAATATGTAATTTGTTTCATGATTTGAAACAAGTTTTATTTCAGATTTTTCCTATAGTCTAAGAGAGTATTTTCTAGTGTTACCCCCAATAGGTTTGAAAAAGGGGAGGAGATTAAATATACTCGGATACCTCAGTAATGTATTTAACCGACTTCAAAAAGAAGGACCACTAGATGGTATGTTAATGCACCTAACAAACATCGCTCTAGAAGTCGGTGGCAAAATACTGACAACAGTAACTTACGAGATAGAGATTACGATCGACAAGCGTTTAAATAAAACTTATTTTTCTCTATTGAGTATATTATTGGAAGACGGTTTATTTTTTTTGTAAAAACGTTTATTTGTTAGAATGTCTTCGTGTTTCTAAAAATATTTTGAGGTGCATTAATATACCATCTATTGGGCGATCATCATGATCCTAGTCACTATCCTACTGCTGGGTAAAGACCCTTCATGACGATCACTACGCTTGCTCTATGCGGATTGACGATTTCAGACACTTTAGTCCAGGTTTCCTCACCGCTAATCAGTGGTGCCTAAGATAAATTTAGAAAGTACAAATGACTTTAGAAGTTACATTGCTCGCCAGATTTCGAGCAGGCACACTTGTACCCTAGATGCAGGTGTCTTAACCACTAGGCCACCACGACCACAAAAAGCATCAAGTGCGCGGTACTATATGATCATCAGTATAAATTAAACTCCAATCCGTGCAATCGCACTTATTCCCCTTTCCATGTGATTTTTAATCCGTTTTTTAAACAAGACTAAAAAGTGACTGTGGGGTTTCCCGCCCCACCTACGGCGGGAGGGGTCATATGACTTCCCATGCGAAATAAAAAAAAAGGAGGTTCGGTTGTATGCCAGAGGACTCTTTGTTGAAAACCTCTTCCTCTTAAATTATTGTTTTTACGGATAGGAAAAAACAAAGTTTTAGAATTTCCTCCCCTAAAAATGACTCACCCGCTCCAAAAGGCACCAAGTATCCCGGTACTGCTGGAGGAAGACCAGGGGGGTGAGCACTGCAGCATAGAAGCCAGCCTCTCTGTCCAACATGTCCTCGCTGTCAGACATGCTGTAGATCGTGCCCCGAAACTTGTGGAGGAACGCTGTGTTCGTGTGGTCTTTGTCGAAGCTGAAAAAGTAGACAATGTGACTGTGCTGTTAATTTCAATTCAATTCAAATCATTTATTTCAATTAAGCCATCCGACGTTATGAAAGGGGGTCAAAATCATGTTCAATGATTCCGTTACATACATACTAACATACGTATGAAGTAATAAAAAGTGTATTAAAAAAGAATTTAGTTGGCCATTCCAAAAAGTAGCTTCCTATGGAGAAGAACGGGCAATAAACTCCATGGTTACTCTTTTTAAATAAGATTCGAGAAACGGTTCTGGTTACTGCATTGATATATCTTTTATATTATATCCTAACTAATATAATTAATCTAAAAGTGAGTTTATTTATTTGTTTGTTTGTTACGCTTTCACCGTAAAACGACTGAATCGATTTGGATGAAATTTGGTATGGAGATAGAGAGGATCCCGGAGACAGTTCTAGACTACTTTTTATCCGAGTACGTCCCGTAGTAGTAGCTTATAGTACTGTATGTGAAATGTAAGATATCAAATAAAATAAAATATAATGGCCAGCACACTAATTTCTGTAACATAGAATGATATTCAAGTACGCCATTTTTTTTAATATTTTTTTTCGGATGGGAAATCATCAAATGACCCCTCCCGCCGTGGGTGGGGCGGGAGGGAGTAACAGACTCTTACTGACTAAAACCCATCCATGTTCCCTCCTCAGCCCTTTGTATACTGGGGGCGCGGTATCTCTTTCGACCGTCCCGCAGCCCCGGCAGGATATTCAAGTACGCCATTGAAGAAGGCATTTCATTAGTCAACCAATTTAAGTACTTGAGTCAGCTGCTTTAATGGAATTTAGTGTTAACACGTGGACCCGTACATAATTGCTTAAACCTCGATGTGATTCGCTATAATAAGGTGTCAAACTTAGTTCTTTTAACATGTTGTCATAATATACTTACCTAATAAAAGATAATATTCTAGCAGAATTATATTTAACAAACAATCATGAAGTACGAACTAAAAAGTAATCATGTTCTTCTGCCGTCATAAGAATTTAATATATATATATATATATTATTTATAAGAATTTAATTATATATTTTAATTAGTGCCTGTAATGATAGTTTAAATGCTAATAAATAAACTCGGATCCTCAATTTAAATACATATTCGAAACTAGATTTTTTCCCCGATTCTTAATATGTATTTAACTCAATATCGAATAAAAAAATGTTGCATCTTTTCTTCATATCATGGATGGCAGTATTATTTTCCACCAAGTAGATTAAACATAGTATTTATCAACTGTTATCTAGCATTTATTTACTACCCAGCTATCTTTGAAGAGGTATGTAGCCAGAATTAATCAGTATCAACATTATTACGGGGAATACCCGAACCGACAGACACAATAGCGAGACGCCCAAAAAAAACGACCTTGAATTCGTCAACGGTCGCTTACAACTGGCTAATATGCAAATATATATTCAGAAGGTTTAGTCTGACTCATTTTTACTAATATAATAAAGCTGAAGAGTTTTTTGATTCTTTAAACGCGCTAATCTCAGAAACTACTGGACCGATTAAAAAAAATATTTCAGTGTTAGATAGCCCATTTATCGAGGAAGGCTATAGGTTATATATCATCACGCTAAAACCAAAAAGAGCGGAGCATCACTATTCTAGCTAGTGCCCCAATAAACTCATATGACTACTAGCTGCGCCTGGCATGCTTTGCAGTCTTTTTTTGGGTGGACCATCCTTATCACTAAGTGATATGAAAAATAGTTTAAATCCTATTCTCATACCTACTGAATATACAAACAAAATTTCATAAGAATCGGTGAAGCCGTTTCGGAGGAGTTTTGTTACAAACACTGTGACACAAGAATTTAATATATTAGAAGATGAACCCTCATCCTGAGGGAACTGCTTCATGCACTCGAATAATTCCATCTATCTCCATACCAAATTTCATCTCAATTGGTTCAGCCGTTTTCCCGTGAAAGCGTAACGGACAGATAGACAAAATAGAGTTCTTTTAGTGTTTATAGTTAGTTTGCATTATAAAGAGGTAACAAATTTGTGTGGGACTCTGGAATTAATTTATTAGGCCGCTGTTAAAACTATTATTATTAATTACTGAACCGATACCAAACATTCTTCGACAAAATAATCAAATTCCCAGTTAAACAATAGCAATAAGATGAACTTACTAAGGTAGAATCGCATAGAATCGTCTCACGATGTCTCTCGCTGTAGGACGAATGTTCGCGCAAGCCATCTCGCTGTCGTGCTTCCGGTCCTGATGTGAATGTCTGAATATCCAGCGTTCTTCTGGGAAGTCTGTGTCCAGGTCCATGTCTATGCATAACGACGGCCACTACAAAATATAATATCTTCTTCTTAATATATAAAACAAAGTCGGGTTTGTTCGAACACTTATAACTCGAGAACGGCTGGACCGATTTTCATGGTTTTTGATTTGTTGTATTTGCAACCTATTGTTATCAGCGAGGCACAAATAACATATTATTTCTTAAGAAAGACCAAGCAGTTCCATGCTTTCTTTCTTTCATCAACATATAGCTGTCCAATGCTGAACAAAGGCTAAAGTATAAGCTGCGTATGGCACAGTGTTAATCGCCTTTCAGATTAATAAGGCGATAAAGAGAATAGGTAATTTTTGCTTCTAAATATTAAGGATATGGCGCAACTCGGTAAAGTGTACAAGGCTAATGTCCTGGGGCTGTACCACCACGTGTTTTTGCAATCACTATTCAAGTTTGAGAGCGTGACACAGCTACTAATGTCGTATAGCTCCGTCTCTTTTTCATAACGAAAATAATCTTGTTTTGGCACGTCATGGTATGGCCCCTGTACTGTCTTCAATTATACACTCGCAAATCCACCAGCCATTTTAGACTTCTAGCTCTTCAAAAACTATGTTGGTGAATTGTTTTCTCAATAACCCCTTAAATATTTACTCACCACAAAACTTAACCAAAGCAAAACATGACATATATTCTGCGCCATCTCCGTCTTCTTCTATGATTCATGTTAGTTTGTGTTTCAAAGAAAACATGTTGCCTAAAATTTATTAATTTACTCCATGTTCATTACATGATATTTTGATGGCAACTGTCTAGCTGACAACTTGATCAGAGAGCAATGCGAAGAGTATGGGATATTGGCGAAACTTATTGTTTCAATTGCATCTTCAAAAATATAAAAATGAAGTTGTAACACAAATAAGCAAAGAAAAACAATTGTAACCTAAATAGCCATCAAATTAACAAATACTATAAATAAACAACAAGACTTTTGTCCTTATTATTTATGATGCTTAATATTTTATATCATTAATAAAAATCGCTCATAAACTTGCATCGCATCATTTAAAGAACTTTAATTATTGTTTGCCACACAATTGCTTTCGAAACGATAACCAGACTCTTGATAATAAAACCTAAAAAATTGCGTACCTACTCACACATCCAAAAGTTATTTTAAGACCTATCGACAAATTCAGAGTTGCCAGAAGCAAAACATAATGTATGGTAGATTTTATTGTAAATGTCAGTAACTCTTTAAAATTGCAAAATATATAGGTAAATAAATTAAAACTATCTAAAGTTTAAAGAAAATACGCAAAGTTACGATTTTTTGTAAGTCTGAACTTTTCTTAATTATTACTCAAATCATTACAAAACTCCTCTGAATATGCTCGGTTTCTAACATATATATAGATAATATGCTTTGTAGTGTATAATAACGATAATGTAAAGAAGCTTCTGCCTTAGCGCCGGTCGCTCAAGTTTTGTTCCAAAAACTCCATATCCCACAGAATATAAGTAATTTTCCGGGATAACGAAAGAGAGAGATAAATGTCAGCTGACTAAAGTGAATTACATAAGGAAAACTAATACTAGTAATATTTGAATGCGAAAACAACATACTTTTGCATTTATAATATTAGTAAGATAAGTAGACATTTTAAATATTAGCCTTGTAACACTGGGAGTTGTCGACAAGTTATCGCCCGCGCACCCGACATGTCCGGCGCGCTGCGAATCGGCCGCTTGTAAATCGTGACAAAGTGAGTGTGAGTGCACAAGATAACGTGCGAAATACTGATAAGTGAAATATAATCAAAAGCCGTGATAAAACTATTGTGTGACCAAAATGGAAGACAATGAGGATACACTTATAAAAAATGCGTTCATGTTTATATATGCGCGCCAAAATAAACCATGTGCAGAGAAAATTGAGAATCTTGAAAGTGTTTTGAAAAATGGTGCTTATATCAACTACCCTGATGCAAATGACAAAAATAACACTATTTTACACATAGCAACGCAAAGAGAAGAAAAGGATGTTGTGGACTTCCTCTTGAAAAAAGGTGCCCTTCTCTTGTACAACTTAGATAATAAAACACCAGTACATATAGCAAAAGATAACAATACAGTCATAAGTACAGAAATACACAACATTTTAATCGAGTATGAGAAACGCTGCTTCAATGAGAAGAGTTCAAGAAAACTGCAAATCGAGTCAAACAAAAACAGATCATTACCGGAATTAAAAGGTACCGACACTCCAGTAGAAATTCACTATCCAAAACGAGCAGGCACCTCAGGTGTGAGTGGACAATTCTATGAAACAAAACTGTTAAGTTTAGTACTGCATCGAGCCCTTCATGATAAAGTTATTGAAGAGTATTATTTAGCAGCTAACATTAGGGATATTGGAGACCTTGATGATGTTTGCTTCAGATTTAAAATGCAAGAGGACGGCAAGACAAAACATGTCATATGTTTTACGCAAGCCAAACATCGCGAAGACATCGATAAGGCAAAACTAACCGTCGCTAGTGTTAGAAGTACCTCAGGACAATTTAGTTTAGTGAAATATTTTGATAGCTTCTTAAGAATTAAACAAAAGTTTGTAACTAAATCAAAAACCTACGATCCCATGTTTGAAGGTGAGTTTAATGATATTGAATGTTATTTTATTTTGTATACACCTCTCAAAGAAAGTTTCGATAGAAAGCTCCGCGGAAATAAACCTGTTTGTCAAAAACTGCATGATTTTATATATACTAAGGAAAATGATGATGTGAATCAAATCAACATATCGCAGACCACCGCTGAACATAAACGTCCCTCAAGTTGCATTAAAGATGTATTTCAATTTGATTATGAAATTAGTGACGTCATGTTTTTGGCGAAGTTTATGCAACAAGAACGCGTCAAGGTTCTCGGTAAAGTTTTCCTGACCTTTATTTTATCAAATAAAACCAAAGAAATTATGACTAACGACTTAATCCAAATCTACCACCCAGCTCTTGCTCGAAATGTTATTAAACTTAAAGTTAAAGACGCAAATCACTTTGAGGGAATATTTCGGGAAGACTTTTTTGATAGTGACGATGATCTCTTAATTACTTTAAAAGAAACTCTTTACAAGGAAATTGTATTTAAGCAAACCAAAAAAACAAAACTTTCGAAAGATGAAATCAAAGAAAAAATCATAGATATAGTAAATAATCCGTCTAGCCAAACTATAAGCGCGTTAATAGGAGAAGTATTATACTTTGATGATAAGAATAATAAACTTTGCCTCGATATGGATAAAATCCCTCGAAAAAAATATAAAAACGAGGACATCCGTGATATAAATCAATATCTGCAAAAAATTCAAGTAACACAAGCAATAGTACTTGATGCTGTTAATATAACCGGCAAAGAAAAACTCAAATCACTTACTTTTGAACTGCCATATACTTTTGGCAACTCTGACTTTCCATCTAACTTAAAAGACGAGCAAATACCAAAAGAGAGATTAGAATTTCTTGCTAATAAATTCTATGAATTGATAAAAGAAAAAAAGAAGCTTTTAGAAGAAAAACGAATTACATATAACCAAGATGTAGTTTTATATCCAATAGAAATTGATATAAGTAATCATAATGTTGGTCCCAAAAAAATACTAGAACTTAGCCATCTAAATACCAAAGGAATTGGTGGTACCGTAGGAAATCTACTACAATTCGATGAACAAAGTCAAACTTTCACGTTTAATACAAATGAAAAATCACTTGGCAAAAATTCAAAATACATGTTAGGTGAAATAAAGAAGTTAACGCAAGATGATTTAGCTAATTATAAAATTAAAGTCAAAATGGCCAACTTTCCACGAACAACTTTCGATCCCAACGAAAATGATAAAGTATTAGCCGAAGAATTTTTAAGTAAGTTATGGTTTTACACGAACCAAGCCAAGGAAGAAACAGTTGAAAAAATTGTAAAAAAAGAAATTGATAATCACCATAACGCAAACAAAAGCCAGAACCAATTTCTTTTCCGAGTTCATTCCGATGCTATTTTTCTAAGATTTCATGACGAAATACAAAGATGGTGGAAATCACAAACACAAGCCCGTTATTTGACCAAAACAGATAAAATTTTCGATGAAGCAAAAAAGGATATTATTGACAGTCCAGTTTTAACTGTGCTTAACGTTATGTCCACAAGAACGCTCAAAAAATTAGATATTGATTTCGATGAGAATGTAAAAAATTCTTTGAACCTAGGGAAAATGATAGAAAATAAGAAAATACTTAATATACACTCTGATTCTGTTATTTTAAGTGCAAGTAAATTAATGCAAATATCAAAGTTTCAAATAAACTACACTTTTGTGAATTTAGATTATGTGCACATACTTCCAGACACAGATTACAGTAAATTAATGGAGGAACTAAAGGACATGAAAACCGTTACTTTAGTTATAATTTGCGAAACGTCTCTAGATGAAAAGCTCCAAGACACTCTCGATAAAATAATTGACATTTGTAATGAAAAAATTGTTATAATCACAGATGAACCATTACAAGAAAAAACCTATAAAAAACATGACTATGTTACCTATTATGATGAAAACGTTAATTTAAATGACTTGCATCATAAATCACAAGTGAAAATATTAAAAGAATTCAAAATATGCTATCAAGGAAAAGAAGTTCCTTTAAATACAATAATAGATGATAATTCAAAATCATTACTACGTGCAAAAATTTTATGGCCAATATTAAATAAAAACAAAAAAGAAATTGGACATTCACTGGAATCACATAAGTATGATGAAATAAAAGATTATTATATTCATCGAAATTTATTCCAGGGTGATGAGGAATATGAAGTAAACTCATTTCATGATATTGAAGATAAAGTTGTTTTAATAACGTCTGCACCTTGTATGGGCAAAACTATACTGCTAACTCATTTATCCTTAGAAACAAAGAAAATCGATCCCCAACCATGGATTGTTCGGATAAACTTGTCAACTCATGGCAATGAATTTTCTGAGTGGCCCGATAAAAATATACGTGTGACAAATGTTATGAGATTCCTGTGTAAAGCAGCACTCAAAACAACAGATTCATTGAAAAAGCTACATTTTACTGAGCTCACCGACGAAACGGTTGGAGTTCATCACGAAAATCAGGAAGATATTTCTTTTGAATTAGAATGTTTTATTCACTTTTATAATCAGGGTAAGGTCATATTTTTATTTGACGGATATGATAGAATTTTCCCGCAGCACACAAAAGAGGGGATCGAATTATTGCATGCACTAAAACGCGCAAACAAACGGATGTGGATAACAAGCAATTGCTATACTATTCATATACTGGAGAAGGAATTAGGGGCTTCATACAAACTTGATAGGTTGTCCACCACACAACAAGAAAGTTTTCTACATAGATTTTGGAAAACCAATCTGAAGCTCGAAAATCTGAACCATCAACAGATAAACAATATTAGTTCATTTTTCAATTTCATCGCTAAAACTTTCAATGGTAAAAGTAATACGTTTCCTGAAGATCGGCCTATGATTCCTTTATTAAGTGTACCACTCCATATTATATATCTTACAGCAGTCGAATACTTTAAAAATGAAATTAATAGCCTATCACCAAGATTTCTTCGTGAAACATTAAAAAAGAAATGGAGACTTGATTCTTATACAGCCGTGGATCGGTTCTTCCGAAGACCGGACGAAATGGCGTCCTTAGAGTTGGCAGGGACACCTTTACATATGTATATAGCAGCTAATTATTTTCAGGTACAAATAAAGGATAAATTTGAACTACGCCTTAACAAAGACGAATTTATTAGTAAGTCACAAGTGTATCTAAACGCGGCAACATCATATGATCGATTCATGAAAGCAAATATTAAACACATTTGTGATATTTCGCAGATACAGAACAAAAATATTGAAGATGAGCAAAATAAAGCACGAGATGACTTTTTTGAAACACATAAAAAATTAGCTTTATATGCAATATGTAAGGAGAGCGATATTTCAAAACTACTAACAGAGGCAGAAATACATGATGTGAAAAGTAAAATAAAACAGATTGAATCCGGTGAAATTAAGTCTCATTTAATAGATTGTGTCGTCAATGGTATACCAAGATTCTACAACTTATTATTTGCCGAATATTTTATCGTTGAATTTGGTATAGACCTGCTGAAACGTGTAGTCCAAGGAGATCAGGAACATATTGCATTGGATTCGATATGGAATTTCATAGTTAACGGAATGATATTGTTATGCCCCCCTGGAGTAAGAAATGCTTTCGATTATAAATTGAAATATGACCCTGAGTTGGCCGAATTGGCTAGTGACGTGGATAGTGATAAAGTTATATTTGAATTAATTTTAAAACAAAATCAGAAAGCAGAAATCGCTGGGCGTGATAGTGAAACTTCGTTAAATATTGCCATTAATGAAGGTTTAATAAACATCACTAATCTTTTGTTAAAAGGTGCTCGTCGGTATGTAACAAATGAAAATGTAGATGGATTTGTAAGCATCCTTAAAACAGGTGCATTTGTAGCAGGAGCAGCAAATCCGACTTGGAAAGAGCTGACAGATAACGTGATGCACTGCATCCACAACGTAGATGGCGAGAATTTGATTCAGATAATAAATTCTAAAGAAATAGAAGGTATGTCACGAACACTTACTGACTTATACGCGAGTACAGAATTAGGCAAGAAATTACAGGAGAAGATAAAGAGTGATGTTTGCGAACCAATAAAAAAGGCCGCGGAAAGCCTAGTAGCATCCAGTTCTAATAATGAAAACATAACCTCTTTGATGGAACTCTTACCGTACCACCTTCCCAGCATAGTTAACTCATTATTTGGTAAAAAGTAATTTAATCATTGTCATGCACATATCTAATATCATACTCGTATAATTTTCATAATTCCGCATCAAAATGTAAATCTATACATATAAAATGCTTTATCCTGAATAACTGACTGTCAGACGGATAAACGCACAGCCTAAACCGCTGATCGTAGAGACCTGAAACTTGGAGATTTTCCGAAATAACCCCGAATAGAGTGAAAAAGTGAGGTAAAGATTGTATGAAACTCTGTCATTTTAACTTTGAATTCGTATAGCCAACGCAGGCGCAGTCGCCGGGGAAAAGCTAGTATTTTATAAAAAAAAACTTGCAACATCATTAAAAACCGGCTAAGGTCAAATGCCCTATCTACATACATAATAAAGTTCAAATGTCTTGTTTTAGGGACTGCATTACAGTTGATTTGTTAATTATAGTTTTATTTTTCCAGTTACATCTAGGTTAAGGTCTATCAACTAAAGTGCTTTATATATAACACTAGCTTCCCGCCAGCGGCTTCGCCCACGATATTTTAGCTAATGGTTACAAAAACTTGACAAATTATATACTAAAACCTTCTTCATTAATCATTCTATCTATTAAAAAAACCGCATCAAAATCCGTTGCGTAGTTTTAAAGATTAAAGCATACATAGGGATATAGGGACAGAGAAAGCGGCTTTGTTTTATACTATGTAGTGATATCCGGGACAATGACACTTTTTATAATGTACCTACCAACTGAAATATTTTGTGGAATGGATGTTTGGTATTTTGGTATTTTTCTAACTTGATGATCAAGAACATGTTTATGTTCATAATTTCATAACAATTTATAAATTTAATTGTTTTAACATTTAATATTATTCTACTACTTTATGTACCTATCTTAAAAATAAACATAAGTACTTAGGACTGAGGCTGAAATGAGTCAGATGATTTATTTGAAGCTTACTATGTTGGTCATATTATTATTTTAAGCTTACTATTAATTGAAATTACTTAAAGAATTTTTACTCGTTAATTTACCAGTAAGATAATATTATCAGCCGATTGCACCAAACCTGTTATAATTTATACTTTTACGAATATCGCAAAACACGATCAATAATTAGCGTACTTTTAATATGTTATTAATACAGTATTATAATTAAGTAAACATATATCATAAATATTGACACGAAAAACATAAATTAATAGCAAAATTATCCAATTTTATCCTCCATTTTGACAGATCTTGAATGACAGTTCTTCCGTTTCACGTATAAGTATTACCTGATATTTTTTGGTGCAACTGGGTATGTCATGTTAAATAATACTGTGCTTGTTTTAACTGACTTCTAAAATAGAGGAGATTTTCAATACGACTGATTTTTTTAATTATACTTATTTTAGTTCAGTAGATAAATGTTACCCTATCTCATTACCTACTTCATGTTTTGATTTTGATATATATTTTATATTATTTTGATTTTTATATAATAAAGTTTTATTTTAAGATTTTTTAAGATTGCTATATAAATTCCAATTTATTTTATGTATCATGTTAACGGTACTTAATACATGTCTACTTGCGAGCCAGAATTGTGTTCATCCTATCTTATCTTATAAATGCGAAAGTGAGTTTTTTTGGTCAAATTTCATCCAAATCAGTTCAGCCGTCTTAACGTAAAGGGTTAACAGATAGACTGGTTACCTGCATTTACATATGTATACTTAAATAAGGATTAATCATGAAATGTATTTGATCAAATTGAATCAAATTTTATAATTACTTATACCGGAAATATATATACCAACATTATCACAGGTTTTTTTTTTTCAAATAAAATAAACCGTTTTACGAATAATTGGCTGTTTTGATTTCCCCTTTTCTCGGGTGAATTTCAGATTATTAGGTACTATAGAGGATTTGTTATCATGAAAACTATTATTGCGCGTCCCTCAGCCTTTTTTTACAGGTCGGAAATCACCACATGACTCCTCCCGCCATGGTGCAGCGGGAGCGAGTGTCAGACTCTTACTGACTAAAACCCATCCGTGTTCCTTCGCACTCTTCGAACATCTTGCAGCCCCGGCAGGCTATGGGCCTGTGGGGAGAGCTCGCATCCCTCACCCTGAGGTAAATACTTATAGTTCCTATACCAAGATCATTACAGACTTCTTTTGAAAGATTATAATACTTTATTTAAGAACAGAACGTGTATAGATTTCTGAACACAGATTTTTATTGCAATTTGACAGTATTCTGACATGTCAAAATGTGTAGTGATTTCATAATAACTTTTACATACCGTTTTCATTTATAAATTTACAGTGAAATGAACTTGAAATGATCTCTTTTGTGATACCGATCGTACTTTTATGGGCTACAGTAAGTTTTTTCATAGCTTATTTTGTTCCTATAAATCATTTACAATAAAATTAGAAAAAACTTCTAAACTCTTTTTCCAGCTTATTCAATCGATTTTGAGTTCTATTTTGTCCTGATAAGGATGGTGTTGAAAGCAAAATAATGTTTACAATAACAAATATATTCTTCAAAATGATTGCAGAATATTCTGCAAGATAATGTTTACAATAACAAATATATTCTTAGCTTTCAATTAATAATTACTAACTAATTCTAGCTTTAAATCGTTTAAAGGGTAAATAGAGTGCGTTTAAATGTCTAATCTTATTATAAATGGAGTATACTATCTATATATTAGTGTTTGTAACAATTCAAGCACCAAAGTGATAGCCATAACTTTGTTTTATGACCGTATTGTTTAGGCACCTTTATTATTAAAATCGCCTCCAAAAATAACGCCCGCTAGACGTACAAGACCGTCAAGCTGTAATGATTTAATTCCTTATCTCAATTTTGTCACTAAGCTATGCCTGGCTGTATTACTAGTTGGCCCAACGAATTTCGTACCGCCCCATCATACCTTATTTTTCGTAAATTTCTCCTATGTTTTATTCTGCTATTCGGGACGGAGATAAATACAACAAATCAAAAACCTTGAAAATCGGTCCAGCCATTCTCGAGTTACAAGTGTTCGAACAAACCCAACTATGTTTTATATATTAAGATGTCCACCTTTTTTAGGATCAGATATCATTATATGACTCCCGCCGTAAGTGTCAGACTCTTACTGACTGAACACGGATGGGTGTCCCTATCCGTGTCCCCTCAATTACCCTTTGCGTTCCAGGGCTGCGGTAACTTTTTCGAACAATCCCGTAGCCATTATTTCCACCCTTGCTCCACATTTCCCTACCAGCTTATAATAGTTTTGCAAGCTTAGCTGCGATAGTTTAATTTTCCGCGCGATAAAGTGATCCTGTTATAAAATTCCAAGTGAGGTTCGCCTTTATTGTCACTATATCATGCCGCTTTGTCTAATGGGGTAGGCAGGGTCGAATACATATTTCTGGTAAGTAATTTATATAAGAACTAGGGAAGCTAGCCAGCGGCTTCGCCCGCAATATTTTAGCTAATGGATACAAAAACTTGACAAATTATATACTAAAACCTTCCCCATTAATAACTCTATCTATGAAAAAAAACGCATCAAAATCTGTTGCTTGCGTAGTTTTAAAGATTTAATCATACATAGGGATGTAGGGACAGAGAAAGCGACTTTGTTTTATACTATGTAGTGATGACCCGTTATTGAAATTATCCCATGTCCAGCAGTTTCACTCGCATTTTGAGAGTGCTCCTTCATGCAATCGAACCAAAAAGTATCCTATTTCCTTACCCAGAGTGCAAGCTATCTATATCTATACCTATATATAAATTTCATCTAAATCGGTTACGCGGTTCAGCCGTGAAAGCGTAACAAACAAACAAAATCACATTCGGATTTTACTAGCTACCTGAGGGAATTACTTTGAAGTAATCGGGTAAAAAGTATTTTAAAGCTAAATTTACACAACGACACCATAAACTGTACACTCAGTGTAAACGGCGAGTGTCTGTGTGTAAACAGGTGTGGGACATTTATTGTGACACAAGAAAAGTGTCGCGACAGCTATATCACAAAGAAGATAATTGACGTGTAAACAGAATTAAAAAAAAAATCTGACATTTGTGTCGCAATTATTGTCGTAGTGTATATATACTTTAGTCCTTTTCTAGACTTCAGTAAATATCTAAATAGATAGGTTCAATAGTTTAGCTGTTAACTATCAAACAAACTCGCACTTAAGGTTAAGGTTACCTTACGGTACCTAAGGGTACCTTAGTGATAGGTATTAGGTAGACTATTAAATTCATTTTCCGATACGTAAAGCCGAACAGTAAATTCTTTATGTGTTTCCGAACACCTGTGTTTGTGTTAATGGATATTGTCAATATTTTCTAACACAACCTCTGTTCCATTGCGCGCTTTTTATGGGACGATAAAATTTAGATTTATTTTTATTTTCCTTATTACAAATGAGTGTAGATAGAAGAAAGTATTTGTTTCGAAAATACACGTGTGCTCAGCTATGATTATTATTTTATGCTGGCTATGTATGAGCAAATATTTTACAAGAACATAATAATATGGTATTTTTTTCCTACATGACCTCTTGCAGGGTGCTTCTAATAGCATTCGACCTGCTTAACCGGACAAAGAGGCGAGGTCCTAATTTAATTAATTAAATTAAGGTCTCCAACCAAAACATAATATTAATTTTTTTTTATTATATATAGGTACACTTTTTTCTACAGTCGGTAAATTACATTTTATACCTAATGTATTTTCCTTTTTTTGTTTGTTTGTTCCTTTGTTACGCTTTCACGATAAAACGGCTGAACTGATTTGGATGAAATTTGGTACGGACATAAATGGGACCCTGGAAACGATTATACGCTCTTTATCCGTGAGCATTACGAAGTTTCCTCAGGACGCATGAAACAGTTATTATTGTTTGTAAGTTATACTTCAAAATAATTTTTTGAACATTCATTTTAAGCACTTAGGGAAATCCCCGTTACAATCAAAAAACAAGTTATCTAACTGCGTCATAATTTATTTACATCACAATGGTCATAAAAATACGTATGGAGTTAAATAAATTGAATTATTTTGTCAGTATTTTTTTGATGGAATAATAGCATTCATATAAAATGCTACATACAATTCAAGTACTATGTAAATAGAGATAGCGTTCTAAAGTACATACTTCCTTTGTAACTTCTCAGGTCGAAATCCTTACTAAAATATAACTCTGTCTACCTTCTGTATGGTAAGAGGCCTTAGCCCAGTAGTGGGACTATAAATATGGGTGACAATGGTGTCGGATGACCGACGAGTATAATAAATATAAAATAATGACGCAACTTGGCAAGATAAGGGGATTGTACAAGAAGTCTGAAACCTCAAGACATGCGGTATCCATCCCTATCTAGGTGCGGTCGCAGCCAGTCATGTCACCTGTGACTTGGGCTGCCATCACCCAAACCGTCGACCCTGATCTAAAACTATAAAAACCCCGGACATTTTGAATGAGTTTGATTCTTTCCCTGGACACTTTTTATTATTTGTTTTAATTTATTGCTCACCTTACAATCAATCGGAATCGGATATCAGGTAAAAAGTGTCCGGGTTTTCTCCGGACGCTCTTTGAAAACCCGCCCGGACTCACCCCGGACGCCCTCTAAATTAGGACAAATCCGGGGAAATCCGGAAGAATGGCAGCCCTACCTGTGACCCACCCCCCTCGGTCCGCCACTGTCCCTGTCTTGTATAAGTGTACCTCACATAAGTTCTCAGTCATACGTAACTCACATAGTTCATGAAATATTATAAATTTTTCTCACTTTTAACGGAACAAAGAATATTTCTAAACTCATTTAAAGAGTCATTCGACTTTCATAAGGGAGAGCGAATTGAAAAAGTTTGTCCGAAAATTTTGTTCCTGTTGTCTTTACGTAACATTTTTTGTTTTGATTTGTGTATGAATTTACTTTTCTTTCTTGCTCGATATCGAGTGAGCAATTAGTTGTTTACTTATATAGAGTACTGATGATAATAAAATTAATGCCTATCCTTTGCTTAGTGCATCATTTTCTCCCAGTCACGTACACCAAAATTGATTCACCCTACTAAATTCCTATTTTTATAATCAAAACCTTCTTTATTATAGTCTCGTCATATAATTATATGATACTAGCTGTTTCCCGGGGTTTTATCTCCATCCTGACGGAAATATTTCGCGCACCCGGAAAATATATCCTAATGTGTTATCCAGGTTATAAGCTCTATGTGTATCAAATTTCATCAAAGTCCATTCAGTAGTTTTTACATGAAAGAGTAATAGACGTTCATACATACACACATACATCTCCACAAACAATTGCGCGCAGCCTGCCAGATTTCGAGTGGAATTCTTGCTCATAGTATAGCCATATATGTATGTATGTATGTAATACTACTAGTGAGTCAACCCCTTTGTTAAACTTACCGCAAAAAAATACAAGGTTGTCTCGACTCTAAAAAAGAAAAGAAAAGCGATGAGACGATTAATTGTTACCGTCTTTAGTCATTCTGATATTTCAATGTCTCCCCAATCCTAGTGCAAAGCCGAAGATTATTACTACAATCCTCAAAATGCCTCAAAATCCACGCTATCCGGGATAGCAGCGTACAGATCAGCGCTGACGCTGGACTGGCTAGCCGCCGAAGACTTGAGACAGAGGGAGCTCGCAGCAGCCTTCGAGACGGAGCCCTCTCCTCCAGCCAGGCAGCTCTCGACTGACTGTATTGCGTACGCACGACCAGCTTCGGGGAAGGTCGCTCGGCTTATGCTGGAACTTTTAAAGTACGAGCGTTTAGTAATAATCGAAAATTTCGAATCGGTCCTCGAATCAAAATAGGAAGTCTAAGAGATCAGGGGATGGTTAAAGTTTGGTTTTTAAATGATACGATTAATGAGAGCATAGTCATGCCATAGCTAGTCAAAGAGTTGTAGTAGTTAAAAGTTGTATGAAGAGTGATATGATATAACCTTGTTAAGGTCTGGTCTGAAAGATTTTAGTCACCATCATCTAAACGACGGCACGTTTGGCGTAGTGGCTGAGCAGTTGACTGCTGCGCTGCGAGTCGCGGGTTCGATTCCCGCACGGGACAACTAAAATTGTTCCGGGTCTGGGTGTTTTATGCATGTATATATAATGCATGTTTGTAAACGCACCCAAGACACAGGAGGAATTCTTAGTGTAGGGCAACGAATAAAAAAAAAAGCGTTGGCCCAGTATTATTCAATCAAGATTGCCTATCGAAAATCGACTAACTATACTGACAAACTCGCCATTTTTAGAACATTTTATTTAACTTGCAATGTTCTTATGTATAAACCTTTATAAGTAACTTGTCTTTATCTTTTATCAACACTTAAGTTCTTTGTGCACTTCAGGAACCTAGAAGGTGATGAAGGCACAATTGTGACGGATCTAATCCAAGCTTTGGTCCGCACAAAGCTATTAGTCGAAACGTCCATGTTGGACGCGGAACCAGACTTGGAATCTCTGGTCAAGACACCAGGAGTTATGATGGGAGAACCCCATACGACATTCCCGAGGATTCTCGCTATGACCTGGATGACCGTCACTGATCCTGTCACCACCAAAAAGTTTGGATGGTGTCCTATAAACAGGGTAAGTTTGATAAAATCCTGGTCACTACTTTTCCAGACATATTTTTTTAAATAAAGAACTATTACATATAGGTGAACAAATACCTGGCAGTGAGCAAGCCCATCTTAATAGCGAAGCAGATGAAAGCTTTAGAGCCCGTCATAGCGAGAGCGCGGTTCATAATGGAGGAGTTCATACAACATGTCACACCACTCAATATGTACCAGAAGAAGCTACCAGACCTAGCGACGACGAAGGCATCGGTAAGGGACAGTAATCAACTACGGTATTTAATACAGCTAGCTGTTACCCGCGGTTTCACCCGCATGCTAGGGGAACTGCGTCACCGACCTGGATAAAAACCTCAGATTATCTATCTCCATAACAAATTTCATCGGTATCGGTTTCAGCCTTTTTACCGTGAAAGCGTAATATAGACAGACTGAGTTACTTTCACATTTATAGTAAGGATGATAAGCATGGTTTAAGGTTTAGGAATGCTATGCATTTCCTATGCGTGCTTGCTTTGTTTGGTTCGGTGTGTCAGATTTTCATAATACTCTGGTTCCCTTCTCTCCTCGTCTTTAGTCTCGTAACGCCTCCTATTTACTTAGCGCTTCATACAAAAATTAACGTTGATCAGCCGTCGGGAATAAACAGTCCCTGTACATTACTCGGTTTGTTAAAACACAGCCCATTAAACGCTTAGGCATTCTTTAAAAGCTCTTCTGATTCTGATAACTTCAAGAGTGGGTTCACTATGGATTAAATAAAAAAAATATAATAATAAAAAATAGTAACGCATAAAACCGCGTCTAGAACAAAACACGGCCTTTATTGTGAGGCAACATTCATTTCTTTGTGTGCGTGAGCCGAATGTGTCAACGTTCCTCAAACACACATTATTATCACTCCTTGTGACCTTAAATATAGGCTCGCTGAGAAAAGTCGGACGGATCGGTCTCACTTTTAGTTACCTTACTTTTTGCACTCGCAATAGGCTTATATGCGTTATATACTAAGCTGGACCTTATTAAATAAATCATGGATTTTCATAGATTTTTATCTTTTCAGGCGAAGACATCTCCGACAACCGAAGAGGCAAGAGATGACACCCGTGAACCAAGAATTCGAACAAACAAACGCCCGTCGCGGACTCCTAATACTGTTAGTATTTTGAATAACTATATATTATAATATAATGTATTTACCAGCTGTTTACCAAACTACAAAGCAGCTCAGAGTCAGATAGTTGTTTGTGTTAGACCCCTGTGCCTGAGACGTTAAGAAATCATCCCCGACTCCTACATTGATAGCAGTCGTTGTTGCAATTCCATGTCAGATGCCGTCAGGTGGATTTGAGGAAACTCTGACACTGGGACTTGTTCGGTTAGGGCTCGTAATGAAACACTTCAACATTAGTGTCGTCACTCATTTTGTTGGCTCAGCGAAGTTGCTGACACTCATATTGAAGTGTCTGATACTCATAGTGAAGTGTCTGACACTCATAGAAAAGTGTCTGACATTCGTACTAAAGTGTCTGACACTCATTTTCGTTTTCATTTTAATAGAGATGTCGCTGACACTTATATCAAAGTCTAGGAGACCTGCAGCCCACGCGATAAGCTGTTTACCGCGCTTTTATTTGCATCCTCCTTCTTGATGACTAAACACACCCGGATAATCCTTCTCCATGTTTCAATCTATCTCCATACCAAATTTTATTTAATTCGGTCCAACCGATCTCCCATGAAAGCGTAACAAACTCAAACTCAAATTCATAATATTAGTTAGCAATATATTGCGTGCGGGTATAAGCAAACAACCGTAGCCAGCACCCTAATTACGTAAGAAACGAATTATCCAATTGACATACCCATCAAAAGGAGTTAAGTATACATTGCTGCATATGTTAGTGACGTTTATCACATTGATACTTTCAACGAAGCAATGTATATCGTTGAACTAACAAAATGAAAGGTATTGCAACTGAAATTGGCTTACGTAATTAGGAGGCAGGTAACCTTTCATTATGTTTTTTGTTGTTGAAGGTACGTGCCGTCCATGTGGCTCTAGCGCAATCAGGAACCACTCCCCTGATCGAATCGGAACCGCTGCCGAGCCTACACACTGAGGAAGCCTCCGCCACCTCGTCGAGTGCCACGAGCAATGTGACACACTTCGTCATCAATGTCATTGTACTTGTGTTGTACGTAATAAACGTGTTTTGAAGTTTGTACCTTATACTATCGGTTTCACTCGCTCATTGGTGGCTGGTTGATTCTTTCCCCACGTTTCAGTCTATGCCCATACCCTATTTGATCTAAATAGATTCAGCTGTTTAACCATAATGGCGAACCAACCAGACAAAAAAATTGTTCGGGCTTTTAACTGCAGAATTAATGAAATAAAAACCAGGTATGTATTTAAAATATAATTTATTTGATATTCCATGTAAAATTAACACTTACATACTAATTGGGATTTGCTCAGACACACTTTACTCAAGCAGATAAAGATTCATACAGCACCATATTTGTACGGGAGTTCACCACAAAATGGTTACAGTCAATTTGAAACGCTAACAAAATTGCGCGTTGTGATTAATAACAGTTTGCAACTTTGATTTACAACTGCAACTTTGATTTGCTGCTTTCTTTCATAGCGACCATCAACATAACTGTAGATGTCATAGTGTTAACTGAATGCTGGACAAAAAAGGGAGTTGCACCTCCCAATTTAAATGACTATAACGTGTACTATACTAAGAATAATTTAAATCAGAATGACGGAATAGTAGCATATGTTCGAACAGAAATCAGTATTATTTCCTCTGAGCCAGACATAGTAGAGGGTAATTGTTTGCAACTAAACACGGTCCGGCACAGTATAATTTGTTCTTATCGTCCTCCTAGTTATAAAAATCCTCAACCTTACCTAACATCACTAGACGAGATTCTTAAAAAGACCCGAAATAGGGACGTCATCTTTACTGGAGATATCAATATTAACACGCTATCGTGTGATGTAATTAACAGTTATGCGAATGAGTACTTATGTATCATGGCGTCACATGGCCTGCAACAAGGTATTTTACACCCAACTAGAATAAACACCTGCTTAGATCATTTTATGGTAAGAACAAAGGAACGATGGCAAACAATAATCTTTCCAGAGTTAACAGACCATAGTCCAATTTTGTTGTGTATCAGGCGCGCAGGGTTACTTAAACATAAACCTGTGTCTGTAAATATAAGGCTAGACTATGTTACTGCGCACCTGAGGCTCAGGGAAGTGGACTGGTCTGACTTTTATATGTTAGATGATGCTAACATTGCCGCGGAATGTTTGGTGAAGACGATCCAGGTTATTATGGATAATTGCACAAGTATTTCATCCAAACCTAGAAGAAAAGCCCCACTGAAGCCATGGATTACTGTGGGCGTAGTACGATCTATCCGTAAGAGAGACAAGCTACATCAAAAATTAAGGAAGCAACCCAACAACGACCAATTACGCCAAATATATATTAAATATAGAAATTCATGCAATAAAATTATTAAATCACTAAAATCACAATACTACCGTGCGGAACTAGAAACTAATAGTAACAACTTAAGAAAAACTTGGAGTATCATAAAGGACATTTGTAATATGAAAAAGAAAACTAATGGCACATCCACAGACTTACTGCATATTGACAGCACACCAATTAAGTCGCTGAATCAAGTAAACACATATTTTACTACTATTGGTAGTGAGCTAGCTGATGCCACTCTCCGCAAACTTAATAAGACCGAAGCCGAATTAGCCAGGACATCAGCAACAAACACAGCGCCAACCACCATGTCGTTTACGCCTACAGACGCAACAGAAATAGATAGCGTTATTGCGTCTCTCAAAATAAATAGTGCACCTGGCCCCGATAATATCTCTAGTAGGTTAATTAAGTTAGCTAAAGACGTACTAGCAGAACCCATCAGCCATCTCTGCAATCTAAGCTTGGGACTCGGCACTTTCCCTAACATTTTCAAAACGGCAATGGTTTCACCTATATACAAGGCTGATGATAAGCAAACACCTTCAAACTATAGGCCTATCTCGCTGCTTTCATGTTTATCGAAGATACTAGAGAAATTGGTGACAAAAAAGCTTGTCAGCTACTTGGAGAAAAACAAGTTGTTAACTGATCGTCAATTTGGTTTCCGAAAAGGAATTTCTACAAATGATGCCCTACTAAGACTGACATCGTTGATCACAAAGCATGTAGACGCAGGGGAGAAAGTTATTGGTGTTTTTCTCGACCTAAAAAAAGCATTCGATACTGTATCAATCCCAATACTTCTATCGAAGTTATGCAGTATGGGTGTAAGGGGACACGTTCTTCAATGGTTCCAGGACTATTTGGCAGGTAGGGAGCAGCGTGTGAGGGTGGATAAACACTTAAGTGATGCAGCAACTTGCACGTTTGGCATTCCGCAGGGAAGTACGACTGGCCCGGCTCTCTTTTTGACATATATAAACAGTCTTGCGGGGATTGCTATTCCCAACGCCGAAACCATTATGTTCGCAGACGACACTGTCATCTTGTTCCATAGCCAAACCTGGGAGCAGGTTCGTACGGTAACAGAAAGCGGCCTCGCGATTATGACGAGTTGGCTTGAGGACAACCTGCTAACTTTAAATACATCCAGAACAAAATATCTATGTTTTACAAAGTCTAGTATCTCTCGCCCGGACCTGACGTTTAGTATAAGAATTCATTCTTTTCCATGCAACCGAAACCCGCGCGGGAATACCCAGTGTACCTGTGATGTTTTGGCAAGAACAAATGTAATTAAATATTTGGGCGTTTCAGTTGATGAGAACCTAAACTGGAAACATCATATTACAAGTATAAGTGCCCGCCTACGAAAATTAATTTATATATTTAAACAACTAAGAAATGTTGCACCTACAAAGCTTCTGATATCGACCTATAAAGCACTAGGCGAATGTATAATTAATTATTGCATCTGCTCTTGGGGTGGCGCTGCGAAATCAGTCATGATTGAAATAGAGCGTGCCCAGCGTGCGCTCCTTAAAGTTATTATGTCCCTGCCGTACCGGCACCCCATTACGGATCTGTACAATCGCACGGGTGTTCTATCGGTCCGTAAGCTCTACGTAAGTCAGGTACTTCGAAGAATTCATCGCATCACAATTCCCCAACTGCTACCATCTACCAAGAGACGCTTCATATGTCCTGCACCTTCAGTGAAATCTACTTTCGCAAAACGTCAATACAACTCCACCGCACCACGTATTTATAACAAACTTACAATTAAAAATGCACAAAATCTTAATAACCATGATTTCGGAAAGGGCGTACTAAACTGGCTCGGCAAATTGGACTTTGAACAAACAGAAAATCTTGTCACCACTAACCCAAACAAATAAAGGACTTCACTACCAACACATACACACCCACATCGTAATTCTTACAGATACACACATAGATACAAAAACACACCATTATGCGCAACACATCACACCACAAGAGCAATCATATTTTCTTAAGTTTTATCTTGTTTATTTTTAAATTAGTAATTATTAATATATTAAGTTTATATTGTGTTCCTTTTTTTTTTTTTTTCTCCTAAATATAATGTTTCTTGTAACATTGTACCTAGCATGTAAACAAACTGATTTATGTAATTAGGAAGGGAACTGTCTCCTGAGATACAGGCTAACTACCTAGTTCGGGAGGCAGAGCTTTTTATCTAGCTGTATCACCAAGTTTGCAAATAAATGATTTTTATTATTATTATTATTATTATTAGTTTGAGTGATTTCAAAGAGTTCGAAATCATTATAAAACATTTTAAGAATAAGGAGTTTTATTTATTTAATTATTCTTAAGTCTTATAAAGTCGTTTTAGCAACATTAACATGTTCAGTCTACAAAATAATATTTACAGATTTAAAAAGAGTTACAAAAATATTTACATGTCATAAATAAATTGTACAACATTTTAATTTAAAATGGTGCTTTCGAGCATTTGGCTAGTTTAGGCCAAGTTAGGCAGTGTGCAAGCTGTCATCGTTTGCTTTGTGTTTGTTGGTCAAATTGTCATTAAGAATATTAATTTGATACTCACAACGAGGGCCCATATGTTGCGCAATAAAATTGAGTCGTATATTGCGCAAAAAATTGCGCAACTTGTTGCGCAAATACACAAAGTAATACACAGCATAATGGATGTATTGTATTGACATACCTGTGGCTCAATAGAAGAGCTATTTCATGCTTTATTACGATGGTTACACTACATATTTCTGTTTATAAAACTCTTAAGAGTTGTCAATTTTTGTAGAGCTTGGTCTTGTAGCATGGTTTTTGTATGGTTTAGTAGCATAGGCCATGTAAACATTATGTATACCATATACAGCAAGATTTCAATAGTCAAATTATTTCATATTATTTTTCATCATGATACTTAATTAAGTATACTAAAAAACGTTTATACTTCCCTTCTTTACAGTCACACAGAATATAAATATCTACACCCGATTATTTCTAAAAACTATATAAACCAAGAATTTAGATCATACTTTATGTATACTATAGTACTTTATACCTTATCAGTTTAATTCTGTTATTACAAAACGCGTTTTGGAATTAGTAATAATAATTACGCAAAAACTCATGGGAAGTTGAGGGGCTGTTTTTTGTAAATTTGACGTTCCAAAAGTGCTGATTTTCAGCCTAGTGTAACTTTTAAATATATTTTAATTTTAAAAAGGTTGACATTTATTTTATTTTACCGCTCTTTGCTTCAATAAAACTTGGTTTATACTGTCTTAGAAAAAGAATCAGGTTTTATTATTTGGGTAGTTTTGTTGTGTGGTAAGGCAGTGGGCTTACATGCCGTTGTACGCGGGGCCGCCGCCGCCCTCGGGCACGACCCAGTTGATGTTCTGTGACGGGTCCTTGATGTCGCACGTCTTACCTATAAGTGATATAAATTCGTGAGCTAATTTGAAAAAACTCTTTATTATAAAGATACAGGAGCTCCTTAACAAAATAATTTTCAACATATAAAATACTAGCTTTCCCAGCCAGCGGCTTCGCTCGCGTGGACATTTTTTTTTACACCTTGGGTTACATTATTCAAGTTTTAGTAGGGAGCCCTAATTATTTCTGGAAATAAATATAGCCTATGACACTTCATAAAGATATAGCTTTCTAACGGTGAAAGAATTTTTAAAATAGGTCCAGTAGTTTTTGAGTTAAAACCCTAAAAACAAACAAACAAATCTTTCCTCTTTATAATATTATATAAAACACAAACAAACAAAGATAGGATCAAAAAACATAACCCTTTCTTTGCAGTCGGGTAAAAATAAATAAACTATAGCAACCAAAAACAAGAATGAATAGAATCATGGGCAAAATGGGTGTAATTCCATCAGAATTTAAACCTATTTTATTTAATAGGTATTAACGACTGCATCATTTTTTGTATGGGACCAAACCACCTAAGTCGCAGGTGAACGAAGATATAGGCATATGAAATCTAAAGGTCTACATCTCACAAAAAACAACTATTGTGATTAAAGCTGCCAATAAAACATCTAAGATGTTCTTTTGGCTAGGCGAATTAGATTTGCAACTAGTCTTAAATTGCTGAATAGTCTACTATCAGTCCGGCTAAGGCCTCACTAATTCCTTCTAACACACCTTGCTATAAATTTAGATTCCTATTAAAATGTAAATAATTAATAACACTTACAATGTATACAGTTTTGCGCGTTGATTTGCAGGCGTTGTCCGTCACCAGTCTCCATCGGCACGAATTCGTATACACCTGAAATTACAAATAAATATTATATTTTTTACTATCATTTCCATCACTATTGACTGCATATAGAGAGCAAATATTGTATAGAAAACTATTGCAATACAGTTTATGTTAAAGCTACCTAACGCATGAGTATAAATACGGTATACGGGATTACTCAAGATAAATTTCAATCAGGTCTTGAATTATTTCATAAAAATCACACCTAACTTAAAAAATCTATTGTGTGCAGTATTAATAATTATTTTTATTTGCTTGAAAAGTTCTTATAATAAAGGTAATAATTAAAGACATTGGTGTCAATTCTGTTGGCACATCACTTAACTAAAAATCACTAAAATTAAGTTAATTCCTGTCAAAGGACGTTTCGTATTCTGAAGTCATCGAACTTAACTAATTTTAGTTTGACAGGATTCAAATAAGAAAGTTACTAAATTTAGTTCATTTTAATGATTTTGGTATTCTGTTGTCACCGCTTTACGTCAAAAATGAACTAAAATTTGAAACTTCGAACAAAAATTAGACGGCATGTAAATATGTTCAGACTAATTTTATGCGCCTACTTTTAAAGTTAAATTGTTGACATTTGGTATGATGATGTTTTAGACATAAATAATGAATTAGCAGGTAGGAGTGGAAACGTATTAAGCAAGAAGTACATTCAGTTTAATAGGTACATTAGATACTTCAATTCAGTGAAAATTTAATCTATCTGAAACTATTACAATATTTTTTGAGTCCAACAAGTAATCCTTATAATTGTAGTCAACAAGGAGCCCTTATAGTTTTACCAAATCCGTTTATCTGATTGTCTATATGCAGCTCAGTTCATATATTCTTAGTAAGTACTAGAAAGTTGCAATTTGACATGAGTATATTATATAAAAAAATAGGAAAATACATTCTACGAAACTCCCGGGGCACGTCAAGTAGGTAGGGATGAATATATTTTGTTGTACTGGTACCTCATCATATGGGGTGTCGTTAGATGATAGGTCACTTATAAATTAATATGCAGTGTATTTGTCTGACTAAGTGATTGTTCCTAGATATATGGAAATAAACGGCAGTGGAATGGAATCAAGAAACAGATTCTATTAGGCTCCTTAAAATAGAATTTAGACGACCAACGCCTGGGTAAAAGTATCATACCAAAATATTGGACGTTAAAAAGGTGTTAATAAAGTTTCGTTGTAACAAATCATCTATAAATAATTTATAAATCATGAACTCATTCGAAAATTATTATGTTTTTAAAATGTCAAATGTCAAACCAGGTTTCCAGGCAAAGGAATTCAGTTGCAGCCTTCTTGGTTGGAGCATAATAAAATTTTCATATTTTTTTGTAAATTTAGAGGGAAATACAACGAAATATTTTCCCGTTTATTTTCTGTTATATTTAAATAAATATTATACCGCTTATAACACAGTTGAAAACAAAAAAAATATCACTTTTTGTTTCATTCACTCTTTAATAGTTCATTCTTTATTTGTAAGTATGTATGTAATGGCAACTCTGAATAATTCAATTTCGTTTTGTCAAAATCAAATACGGCGCTGTCATTTTGAAACTTAAATTTAGTTCGATGCGACAACAGAATACCATTTGACGAATCGCCTAACTAAAATTTGAATATTTTAGTTAAGTTTTAGTTAAGTGATGTGTACAACAGAATTGACACCATTGGCATGCAAGTTGTTGTTGCAAAAATTTAATTTCTGATTCTATGATGTGTTTCTAGTACAGAAAAAAAATCTTCACAACACATTCTTTTTTAATATTATACTATTGAAAGATAATATATTATTATTATTTATGAGTATTGTTACTCTGTAGAAACCCTATCTTTTCTCCGGTATTTTGCCTGTTTCTCCATCCGTCACTGACCTTGTGATACAAAGGTATAACAAATACCCTTTGTGTCTTTGTGTAGCTTTCTAATAGTGAAATAATACACCTCACCACACATATAGGAGTACCTATTTTTTTACAATATTAATAATATGTAAGAGTAAACTAACCTGCTGGACAGAACCTGGCTTCAGGTCCATCGAAGACACCCAAGTTCTGTTTAACAGGCACCGTGTCGTCCTTCAGCGTCAAATGGGCTGGCTGGTCAGCCTCGTGGTTTGTGCCTGAGTCATACAAAAAACCACACAGGTGAATGATAATTCTTGTGATTTCGATGACTTTTGTAAAGCCATTGATAATGAGATATATTTATTTCCTTCTAAATATTGATGGTATTATTTTCTAAAGTTTACGAACCAGCCTTTATAAGACAGGACAGCAAGCGAGCGACAAGGGGCTTTCCGATCTCTAGCGAACGCACCGTTCACAACTCTAATTGTGTCACAGATCAGGCCATGTCTGAATCATACTTTTTTTTTATATAAAAAACGTTGCCCCACTCTAGGAATTACTCCTATGTCGTGGGTGCGTTTACAAACATACATTACACATGCACAAACACCCAGACCCGGAACAATTTTAGTTGTCCCGTGCGGGAATCGAACCGCGACACGCCGCGCAGCAGCCAATTGCTCAGCCACTGCGCCAAACGTGCCGTCATAAATCTAAATTATTCTTTTATTATGATAATTGTTAATTTACTTTAATTACCGCTTAATTGTGATTAATAAACCGGTTATATTTGTTCAATATTTTCTTACAAAAATGTAAGAAGTCTGAACCCCTCGCAATCTTCCTGATCCTACAAATATGGTCTTGATCACTATAACTTTTAAACCAAATTATCAACAAAAAAAATTAGATATACTGTTTCATAAAAATTACAATCATTTGTGTGCTTACAACATATCCTTGATCCTTGATGTTATGGGGTACATAAAAAAGTATGTACCTAAATTCTAAAAACTGATTAGTAAATAAAATTACCAGTGAGAGCGACTGAGGATAATAGGTCGAAGGTGATGACGCCATCAGGCTTGGGGTACTCGATCGGCTGGCATTCCTTAGCCGGCTTCAGTCTCGCGTGGTCCGCACCTGCAAGAATAGAAATAGAAATATAATGAATCTTTTTATTTACTTAAAATTTGGTGATTTCAATTACTTAATGAAAATGATAGGTTTATAATCTGTACCAATTGTTTTTACGAAAAATTTAAACAAAGTCGTAACCCATTTTGTGCTAATTCTGCCACAGAAATTAACAAAATGGCGTAAGGATGGCGCTTTTATGTCAATTACATGCTCTAAACATCATCATTTATCATTTAATGCCATTTTAATCATCTATGTGGGAAAATTAGAACAAAATAGTTTATGATTTTGTTTACATTTTTCTTAATATCAATTGGTACATAGTATAGTTCTTTAACTTTTCAGTTCATAAGTCAGTAGTCGAATCGATCTTTAATTAATAATTCAGTAAAAAAAAATATATTATCGCAAATTCTACCAAACGTTTAAGATGTGCTTAACTGACCTCCATGGCTCAGGGTCCAGGGTTCCTTGCCGCACATTAAGGTGCTGAAGGCGGAGTAGGCGACGCCGCCGTACAGACCCAGCGACGTGTGGAACGACGGCCTGCAGTTGCGTACTTGCTGAAATTAAGAAGAAAAATTACATATATGCATGTCTGCATTTATAACACATAAACAACATTTTTAAATTTTCTTACAAAAATAAAAAAAATTACAAAAGTAAATATAATGATTTTTACGACATACAGTCATCAATCACTCTAAATTTTTATGATTTTTTTTAATCAAAATCTTCCCATTTTGGTGTTTTAATTATAATAACAAAAACAATCGATTATTTTTACTAGATAGTATTTGTAGCCAACTCGGGGTGTAGGGCTGCGATTTTTGAGGAAAAAAAGGAGAAGGCACGATCCGAAAACCAAATTTTATTTTATCCGTCAAAAACGTCAAAAAAACAATATTTTCTTCTTTTACAAACTATTCTAAAATTAAACTGCTGTTCTGTCGCCTACACTCTCCACCCTAGTGCTGCCCTGGCAGCACTCATCCTCATTGGGAATCCTGGCGACACGAGCTACAGATCTTCTCAGGGTGCCAGTGGCTGTCCGTACACTTACTACACGTACTTGTCCATCCCTGCCTGGGAACACGTCTTGAACGATGCCTTTCGGCCATACTCCCCTGGGGGCGTCAGGATCAATAATAAAAACTAAATCACCCTTACCTAGAGGCCGTTGCTGCTCGACGTTCCATTTTTTGCGTGGAATCATTTCAGGCAATACCTCACGCAGCCACCGCTTCCAAAACATGTCAGCTAGAGCCTGTGACATGCGCCACTGCTTCCTGAGGTATAAATCAGAGTCGTCGAATATGCCAAGTATAGGTAAGTTGGAAGATGTCCCAATAAGAAAATGATTTGGAGTTAACGACTCTTGGCTTCCGACCTCAACTGACACATGACTCAAAGGCCTACCATTTACAATACTTTCGACCTCTGCTAAGAGTGTATTAAGGACCTCATCTCTGGGCGCGCGTTCCTTAAGAATAACACCTAAAGTAGTCTTAACGCTTCTTATCAAACGTTCCCACGCTCCACCCCAATGAGGGCTCGCGGGAGGTATGAAGGTCCATTGGGTTCCGTAGTTACTGGCGGTACCTATGAGAGTATCCTGGTCTAGATCGCAAATCGACTTGCGAATCTCCGCGTCGGCTCCACGCAAATTCGTACCATTATCAGAGTACAAGAATCCAGGCCAGCCTCGCCTGGACGCCATACGTCTCAGAGCCATCAATAAGGAATCTGTCGTCAGAGATTGTACTACCTCAATATGGATTGCTCTCACTGTCAAACACGTGAAAAGAACACCGTATCTTTTTCCGCGGCGCCTACACACGGAAACCTCCATTGGTCCAAAAAGGTCTACACCACAGTGTGTGAAGGGCCTTAAATGATGTGCCATGCGTCCACTAGGTAAGTTTCCCATTTTAGGAATCTCTGGCTTCGATTTTCTTATTTTACAAAACATACATTTTAAAGCTACATATTTTACAGTAGATCTTAATTTTAAAATCCAAAACTTTTGTTTTATTTCATTGACCACCATTTCTTGACTACCATGGCACGCCTTAACGTGGTGATGCCTAACTATCAACTGCGCAATTTTATTTTTACCATCTAGTATTGCGGGATGCTTCGCATCAAAAGAGACATCGGCGACGACCTGAATACGTCCCTGTACACGAAGAATACCGTGTTCACCAAGAAACGGCGACAACGTAAGTAACCTACTAGTTTTCTTTACACTACAATTGTTTTTAATTTCAGTCAAGTCTTCAGCAAAAGACTGAGCTTGTGAATACTTTATTAACAAATTTTCAGCGCGGGCCATCATCTCACAATCACTGGTAAGTACCCTACGCCTACATTTATCTATAAACTTCAACATGGAAACAGTACTTCTAACTAAACGTAACCACGAAGAAAATCTACCTGGATCCGGTAAAGGTAAAGTATTTTCCACTATTTGTAAAATATATACACATTCTGCATCATAACACTCTTTTCCAGAATTGTTGGTCAACGCTATATCCGCTGTTGACTTTAAAACTCTTAAAAACATATCCTTAATGTCCCCGATTACCGCGATTTTATGTTCACGAAACCTATACATAATACCCAACAAAGACATAAGTAGGTCTGGACCTTTTAACAAATAATCATTTAGTGATAAACCTTTTGTTTTAGCGGCAGCGTCAAATACCAAACGTAAGTTCTTTTTGTTCGGGTTATCGACCCCAAAATGAGGTAAGTACCAAAGTTTTGTATTATCGCAACTTTCAGAAGTCTCTTCCGCGAAATCGTTTTCAAACAAATGTTTTATGCGATCTCGATACCTCTGTGCATACTCCGCATTCATACTCATCCTTCGTTCGACACCTTTCAGTCTCACCAAAGCATTAGGCCTAGAATCAGGTAATTTGCAGTTAAGGTCGCGCCAAGGAAGCCCAACGTGCCATCTGTCGTTAATTAAAACGGCTGTTCGTTTCAGATGCTCCAGTGCCTGAAGATCATCGGCATTCTGACGTGGCTTACCTAGTATACCCAACGACTCGATGGTAAAAGATTTACGTACCTCTTCTTCCAGCTGTTGCAGCGATAGTTCATCGACCTCAGGAGTCGGCCGGTCATCGTCCTGGACCAGGAGTGAGCAGTGGTGCAGCGATGACGTCACAGGCACCCTACCGTGGATGCACCATCCCAAAGGGGTGAGTGTTGCACAGGGTTCATTGACCTTCCCTACTCTGGTTTCCAATGATAACAATAAATGACAATTATCTTGCCCTAGAAGGATTTCAGGTTTCACATTTTCATAACGCTGGGCAAAATCTAAATTACATAAATGATTATAGTTACTACAGTTGACATAAGGTTGTTTAGGTAAGTTAAGCTCGTTGATACTACGCGCAACTAACGAGTATTTTTTATTATTGTAGGTTGACATATCGAGATGTACTAATTCAGTATGACACTCGAGTTTGGTGTCCCACGCACCGTTTACGGTTAACGTTTGCCTTCGACCGCGCAATCCTAATCGTGACGTTAATTCCGCACTGATAAGACTGACTGTGGACCCGTCGTCCAACAACGCATATGTACTGATAACACCGCTTGGTCCATGCAGATTTACGCGTACGACTTTCAGCATCGCCTTGCAGTCGGACTTCACGTAGTTGACGCTCTCAGCTGCTTGCGGCTGGGACGCGGGCGACGGCTGATCTTGATCCTGTGTGACCGTACGCTCGATGGAGTTACGCGTGTCACTGTTATCTCGTTCTCGCGTACTGTTGTCAGTTGCTAATTTCTTCTTGTAGTGCAGTAAGCGATGGTGTGGTAGCGCACACTTATCAACGTCGCAGGCTGCGGCCGGACAAGTGTTACGGTCGTGTTTCACTATAAGACACTTATAACATAATCTGTTTTGTTTTACATACCGCCAACGATCTTTGCATAATGCTTTCGCAAACTTCTTACAATCTGTTATCTTATGGTTTGTTGTGCGGCAGTAGCGACATTTATCACTCTCGTCGTTATTCAATAAAAGTGAGTGCTCGGAAAGCCTTTTGTGTTTGCTATTGGTGTCAATTCTGTTGGCACATCACTTAACTAAAAATCACTAAAATTAAGTTAATTTCTGTCAAACGACGTTTCGTATTCTGAAGTCATCGAACTTAACTAATTTTAGTTTGACAGGATTCAAATAAGTTTAGTTACTTAATTTAGTTCATTTTACGATTTTGGTATTCTGTTGTCACCACTTAACGTCAAAAATTAACTAAAATTTGAAACTTCGAACAAAAATTAGACGGCATGTAAATATGTTCAGACTAATTTTATGTGCCTACTTTTAAAGTTAAATTGTTGATATTTGGTATGAAGATGTTTTCGACATAAATAATGAATTAGCAGGTTAGAGTGGAAATGTATTAAGCAAGAAGTACATTCAGTTTAATAGGTACATTAGATACTTCAATTCAGTGAAAATTTAATCTATCTGAAACTGTTACAATATTTTTTGAGTCCAACAAGTAATCCTTATAATTATAGTCAACAAGGAGCCCTTTTAGTTTTACCAAATCCGTTTATCTAATTGTCTATATGCAGCTCAGTTCATATATTCTTAGTAAGTACTAGAAAGTTGCAATTTGACATGAGTATATATAAAAAATAGGAAAATACATTCTAAGAAACTCCCGGGGCACGTCAAGTAGG
The DNA here is from genome assembly GCA_963891755.1 of Pyrrhia umbra. Lineage (NCBI taxonomy): Eukaryota > Metazoa > Arthropoda > Insecta > Lepidoptera > Noctuidae > Pyrrhia > Pyrrhia umbra. The sequence goes on from OY982935.1 coordinate 8,390,054, forward strand.
TAGGGATGAATATATTTTGTTGTATTGGTACCTGATCATATGGGGTGACGTTAGATTATAGGTCATTTATAAATTAATATGCAGTGTATTTGTCTGACTAAATGATTGTTCCTAGATATATGGAAATAAACGGCAGTAGAATGGAATAAAGAAAAAGATTCTATTAGGCTCCTTAAAATAGAATTTAGACGAGCAACGCCTGGGTAAAAGTATCATACCAAAATATTGGACGTTAAAAAGGTGTAAATAAAGTTTCGTTGTAACAAATCATCTATAAATAATTTATAAATCATGAACTCATTCGAAAATTATTATGTTTTTAAAATGTCAAATGTCAAACCAGGTTTCTAGGCAAAGGAATTCAATTGCAGCCTTCTTGGTTGGAGCATAATAAAATTTACATATTTTTTTTGTAAATTTAGAGGGAAAAACAACGAAATATTTTCCCGTTTATTTTCTGTTATATTTAAATAAATATTATTCCGCTTATAACACAGTTGAAAATAAAAAAAATATAACTTTTTGTTTCATTCACTCTTTAATAGTTCATTCTTTATTTGTAAATATGTATGTAATGGCAACTCTGAATAATTCAATTTCGTTTTGTCAAAATCAAATACGGCGCTGTCATTTTGAAACTTAAATTTAGTTCGATGCGACAACAGAATACCATTTGACGAATCGCCTAACTAAAATTTGAATATTTTAGTTAAGTTTTAGTTAAGTGATGTGTACAACAGAATTGACACCATTATCAAACTTGTGTGTCAACAACGCTAGTGAGTTTGCTTTTAGAGCTTCATCATGCAAGAAATCAGACAATGTGTGCAAATTAGGACGCTTACCTTTCAGTGTCAGCTGGTAACTGTAATCGGCCCATTTGGATAGTAAAATAGTAGGAAGTTTAGCCAGCACACATGTAATCACATCAGCCGCTAACAAATACTCTTCACGACCGATAACACTGACTGCTGTCACATAGTTTCGCACTCTCACTGAGAAACTCACGATTTCTTTAAAATACTCATGTGACACTGGTGGAAGTTTCTTGATGTCCGTCATTATTCTTGCCAGAATAACGTCGGGATTGCCGAACTGCAGCTCTAATGTAGAAATTACCATCTCGGGCGACGTTGCACCGATGAGCAGGGCTGCGACGGCTTCACGAGCGGGACCTTGCAGGCATTTTCGCAAGCGCCATAAGTTCTCCTTCGGAGAGAAGTTACACACATGTGTAGACTCGCTATATGCCTGTTTGAACTGCAACCATTCCATGGGGTCCCCGGCGAACTTAGGTAAGTCACGCGGAGTGCAGAGGCGGCTCAACAAATGCTCGTTACATGTTAGTCCGGTCTTGTGGGTTGTTAAGTTTTGCAGAGCGGCAGCTAATAGTTGAACCGTCCCGTTGGTGCCGGCGATATTCGTCGGCGGACACGGCTCGCCCGAGATCTGACCATAATTGTGGGCGGGCTGTGTTTCCGGCTCCATGTGTCTGCTATGCTCCAACCAATTGTTTACTTGACTGTTGGTGTTTTCAGATCGCACGCTACCTTCACGTTCATCATCAATCTCGGCGAGTTGCATTGCACGCTTTTTGTCTATAAGCTCCAGCTGTATCCGGGCTTTCGCCTCGGCTGCTTCCAGCTCCACCTTTGCTCTGCGTGCTGAAGACGATGACATAGATCGCCGAGATTGTGATCGCGATACGGATGGGGCGGCGGGGCGGCGCCACCAATTGCGGCCGCTGTGACCGCCGCGGCGGCCTCCGTGACCACTACATCGCCTCCTTCTGTTTCCATTTTATCAGCCATGTCGCGTTGCCTTCGGGCTACACTCCGAGTTTTCACACCGGGAGGCGTGTGGAACATTTGGATCTTGGTTCTTGACGATCCGGCTCGAAGGACCAGCTTTGTAGCCAACTCGGGGTGTAGGGCTGCGATTTTTGAGGAAAAAAAGGAGAAGGCACGATCCGAAAACCAAATTTTATTTTATCCGTCAAAAACGTCAAAAAAACAATATTTTCTTCTTTTACAAACTATTCTAAAATTAAACTGCTGTTCTGTCGCCTACAGTATTCATTGTAGCTAATTAAAAATTTCTCATTTCAGATTTATTAAACTTGTGAAGTTTAATAAATCTGAAATGAGAAATCTTGAACGAGTTAAAGTATATAGAAAAAAACTTCGCCTATTTTCGAAGTTAATTACAAATAAGCCCACGTTATTGAGCCACTTTTGAAGCATTACTTCAAGGAGAAAATGCGATTTGAAATTAAACATTCCATAAAATGAGCATAAATACCTTCAGTTCTTTATAAACGTAGGACTCTTTAAGTTTCTCCTCGTACTGTGTGGGCACGACTCCCTTGTCGTGCGACGCCTCCCCTGATATGATGAGGTCCATAGCTGCTTCCGCCGCCAGCATACCTGTTATAACATCACTCTATTAAAAGTGTCCTTTTTAGTCAATCAAATCCACAAAGCAATTTCAGCCCGACCCGGGAATTGAACCTGAGATCCGTTTACAAAGCGTTATGCAACCACTAGACCAACGAAGCAGGCGACCAACCAATAACCAACATTTCCAAGACAAAAAAAAACTTTATTATAAACCTTAATTATATTTTTTTTAACAAATTGTAAAATTAGATTTTTATTTGTTTATAAGTCAATAAATAGTTACTCAATTGACTTGGAAAATAAGTGACGTCACTTCCATGTATTGCCATACAAAAACGTTTTGACAAACTGTAGTGAAAAATACATCTATGGTTTTGACAGCTTACAAAACATATGTCAATTGTTGGTGTCATCTACTTGATTGGACTCAATATACGCTAAAAAACATAATAACCCTTACCGCTCTTCATGGCGTTGTGCGTGCCCTTAATCCTGGGCACGTTGAGGAAGCCGGCGGAGTCCCCGGCCAGCACCCCGCCCGGGAACACGGGCACGGGCAGGCACTGCCAGCCGCCCTCCACCAGCGCGCGGGCCCCGTATGCCACGCGGGACCCACCTGGAATAGGCAGGCTCATTGTTCATCTGATAAGAGTGTGTATGTCTATAGGAGACTGCTACTTCACAAAACAATATGATTAGTAAGTTTAGTGTACCTTGTTATAAGGGCCATGTTGTTAAGTTCTATTAACCGACTTCATAAAAAGGAGATTATTAAATTCTCCAAGGTTATAGTAAAAAAGTTAAGAGAAACTAAGGATCCATCACAGTTGCAACCAGTGCAATGATTTAATTCTATATAATATGGAACGGGGATTGAGGAGCTCGTGGCTAAGTAACAGCCGCATGGTTCGACCGATCAAAGGTTAAGCTGCGCTTGGCGCGGTCGGTCTGTGGATGGGTGACCATCTTTGTCGTAGCGAGACTCCTCCGTGAATCGGAAAGCAAGTTAAGCTGCTGGTCCCGGTTGTCATTTGTACATGTTTGACAGTCGTTACGGGTAGTCAGAAGCCAGAAAGTCTGACAACTAATCTTACCAAGGACCGTCTTACACGGCAACTGAGTTGTGGAGGTCAGATAGGCAGTCGCTCCATGTAAAACACTGGTACTCAGCTGCATACGGTTTAGAGTGGAAGCCGACCCCAACATATTTGGGAAAAGGCTAGGCAGATGGAATATGGAACTGGGATAGCTTACAGCCGATTTCTTCTAACATTAAGAAAACATTCACCCAAGCTTATTAAATATTTTACCTTCAAACATTGGGGTTATGTACGGATGAGTCTTGAATTTTTGGAACTCCCTGAAGGGGCTGAGGTAAGGGTTGGAGTAGTCCAAGCCGACGACGAAGCCCGCAGCCACGAGGGGTGCTTCGCCCTCCGCCACGTTGAGGTGGTAGATGAAGGAGCCGCCGTACGTGTTCTTGTCTAAAGGCCAGCCGATTGTGTGTTCTACAAGGCCGGGTTTGTGGTTCTAAAATTAGGAGTACACTTTTGTTACCATTAAAATAACGTTAGAAGGCGAAGAAGAGATATTAAAAGTGTGAACAGTTGTTAAATAATCACGGTTTTAGTCTTTTATATATAAAACTAGCTTCCCGCCAGCGGCTTTGTCCGCGATATTTTAGCTAATGGATACAAAAACTTGACAAATTATATACTAAAACCTTCCTCATTAATCACTCTATCTATTAAAAAAACCGCATCAAAATCCGTTGCGTAGTTTTAAAGATTTAAGCATACATAGGGATATAGGGACAGAGAAAGCGACTTTGTTTTATACTATGTAGTGATGTACCATTTATTCAAAGTTATTATGAACTAGCTGTTTCCCGTGGTTTCACCTGCATCCCGAGGTAAAAAAAAACTTCGCGCACCCGGGTAAAAAATAGCGGCTACTTTTTTAAATTTGTTACAGAGATAGTCTAGAGACTAGACTATCCGTCTACCAAATTACTACTCTCTCTATACCAGATTATCTCTGTACCAAATTTTATTTAAATCTGCTCAGTAGTTTTGGCGTGAAAGCGCGACAGACAGACAGAGTTACTTTCGTATTTATAATATTATTATAGTAATGATTGAGCGACTTATTTTGAAGGCATTATGATCGTCCAATATTCCAATTATGAATGAATCTGGTAGATAACATCTACCACAAAAACTTAAAAACAACAACTTAAAAACAATCAAACATCTCTTGTGGATAGGCATCCACAAGAGATGTTTAATTGTTTTTAAATTTATTTATTTTTATTATTATTTATCAAACAAGCTAGTCTCACCTCTGGCTTCACCTCCCACAGTTCTTTAAGTCCAATACCATATGACTGAGGTTCGCTGTTTGCTCTCAAGTCGTACTTTTTTGAGATCATCTTGGTTAGGTGGCCATGGCAACCTGTAAATTAACAGATGATTGTAAGTTTTGTGAGTCATTCTAGTGGTTGAGGCATCTACATCTCGTGTACGAGTTAGTGTGTTCAAAACCTGGCAAGTACCAATGTGACTTTTCTAAAGTCATATGTAAGCCTGCAAGCCTGCTAGGAATGAAGAAAGCTTTGTTTATTTATTGGTATTTTCATATCACTAAACATTTATAATTTTTGCCTCATTAATAGGTACTCTTTAACCATAATCACAAAGATATCCAAAAGTTAGGCTGCAAATGACAACTTTCACACACTAAAACAGACTGGGCCAACATTGGCACCAATATTGGACTGTTTGGGCTACAAACATTTTTGTTTTAAAGTGTGACCCAACCATTTGACCCAATAGGTTGATACAAAGCAACATTATCTTACCTTCAGTGAAGATGGTAATCTTAGAGTGGAACTCCATGCCTCGTTCGAACATGTCCTTGGGGCTACCGTCTTTAGCGATGCCGACGTCACCGGTGGCCACGCCCTTCAGTGAACCGTCGTCACGATATATTAAGTCAGCGCCTGCGCATCCTGGCCAGATCTATACAAAGTGTCAAATATTTAATACTTCATTTTATTGATCGTTTTTCCATCAGTGAGACAGTAAAGGTTATAAAATAATTTACTGTTAGGAACCCCATATAAGCTCAATATGAGTGTAGTATCCAAGAGGAGCTCGTGGCTAAGGAGGAGCTCGTAGCTAAGTAACAGCCGCACGGTTCGACCGATCAAAGGTTAAGCTGCGCTTGTCGCGGTCGGTCCGTGGATGGGTGACCATCTTTGTCATAGCGAGACTCCTCTGTGCCTCGGAAAGCACGTTAAGCTGTTGGTCCCGGTTGTCATTTGTACATCTTGACAGTCGTTACGGGTAGTCAGAAGCCAGAAAGTCTGACAACCAGTCTTATCAAGGGGTACCATATTACCTGGTAACTGGGTTGTGGAGGTCAGATAGGCAGTCGCTCCATGTAAAACACTAGTACTCAGCTGCATCCGGTTAAGACTGGAAGCCGACTCCAACATAGTTGGGAAAAGGCTAGGCAGATGATGATGATGAGTGTAGTATCCAACATACCTCAGCCCCAGCTGCCTCCGCTTGCTCTGATAGCCACCTAACGAGGTGCCCCAATCGTACAACATAGTTGCCGTGATTGTAGTTGGGTAATCCTAAGTGAAAAAAAAATATACATGATCAATTAATGTAAAATAACCTGAGTCATCCTACTTTTGAACATTGAACATATATATCAATGGATAATGTATTTTTGATAAAATGTGCATTCTTATTTATTTATTTATCACCCATATTACTTTCTCTAGAACTATTCAGTATCATAATTTAATTAAGGAGAATTGTGTTTATTAAAACAATAATAAAATGTCATTTGAATGTTTGCAATGTTCCATATTATAGCAACACATATTTTTTATTTATTTTATTTATTTATTTGCTTCAGGCAACAATGGCCCATATTAAAAATAAAATAATACTACACAACAAATTATATAAAATACTATACAGTAATATATTTAATCTAGTGGCATACCTTTAAACACAGGGATAGGTATCCTTCCACTTTTGGTGAGTAGACCAAACTTGTCCGATGTTACCGGAGTGTTCATAGGTGCACCCTTCTCTTGCCAGTCAGGAATCAGCTCATTCAGAGCGATCGGGTCCACACAGGCACCTGACAATATGTGTCCACCTACTTCTGCTGCTTTCTCCAAAAGAGTTACTCTTACTTCCTGCAAAATTGAAAAACTTATCTATACTAATACCTATATAAAACATAAGAGTTTGTTTGTTTATTTGCTTGAACGCGCTAATCTCAGGAAATACTGGTCAGATTTGAAAAATTCTTCCAAGGTTAGATTTATTGAGAAAGTCTATAGGCTATATTATATCATCACGCTAAGACCAATGAGCGGAGCACCACTAATCCACGCGGACGAAGCCGCGAGTAGAAGCTAGTATACTATAATCATTATAGTGTGCTATGAATATGAAGCACTAGCTGTTTCCCGCGGTTTCACCCGTATCCCGAGGGAACTACTTAGCGCACCCAGGTAAAAAGTAGCCTATGTTGTTCCTCAGGGTCTATTCTATCTCTGTACCAAATTTCATTTATATCGGTCCAGTAGTTTTGGCGTGAAAGCGTAACAGACAGAGAGACAGACAGAGTTACTTTCGCATTTATAATATTAGTAAGGATTAAGCATGATCAAATAAAAAATAATTATTATATTTAATTTGTTGCTGCTTTTAGATTACTGCTAGATAGCTGTTGCTATAACACCAAAATGATAACATGGAATGATAATAACACCACACCTCCTTGTATGATATCCATGTACTGAGACAATAAACAAATCTCTCATTAAAGAACTTTAAAATTGCTGGATTCATAGTCTTAAGTGAAGGCTACGTATCAGTTTTGTAATAAATATAGACAAGTTATCAGATCCTTACAGCTCCCTTTTCCTCTGCGATCTGGCGAGCTCTGATGGCAGCAGCCATGCCTGCAGGTCCTCCTCCGATAATGAGGATGTCCGTCTCCTCCGCTACTCTCTCCATACTGATGTCTAGTAATAAAAGATATATCAACTCAATCAGATGGGAACATTGTAGGATTAGAAATCAATCTAAGTCATATTTTGTTTTCCCTATTTTTTCATGAAGATGTGTAAAATAGTTACATTTTCATGTGATTTATTTTTTTTGTACATGATGGAGCTATACATATTGGTGTACAATGGTGGTGCTATGAAAATTCAGTATTTTTTATACCATGTAAGTTCTGATATAAAAAATAATCTTTTATAGCTTTACCATCTAGATCTAGAAACAAAAGTTGGCAGTTGATCAAGATGCGTATGAAATTAGTAATTTCCTGCAAGGGGCAATGCCAAGATAAGTGTGAGATAAGATAATCAATTTTAAAAGAGGGTTGTTGCCATATGAACCTGCCTACATTTAAGTCATCAAATCAAATGTCAATCAATGTAATATAGAGGGCATAGACACCCCCTACAATTTCTTAGACTTAACATAAAAAAGTGACTGGTGTGATGTTTTTGTTTGGTGTTTAAGGCCAAAGATAAATGTACAGTTTACAGTTTACATACAATTTTCGCTCACAATCTCGCATGTTTGTGTTGAATACTTTTTTCATAATGATAATAAATTACTAAATAGTATCAAGGTCTCGCTGTGACGTTTATTTTGTAGATAATTTCAACTGGAGGTTATCACTTACCTTTCCATCGTGGATCCTTATCTCTGGGGTGTATAGTGTAATGTGTGGTTATCTTGGGGTAAGCATCCGAATACAACCTGCTTGCAGCCTTGGTTAGCCTCCCCACTGAAAGTTTCAATAGAAATTGTCAAAAACACCACCAAAACAAACCAGAGTGAACTTTGAACTTTTATATTTAGCAGCTTTATTGCATAACATTGTGCACCAAGGTCTTATAAAAGTACATTTTACTACTTGTTCTAACAGATACAATTAATTGAGTTATGCTATTTACCACTAATTACTCAAAAATATTGAAAACCAACTCACGAACAGCTGATAGCAACGTCACACAAACAACTTTTTACCCTTAAAATTTTCAGTATTTCACAATTAATAAATTCAAAGATGATTATTTGATTTCATTCAGTATACAATTTATGCTAAAAACATTGAGATATTTATTTAAAAAGTAATTTATTTACCCTGACGAGACGAACTAACAAGTGCCGCCGCCATTTTCAAAAACAATGTGCGTTCCGTTTTTCTTTTTCTGAACAATGTACGAGTTTTATCAGATTGTTGACCAACATAAGATTAAACATTTGTATAAAGCTTCTGCAAATAAAGAAATTGTTTTTTGTTATTTTTATTTACATCCAATGCTTAACCACGAAAAATGAACTTAGCATAACGATTCGTGTGACTACGGAACGTAGCTACGGTTGGCGGTAACTTTAAATTAAAACAAGTAAAGATATTCGAAAATATTATTTGTAATAATTATTGTACAAGTTGAACATTTACACCACGATAGTATATTTTATCCCCTTGGTTGTTCGTATGTATGTTTAATATATTTAGTTTTACTTATTATTTTATTTTTGTTTTTTAGTATACATTTATTTATCCAAATATCTTTTATGTCTTCACAATACGCTGATGTAAGTAGTGAATCGGAAACTTTTCTGTCAGCCAGTAGTAATGATGACAGTTTTGCAAGCATACCTTCGCTTGCTGATACACTAGTTGCGCAGTTTTCTGATGTCCCTAGAAATTTTAATGTAGTACACATAAACGCACAGAGCATTCCGGCTCATTTCCCTGATATGCTGGCAAGTTTTGACTGTAAAGATGTTCATGCAGTTCTTGTTTCAGAGTCGTGGCTAAAACCTTGTCTTCCATCTACTGCTTACACTCTACCAGGTTTCCAGCTAGTAAGAAACGACCGCGCGAGTGGTGGAGGTGGTGGGGTTGCCATATATCTCCGATCCTATATTTCTTTTACAATCATAAATATGTCAGCACAGCCACCTCCGTCAAATGCTGGCGAACACCTTTTTCTGGAAATAGTACTCAGTCACACTAAAATTCTTCTTGGAGTCTATTACTGTCCCTCTTTACGAATTAACTTCTTTACCTCTTTAGAAAACATTTTAGAAAATTTTGTTACTTCTTATAGTCACATCATTGTCATGGGTGATTTTAACACCTGTCTTCTCAAAAACGATTCCCGATCTTCATCTCTTCATTCTATCATAGATTCTTGCAATCTATCTATACTCCCTCTGAGTGCAACACATCACTTTCCTCATTCTACTCCCTCCCTTCTAGATTTAATCTTCGTTTCTTCTCGTGATCACGTCGCCAAGCATGGCCAGTGTCCGGCTGATGCATTTTCTTACCATGATCTCATCTTTCTTTCTTATAAAATTCGTCCTCCAAAGGCTAAGTCTAAAATTCTCCTGCAGCGTAATTTTGGTGGCATGAATCTCGAGAACCTTCGTGCAGACGCCGGTAGCATTGACTGGATGCCTCTTATTACATCGGAGTCAGTGGATGAAAAAGTTGAAATGCTTTCAACAAAGTTATTGGCATTGTACGACGTCCACGCCCCTATTCGCGCGATAAGAGTGAGACACTTGCCATCGCCGTGGCTTACTGCCGATATAAAGTTGATATTGGCTAAGAAAGTGGCAGCTAAATCACGGTACAAGGCTCGTCCTTCTACTACGAATTGGGATAAATATGTCGATGTAAGAAATCACTGCCATAAGGTGTGTAGGAATGCTCAGCGCCATTTTACTCACACGTCGGTGGAGAATGGAGATCCAGCAAAGGTCTGGAGGTTTCTTAGAACAATGGGGATTGGAAAGTCACGTTATGATAAAATTCCTCAAGATGTAGACATTCATTTATTAAACCAACATTTCTCATCGTCGTCTAACTTTGATATGACAACAAAATTAAATACTCTAAATTATCTTTCTAATCTTCCATCCCCTGGCTACTCTTCTTTTGTCTTTAATCAATTTGCCGCTTGTGATGTTAAGAAGAGTATTGTATCTATTACTTCTGATGCAGTTGGAAGTGACTGTGTCAGCCGTAAGATGATCCTCCCTGTCCTTGATGAAATCCTTCCCGTCATATGTCACATCCTTAATTATTCTATATCCAGCGGTGTTTTTCCAAGTGCATGGAAAGATGCCCAAATTACTCCTTTACCAAAGAAATCCAATCCCGCATCCTTTTCTGAATATCGTCCAATATCCATATTACCATTCCTATCCAAAGTCCTAGAACGTCTTATTCATAATCAGTTAAGTTCATTCCTTTGCAAGAATAGACTTCTTAATCCTTTCCAATCCGGTTTCCGTCCTGGTCATAGTACTGTAACTGCATTGGTGAATATTACGGATGACATCAGACTGGGCATGGAAAATGGGAAGTTAACGGTACTTGCACTACTTGATTTCAGTAATGCTTTCAATACCGTTGACTTCGACATTTTGCTTGGCATACTTAACTCACTTAACATATCTCCAACGGCCATTGATTGGTTTCATAGTTACCTGTATGGCCGCCGGCAACGCATTCGTATTGATGAGACATACTCTTCTTGGTGCGATACGACCGCGGGTGTGCCGCAGGGTGGCGTTTTATCCCCATTACTTTTCGCAATATTTATTAATTCAATCTCTCACAAACTAGTTTCTTCCTATCACCTTTATGCAGATGATCTTCAAATCTACTCGCAGGCTCCAGTAGGGCAATTATCGGAAGCTATCGGAAACATAAATAAAGACCTTTCCCAAATAGCTGAGTGGAGCAGGTGCTATGGGCTAAGGATAAATCCACTAAAAACTCAGCTTATTGTTATCGGTGGCTCGCGAATGGTCTCGAAAATTGATTGGTTTCATCTCCCGCAAGTTATCTTTGATGGAATCCAAATACCTTTTAGCGAAAAAGTTAAGAACTTGGGGATATATATATGGATAGCAGAATGTCCTGGGAACCACAGATGCAGGAAACCAGTCGACGGTTATTTGCATCTGCAGGATCCATAAGACGACTGCGAAACTTTTTACCTACTGCTACCAAAATTGCGCTTGCACAATCTCTTCTACTTCCCATCCTAGACTATGCCGATGCCAGCTATCTTGATCTCACCGAGGACCAATTCAATAAACTTGAGCGACTTCAGAATGTTTGTATACGATTCATATTTGGTTTGCGCAAATATGATCATGTGTCAGAATTTCGTGCTAAGCTCAAGTGGCTTCCAATACGACTTCGTCGGAATGCTCATATTCTTTCCTTGCTTTACTGTATTCTTTTCCACCCTATGACCCCTTCTTATCTCAAAGAACGTTTTGAGTTTGTCTGTGATACACATACGCGATCTCTAAGGTCATCAGAAAACTTAAAATTGAAGATGCCTATGCACTCCACGACATTTTATGACAAATCTTTTGTTGTCCAAGCTACTCGTCTGTGGAATGCACTGCCACTGACTGTCAGACGCGCCCAATCTTTAGATATTTTTAAGAAAATGGTGAAGGATTACTACTTGGAACATTAGTTACTACTTTCTCATATTTTTAAATTCTATATATTTATACATATATTTTTCTTTGTGTGTACTTATATTATATATCATTATCATATTCTAATGTACGCCATTAATTACCCGTTATCTATTCTTTTTCACTTTGACTCCATCCAAAGGTTGTCTGTAAGAAATTGCTTTTAGCGATAAGACCGCCTATTGTACTGTTGCATATTTGTTTGTGATTTCCTATTTTATTTGTCCTGTTGGTGTACATACAATAAAGAATATTCTATTCTATTCTATTCTATTCTATGTTGTAATTGCTGGATTCATCAAATTGCTGGATTGATTGTATGTGTCAAATTTTAAATTAATAACATGAGCGCGAAAAAGGTATGGTCCCGTGAAGCCACGGTGAAACTTATATATTTATTCTTTCTACGAGATTTATCCCCAAGTGTGGGACACGATATGCAAGGATTATAAAAATAAAATTACGACGCAAATAAAAAAGAAAAACCCACATCTTACGTTTTTTATTTTTATGTTTTAACAAAAACACAGTAGACGTAACTCGTATTTTTCTGCAGCTAGGCATCTTGTTTGACTGCTCTTGCTCAAGTAATTTGTATGCAATTTGTGTCGAAACGGTTCTTGCAGTCAGTGGAACAGTTTTCAACTGACTTCTGCAAGAAATTGTGGAAGTTACTTGCCAGTGGACACTGCTTAAAGAATATCCAGTTAAATGTGAACTTGCTCTACAAACCTCCAACTTTTTTGTGTGAAAATAAGACGCAAGCGCTTTCTGCAAGATCAAAACAACCGTATACAAGTGCGACTTGCAGCAAGTTCGGCAAGTCATTCAAGACATCAAACTTGCAGAAGTCAACTTGCGCGTGCGTTTACACGTTGGAACTTCGTCACTTACGCAAGTCAACTTCCGCAAATTTTATTGCCAGTGGACACTTCGCTCTATATCTATCATAGGTAGGCTATGTAAGGTGCTTTTATTGGTACTCATATAAACGACACTTCTTTTGTGAGAAAAATCTACTATCAGGGTTATTAATGAGATCCTTACAAATAACAATGTGCATTATAGTAAAGTGCACATTTTTTGTTTGCAATATCTGTGAGCTTTTCTTTCGCAATGCTGTCTCTATATTGCCTATGCAGGGAGCAGGGTAATATATTTATCAGCAAATTTTCTTGTAATCTAACAACGCTCTCCAACGAGGTGGTGTGACAATCTGCGAAAGGTTGCAGACAGAAGTGGGTTACCTTTAGATGAGATGCGGCCCATGTTAGTGGAGCTTTGATGCCTAGGCCATGCTTGGGCTGGTGATGATGAATTAAACAAAGAGTCCCTTTAGAAAGTAATCTTTATTTAGAAAGCTTAGTTTTAAGTTACATAGAAGCGTACACAATTAGAAGGAGTTGAAATTACTTGACTGGTTTCATCTGCCACAGACCGTCGTTGAGATAATGGCAGTTTTCTATGCCCACGCCTTTATTTACTTTAGCGCTGAAAACAAAAAACATACGTTTAAAAGGCTAGAGGGCATCTAATCAATGCCACTTTTCGTTGTTATTTTATAATTCAAGAACGGGCTCACCTATCCAAACCAAATGTTTAGGCTTTGTTCGGACTATTTAGTAGATGGTTTATGTGAAGTTTGCACAAAATCGGTCGAGCGGTTCATCTTTAATTTGAATTCATATAGCCTACGCGGGCAAAGCCGCTGGCGGAAAGCTCAAAATCATGTAGTGGGTGGATAGCACATTCGTAAAAAATGTGAAATACTGAAATATCGGAATTATTAAAGACTAGCTATTTCCCGCGGTTTCCGCGAAGGAAATTACTGCACGCAACCAGATAAAAAGCCTAAAACCTTCTCCAGGGTCCGCTCTACCTTCGTAAGAAATTTTATCAAAATTGGTCCAGCCGTTCACGCGTGATGCCGTGACCAAGGGAAATAGGGATTAATTTTTTATTATAAAAGATAGAAATAATTATTACATGTCATCAGTAGATAAAGCAGTACATCCGACTGCTAAAGCGTGCTCCTTCCCTTCAGCCATGACAGCGACCACCTGGCCCTTGTCGACGCCACTCATCCTGGCGCCCGGTGACGTCAGACCGGGGCACATGATGTTAGCGCCACTGAGTACGAAGCGGATGGCGCCCTTGTCGACTTGCTGCATCGGTAAGAAGAATGGATCTGAAAATTTGAGACGAAAATGTTTTACTACGAGAACAATAACTTTAACTTGATGATATATGAACATATTTATTCCTGACCGCTATGTGTGGAGGCGGCGGAGCCCACCGCTTCTAGTCACACCAACAGCCAGGACTAATCTACTGGCCAAGACGCCTCTTACCAGAGCGATAGTCAACATTAACATTCTCCATACAAGAGTAGATGTATTGACATGTCACTTGAGTGAATTCACAAGAGAATTATGGCATCTGTTGTGCTATGAAAATTAAGGTTGTGTTGTTTTTATTTTTGTTTGTTTATTCTATTGTCCTTGTTAATTTTATAGTTTTGGTTTGTTTATTGTGTTTGGTTAATTTGTTTTAGTTTTGTTTCCTTACTAAGTTTTTTTTAATGGCTTCTGTTATAAATAGGTACTTTTAAGATTATAGGTAATAGGTAATACGTTTTGATAAAAAAAATGATGATGAATTTGTCAGTAGCATCCCGGAACCCAGACAGACGTGTCTGTTAAATAGCGATACGTTCACGCCCCCCATTACATGGCACTTAACATAACTGGCAAAATGTGGGTGTGCTATAGGTACAACACCTATGCTTATATCTTTGTGGAAATAAGGCGTTTATCATTCAAAAGAAATAAGTGAGGTCAACAAAAAGTGTTCTACTTACACTTATGCAAGAGTTTGAGGGTGGGCATCCATGGCCCCTCGCGCTGGCGGAAGAACAGCAGCTCCCCGGCGCTGTTCACCATTATCTCGATGTGGTCGTGGCTGAAAATTAAATGTACAATGTTTAATTAGGTCTAGTTCACAAAGGTTGTATAGATACTAAATATAAATGAAGCAAAGATCTAAATTGCTTTTCTAGACTGAAAGAATTTTAAAATACAAACCAACAACTCCGGTGTATACCCCCTAACAAAGTTAGAATATAATATGTATTATTGTGTTAGAGATACATTATTTTGGAAATGACTGCCTTATACAATGCATATCAGGCTGTTATGTAAACGTAGGTACCATTTTACAATCCTGAACGTATCCTTCTTGGGAAGAACTTGGTCGATGTAGTTCTCCAAGTGTGGGTACAGCTCCAGCAGACGCGCTCGGATGCCTTTCTGCACCGAAGACTTGAGTTGCTGCACGCCTGATATGCTTTCCTTCTCGTCAAATCTGAAAAGAGAGAGACAAAAATAATGAAAATTCACAAAATGACAACACCTTTGGTCTGTCGCAAACAAAGACCTACATATTGAGGACTTGAAATCATTTTCTTCACCGCTACAGTAGCCGACTACTGTAAAAAGTTTGTTGCTACCAAAAGTAGATAGATAACACGAGATAACGAAAAACAAAAAATATTCTGATCATAGATTTATTCAATGCAACATAGTGGATTCTAGTCATGCTCACTTCCAAGGAGATAGATGCAAGTCTGGCCATTCATATTCTCACAATACCCTTCAATGACATAATTATAAACAAAACTGCTTATTCTATAGCAGGGTCAATAGACGCATGCAATCCATATTATCTTATGTTACAGAGTCCATTTAGCGATGTAAAAGTAATTGAGTATGGTATCTTGGTACGGAATCGACTAAGTGCAAAGTATTTTATACCTTAGGTGATTACAATAAAGTTTATGACAGATTGTGTATGACTTGACCGCTATACTGGAAATTGCTAAATATCGTAGCAAGAATACTTATTACTTTAATACATGCAAACGCTAGGTTTATAGAACATGACCGTTATCTCTGTCTAGCTGTTATTTCCATAGTTTTTAATACTTTTATGAAACCTATCAACCCAAACTTCCAAAACAATTAATTTACTATTTTTTCATATAGTATTTATGATTACAATTCAATTTTGTGGCAGAAAGCGGAAGCTAGATTTACCATACTATGTGTAAACAGGTGTAGGACATTTAGTGTGACACAAGAAAAGTGTCGCGACAGCGGCATCACAAAGATAACTGTCGAAGTGTGAACAGAATAAAAACTTATTCTGAAATTTGTGTTCTGAGACACACATTTCTCGTTCCCTGGATTCTACGAAAGGCCACCTTCCTTAAAAAAAAAGATTAAGTACCTAATTTTAAAACCAATTCATTTGGAGGTTCAAACAGTAGATCTGTTCTGTTAAAGGACGTCAAAGCAACCATTGGCGATGAATGAATTTCCATAACGATGACGTATTTGGTGCAATAACCACTAACCACGGGTCCGTCCGTACGCCGCATGGTAGTAGCAAGCAGTTTCGTTGGCGTTGCAAGTATTACTGGGTCATTGCACTGTCCTACTTTGGACGGACTACGCTAGGTAGGTACGTATACGTACCGCTTTCTTATCTTACATTAACACGTGAGGGTAAAGTCCTCACGTGTTTACGTAACTTATGAAACGAGTTTAAAAACTTGAAAGTTTTTCTCTAATAAATTGATAACATACAGAAAATGTTTTTTGATTATGATATAAAGTATGAACCTTATTATGTTAATTAAAACACAATTTCTGATAAAATTATGTTTGCTTTAAACTTTATTAAATTAGATTATCATTCTTATTATGAACAAGAGTTTCGTAAGTTTATTATTTTATCCTTCATAAAGTAGGCTATCAATATGTTTTCAACAATGACATTGATCCATCTTCACACGCAGTACCGAAAACAAACAATTTCAATAGTCATTTGGTGTTTGACTACTGACTTATTAATGAAGGTGGAACCTACAATTTGAAACTACCATGCTTTCGTTGACTCTGCTGGGATTTTGAAAAGCTAGCCGTTCAATTCAGCGATTTGGGCTTGATAATATGGCTTGTTAAATGTTCGTATACAGTTCATAATGTTATGATAAGATAAATCGGCAAGGTCGTTAGAACAAGGTTGGAGTTTTTTAAACAATCGAAGTTATTTTAAACTTAGTTGGTGACATTGTACCCCCGACGCAAAAACAGGGGTGTTATAAGTTTGACGTCGATGTCTGTCTGTCTGTCTGTGGCATCGTAGCTCTCAAACGGATGGACCGATTTCGATGCGGTTTTTTTCATTTGAAAGCCGTTTAGCCATTTTTTTTCCAGTATACAAACATACACTTAGGGATAATGATACTACGCTGTTATGAAGTTAACGAACCAAACTATAGGTTTCAATTTAAATTTGTATAAAAAGTTGAAATACTTGGTTAAAATGTTTTTTTCAAAGGTAGGTACGTGTTGAACATTGATGCAGTTTATTAGTCCGTCAGTGTATAACATGTTGTTTGGATTTAACGTGCCTTAATGATAAGAAAAGAACTTGAACTGTTTTGTTCTCTCTTTCCTACAACAAAGAGGTTTAAGAATCCATTAATTTGCACATAACAACTGTAACATTCAGATTATAGATATGTCGGCGTAACCATAGATAAGCGAACCTCACGATACTCATTTCTATATAGATAGGCTGTATACGTTGGATAAAGAGTGACAAGCTGTCATTCTGACGGAACGTCATGAGCGGTGGAGTGGCGGGAAAAGGGATTCGGGAGGACGGAGCCGCTGGCGCACTGCATCATTACGACGGATCGTCTTTTATCCGACATAATTATTAGAGTCACTTCATTTAGATTTTACAAATAAATATGGACGACTCTGATGTAGACCAACCAGTTCCTACATCAGAAGTGGGATGCAGCCTGAACGCCCCACGTGTTTCAAATAATAATTGGATGACTTGGGTCCTCCCAAATACTTAAGGAGATTTTCATCGCAATTTCATATTAAAAGCATGAAGACTATAATTGAAGTTCTTTATTTGGGACGAGGTGAAAAGTAATCATGTGGATTTAGAGTAAAACTAAAAGTGAGTGCAGTGCGATGTGCGGTCGAGTACGGACGTGTTTGCGCTGCACTGTACGAATTTAACATTCGCGAATCGCGCGGCTATAGCCGCTGCACGGTTTCCGCTATGAGTGCTCAAACGCTCATAGCCAATGAAGTATTGGCATTTATCAAACATGCCATCGACTATATGGACGAAGTCAGCATCTTGCAGATCTGCAAGTCATCGTTCAAAGAGGATGAGATTAGCAGTGCCAAGTTGCTGCTGTTCACGACGCTTGGCAAAGTCAGCCAGATGCCGTCTCGTCGAAGAGATGGCACAGAGAAGAGTCTCCAGGACATCATAACGTTGTTGAAGGAGACCGACCCGGACGACGTGCCTGAATTCGTGGCGAAGGATCTACACAAGCTTCCTCCCGTCACGTTCGACCACGTAGACGTCACCAGGCTGCTGAAGGACATTACACTCCTGAAGCAAAGCCAGGCCGAGATGCAGCATCAGCTGGAGGTGTCCAACAACACCATCAGTGATCTACGGGCAGAAGTAGTGTTATTGCGCAATGCAATTTCTGCAAGTAGGTCACCTACCGACGCGAATGTGAACATGCGTCGCGGGGCGCAAAACGCCTCCATCTGCAGTTTCGAGTCCGCGGGCTCGAATGCGTCACCAACTGCCGAGAATGCATGCGTTGCAACGTGTGCCGCCGCCGTCCCTGCCTCGAAACAGGTGGAGACGATGACTTGTGTAGGTTCGGCGACCCCCAAACGAGCCTACGCAGCAATTGTAGCCGCTAAAAAGCCTGTTGAGCCACAAAACTCGCAGGTAAGACTAGCGGTGAAAACAAAAGGGGGTAAACGCAGCCGGTCGAAACCAAACCAGGTTTTGAAACGGCAGGGTCCAGAGAAGGACACGTGCGACGAGGATGGTTTCATCAAGGTGGAGAAGAGGAAGAAGAAGAAGCCTCCTTGTCGGAACCAGTGCGGTACTGCGCTGGCAGGACCCAACATGCTGCTGCGTCCAGCAATCCCGACGACGCTGCTGTACGTGTCCAGACTGCACCACTCCACGAAGGCTGAGGAGATCGTGGAGTACCTGCGTGTGAAGACCAACTGGACCGTGAGGGTCGAGAGTTTGGAGCCGCGACACAACATGAACTTCAAATCGTTTGTGGTGCGTGTTCCAACGCATGATCTCAAGAAGTTCCTCAAGGAAGAGCTTTGGCCGAAGGGTGTTGTGTTCCGCCGGTTTCGTGGCCGGCTACGTGACACCTGTCAGCGAAACACGACGCCGACGATTCGTGTGCAGTAGTTTTAGGTTATTTTGTATGTATTTATAGTATTTTTAAGTTATATTTTAAATTTATACTATTGTATTTATTGTGATATTCTTTATATATTAGTTTATAAGTATTTTTATGTTTTTGTATTATATTTTTATGGGCCTTAGTTGCCTGAAATAAAGTAATAAATAAAAAATAAAATAAATAAAAGAAGAAAGAAGCGAAAATCTCAAATGATGTTTGACAACAGATGTTTCCACCAAACATTCCCAACACGATGATGACTTTGTGAAATCATGGTGTACACTATGAGAATGTATGAAACTGCGTCGAAGTGGCTATCGTAACCTGCATTGCAAATAATAAAATTGAGACATTATCATATTGCAATGGAAAATTCGTAATTCTTCATTAACGTGAAAAAAAGGCCGGTAACCATGGTGATTTGTCAACAAAGTTGTCCTCTAGTATCAATTGAGAAAATATTACCGAAATAATGTTCTTTCTTATTTTTCATGTTTCAACTATGGAAATTATGTCGAGTTGTGGTGAGAAAACTTATGTGAGTGCGACCCCTCTGCACACGCATGCTGTGTGGTAGCAGAAGAAAATACAACGTCGAGCGAAGCAGCCTAGCAATCGTCACGAAACTTTTCAAGTGTAAAGTCAGAAGAATCGCGTCCCACAGTATAAGTGACGACCGTGAGCGAATATCGGTTCTGGAGCATCTATCACTGAGATTTAAGTGGATGTGTGTAATCTTCACGCATGCTAATGCACAATGAGGTGATCTGTATTGTTTTTATATTTTGATGTTGAATACTCGTAAGTCAAAGAAAGTTGTGACGCTGAACAATCATGATAAGAATGTTGTTACTATGATTTAGTCTAGATTGGCATTGATGATAAATAACATGAGTTTTCAGTATAGACAAGCTAACGAGTATGCAGTGCTTATTAATTAGCAGCGGTTATGTTAGATATAGTTGTGTTGTCTTAATAATGGGCCCTATGTCATGTACCTGTCGAAGTACACAATGATTAGTTTTGATGAGCAAACCTGAGTTTATTATGGTGAGTACACGAGTAAGGTTCTCTATCGGCCGTATCGACAGAAGCAAATGCTAGTTCGTAGTCGTAGTCCGGGGGATGCGATGCGACTAGGTCTGGCGGTGGCACAGAATACATAATAGTACAAGTACAGAAGAGCCACTTTGAAAAGTCATCTAAAGAAATATAGACTTTAGCGACGATACGATTAAGTTCAATTCAGATCGCGCAGCGCGTAATTACCTACGCTTATAGTTGCCTAGAAGTTGCGTCTCTTTCTAGCGTGTAACGCTTACCTTTTCTAACGAAAACAGGGTTGTCTCCTTTTAAAAAATAAATTAATCTAAATACTGAATTACCATTTTTGTAGTACTCTAGAAAACAAATGACTTTCAAAATAAAAACGTAAGGTAGGTGTTAACAGTACTTTAATTCTAATACATTTGTGCATACATACCTACTTACGTTTTCGATACCTTCACGAAAAGAGACACAGGCCTTATATTACTCAAATAATGTTGAATTACGCCGCCTTACTATTAATACCTTTGTCAACAAAAGACGTTTCAAATCGTATCACACGGTCACCGGAATGACTTACGATGCAAACAGATTAGTCCGGGAGCCCGTTTCTAAAAACTTACGAATAATTGAAACGAACAAATGAAGTAGATACGTCTATAATCAAAGGAACAAATCTTGCGCGTACGTCACTCACGGCTCGCGCGTGAGGCCCCAGTGACTAGCCGTCTCGGATAGGCCGCTGTGCGTAGGTACATTTTTGATACCTACACGGTGAGTGGGACAGGCCTGGCGGTGGTGGATACACGTTCGGCTGTGAGAGCCGTGGCGTTAGAGAGCGGGCTACTCGTGGGTGTATTTTTGAGATGTTGTTGATGTAATGTGAACGACGATGGTACATGTCTGTGGTGTTGTCTTGTGCAGATGGTCGAAGGGACGGTGACATCCGGGCCAGTCCTATGAGGATGGTTGAAGGGATGCACTTGTCCGGTCCATGTCTGTGGTGTTGTCTTGTGCAGATGGTCGAAGGGACGGTGTCATCCGGGCCAGTCCCATGTGGATGGTTGAAGGGATGCACTTGTCCGGTCCATGTCTGTGGTGTTGTCTTGTGCAGATGGTCGAAGGGACGGTGTCGTCCGGGCCAGTCCTATGAGGATGGTTGAAGGGATGCACTTGTCCGGTCCATGTCTGTGGTGTTGTCTTGTGCAGATGGTCGAAGGGACGGTGTCATCCGGGCCAGTCCTATGTGGATGGTTGAAGGGATGCACTTGTCCGGTCCATGTCTGTGGTGTTGTCTTGTGCAGATGGTCGAAGGGACGGTGTCGTCCGGGCCAGTCCTATGAGGATGGTTGAAGGGATGCACTTGTCCGTTCCATGTCTGTGGTGTTGTCTTGTGCAGATGGTCGAAGGGACGGTGTCATCCGGGCCAGTCCCATGTGGATGGTTGAAGGGATGCACTTGTCCGGTCCATGTCTGTGGTGTTGTCTTGTGCAGATGGTCGAAGGGACGGTGTCGTCCGGGCCAGTCCTATGAGGATGGTTGAAGGGATGCACTTGTCCGGTCCATGTCTGTGGTGTTGTCTTGTGCAGATGGTCGAAGGGACGGTGTCGTCCGGGCCAGTCCCATGAGGATGGTTGAAGGGATGCACTTGTCCGGTCCATGCTGTAACAACTGGTCGTAGGGACAATGTCGTCTGGTCCATGCTGCTTGTTGGCCTGGTCGAAGGGACGCATTTTCGTCCAGTCTAAGTTATAAAATGTAGTTGCTAGTAGTTACTAGTAGTAGTACTAACTTAGTTGGAGAAAGTTGTAATCCTGTCCATCAAGTGCGATGGTCGAAAGGATACATGCTTCCCATTGGTTCATCCTCCTGTTTGTCAGGTTGGACGAGCAGATAATAAATGATAGAGATTTTGTTGTCTCTCTCTTTCCAGGACAGCGTTAGCAGATACGCCCGAGGACGGGCGAATGTCAGTCTGGCCGTGTCGGCGTAACCATAGATAAGCGAACCTCACGATACTCATTTCTATATAGATAGGCTGTATACGTTGGATAAAGAGTGACAAGCTGTCATTCTGACGGAACGTCATGAGCGGTGGAGTGGCGGGAAAAGGGATTCGGGAGGACGGAGCCGCTGGCGCACTGCATCATTACGACGGATCGTCTTTTATCCGACATAATTATTAGAGTCACTTCATTTAGATTTTACAAATAAATATGGACGACTCTGATGTAGACCAACCAGTTCCTACAGATATAAAGCTATAAAGTAGGTACTTGTAGGTACAACAACATAACAACTTGAACAATAATGTATTTTTTTATGTAGGTACTTAACAATAAAATGTAACCTCATTTCTAAACACGTTTGTAAATGGTCAATGGCGACACGAAATCGTTATACTTTATATTCATATCACATTATCATTTAATTAGTAGGTACATTGCTGAAAATATTTTCTAAAATACGTTTACTTAGTTACTAAATCACTCGAAAGTCGCTGATCGCAAACAATTTATCTTCAAACAGTCAAGGGTAGGTTTACTATCTAATTAAAAAATATTTTGCTAAAAATACTAAAAATAATCAGATCTTTCTGATATATTTTTTTATCGCTCAAACGGTTATTATTTATTTCTTTTAGACTGATTGGCGCTGTGTCCACACATCATAGTTTAGGCCGATAGGAAAATATTAGCTATACATTTGCAAATAAACACCTTTAGCTTTGATGTAGGTACAGTCAACCAATTTGAATCATGACCCACCATAAGGCTATATTCTTACATACATTCAAATTAATACAATTAGGTCGACATTCGCGTAAACATACGTTTCCATGGTAACACGATATAAATTTATAAACTTTTGATGAGTGACTTTTTGACGCTGTCATTTTATAAACGAAATAATTCGTTCGAACATGGTTTTGAAAAAGTACAATTTTTTGTTCCAAAGAGTTTGGATTCAAAATATTTTTATTAATGCTTTATAGAAAATATTATCTATTGTAGTGATAACAAAGGTTAAAATTGCATAGATCTCCAACCCGTATTGACATAGCTTGCCTAATATTTAAAATGTCCTAAGTGCGGCATGCACTGAAAAGAATGGAAATCTTTGTTATTTTCACGGTTTCGAACGATTTATCGTCAAAGTGGGTCATGATTCAAATTTGTCGGTTGTACCTACTTATGTTATAAATCTGTACTAATGCCAATTTTGAAAAACTATATCAGTACCAAATCTAGTGACCCAAAACACACTTCGGAGAAAACCTTTTTATCTCTTCCTAGACCACGCCACGGTCTATATTACCCGCAATAATTTACTTCGAATCGAGGTTTTGTGGCACATTTATTGCTTTGGTCTAAATCACGCTGTAATTCGGAGGTGAAATCCCAGAAGTTTATAATGAACAGCCGCACAAAAGTGGTCCGATCACAAAACAAAACGAAACGATGGTTATCGAAAGCATCAGAAGTACAGGGGCCTTACCATGACGTGCCAAAACAAGATTATTTTCGTTATGAAAAAGAAACAGAGCTATACGACGTTAGTAGCTGTGTCACGCTCTCAAGCTTGAATAGTGAAAAACACTAGACACTAGCCAAAAACACGTGGTGGTACAGCACCAGATCCTATGTTACTGCTCAACCGTAACCGTATTAATAGTTTTGACAGCGACATTGCATCTTCATGTATTGCTAGTTTAAAGATATAAGCGCATCTAAACTAGATACATACTTACCTAGGTACTTTCACCGAGCCGTCAATGGATATGCAAGAGCGCATCATTCTGCGACGTATGTAATTTCACCTTTTCACAATTACTTGAACATCAAGTTACTTGAACGTCAAGTTTAATTACTTGGTATTTATTATTTAAGTAATCCTATTTTGAGATATTAAAAAAAAAAACTAGTTTATATTTTGTGTCGTCTTTTACAACATCTAAGCAAAACAAGTACAAATTAAGTATCTAGGCAGACAAGTTTTTGTACCAAACAACATCAAATTATATCAACCCCTAACTATACGTCGTATACTCGCTATTCAGAAAATGCTTGCTCTTTTTTAGAGGTCGTCACTCTTTCTTATCACCAACTGCGCCCTTTTGCCTTTGGGCTAGGTCATTCCACTGTCAGGGTTTAGCTTACCAAACAAATAAATCTTAAAGGTCACCATTATGTAGAATCTAGTAACGCCATCGTAAACCTATATCTAAGCAGTTGACATTTATCGCAGTGTTATCGCTTTAGCAGGTGGGTAAGCAGCCCTATAGGGACAAAGACGGTCAAAGCCCTCAGGTGGATAGCGAGCATAAAGTTTATTACTTAGAACTTAATGCTGGTTAGATACAAACTTATCTATGTAGGTAATCGAATCGATACTCTTTTACGAAATCGCTAAAGCGTTTAGTATTATTGTGTCGTTTACAGAACCGATCACGCGATGGAATAGTCTAGAAGTCTACATTATGACCTGAAAATGCTTTGAAATTATGGGCAATTTAAATATTGTTTACCAGAACCATGGTCTGTAAGCATTTTACAACTAGATTGTTGATAATGTACCGTCATCATCATCGTGAGGTTATTCAGCTGCATTCGGTTAACGAAACCCACCCTGATTTTGCTGTCTATTAGCGTCCAAAATATTATTTCAGAACGAGCTTTTCAATGATCATTTAGGTTCAAAGGTAGTTCTTATTCTAATATAAACGGAACCACGAGTCATTGCTGAAAATAAACGTTTTAGTTTGTTGAGCTGAATCTCTGAAGCGTACCATCGGGTCATGTTTTTTTTTGTTATAACGGCAAAAGAAATACGTACGCGCTGTCTCTTCTTATTACGATTCACGAGATACAGCCTGCTGGGTGCTGACAGACAGACGGACGGACAACGAAGGTTTAGTAAGAGCACAGAATACTTATTAAGTTCTTAGTGTAATAGGGTCCCGTCGACAGGCACCCTTCGGGTACAGTGGTACGGTGGTAACTCCAAAAATGGTAAAATTATCTATTTCGCCGTTTTCAAGAAATACTGAGCGGACTACATAATGTACTTATGTACATAGGTTCTGTGAATAGAATTGTGTTTAAACAGGCGTTCTGCTTCATTTGGTAGACGTGCAATAACACATGACCTATACGACCGCTAAGTAATAATGTTACCTATAAAAAAAAAACTAAAAAGTATTAAAAAAGTATAAAATAACTTAATAAAGATTTAACACAAACCTAATACCTTTAATATTAATAAAACACCATTATTTGTATGTGCTACCTATTGACAGGTTTAAAGTCGGTGCCAAGCCAAATGTAATAGTGTTACTCATTCAGGTATTAAAAAGTTTTCATCTGTTTCACATTAATTCACATTGTTCTTTAAGTTTATTTACGTAGGTTAATCTTTAGGAATTTCATTTTGTTTAGGACTTGGCACCGACTTCAAACCTGTCAATAGGTAACACATACAAATAATGGTGTTTTATTAATATTAAAGGTATTAGGTTTGTGTTAAATCTTTATTAAGTTATTTTATACTTTTTTAATACTTTTTAGTTTTTTTTTTGAAGTCGGTTTTTTTAAACGTAGTTTTTTTAAATTTATTTTTTACTTTTTAGTGTCTGTAATAAGTTGCTCTGTAAACTACAGTATTTTTTACAGGATTTTTATAGATTACATAAGGAAGGCTATAACATTTCGTTGTTTTTATTGTCATAATTATATGTTAAATAGTTTTTTTTTAAGTAGCTATGGGTAGGCCTACGAAAGGTGCAGCTTTAAACAATATAGATCAAGAAACGGGAACGGAAAATATAAATCGACTCCGAAACAATTACGTCATCGATGTAAACAAAAATGTAAAAAATGTTCACAAAATGAAAACTACTGGGCCAAACCATGTGAAATTTTTATGGGACCAAATGGCATCTATTCCGCATCAAACTAAAAAAGAATCACGTAAATCGGATCATAAATCTCAGCGTAATCGGTGTACATACATAGAAAAAAAAAAAAAAAAAATACCGATCGAATTGAGAACCTCCTCCTTTTTTTGAAGTCGGTTAAAAACTGGACGAATCAAGTGTGTCGAAAGACAGGCTTACTTTACTCGAACTGCTATTTTAGACTTTAAGGGGAAATAAATAGGGGTTACGATTTATTTACCGGTTTGTAATGGCTGCCGGCTAATGTTGCTATATACATATTATGTATAGTAAGTTTTATTTGCATAATTATGATTACTACATATATTTAAGTATTGGCTTAGACAGTAAAAAGTTTTTATAATTGCCGCTTAAATACTTTTTAAATCATGATAACAGTTTGTACCAGTGATACTTTCATTTATCAACATACATGTCTTAAAACCAGTAATTAAGTAGGTACCTACCTATTAATTATGGCTAATCTTATCCCTTATCCCTTATCCTTTATACTAAAAAAGGAATCTTGAACCTACTCTAAATGGAGCTCAAGCGACACTACGATACCGACATTACCCACGCACGGCTCACGATGTCAAGCAAGTTACAAACACAGAATATCCACTTCACACAACATGTTTCGTCAATCATTGGCGTCTGTGTAGAGGTAGGGATTGATGTTAGTTCCAGCTTGCTTATTTGTTAATAAGTTCTACAATAAGCTTTATTTTTTTGGAATCGTAATTTTTACAATTGTATATAAAAACATATTTTTTTTAGGTACAATAAAAAAAGTAAGTAAATTATATTATTAAAAATATTATATTTGACCGGGCTTTGAGCCATTTTGAAACCCTTTGAACGCAAAAGTCAACTCCGTCAAGAGTAAAGAAAAACAACGAAAGAAAAATAAAAATATCGAGAATAAAGCCTATTCTATTCATTATCAAAAAGCTGGAAAAAAATTCAACACGAAGTAAGGATTTGAATTTATTACAAGTTCATAATTTCGTGTGTTCTAATTTGAGTTAGGTAAATGTTTTATTGTATGTCTACGTAGGAATTCTGTATATTACCTACATTACCGATATGTCCAATGTCGTCCCATCACGTGTCTCGCAGCTCACGTTTTTACAAACAAACCTGTTTCTGATCGTCACTCACTTTACGCTTAGCATTGTATACAGGGATGGCTTTATTCCCTGCTTTATACACGTCATTTATACAACTGCAGCAATGTACAGGATCGAACGGGCGATGAAGTGAACTTCCTACTTATACATATTTAGTATTTTTACCGTTACACAGCACGTGGTAGCATTCGGTCTCAGCATACCAATAGACGTGTTGGTGTATAAATAGCATAGACGTGCGTGAGACGTTCGTTGGGTAAACGCTGCTCGAAAATTTTTGTTTGTATTATTTATTTAGTTGTCACAATTAACCTTTAGGGTCAAGATTATCAGAACCACAATGCATCACGTGGCAGTCACTCCTATCCTATCTACTACTAATAAAATTAAAAGTCGATCACAGTCTGAGCACTACGTCTGACACATTCGTTTTTAAACAAAAATAAATACTAGCACAGCGTTGGCATTTTATATCTGAACATTGTAAATAAGACAGTCAGGAAATTTGACGTAATAGAGAAATTCTGCATTGCCAATACCACACTTTATATCTGAGTTTTACGGGGAAAGAACGAGTTTTACGGGGAGTATTGCTAACGAAGTTTTAAAATCCCTATGTATCCCATTGCTCAAACCTCTACAATTGCTATTCAACAATGTTTTAAGTACAGAAAAAACACCAGAGCAATGGTCAAAGTCTACAATCACACTGATACACAAAAAGGGAGATCGTAGTGATCTTGGAAATTATAGGCCGATCAGCCTTATGACAAATTTATACAAAGTATTTTCGAAGGTAATTTTGAATAGAGTCACCAAAATCCTAGATGAGAACCAACCACGCGAACAAGCCGGGTTTCGTAAAAAATACTCTACGACGGACCATATACAAGTAGTTACGCAAATAATAGAGAAAGCAAACGAGTACGGGAAAACTATCTATATGTGCTTTATTGACTACCAAAAAGCTTTTGACTCCTTACACTACGATGCGATTTGGACAGCACTCTCACAGCAAGGAGTGGACCTAAAATATATAAATTTAATCAAGAGCGTTTACTCTAAATGTTGGGCTAAAGTGCGACTAGAAAGAGAAGGAGTAGAGTTTCCTATACAAAAAGGTGTCCGGCAAGGGGACCCATTATCACCAAAACTGTTTTCGGCAGTGCTCGAGTCAGTTTTTAGACATCTAGAGTGGGACAACAAGGGCACAAAAGTGGATGGAGAGTTTTTGAGTCATCTACGCTTCGCGGACGATATTGTTGTATTTGCTGAAAGTGCAGTTGAATTAGAATGTATGGTAGGCGAATTGGCGAGAGAAAGTAAGAAAGTTGGCCTATCGCTTAACGCCTCTAAAACAAAAATAATTACAAATGGAGAGAATCAACACGTTAAAATAGAGAACTCAAGGATAGAGTATGTAAAGGACTATATCTACCTAGGGCAATTGGTGTCGTTTGAAAAGTGCACTGAAAAAGAGGTACAAAGAAGAATAGCATTAGCTTGGAAAAGGTACTGGGGGCTAAAAGAAATCCTGAAAAGTAAAGAAATTAGCTTACTCATCAAAAAGAAAGTGTACGAAACAGCCATACTACCATGTCTTACTTATGGATGTCAAACGTGGTCGTTGAGGAAGGAGGATGAAGAAAAAATTGCCATATGCCAAAGAAAAATGGAAAGAAGTATGCTTTGTATAAAAAAAACGAATTAATACGGGAAAAAACAAAATTAACAGACGTAAAGCACAGAATAAGACTACTAAAATGGAACTGGGCAGGACATCTATGTAGATTGGAGTGCACTAGATGGACAAAGAAGGTAACAGAATGGATCCCATTAGATGGGAAAAGAAAGCAAGGAAGACAAAGAAAGAGATGGCGAGACATATTTAGCCAACGTTGTGGATCAGACTGGATGCAAAAAGCGCGTGACAGAAACGTGTGGAGCGATTTAGGGGAGGCCTACGCCGCAGAGGCGACCGCTACAAACAAAGACAAAAGCTTATAAAAGAAAGAAAACGAAGAAATTCATAAAAAGAGAAGAGGAGCGAGAGAGATCTTCTAGAAATATTTACTAAATATTAAGTATATTAATAACTCAGTTTTTTAAATGTTGTAAGTAGTGGAATAAAGGGCATTTTTTTTTTTTTTTTTTACGGGGAAAGAGACAAAGCAATTGAAAACTACATTACCTTCACTTATGGTCAAGAAGATTTTCATAAGGCGAAAGCTTTAGCTTCATCATCTGCTTTAAGGAGCCACATTGTTTTGGTTAATTCTATGTCTAATATTACGTATTGCAGGGGAGTTTGTTGCGCCACTTCTTCCCTTTGATTCTGCTTTTTTATTATTTAAGTATTCTGCTCATAGGCGATGAATCACATTTAGATAAACTGTCTACATTTAATAAAAAAAATACAAATTATAAATGCATGATACTAAGGTGATTTAAAAGTTCAACAGTCAAAAATCTAGTTTATTATGAGAACAGCGTCAAACGATTAAAAATAGTACCTATCCCATTCTGATAAATAATAATATTTAAGTTTCATGTCTGTGATACGAGACTATTACAAACTGATCTTTGATGTCTATACTGTTTACTAAATTCGACGCAAATAGGTACCTATTGAAAAAACATACGACTTTTCACAAAAAGCTGCATTTCATTTGATAGGTTATCGTTATCCAGTTTCATTACCGGACTCGTATGACTAGATAAGATTTGTTAACGCCTCCTGTCACAACTATGTATTAGAAATACCTACTAAATAAACTAATTACAGTAATGACACGTCATAAAATAGTTAGACTATGAGGTCTTAGCTGGGACAAGCATGGCTCAATCTCTAGCCCCAATAATATTGCCAACAAATAACACTAAATGAGGTTAAATCATTGATTTGTACATATTTAAAGTTAAATTTGATATTAGCTAAGCAAAAGCTCTACCCAAAACAAAAAAAAACACATGGCAAGGGGTCGACGACATAAAAAGTCTTTGGTTTTCTGGGTTAGATATAATAATTGTAGCTCTCATGGGTTAGCTATGGTTGAGGGGACGACATCATTTAAGATACCAAACGGCTGCCCGGCCGCCGAGAACTTTTGTTCTGGCGAAAGAAAAATTTCGGTCAGACCAATTTTACTTCGCGTGCCGCCCGAACCGTAATAATGTATGAAATGCACCGTTATTACGCAATAACACAAGGCAATGGTGCCGATTCTGACTTACACACGACTAAACTAACTTTAAAATATCATGCTCTTTTTCTATTGCGAAATACAAGAAGAGGATAGCAAGTAATTCAGTGCTGTCAAATTAAATGACATATGACATTTTGTTCGTACAGGTTTGTTAATTTAGTCGAGATGTTACGTCGTGATGTTTAAATTTGTATGGAAAACTATTTTTTTCTAATTTGACAGGTGTTAAAAGTTTGCTATCCCTTTCTTATATTTGTTGATGGAAAGAGAGAATTATAGACTAAATTTAATTTAGATGGTGTCAAGAGAATCGCGGCCAATGACTGTTACTTACTGATTCTGAAATCGTAATTGGTTTAAAAGGCGAATGTTCTCGTGTTTTGCAAAGAAAAATCAGCAAGAAACATTTGAGACGCCAATTCACCATGCGCTAGCGCTCTAAACATCCAACAGTCTGTCAAAATGTTCTCTGTCTCTCTGTCTGTCAATTATTTTAGTTAGATTATAATAATTCACATTCTTTCACATTTTTTTTAATTTAAAATTCTGTTTGCTTAGTTTCTATGGTGGCCAGTGTAGGCTACTGTGTTTGCTGCGGGATGTAGGAAAGTTACCGCGCCCCCGATATATAATGGGCTGAGGAAGGAACATGGATGGGTTTTAGTCAGTAGGAGTCTGATACTGCCTTCCACCCCGCCCACAGTGGGCGGAGTCATTTGTTGATTTCTCATCCGAAAAAAAGACTTCTATATATAAGTGAAGGATTACACTAACCCTCTTATTCACAATGACACCTATTGTCTTAAAAGCCTCGTTTAGCTATGAAACTGTTTTGTCCCTAACTGTCAAGTTAAAATGAAGTTTGTCAGAAAGGGATAAAACAGTTCGATAGCTAAAACAGGCTTTTAAGAGAAAAGGTGTCACTATGAATAATAAATAGGGTAACAATTAACTACAAGTTGCTTCTATTGTGTCATGTCATGTGTATATCTTTTGTTGGAGATTCATTAATAAATTAACACATTTTTCTTTGTGTATGGAATATTACATTCAGCCTAAAGTTGAATGAATTCCAGTCAGTGTGAGGACGAAGTCGCGGTCATAGTTATTTGAGCAGGTTGAGTCGTTAACCTTTGAAGGTTATTTTTCTTTTGTAATGGAAAACATGATAAGCAGGCAGGTATTTTAGTACCCACGCAACACTTGTACCTAATAGTGTTACGAACTTTACTAAACACATCATATAAAAGATATAAGAACTGACCTATAAGAGCTGGTTTAATTAATACATACATCGTACAGCACACTTCGGTTATTTTTATGCTTAACTTCAATCAATTTTGAACTTTAATAATCCAAACCTACATTGACGATTATCAATGTTTCCATTTAAGTTCCAAGTTACAATTCCCGTCGTACAAAGATAGGTACGTATTTACTGAAACTCAATTATCCATAAATTACGCAGAAACTAAACTTTGACCTGTTTATTATATTTATCTACTTAATATTACTGCGTCCCGTGTTCTATGACTAGATTTTTTGATTACATACATTGTATGGTATCGGTGTCTTTACAATGTGTCTATTGATTTTCTGATCATTCGTGAGACTCAGAACTCGACAGACTCACTATATGAGGTCGTATCGTAAACAGTACACATAGGTACTTCGTAAAGTTCCCAGAAGTTACACTTAGGTTCAAAAGACAATTTAGGTCAGACAAAAGGTACACAAGTCAAGCAATCCAAACACGAGTTCTGTGAAGGTAACAATGGTATAAAAGTAACAAAAAATATGAAATGTGTACACGTACAAATAATAGTTGTTAATCGATTGCAAGACTCAAAGTTTTAGCTACACAAGAAGTACTAGTAGCATTAAATTAGCATGCATAAATAAGACCAAAAGCGAACGTCAAACTGCAAGGGAACCCATAGGTGCGGATTTGTTTGCCTGATTTATCAATTCCTGATTCTCACATTGCACTATTAATACGGTATGTTGCGACTAGATAAGTAGAAAACCCTTCCTTACATAGACCCTTACCCCGTAAACAAAGGCCCCGTATCATCATGGATAAAAAAAACTTAGCTGCCAGCTACTATTGTGGAAGGTATTCTTTACGCGTAATATTCATCAAACAATTTCCTTCCTGCCTTAATTAATATGTTACCATCGACTTAGGTTTATAAATCAATTAGTGCAACAATTTATTACCCTCTGTGAGTTTAATAT
The DNA here is from genome assembly GCA_963891755.1 of Pyrrhia umbra. Lineage (NCBI taxonomy): Eukaryota > Metazoa > Arthropoda > Insecta > Lepidoptera > Noctuidae > Pyrrhia > Pyrrhia umbra. The sequence goes on from OY982935.1 coordinate 8,422,914, forward strand.
GTTATTTTTCCTTAACAATGTTTAAAGCATTAAGGCGATTGTTGTCAGTATTGACTTCTAAAACCGTGGTGATAGTAATACGATTTTTCACTATCAAAACAAGAGTCACACTCCCAAAGAAAGTTTTATCATTACGATACAAACATAATCTATTAAAACCTTGAACTACATACATCGATCCGAAGCAACGCGCAGTACCGCTGTTGTATCACACATTTATTTGCGGAATAACATTTACTACAGAATAACAACTTCGTTCTAAAGTATTAGTGATGTCTGTAAGTCATAAATCATTAAGAACTATGCCCTTTTGCCTTGTTGTTTCTTGCTTTCTAACAGATGGATCTATTACTCAAAAAACTAATTCAATTGGAGTTCTTTACGGTCATGGTAAATTAATTATTTAGCAAGTGAAATGTACTAGTTACATACTACTGTCTAACGGTGAAGGAAAACATCGTCAGGAAACCTGGACTATAAAATCTGAAATCGCTAAACCGCCTTGAGCAAGCGTGGTGATCAATGCTCATGCCTTCTCGGTATGAGAAGAGGCCTTTCCCCAACAATGGAATAGTAAATAGGTCTATGATGATGATGATGAATGTTGATAATATTAGTACCTAATCATATTTTATTCGATGGTTTGTAAGAAGCATATCTTGCACACGCAGAACCGTCTTTCTTTTTCAATAGTTTATTAACAATTAATCAGCTGCACTTAATTATATCCTCTTTGATTTTAAAACGGTTTATATTACGACTTTAGTTATTATTTAATTCTACGGGTGGATCTTCTGCGTCGTGTTTTATTGCGTCACCTACGTAATCGTCAGTCTCAGTGGGGCGGCGACGCACGACGCGGAATAACACCTAATTCTTAATTCTTATCCGTTTACAAACTGCTTCGTTAATATCTACTTTAAGGAGACACTGGGCTAATGCTGGTGTTCTCAGTTTCCTATAGATTAGGTACCGTAAAAACAAACAGTCAATCGTTACAACACGAAACCGGGCGAGGGGAAATTGCATTGCAATCATGCCAATTAGCCGATATATTTTTCCTTTTTGCAATAAAATATTACTATCGCACTGTTTATCAGATTGATATACATGTTTCCTGGTTCTGATACGGTTTTGCCAACTAGGTACCTACCTATTTGTTGGTTTTTCTTTCCTGCCCGTTGCGAGAGAATCAAAACAGAAACAAACGCCATTTTTGCGTTTACCTAAATTCAACACTAATAATCTTAGTTATAATAACATTTAGGAACTAGCTAACTAATTTAGAACATGATTTCTACTTTACGGAAAAACCTAGTCCATCTTCGTAAACTCTAATTGTATTGATGATAATTATTTGTTGAATGTCGACTGACGACTGAGCAAACTTACAGGAAGTATAAAGACATAAATAAATAAGGTAACTGTGTTAGTATGTTCGTATTACAAGATTATTTAATAATCCCAGCAAGACCTTTCTTTATTTTGTCAGAGTTCCTATTATGAAATGGCCGTTGCCGACTATGAGAGAAGTGCGAGTTTGAAGACGCATTGCCATCGCAAAGGTACGTAACTTGGACCGTAGAATAACTAGTGGATGGGCTTGAAGGCCACGAGCCCCCTATTATCTTTCAATTTCAGTTGCAAAACTTTTCATTTAGATAGCTCAATACTATACATTGCTTCGTTGAAAGTATCAATGAGATAAACGTCCAAAAAATATGCAGCAATTTATGTAAAACTTCTTTTGATGGGCATGTCAATTGGATACCCATTTTTACGTAATTAGGGTGCTGGTATAAAAAACATTATGAATAGCAAAGGTCACTTTACATCACAACATAGAAAACATATCTATGAAATCAGAAATATCAAAGAGAAAAAAACACGATAACATCTTTGTTCAAAACAATAGGTAGGTACTTACCTAACAAAAACCCGACTGAGAATTTACATAGATTAGCTTCAATGTAAACAAGAAAAGAAACTTCGTAAACATAAAAAAACCGATATAATATAATATTTAGGTAAGTACCAAGGTCATATTGTAATAAGTAATTTTGAAAACATCATTAGTAACGTAGCAAGCACTTTTATATTCGTTGGCATGTGAGCTATAATCTTGATAACAGGTGACGCATTTCTAAACTAGTACTAACTACCAACCTACCTATTCAAGTCTTTTCGTAGATTAAATTAAACTTTCGTCAATTAAACTTCATTTATTCCACTCCAAGGTTATACTGCTATCATTCTATGAAAGTCTAGAAAGCACATCTAGTACCAAATAATTATTTGTAGAACGGTGAACTGTATTTTTGTGTCAGAGAATAAATATAACCTCAAAATGATGGCAGTCTGTTGAGTTAAGCCATTACAATAATTAAGCACTTGACAGCCGTGCCTTATAACGTCATACCAAGTGAGGCAAATCGAGGAAACTGCGGAAAATCATAATGCACTCTAACACAATGCTTTACGGTTGCAAATGCGGGGATATGGCTGCATAGAATAATTTGCCAGATCCGTAATAGTAGGACTCTTCTCATTGTTCAAGGACTTTTAAATCTAGGTTATAAATGCTATTCTGGAACTATATCTCTGGGTTATGCGACTAATGTTGACATACAAGTACCGTACTACACAAAAACAAGTCGATGGCAATTAGCTAGATCTATTCTGTATTATAATTAAATGTGCATCTATATTTTAAACGTGTTTTCTTAGATAAAGTGTGTCATTTGTACCTAGTAGGTCAATATATTTCCATTAATAGTGGAATATAACTACAATTTGTGACGACATAATAGGTAAATCAGTGACAGAAGATCACATAAAAACTATGTAATCGTTAGTATAGTACCAACATAATATAACATTTTCTATTTATAATCCCATTTGCGTCATTGCTCACCCAATACAGTTGAGGTTAAATAAATATATTTCTAATATCGTTGTGTCTGTCAATCTTTAGAAGATGAGAGACAGAATTAGTGCAAGCACCTTCATTGGTGCAAGCCGGCCTAAATATAATTAAGACTAAATAGATTTCAAACATATCGTTCTGTCGATGTGAATTTTAGATGATTGAAACATTGAAAGGTGATTTTTTGGCTTCATGTATACAAAATGGTTGCCAACGGTCACACCATCGTATTATATCGTAAATCAACAACAGTTACCAGATCACTCATACTCTAAATTGACCAATCTCTTCAGTCTTCTACTTCAAAATTCAAAAATCGTTTATTCAAACTAGGGCTGAAAATCAGCATTTTGAACATCAAATAAACAGAAGACAGCCCCCAGAATGCCCGCCCTTCACCACTTCCTATGTGATTTTGTTGGAAAGAAGAAGTGGCGGAACAAACTCCCCAGCAACACCTGTCTGTCTGTAAGGTTTGAAGAAGCAGGATTATAGAATATAACATTATTGTAAAAAATACGTTTTAATTAGTATCCATAGCAAATATTAAAGCCCCAATTTAATGAAAAATAGAAAATAAAGGGCGTACTCACCTACCTGTATAATTTTCAGTTGTAACCATGGTTGTACAACGTGGCTTTACAAAAAACTATAGCAATCTAAAAAGAAACCACACCCTCATATGAGCATGGATGGAACATCTCCAAAACTCAATCACATCAATATGTTGATAGCATAGTGTCGTAAACAAATTTGGCACACAGCACAGCGTACGGCTCTTTGTAAACAGTAAAACTGTGCCAAACACGAGACCGAGGCCTAAAGTGAAAGTATATACCGAGTTATGTAAGCTGCTATATGTATAAACGAAGCCTTTGCATAAAATAATTGGAGCATCACTAGTTTATATTAATCTAAACATTTAATAAGATTTTAACAGGCCGATGTCTGTATACAGGCCGTATATTTACAGTTATTGAAGAAAAACTAATATCGTCGCCGTGCAGTGAAAACCTGGTAAAGCACAAATTAAACGAACATAATTTATTATGTTTGTTTCTAATGGTGCTCGACGGAAGTTTTCTTTCCAAAAACTAAATTAAATTAAAAACCCATGACTTTGTGCTTTACCAGATTTTCACTGCACGGCGACCATATGGAGGTCTATTAGAGCAACAGATGCCAAAACAATAGTCTTAGAATTCTTGTTTGTCTGTCTATATGTTTATAGGTACATACATTACGCAAAAACTTGGATTTGGGTGTTTGGTACACACCTAGTTTATAACCAGGATTTAAACATAGCATACTTTTTATCCCGGCATATAAGACCACGCAGGCAAAGTCCTAGTAGAAGATAGTCTTTTACAACGTATAGGTAGTTCTGAATGAAAGTAATACGGTTGTAGAAAAGGCACATAGATACTCCTTTCAATCTCTTCACAGAGCAAAACAATGAACAATGACTTGGTATCAATTTCTGTCTGTTCAATGTAAGACGGTAACAGGCAAAAGCTGAAACCGTCCCGAGAGACCACACAAACAAATATTAAACAGACTGTAGACTACCTGAATTATTCAATAAAAACTAACATGCACGTAATAGAATAACTAATGATGACTATTATGTGAGAACATAAAAACCTTTATAGGTACAGGTTTTGGCTAAAGTTGAACAATAACATACTCATCCAGGCGTCCCTGTTGAGATATTTTTCACAGTTCCCGCACATTTCATTTCAGGACTATGTGAAAACATTAAAACCATAAACTATTATCATTATATTTTTATTAATTATAATATTTTATGTTTTTTTTATTAAAAAATCTAATTCGAATATATCCACAGCGAATGGATACGATATGCGCACGACTAAGATGGTTGGCGCTTTGGAAGAGGTCTACGTTCAGCTGAGGCTGAAATGATTGTAATTTAGGAGTGGCAGCTGCAGCAGTGCTGGTTAAATTTTGTAAGATTAAAAGATATTGAAAAAAATATTTGTCATGTAGGTCTAATCTGCTGTGTTCGAGAAAAAAATCTGCAATTCTGAAAAAAAAAGGATTTGATCATCTAGCGTATAAAACAACGATTTACCCTTTCCTTCGACAATAATTTGATGGCAATAACTGAACCGATGGTGACCTCATTTCAAACGTAATAAGACAAATTCCTAGTTTAACGCAATGCGTCTAACCTTTGCCTCCATTAAGGAATGATAAGGAACAAGAAGTATGTACTTAAGGTACTCCTCTAGAGTGCTGCTGGGTTTATCTTCACACTTGACCTTAAACTGTACAGAAATAAATACAGAAAATCGACAATGGCATATATTTGTTGTCGCACTTGTCTATGGTGGCACTAGAATGAAGTTTGTCATATACGTCACGACCAACATGCAGCTAGGTGAATTCATTGGAGCCAACTCACTTTGATCCAGAGCTTCATCGAGACAACACCTTCTGAAGATACAGTGTTACGTGTGGTATCGTGTATTGTGGTATTATGTTAATATAATATATTTCTTAGCCGTTAATGTTTTTGATAATTTAAAAATAAAAATAAGATTACTTGCCTACCTACTTTTAGTATTTATTTTAGCAATAGTTCATAGTTGAAGTAAAATAACACTTAATGAGCCTTACTACTTATTTATAACAGTATTGATATAGAACTGAGTTACTGATCATAAAACGTGTGTTGTGAAATAGGTATAATGTGTTACTGTCCTAACAGCTATTTCTTTATATCAGAAGTGCTATCATTCTACGCTCACAAAATGCCACGGAATCGAAGATCGAAGAGGAAATATTCAACCAGTTCGAGCTCGCCGTCATCATCTGATGACAGCTCTAGCAGCAGTGAGGCTGAACGGCGTAAGAAAAATAAACGGCGTCGTCGTAAGAAGGATTCGTCAACCGTGAGTCAGAATGTGATATTATCGTCAGTGATTCCCGAATTCGACCCGCTCCTAGATAATATAGATATGTGGCTTAATGTCATAGAAGCTAATGCTCGTGCATTTGGTTGGTCCGACAATATGACTAGGTATCAGGCACTCCAAAAATTACGCAATACGGCAAAAACTTGGCTCGATTCTTTGCAAAAGAATGAAACTAGCTGGACCACGTGGAAGTGGAGGCAGTGGCGCGAGACGTTATCGGATACATTTCAAGTTAAAAGAAATATGTTTACATCCCTAAAAGAATTAATTATTGCAAAACCGTTAGCAAATCAGTCATTGTACGAATTTTATTTTCAACAGAAGGCAAAAATAGATCGTTTGCAATTGGGGTTTAGAGAGCAAGATATTATATCAGTCATAGTAGGGTCTATAGGTGACGAAAATATTAGTGTTGCAGCAGAAGCGGGCAATTTTCGTTATTGTGACGATTTAGCCTCATTTTTACACGGTAAACTTTATTCTTCTACTGCGAAAGAGAATACTTATAAAAACACGTTGCCTTCAAAATCTTCTCGATCTGTATTTCATGGTGTGCAAAGTAATACGGCAAACAGGGCAGATAGTAAGGTTGAACCTACTAATACTAGTGATGTACTCAATAACCATTATACATGCTTCCGTTGTGGAGAAGTAGGTCACAGGAGGAACAACTGCACTGTGAAAGATAGTGTTAGATGCTCATTCTGCAAAAAGCTAGGTCACTTAGAGGCAGCCTGTAAATCTAAACCGAGACTTAAAACTGAAAAAGAGGCCGTTGAAGTTAAAATGATTTCCGACCCAAAAAAGAAACAAAAATTTTATAAATCTGTTAGTTTAGATAATCACGATTGTTATGCGTTCTTTGATATGGGCAGCGACTGTTCATTAATTACAACTGCATTTGTGAAAAGCAATAGTTTGGAATGTTTTACTCTAAATAATCCCATTAGTTTAGTAGGATTTACCAATGAAACATCTGTTCAAGTGACAGAAGCTGTAACGGCCACAATAATAGTTGATTCTGTGAAATTAGTTATTACTCTTTATGTCATTGATAAGTTGTCCGACTGTGACATTTTAATAGGAAGAAATTTTACTGAAGATAGTAGTATAATGTATGTTCGTATAAACGATAATTTAACGTTTCAACCAATTCAAAAGTTAAATGTTCAAAATATCAATACATTAAGTAATGTACCAAAAAAGTATGAAATGATTCTAGATAATATTTTATCAAAATTTTCGCAAACTTTTTCCAATAATTTGGCCTGCCTGGGAAAAACTTCTTGTGTAGAATTAGAAATAAACTTAATGTCAAATAAACCTATCTATCAAAGGCCATACAGAATGTCTGAATCAGAGAGAATAATTACGCGGGAAATAATAGAGGATCTCTTAAAAAACGGTATTATTCAGAATAGTCATTCTGCTTATGCAAGTCCGGCATTATTAGTGAACAAAGCCAATGGTTCTAAAAGATTATGTGTCGATTACAGACAGTTGAATAAAATTACAATTAAAGAAAAATACCCAATGCCCATGATAGAGGACCTCATTGACAGATTGCAGGGTTGTAAATTTTATAGTTCATTAGATCTAAAAAGTGGGTACCATCAGATTTGCGTAAGATCAGAAGATGTACACAAAACTGCATTCATTACTAACGATGGTCATTTTGAATACCTAAGAATGCCATTCGGATTATCTAATGGCCCAGCAGTTTTTCAAAGGTTAATGGACACAGTTTTAGGCAATTTACGTTTTAATAGGATCATATGTTATATGGACGACCTTTTAATTGCAACAAAGACTATTGAAGAGAATATTACATGTTTAGAAATGGTGTTAGATATTTTTGTAAAGAATAAATTAACAATTAATTTAGAAAAATGCTCATTTTTTCAAGACCAAATAACCTTTTTAGGGTACGATATTTCTGAACAGGGTGTTCGTCCAAGTTCTCGTAAGCTTGATGCCATTTCTAAATACCCAACCCCAAAAACCGTTCATCAACTTAGACAATTCTTGGGACTGATAAATTATTTTAGAAAATTCATTCAAAACTGTGCCCTTCTCTGTAAACCATTAACCACTCTACTAAAAAAAGGAGTAATCTGGCAATGGGGCCCTCAACATGAAAAGGCTATAAATGAGATTAAACACGCGTTAATCACTAAAGCAACACTTGTGGTTTTCAACCCAAAATTGTCAACAAACTTATATACGGATGCCAGTCGTGATGGCATAGGGTGTATTCTGGTTCAATTTACAGATAACTGCGAGAAACCCGTATATTTTTATAGCCGTCAAACTAGTAATGATGAAAAGAAATACCATTCGTTTGAATTAGAACTTTTGGCAATTGTAACAGGCCTACAGAAATTTCGACATTATTTATTAGGTATTAATTTTCAAGTTACCACCGATTGTAATGCTGTCCGCTACGCTTTAAGTAAAAAAGAAATCATACCACGGATAAGCAGATGGGTATTATACACACAAGAATTTACTTTTGAAGTGATTCATAGAGCTGGTTCGCAAATGCAACACGTTGATGCCTTAAGTAGGAATCCCATTAACGGTGATAAGGCAAGTTTAACTAAAAGCATTATGGCAATAACTGAGGGCGATTGGTTATTATCTGTTCAATTACAAGATCCCGACATATGTAATATTCGAGAAATATTAGAGTCAGGTGAGGCCGAGACTAATAAACAAATTTTTAACGAATATGAATTGTTAGGCAATAAAGTTTATCGCAGAACTGAATTTGGGAGACGTTGGGTAGTGCCAAAACAGTGCATATGGCACGTTATCCGTAGTAATCATGATGATGTGGGACATTTTGCTGTAGATAAAACTGTCGAAAGAATCAAGTCCAAATACTGGTTTCCCCGTTTAAAGAGAATTGTGGCCAAATATATTAAAAATTGTCTAAATTGCATTTATTATAAAAATATTCACGGCAAAAAGCCAGGAAAATTGTATCCCATTCCAAAATACGCTAGGCCTTTTCATACACTCCACGTGGATCACCTGGGTCCATTTGTTAAAACTACACGGCAAAACAGTTACCTGTTAGTATTAATTGATTCTTTTACCAAATTCGCATTCATTGCTGCTGTAAAGAATACTAGAAGCAAAGTGGTTATTAACGAACTAAATAAGATATTTAATGTATTTGGAAATCCCAAGCGCTTAATATGTGACGCTGGTAGCGCGTTTACATCAAAATTGTTTACTAATTATTGTAAAGAACGAAAAATTAGAGCTCACATAATTGCTACTGCAGTACCGCGTTCAAATGGTCAAGTAGAACGGTACAACCAGACAATATTAGAATCATTGCGTAGTATGGGTGCCGATACAGATAATAATAAATGGGACCAACATGTTACAAAAGTACAGCAAGGGATAAACAGTACGATTAACAAAACTACATCTGCTGTGCCGAGCGAAGTATTTTTTGGGTATAGAATTCGGATGAATAATGACATGATCACTGATGACGAAACTGAACAGTCTATTGATGTCACCGCGTTGAGAAACAAAGTCGACGCAAACATTAAGGAACAGGCTGAAAAACAGAAGAAATTGTTTGACGCGAAACGCAAGGAGGCTCCAAACTATAACGTAGGAGACTTAGTGGTGCTTAAAATCCCATCTCACTCTAATGATGGTCAGAGCACTAAGTTAATGCCTCAATTCAAAGGTCCGTTCCAAGTAACAAAGTCTTTGGGTCATGACAGATATGAAGTGACAGATATGAGGGGAGCAGAAAGGTCTTCTAAGCGGTATGAAGGTATAGCATGCGTGGAAAATATGAAACCGTGGATCCGCATTGCTGAGTAATATCGGATGTTGTCAAAGGTACTCTATTTTATTTATTTTCTGATTTTTAAGTATTATGTGTTAAAATATTTCTAACTTTCTGCAATATGGAAGTAGGTAATGACTTTAATGAACATTTAACTGTAAAGTTAGTGTGTGTGTGTGTAAACAGGTCTAACGTACTCGCTAAAAACATAGACACGTTCAGAAGAGGGTGTGTGATAAACTGCAACAGAAATCCGTGGTGAACGCTGTTGTAGTGTGTGGTAATACACAACTAATTGATCCTTGATGAACATCAACTAGTTAAGCCACTGGTAATGAGCTTGTTGGCCGGCGAAGGAATAACTATGCTCGTTGCCTTGTTTCATACACCTTTTATGTGCGGATCTATGTTGGGAGATTCTGTAATATACAATTGCTAATCAGTTTCTGGTTTTCAGCTCCTACATCAGACCCAACGCAGTTCGAGGACGAACGCGTAAGCAGGACGGCCGGATGTTGTCGCACTTGTCTATGGTGGCACTAGAATGAAGTTTGTCATATACGTCACGACCAACATGCAGCTAGGTGAATTCATTGGAGCCAACTCACTTTGATCCAGAGCTTCATCGAGACAACACCTTCTGAAGATACAGTGTTACGTGTGGTATCGTGTATTGTGGTATTATGTTAATATAATATATTTCTTAGCCGTTAATGTTTTTGATAATTTAAAAATAAAAATAAGATTACTTGCCTACCTACTTTTAGTATTTATTTTAGCAATAGTTCATAGTTGAAGTAAAATAACACTTAATGAGCCTTACTACTTATTTATAACAGTATTGATATAGAACTGAGTTACTGATCATAAAACGTGTGTTGTGAAATAGGTATAATGTGTTACTGTCCTAACAGCTATTTCTTTATATATTAACAGAACATTTTAGCCGACAAGAACTCTGTCTCTTTTTCATTTATTTATGACGATTCTAAAACCGGTACACCGGTTTAGATAAAATTTATACTGTATGGGCATTAATTGAAACCAGCTGTAGTCCAACCGGAGGATGGACTAATGCGATTTCACCTCCTTTTGTCTCCGTTTATGTACATATTCGGGAGACATAGTGAGTGGTGGAGAGAAGAAAACCCTCCGTGCTAGGCCTGCTAGGGTAGGACATAGGATTATTATAAATTGCATGATAAGTAGTTCGCTCAAAGCGAGTGAATCCACGGGGAAGAGCGAGTGTGATAAAGGCACATACCAAACGACAAATAGGTAGGTAGCTGATCTATTAGCTACCTCATAATCTTGTTTTCATCTCACACAGACAACAACTAAAACTGTCGTGTTGATTTTCAACTTTCAACCCTCGTAGAGTTAACAATCAACACGACAGTATCGCTAACAGAGAATTTCAATTTGCATTTCAATATAAAAAGAATTATCCCCTTGTTGACGTAACACAAATTGCGCATTGGATAGCAAACGGCTATAGTTCCCTTGCTCTACTTTAGGGGCCCCTGTCCTCTGAAGGTCGACTCTAATTTGAAAGATTATTACGTTGATTTTCTAGGTAGACAAATAGTTATTCTACTTTGAGTGAGCTTCATAAGAAAGGATGGCGAAATACCTTTTACTTTTTGAAGTATCTATTCACCCATCGTATTATATAAGATCCGCCCGGGAGACGCGCTTTCAAGGATAGGAAGACCCTACAAGGCAAAAGGGTAAAGGTTACCATACACATTAACAATAATATCGTTTTAGTTAGGTTAGTAGTATTACAGGTATTACTGGATGTTTGTGAACATAAATTACAACTTCTTAGAATACGTCTTATAATCACAGTTAGCTGCGAATGCGTAAAATAGTCCCTTAGGATGCGGGACCACTATTAAAAAACAAATTACAAGGCTTTTACATTATGTCTATACTCGTGTGTTTCATTATTGTTTTTCTGTAATTGTTATCACTCAATTTTTGCGATTCCCGTCGCGTCCCAAAATAGATATTTTTGGAAATCTGGGTCGAACCGAAAACTGTCCAAATTAGCTTCGTACCGATGCTATGTTGAAGCAAACTTTTTTCAACTTTCTTTGAGTGCTCTCAAATATTAAATCGAATGAAAAATGAACGAGCATGCACTGGTTTATCTCTAAAACATAATTGACACAGTTATATTAATAAAACTAGAGTTATCTAAAAAAATATCCGTTTACAAGATAAGAATTTCCGTATTGTGTTCACACATTTTGTGTTCTTATCATTGAGTTATTATCATAGAAAATTTAACTTCGATATTTGGATGAGCCCATTCTGGATGACTCATCGTCATGCATGATGCACGTCCTTATTCGTAACTTGCTCTCCCGCGGATTCACCGGCTTTGGGGGTTGCATGGAGTAGTTCCCTAAGGGAACTTCCCTCCCCCTGCTAAAAACTATCCAATACCTATCCTTCTCCACGTTTCAATCTATCTCCATATCAAAAATCGTATTAACACGTTCAGCGGTTTTAGCGTAAAGGCATAATTAAACATACAGTCGGGCAGATAGTTATTTTCGCATTTATAACATCAGTGACGATTTGGCTATTTTCCTTGGGATGTTTTATTAATTGTTAGCTCAAAATTAATAATATTCCCGTTCACAACTTACACATAAATAGGTATAGCTGCAAGCTATTGGTATCATGACTGCATACTGCATGTATTGTCTCAAGTTCTCAACCGCAATAATACAACCATTATTGTGTTAACCTAGTTTTGCGCGACCTAAAACGAGGATAATTAATTTAATTCATTAACAGTATGCATTGTACCAATTGTACCTTCTGCGAATATGAGTTTCTGCAATCGTAAAATTGATCCTAAATGTCTGTGTACCTGTATGAAAGATGTATTAGGCAAAGGGGTTGTTTGTATAATTTGTTTTATTTTTCATTCAAAACTCTCCCGCATCGTATATTATAAATGAATTATCATTAGCTTCAGATTCAGATACTTTTCTGGAAGATAGGACCTGATAAAGAAAGATGAAGTACATGGAGGGAGGGTTTCGCCCAGTTGTTGTGTCCATATAGGTAGATTAAAAATAGTTTCAATATAAGGAACAAATATATATGTAAGAGACAGTACGGTGTGTCCACGAGACTGTTTAGCGTTTGGCGTGCCCCTGAGCTGTCAAGTCTGATACTAAGTAAAACGCTGACTGGCAAAAATCTTGACTAAAGTATAAACTATTTTCGTTCAACGTATACCGACAAAATAGAAGATTTTTTGCCTTCTCAGCCTTTGCTTTCAGACAACGTAAACTTTCAACTATATACCACAAGATTTAAAAAAAATATTCAATCAATCAGGTCAATCAGTAAGGTCACCAAACAAAATATTATGTATAGCAAATTAGCAATTCATAAATCTAACCAAACCTAATGTTATTTTTTATCACATGAAAACGAAATAAAGTTGCTTATCTAAGGTATTTATTTCTTTATCAACAAGACCTATTTATTATTGATAACTACAGTTGACAAAACAAATTTGTACCAAGAATATTTTTAAGGCATTACTCATCCGAACTAATCCTAATTTTAATACTATAAATGCGAATGTGAGTTTGTTTGTTTATTGTTTATACAGATTTAGATTTTTTACTTTTTATCCCGATATCTGAACCAAACTGAAGTTAAGGAAGTTAACAGCTTGATTGGCGTAGAAGCCGAGTAATTCATAGCGTGCATTGCCTGTCCTGCACCCTAATTACGTAAAAAACGGATATCTAATTGCCATACCCATCCAAAGGAGTTTAATATACATTTCTACATATGTTTGGACGTTTATATCATTGATACTTTTAAAGACGCAATGTATATGGTGAAACTGTCAAAACGAAAGGTATTGCAACTGAAATTGAAAGATATCGGCTTACGTAATTAGGGTGCTGGGCTTGATTCCAGCATGAAACGACTGTCTTATTTTCATAATATTTGCCGTTTCGACGGCGCGTTTGTGTTTCACGTGGGCCTCAAAGAGACGTCAGCATAATTACCGGGGCCCGCCCCCAGAACCATAGTATGCCGGGGCTGCTGAACTGTCGCAAGAGTTACTGCGCCCCCGGAACACAAAGGACGAAGGAAGGAACATAGATGGGTTTAGTCAGTAAGAGTCTAACATTCCTTGCGGAGTTATTTGATGATTTCCCATCCCTATAAAAAAACGTGTAATCTAAACACATCACTATTCTTCCGCACTATTTACACCGTTATGTATGTGAAAAGCATAAAGCACATTTACACGGTTCTTCAATGGGACAATAGACATTTTATTATTCCTTGCGATAGGTTTTACAACATTTTCTATATAAACGATATCAGCTTCGAAGCGTACGAGGTGGGCATAAAATTACGAACTACCCACATTACGAGCTATTTTATAGCTTTCGTACACAAAACATCAGCTCGCACACTTCTGAACGACTTTTATTTCTCAATTAGCTTTGAATCAGCATATTGTTGTCTAGTTGAGAATAATGACTTATCCTAAAACGCCAATAAATTCGTACCTGCATACATATTTCAAAAATGTAATGACTAATGCACATATATTAGGATATTTTACTTTTCCTTCACGGAAACATTATTTTATTAAAATAAATTGTAATACTGCATCCCCGTACTAAAAAGTTCAAACAATTATTTGCGTCGTCTAGAATCAGTAAAAGTAAAAATGTATGTAGGTACTGTACTAGGTACCTATAACATTCCATATTTTCATGATGCCCATTTAAAACCATAAGAATTAATTCCTTCAAAGTAACATGACATTATATCAGTTTTAAATTAAAATGCCACCGTAAAAATATAAAAAAAATAACAAACATCAGTTCAAAACCTTATCGAACGATTTAAAAATAAAAAAAATAAATTAAATTAAAAAAATATTCGCTAGCAAAAGCGGTCAATACGGAAAGGCGTCATGTGCAATATTATACATAACATATATGTATTTTACAATACCTACTCATCACGCACGTGTTGATAACGATCCCACAACACTGATAGCTCGGCAGAAAACGTGACCGAGCAATTTGATATATTTAACGTTTGTTTATTACATTATTTTATTCTAGATATTTTTGGCCGATAAGTCGAATAATGCCTTAGCCATAAAAGATCTAAGGGATGACATTATATCTTTCATGGAAAGTCCATATATGGTCCTTTATTACTTTAAAACCAATCAATCCCTTTTCAATTTGACAGTGTTTTGCTGTTTATATTTTTTCTCACGTGTTTATTATTTTTTATTTTGTGTGTGCAAAAAAATCTCAATAACGCCAAACCTTACTCCTTTTTAATTTGATTTAAAATTTAAATATTTTTGTGGTTACCTACTAAAAAACAAGGAAATGCATGTTCGATAACATTAAAACATTAGATAAGATAGTAAAGGTCAAACCGTTATGACCGGATCAATAGTTTTGTTACGTTGCGTAGAGGAAAAGTACATTCTAACATATTGTGACGTGACGTCGGGTATGTTGATATATTAGTTTATAACACTACTAGCTCCTGCCCGCGACTTCGTCCGCGTGGAATAGTGGTGCTCCGCTCCTATTAGTCTTAGCGTGATGATATATAGCTTATAGCCTTCCTCGATAAATCAGCTATCTAACACTGAAAGAATTTTTCAAATTGGACCAGTAGTTCCTGAGATTGGTGCGACACAAACAAACTCTTCAACTTTATTATATTAGTATAGATTAAGTATTGACTACCCTTCCACATACCCAATCAATGTCGGTCATCAAATTTTATTTTAAGGTCATAAATATTTAAAAAATATTTAGGTACCTACTTAAATGCTCTTTCATGCAACGAAAAATGTCGAGCATTTTGTCATTGTAATTAGGATTTTTGGACCCCAAATGGGAACTTTATTTAATGAAATTATTAAATTGAATCAATTACGTAATTATTTCAAAGCTCAGCTAGCCTCAGTTTTGCGTCGTAAAAGTTGAGGCATAACAAAAAAAAACTACGCAGTGGCTTAGCGTGAAATGCGTTGCAGACAGAAGGTTCCTTTTGCGTTTTTACAAACCGACTTAGTATAGTTAGGCTATTACCGGTTATAAAAGCTCAATTACTTCTATAACTGTTGTATTCCTTCAGAATTTATTCTAAACGATAAGATAATGCATTATCAGTTCAATAAAGTATTAACTTTACAAGGCACATCACGTGCACAAAACAAATAGGTCAGATTACCGACTATCTTAGACAACTAGCTGTTCTGACACTCGTATCCTGAGGGGACTACTTCACAAACTTGGAATAAGTGCAAAATTATGTGACGCATAAATATCCCGCACCTGTATACACATACATTCTCGATATAGTATACATCGAGTGTACAGTGTATGGTGTCGTAGTGTAAATCTAGCTTCAGTGTTTCTACCGACACCGCCCATATAAAAATTCTCCGGGTAGCCGATAGCCATAACCATAGAGAAATTATTCTTTGGCCATAACCGACCTATTTGTTAGAATCTTAATTAGGTATGCAATAACTTATTCTATCTATCTATAAGATGATAAACTAAATGCCATGAGTCCATGACTATTCCATCTACAAATATGTCAAACCAAAATAGGTACTGTTTTTTTTTGCCAGTCCGGTCAATATTCTTGATAGCTAAGGTAGAGCAAAACGTCACGCCCACAAAATATTGACCATGACACTCTGAATTATGTGAGGTCAACAAATTCCCATATTGACAAACCGAGACGTATACGTACCCTCCATAAAATCTGCATATCCGTATTTCCGAATATCTTAAAGGACATGGCCTAATATTACGTAAGCACTGCCATAGAAGAATTTATCAACCTTGTCGTGGCCATTAAAGCTTCAAAAACAATTTTCCTTCGTCCTTGCGAAGTTTTAAACTTTAGAAATCTTTTGTCGCTGGCAAGAAAGTATGATGAATGAGAGAGAAATTCAATTTCTGTAAGCAAGTTGGGCCGTGTTATAGCTATCCAGATTCCAATGGAAGAGACGGGTCCGTCCCTTCTCCGCACTGAAATCTGGATAACTACATATAACGTGACATCTAAACATATAAAATGGTTCTCACTCTGTCATTAACACGCTTTTTTTTTAATTAGAATTCGTATAGCCCACGTGGGCGAAGCCGCTGGCGGGACCTAGCCCAGAGAAAATTGAGGAACACTTGAACCATTGCTTATGAAATACAACAGAAAGACAATTATGTTTTAATTTTAGTTAACAAGAAACGGTGAAAATTAGTCATATACTTTTAGAAAATTCTAAGCCACAGGAGCAGAATGGTTCCCGATTAACGTGAATCGGATCTCCCGGCCGCAATCTTATTTGACCTAATTCATTTATAGACTAATGCTGTGGATGGTGATGAGGTCATAATACAATTTCGCTCAAACTTCGAGGGTCGAGGTAGTGGGGGTTGCGGTGCGAGAATGTATTGTATGGAGATCTTTGGTATTTTTATGTTACACACACGGGAGCAGAGAATCTAAGTCAGATATACAATTTATTTTAACATCAGCAAAACTATATATTATATTAGCACTGGAAAACCAGTTTTGAATTATTAATTTTGTTTTAAATAATAACAGAAACAATAATGATGAAGATTGCATAATCCAAAATAATTGCAAGAACAGAATACACTCCTATTTGTGGAGTTTGGCCCAAAAATTAAGGTGATAAGGGCAGGAGGATAATGATTAGTGGAATTTTGCCATTGGTTCATATTTTGTTTTTTTTTTTCATATGTTTATTAACAGTGATTCACTTGACTTATCCTTCTTATCGGATTAGGTAAATTGTTATCTAAAACGTGATTCTTTAATTACGTAGCAGTAGGGTTCAAAAGATCTATCCTAATCCTAACTAATAATATAAATGAGTGAGTGTGTTTGTTTATTGCGCTTTCACAGTAAAACGCCTGCAGCGATTTGGATGAAATGTGGTACGTAGATACATGGGACCATAGAGACGGTTATATGCTACTTTTTTTCCGGGTGCATTAAGTAGAACCCTCGCGACGCGGGTGTAACTGCGGAAAACAGCTAGTCAGTTCATTTCTAGAAATAAAATTATATTGGAGGTAGATAAACTTTTATTATTTTGTTATCTTGTTTAAATACGTAATACCCAATAGACAATAATGTTTATAGGTTTATTTCCATAAAAGTCTTTATACTTTGCCTAAGCACGTTTTGTCCATCTGAATCATTCCTAAATCCTGAACGACGCGTAGTCCCTTACGGTGATGCGTCAAAACAGTTATATTTTCGTAGCGAAAAAGGGATAGTCCCTTACTAAACTTCGCCTAATAGTTTTATCTTGCACTAAACGCACAGAAACAGGGATAGCAGAAACAAGTCGTAGTATGGCCCTTGAAGCTACTAGAACCACAGAATAAATAATAGTTCAAGTACTAGTACTAATTCGTTTAGAGTGAGCTACCTACTGGAATTAAACCGTTGTAACTATACATATTCTAAGCAAGCAAGTTTAGTGCTGCCAACATTACCATACTAATTGCTGCTAAGGACTTATCGACCGCTGAATACTAATTATGTATATTGCCTAATTAGCATCAGCATTATTCTAAAACTAATTATATTCGAAATTAGTCCGAGGTATATTATACTAGCAGCAGCCGCCTTCTCTTTACTCTTCGACGCGATTTTTTAGATTCTATAAGAAAAATAAAAAGCGGCACCTGGCAACACTGCTGTCACTTGTCATTCGTTTTCTTCGCGCTCGCATGACGCATCGTAAAAAGTTTTAACTTCCAAAAAAGTTTATTAAAAGCTTAATTTCTAGTAGTGTAAAGTGATTAATATTATCCAAAGATGCTAAAACGCAACAGGGAAGATAAGGAATACGAGGAGGATAAGGAAAGGAGGGATATTGGCAAAAAAGATAGAAAATTACAAAGCTAAAATGGCGGAACTTAATCGTAAGTTTTATTCTTTGAAAAACTTATTAATACAGTGAATTATGGTACTATGTGTTACATTTTACCTACTTCCCGTTGGGAAGTTTATACTCACATTGTTTTTAGAGGTTTCAACCCTTGTTTTACTGATGTTTTTACATCGGAAAGGAGAGCATGTCCTTGCATGTCAGGACGACAAATAATGGCATTATGTGTTACATTTTGCCTCCTTCTCGTTGAGAAGGTTATGCTCTGGATTGCCATTGATATACAAGGCATTATGTGCTAGTTTTCTTTGAAGAACTTAATATCACAGTGAATAACTGTACTATGTGTTACATATTACCTACTTCTCGTTGAGAAGTCCATACATGTTTTTAGAGGATGCAACCCTTATTTGATCTAAGATGACCCACCTACCGATGTTATTACATTGTGAAGGTAGAGCATGTCCTTGCATGGCAGGACGACAAGTAACGGCATTATGTGTTACATTTTGCCTCCTTTTCGTTGAGAAGGTTATGCTCTGGATTGCCATTGATAGACAAGGCTCCCAACAACTATTCTACAGTTCAATTGAAAATTAGAGGACAATGGTAATTGTTACATTTTACTTACCTCTCGTTGAGAGGATGGCACTCAATCTGTAATGTGTCTTGGTGCTAAATACAAAATATACAAGAAGAAACTGAGGCGTTCCATTAATTTTAATGAAAACAATACGCACAATAATATACATAGGTGCCTGTCTCACAGATAGATGAAAACTAGTGACAAGTAGGAACACTAGTTCTGAGTTTTGGGGATAGAGACCACTCATTTCAGTTTCATAGAACTTTAATAAATAAATAACCTCTACAAGTATAGATTATATACATTACACATATTCCTGTATCTAATTACTCTGAACGGTTGGGGTATCAGATAGGTACCTAATATGAGTTGTGGTCAGTTATGATAAAAAATCCATAATTTTTGGCCTAGCAAAAGGACCCGAGCAACAGAGTGAAGAAGAGACTGAGTCTCTCATAAAACAGTTAGAGGTGACAGCTCAAGTACATGCCGGGGAACCAGAAAGTGTGCCAGTCGCTGTTGCACATACAGAGATATGGAACTATCCAGCGACATTGTTTCGGTATTAGGTGAGGTGTTTGGCACCCAAAAGGACTATATGATGAACCTAGCATATTTAATATTATCATAAATATTTTGTTTTGACAAAAGGATCAGTGAGAGATCATACACAAGTCTGCAGTCATAACAGCTAATGTAAAATTACTGGGTGCACCAAAACTCACAACAAACTGAACATTTGTATTTAAAATTAAAAGAGACAGTGAAAACTACCACAGTCATGAAGATAGCGGGCAATGTACTCAAACCAAAGAACATTGCAATAAATACAAATATGTCAATGCCAAAAAACTACCAGTAGTTCAGATGTCCCTACCCACCTCCAGCAATCAGAGGAACCAACACACATCGAGGGAGAAGTAACAACAAACGCATAACAGGAGATACCCGCCCCACCAGCCACAGAAGTACCATAAGCAACAACAGTCATCCTCTAGCAGACTCCGAGCCAAGTACCCTTTGAGGTAAAGTTTGCTGCTCGTCTCAAATATTTTTATTCCCACTGGGTATCTTTTGCCAAAGACTCTGTCATATTATATGGGGTAAGAGGATACTCTATCCCTTTTTTCAATCAATCTGTGCAAGATCAGATTCCATATAATAATTATTTCAATAGAACGGAGAGATAGATTCTCATACAAGTAAATAAACTGTTATTTCTAGGTACTATCAGTCTGCCAACCTACATCTGATAAATTTTTATCTATGTAAAATATTTTCAATACCTAAAAGGATGGATCACACAGATTAATCTTATTTAATTTAAATCTTAAAAAATTAAATTAAATCATTATGACTAACTAGATACTAGAGGATATTAGGCCTTTATGTAAATTAGTCATGCAGGGAGACTTCATGTGCTGGTCTGTTATAGACCTCAAAAATGCATACTTCTGGTACCAATTACACAATTCAAATTTAATAACAAATTTTTCGAATTTAACTGCTTACCTTTTGGTCTGTCCGCTGACACCTTTGTATTTACCAAATTGTTAAAGCCATTAGTAGAGTATCTGAGAAATCAGCTAGGGATAAGAATGGTAGTCTACCTCAATGACATAATTTGTCTTGGCACAGTATATGAAGAATGTCTTCATAATATGTACAAAAGTAGTAAGAAAATTATTGTAAAATGAAGGCTTTGTTATTAACAAAGAAAATAGTTAAAATGTCCCCTCACAATGCTGTGAATACTCAGGAATTGTAATCAATTCTGAAGTTATAACCTTAAGACCTATTTAAAAAAAAAAAAAAAAAAAAAAAATGATTAATAAATACTTAAAATTAAAGTTGCACTCAATTAGAGATTTTGCTATGTGACTAGGAAATTTAGTATCAAATTGCACGGCTGTATCATAGGGTTTTGTTTACACAAGGTTACTTGAGAAAGAGAAAGAGAAATTTAGCCCTTGAAGTTTCAAATGGCAACTAGGATCATAGATTAGAGATTAATAGTGAAATAAAATTAGAACTACAGTGGGGAAAAAGAACATTTCCGATAGAAGTAGCAATATTAAAAAATATAACTTCACTCTAAAAATTTTTTCAAGTGGTTCACTAAATGGTTGGAGAGTTAATTGTGATGGGAAGAGCACTGGGCTACCTCCAGTTGGTCGAACTGGGAAAAACAACAACATTTAAACTATTTGGAGTTGTTAGCTGCAAACTTTGCATTACAAAGTTTTGCAGTAGAAAACTGTAAGATATTACTTAGGATTTACAAAATACTATGGCCATAGCATATATAAACCGTATGGGAGGAGTGCAATATCCCAAGCTAAATAAGATTGCAATACAAATTTGGCAATGGTGCAAAAAGAAGAATATTTGGATTTTTGTTTCTTGCATAAAATCTAAAGAAAATAACTTTGAGTCCCATAATTTCAATATAAATACATACTGGGAACTGTCACATAAGTTATTTAATTGTATATTGTTCATCAATTTGGCCAACCAGATATAGATCTTTATTGCATTATGTCTAAATCATAAGTGTCCAAAGTGTGTATCTTGACATAGCAACCCCTATGCCTGGAACATCAATGCCATTATAATTAAATAGAATCATTTATCTTTCTATGCACCCCCTTTAGTACGCTGCTTAAAGCTCTACATAAAATTAGAATAGACCAGGCTACAGACATTATAGTCTGTCCAAGATGGCCATGGTAACCAAAGTGCCCGGCTTTGAAATCTCTATTAGTTTCAGATATTAGGACAACAGGACCATCAGACGTTCTTTTAACGTCTCCTTTCAGAATCCCGCGTACACCTTACTCAGGGGGTGTGCATATTATCAGGCAAACCTTCAAGAGGAGAATGATAGCAGAAAAAGTAATGAACACTAGTACTAGAACAAAGTAATAGCCCCATTATCAGAAAACTGGATAAACAATACAACAGTTGCCTGCGACAATGGTGTTCCTATGCAAAGGAATTCAACATAGATATGTATAATGCTTCAATTCCTATAATAATTTCTTATCTCGCTAAGATCTTCGATAAGGGGTCTTTTGATCAATTATCAAACTGTCACAGATTGGCACTCTCTCATAATAGGTAGCCACGTAGGTCCAGACGATAGAATTAAGCGTTTGTTTAAGGGTTTCTTCAAATTACGTCCAACTAAAGCCAGATACAATAATGTGTAGGATGTGTTGCTGGGATATTAGAATATGTAAAATCCTTGTTTCCTCTCAATAGCTTAAGTTCAGAAAACCTCACAAAGAAGCTAGCTATGCTGATTGCGCTAGCTACAGGACGTGTCCAAACCTTGTTTTGCATATATACCATTAATATAAAAAAAATATAATGAGGGTGTAATTATAATGATGATTACAGATATCCTAATAAATTCATGTCCAAGTAGAAGGTGCCTCAGATTCATATTACCTTTTTTAAACGATAAATCCGAATATTATCATAGAATATTAAAAAAAAAAAAAAAAAAAATATATATATATATATATATATAATAATTATAACATGATTATTCGTTACTTTTCGTATACCTCACAAACATGCAACTACTCAAATTATTAGTAGATGGCTTAGACAAACAATGCACAAAATTGTTAATGGTACATCCGTATTATCTGCACATTCTACTGGACATGCATCTTCCTTTAGAGCACACAGAAAGGGCTTAACTATGGACTCCATAGTGCAGGCAGTGAGTGGTATTCGAGATCATCCACTTTTGCAAATCATTACAATACAATGAATGATACTCAAGATATCTTTGCTAGGGCAGTTTTAGCTAATTAGCCTGTAGCTAATTAATACTACAACTTCTATGTTCATATTATATATCTTCATATATATAGTGATGTATCTATCTGATTTAAGTAGCTATGTTGATTATCTATAAATGCTGTGATTATAAAGATTGACGTTGATAGTCTCTTATTAAAAGGAAGATTAAGTTTTTAATTTTTTGGTTACTACATTCATAAGGGAGTGTGGAATGTTTATTCTCAAACATTATACTTAAAGTTAAAATAATCAAATGTTATGGTACATGTATATGATAATTAGCAATTATTGAGTACCTAAGTCTGGTTTAAAATTGTTCCTATATAGGTACCTATATTTACTCCATTAAGAACACTAATGATAGCATGTAGAAAGTTTGTTTAAATAATAAACAACTTGTTTCTTTTATATAAAAGTTTATGAATTCATGTTCTCTAAACATCTGCTAGTATAATATACCTCGGACTAATTTCGAATATAATAAGTGGATTAAACGAACTTACCAAGTGAAGTTCAATCCTTATTATATGAAGAAATTAGTCCGAGGTATTAGTTTCCCACCCTCCCAAGATTAACATTGGATTAATCTTCCCATATGGGGGTACCTTGTACCACTGCTCTAAACTGAATGACAAGTGACAGCAGTGTTGCCAGGTGCCGCTTTTTATTTTTCTTATAGAATCTAAAAAATCGCGTCGAAGAGTAAAGAGAAGGCGGCTGCTGCTAGTATAATATACCTCGGACTAATTTCTTCATATAATAAGGATTGAACTTCACTTGGTAAGTTCGTTTAATCCACTTATTATTACGTAGAAAGTTATTAAATTTCGTGTCAGTAAAATTAAATGGCAGTCTCGGTTATCGTCTGTTTGAGTAAGGTCTTGAATATGATTAATAGTAGCTATGGTACGGCTATGACTTAATAATTATGAAGACGAATTTTCGGTTGGGAATTTTGGATGCTCTGGTTCTAAAACTGTAGGTATATGCGTATTAATATTGACAGATTCGTTTTTTAAATATCGGGACTGAAAGGAAAAAGCACTGGACAACATCGAAAAATTCGTGACTTCTACCTTCTACGTTGTAGATAAACATGTGCGCTCCTTGACTGATATTATTCTTTTCCAATGTTTCGAATTTTATGAAATAGCTCAGTTTTAGGCATCCCTGTCAGGGCCCTGATGCATCCGGACTTTAAGAGCACTGGAAAGCGGGAATTCTGGCAGCACAATGTTAAGTGGATACTTGCGGCTTCTGGATTATCTTACATGATAATATCGACCATCGGCTGTGTGCACCCATAAAGAAAAGATACTATCAAATTACTTTAAATCACCTTGCCGCACCTACACTTTATGGTTTGCGAGTGTCAAGGACACAAGTCTAGTTGGTAATCGATATGAATAATTTCTTATGCGGTATGCACTAGAAACTTTGGTACCAGTACCTACCTATAAGCGTGGTTTTGCCATATGTTGATAAACTTTTTAATTCCGGAAAAAGGGCTCAATTAAGATTAAGAATAATTACTTCGTACAATCTCTCTCTGCTATTAATCTCAATTTCTTAAATAACTTATTAAGTCGTTTATTTACCACAGCTGTGTGTAAGCTTGATTGGTTTTACAAAATTATGTTATAAGTGGGTACAGATAGATATGACTACCCACATAAACATCTATACCAAGAATATAAGATCAATAGATCTTACCTACGTAAATATTATTATTATTTAACCTATACATACCCCCAGACAAAGAAACTGCATCAAAGTTTTTGTTTAAAAAAAATTGAATGGCCCTTTCCAGTATACAAACATACTCTTAGAGATAATGATACTACGCTGTTATGAAGTTAACAAACCAAACTACAGGTTTCAATTTAAATTTTCATAAAAAGTTGGAATACTTGGTTAAAATGATTTTTTCAAAGGTAGGTGCGTGTTGAACATTGATGCAATTTATTAGTCCGTCAGTGTATGTTTTAGTTAGAAAAATAATGGAGATAATGGACACCTTTCTATGAAAAGACGTGCTCGAGAGTTCATAGTTTACCTCCTGTCTACTTTATTCGAGCTAGTCTGCTTGTTGATTGATGGCCTATTATAATAGACTGCTAAAATCGGCGGAGTTGCGGCGACGATTTTCAGGAACATAAGGGCGAACTAAGGTCAGGTGGTAGGTAGGTAAAAGCATAATTTAAAAGTGTGGCATTTTTGTCTCCCTTAAACTTCGTTGTGAAGCCTGATTTTCTGTGAACTGATTAGCTTCCAACATCATTAATTACCATTTACAGCTGTGACTTAAAGCGTCAAAATCGCTGTTCGGTCTACATTTTCTATGCGCTATAGTTTCCTATTTTAATAATGATCTTAAAATAAACCTCCCGGATGTCGAATTCGACCGGAGTTCCTATCGTATATTATGTTCAAGAAAACTTCTGTATTGTAATGTAACTTTAATTACTGGCTCTGAATAATATACTAACATGTTAATTGTATTTTTTTAGAAAAACTTATTGTACGATTCCCTACCCACTGACGCCTAGCATTTATCTACACACATTATTCAGACTGCTTATTAGATACTAATCCAACTTCGATAATAGTCAAGGTAGGGTATCCAAGTAGATACCTAATACGGAGATAAAGTAACAAAGACACGCGACGAAGCCTTAGGATATTTTCCAATATCAAGGTTGCCAATGCCAGCCTTACTAAGTGTGTCGGGTTATTCTAAGTGAAAGAAAACTTATACAAGACAGGAATTCATGAAGTACCGATCAAGTAATACCTAATGAGACGTCACCAATTCGATATGTAGCAAGTCCCACGTAGATACTACAGAAGTAGTCATCAAATTACTCCTCCCACTAAAGGTGAGACGACAGGGACTGTCATTCTTACTGACCAAAACCCATCCATGTTCCTTCCTCAGTCCTTTGTATTCCGGGGGCGCGGTAACTCTATCGAATGTCCCGCAGCCCCGGCAAGCTATGGCCCTGCCCTGGGGGAGGGCCCCTTCAGCTACATAGTACCCTGCAATCGTACTTTCGCTCCGTTAAGACTTTCTTAAATGTAAACAAATTGATAGACGGATAGTTGGCACTGTTGGCAGCCCTAAGTATGACGTAATCTATGTTTATAATAGGTAGGTATACCTATTATGTCAGTGTCTTCGCGCCGAAGTAATCCCATCATGATGACGTCATTCAGAGACGAACACGTAGCTACGTAATACAGACAACTACTCAACGCTGGGTATCGTAAAAAAAACTACACACATTTGGTTTATTTTAATTTTATTGCATAATTTTTAATCCCACCAAAAACAAGTAATTAACAAATGTCACAAGAACAGTGAAAGCATATTTTAGCAATTCAAGAAACATGTTGTAACAAAATATAGGCTACAGAAGATAGACATTAACACAAACTTTTACGATTAGCAATTTGAACTTCGTGTGGTCTGTTTCGACTACAGAAAATGTTAACGAATATAAACAATTAAATCTCATAGCAAAAAGGAAATACTGATATCAAAGCAATGTAACTTATGAGCCCATAAGAGCGCCATCAATTGACATCACTTTCGATTTCAAATTAACACAATTGATGTGAAATATATTGTCTTTTTCCTCAGTCCAATCCCGACTTAGATCTTTGATATGCCAAATACTGGATCTCGGATATTTTGATCAAACTAGGATCTAAATTTTATGGGGAGAAAGCAGCATTACGTCAAAACTTATCTTTTATTTT
Organism: Pyrrhia umbra; assembly: GCA_963891755.1. Taxonomy (NCBI): domain Eukaryota; kingdom Metazoa; phylum Arthropoda; class Insecta; order Lepidoptera; family Noctuidae; genus Pyrrhia; species Pyrrhia umbra. The sequence continues at coordinate 8,449,743 of OY982935.1, forward strand.
ATAATTATGTAAGACATTGTCTTTACGATATCTTTATGAGATTTTTTTCTATATTTATCATAACATTTCTACATACATAATTTTTAAGCTTTTCCATCCAACATATCAATATAAATGTACTTTTCAAGACAATAGAGCTCAATTTGCAATATACATCACAAAATCTTTTTATTCTTTTTTTTTACATTTTCTGCCTCATAAAATCTTTACACTTATGAACACTTATAACAATTTAGAATATACTTTGAATTAATTTATATTTAATTTATAAAACTAATGCAGACCACAGTGAATGATTATTACGGGAGTTAATGTTGATGACAATGCCCAGAAAATTATTTAAGTAATGAAATAAAAACAATCAGAAAATAAATTATTTTAACATTATTTTGAAACAATGATGGAATGTCAGACTGCAGTTACTTAAAACTTACAAAAAACCAATACACTTATAAGTACACCATAAAAAAATATCTTCAATTGTACATTAATAATCTAATTACAATTTAATTTATTTAATTGCCATGATGTACTCATTTGTGCTACATTGGTGTGAACCAGCTAAGAAATTGGTGTTTTGATTTACATACTAACAAGTAGACAGTAATAAAAATATTATAAAACAGAGAAAAATGCTTAAAAACTGCATCTAATGAAATGAATGTTGAAAAATGACAGAGTGAGATTCTATGCACACACAAGTGTTTTTGTTACATCTGAAATAATCGCTTGGAATTGAGAATGATATAGGAACAGTTGTAATGAAGAATGATTGGCTAAAGATATGATCAAATTACTAGGAAGTGAGAAAATGAATTCACATAATGAAACATGATCAATGTCATTGCATGTTGGTTAAAGTGACTGTCAACAGTACTGACTCACATTTGCAGCCAGGAGTAATCTCCTTTGTTACTTCTTAGTAGCATGAAATAATATTACCTAACAATGACAAAGTATGATAATGTTATTATGGAAGAACAGTGAAGGGCATACATGTGGTCCAAACTATGTCTATGCTACTTAACACTGGACTTACAATTTAGTGCAAAAAACAAGACAGTAGTAAACAGAACATAAATTAAGTACACTCTAACATCTTAACAAAGCATGATCAAGAAAATATGTTAAATAAAAAAACTTTCTTAAAAGTGTTTCCTTCTTAATGTGCAGTCCCTGGTGCAAATAGCATAACTAGAAAGTACTAAAACAATAACTACTAATGCACTAATACTAATTTTAAAAATAAATAAACAAGTAACTATGACATATGTTTATTATTTAGTATCCCCATTTACCCATAATGTGACCCCATATTTTTTCAGCCTCTCTAATTATGAACAATACTGCAGTGTTTTTTTAATCAGCATAGTTTTTTTGAGTTGTTAAAAAATTTACAAAAATTCGTAGTTTATATGTTTAAAAAATATACAGTGAAGCTATCGAATGTTTGTATTTCTACTTAAATTTATCTATGGTCTACTATCACATTTGGTATAGGGAGGGGCTAGAATGCAATTGATGATGGAGGCATAGAACATTCCCCTACTGTCACACGGTATGATGCCAGTTCACTGATACCATGGTAGTGCACGAAGGCAGCCACAATCACAAGTACATGGAATATTTGGTGGGATTGGAACCAGATGTCACACTTCCCTGGGAACCAGCGCTCAGGCACTCGCAGGGCGTAGAACATAGCTCCTAATATGTACAACAAGCCCATCAGCACCAGCCAGCCCAGTGATGCTTTGCTCACCTGACTGAACCAGCCTTCAGTGATGCCATAGTGGATTGCAGGCACTATGCCTGAAAGACCAAAACCCATAAACACTCCCGCTCGGAGAGGTCGCAAGCGAGGCTCTGAGAACCTATCCCAGAGAGACACTATTATTGACAATATTCCTAGAACAACCACTACAGATAAGTATATAATTTTTGGTCTGTAATGGCAGTAGAAACTATAATACAACCATGGAACAAATGAACCCATAATCAGTAGGGCTATTCCACAGTAATCCAACTTAGAGAACAATTTCCCGACCATCTCCGAATGGCAGTAGAGGGTGTGGTACGCAAACGAAAATCCAAGGCACACTATGGCACCTATGAAGAATACTCCAAATATCATTTTCTCCTGCATCTGTATCTCGATCGATGGGCGCGACAAGAAATATATCGCGACGCCGATGAAAGCCACGCAGCCGAGTAGATGAGTCCAGATGTTGCCAGTCTCCGTGTGGATGCGGAATATGGACGCGAAACACGCGCTGAACGACGGAAGCGGCGGTCTGTGCCCCTTGTGCAGGTAGTCGTTGTCCTGCAGCCAGCGCGGCAGGTGTCTGAAGTGGCACACGTTCCACGAAGCCTCCCACACTTTACGGACGAACTCCTCGGCTTGCTCGGCCGCGTTGTGTGCCAGGGCACCCAGGTCAATCTCGTCAGAGAGCACGCCAGCTTTTAAAACTTCCGCCATCTCAGCGTCAAGGAGATGCTGGTCCTCTGGAGTAGAAGGCAGAGGGCATCCATCTTCTTCCTCTGCTAGTACTTCGTCGAGTTCATCCATCTGCGATGCTAAGCTCTCCGCTTCTGGATCCCATCCTTGGCGTCTCCGCAGCCCGTCCGAAGACGCGCTGCGGGACCCCGTATCAGAGTCAGATTCCCACATCACGACGTCAAAATTCACCCGCAAACATTAAAAACGGCAACCATTAGTCGCCACGACCTTTGTTAGCTGTACACGGACAGTTATTCGTTAGAAATCCAGTTACGTCACGGAAAATGTGCACGATGCACAAGATGTCTTTGCACCCTTTGATTCGAATCGTTCGGAGTAAGGATTTTTTAAACAAAATACATAATATTCGACTATGATCACAAAAATTTTAAGCGTTATAAAAATCGTCGAAAAATCACTAACGCACAGGACAATCGGAACAGCTGCACAGAACTGAACTGGTGAACGAACATAACCCAGTCATTCACCATTTTCGACGAAACGAAATCTATCTATCTCTGTCTAACCTATAATCATTTCGCAAGTTTCACACTTTCAATAGAAACGTCACAACTTTTGTAGTGTTGTATATTCAAAATAAAAGAAAACCGTAAAACATTGATATCGGATTAGTATACTATTATATTTAGCCGTATTAAGTTTAAGATTTATATAAATCCCAAAGCAATAACACCCGAACCGGTTGATTGCTAAATGAAATGAAGAATACACCAAAACTCTGAAAACAAGCCTAACTTCGGGCCCTTAGGCGTTAGCGTAAGTAATATTAGATAGGTTACCGATTTACTAGATAACCGTAAACAACCTGTAAAATACGTTTCAAAAGTACATCCCTACAGTACCACATTCTACATCCTGATTGGACGAAAAAATCATCAATATTCACCATTTGACATTACTAAATCAAGTGAATGTGAATGTCAGACTGAATGAATGAAATTCTATTCTAACCTCATCATTTTACTAAGAGATTCATATCGGATAATACTTATTTTATTTTATTTAAAACTTGTAATAGAAAACTATTTTCACTTACTTCTTGAACATGTTGCGGCCTGTTTTTATTATAAAAATACACTCAAAACACACTACACTCTAATAACACTAAATAGTTCATGAACGAACGAATTACTTGTCACTTCACAATCTTCACATACTCACTTCTACATTCGATCACATTCAATGAATTCAGGTTTAACCAATCAAACAATATCACGTTTCCGTACTATGTTACCATTGGTCACTTTGGTAACGGAGAAAAATCGGATACATAACCCACAGACTTGCCAACAAAAACCTTTTTTCTACTTCTTAGTTATTTAGTTTTATTCTCTATCATTAGTTTTTAAATCATATTAAAATTTATTTAGTTTGTGTTTTACAAACACATTGTATTGAGCATGAACAAATTAAATCGTGGCTTTAAAGCTATTCCTATTGGATCAATCAAGCAAAAGAAGTATTTAAGGATCGTAGCAGGTGCCATTCTAGTATTTTTGCTTTTGTGCTTTGCCAGTCTTCTTTTACCTTGTCGGCCAAAGGGTCAATAGTCGAACACAATGTCACTGTCACTACTGTCAGCGCTACTAATGTCAAATTCACTCAAATCAGGTTTCCACATGTGATTTTCATCAGACTCAGTAAATATAATAAAATTAACCCTAAAAACTAAGTAATACAAAAGTTTTTCTCGAAAACAATGGCTACATTATTAGAGGTTTTAGTTACTAGTGATTCTAATAACACATTATGGACAAACGCTATTTGGGACCCACATACCGGTACCAGTTTGATGACTTACAAAGGAGGTGGAACTGCAGAAAATAAAACCCTTACTTTTGTCGGAAACGATTACTTAGCCGCCGTGGAGAAGACCAAACCAATACTACACTTGTGGCCTCTTAATTCCTATCAGACTGTCCAAGGCATGCGTTTTATTTTGCCTGGTAAAGCTACAGCCTTCGCCGTTACACGTGATGGATCATTTATAGTAGCAGGTATTGAGGAAAAAATATATTTATGGCAAACAGCGTCTGGCAACCTCCTTACAATTATAAGCAAGCACTATCAAAAAGTGGTAATGTTGAAATTTACACCAGATGGTCGCTTCTTTGTTTCTGCATCTGATGATGGAATCGTTATGGTTTGGTCGCTAGCCACGGTGTCTGCTCACCCTGAAGTTGACCTAGTGTCTCAGACGTCTGCTGGCCAACATGATCCTGTGTACATATTTTCTAACCACTCGTTACCTGTCAGTGATTTGTGCATCAGTAAGACAGGCATGCATGGCCGCTTGTGTACGGTATCTGGTGACAGAACTTGCAAAATTTATGATTTATCTTGCGGTGAATTGTTATTAAATTTAGTATTTGATGTACCTCTATCTGCTATCACCATGGATGTATTAGAGTTGAATATATTTGTTGGGACAACTGAAGGAAAAATTCACCAATTTAGTCTCACCAATCCTCCAAGAAACAGAGACTTGTTAGTAAACACTGAGAGTAACTGTCCTACATTCTCTTCTCATACTAAAGCTGTGACCTGCTTATCTGTGTCACTGGATGGAGAAACTCTCATGTCTGGCTCAAATGACGAACAAGTCATACTTTGGCACATACCTAGTAAACAGCCAGTGAGAATAATAAGACACAAGGGGCCTATAACTAATGCTTTCTTCACAGTAAATTACCCAGCTATTTATAAACAAGACTTTACTCCAAATATTATCTTGCATAGTTTGGAAAGAACATTAGAAAAAGATGCAGATGAAATAACAGAGATGGAAGTACTCATAAAAAAGAAAATTAGTTTCTGGCCTGAACCACACGAAGTTATTGAAGATAATTTAATTTCCAAGGAGGTGGAGAATGAATTTAAGTTTAAAGAAGAAGGACTAAGGGCAGAGCTGAATAGATTGAAAGCCATTAACACAAACCTATACACAATAGCTATTCAAAAATCTTTGGAGTCCATTCCAATAGCTGTTGATAGCCCCAACAAGAATAAGAAAAAGAGGAAGAGAAAACTTAAATCTTCTGAATAAATATTTTTAAATGTTACTATTGTTCTTATTTCTCCTGTATTAATTACTTAAATTGTCATTGCACATTTTTGTTGTAGCTATATTTCCATAGCGAACCTATTTTATCATGATGCGTTGTATCAATCCACTGAAAAAACCGTCCCTTGCTTATGATTCCATAAAAGTAGTAATTTAAAATTTTTGGGAGATCTATTGGTGCTAGCCTAGAGACCAACCATTGTACATGCTAGCTAGTGTATGCAATGCACAAAAACTCAACTTTTCCCATGGGGAGAGGCAGAAATTACAGAATTTGAATTAATCACAATCTGTATGTATATTTTATCTAATCTTCAATAGTCTGTTTGCTATGCTGAGACGCTGACTCAAACTCATTCAGGACGGACAGGCTTTTTACTTTTATTAAAGTAATAATACTCGGTCTCAGTATTCTATTAGACAACTACTATGCACCAGTATTGTATTACAATACTACGTACTGGTGCATAGTAGTAGTAGTAGAATACCTTTGAAGAATAGGAATACAACAATTCTTCAAAGATATTCTTTTTGCTATGCACATAGAATACATACTGTCATTTGAAAAACCGTAAACTGAGTTGTATTTCGAAAGTTGAGTCACGCACGAATATCGGTAATTGATCATTCTGTTTTAATAAATTATCTGTGGTATTTAAAAATTACATCCACTGTGTTGAAAATATTTCTAAGCATATCCTCTTTTATAGCGTATCCTCTTTTTCAAATATATGTCATATTTGAAAAAGAGGATACGGTATTTAAATAGGAAGAAATACTTAAAAATGAGCGCCAATAACGCCACAGTCGACCATGCCATACCATGCCCATTTTGGACGAAGTAATCAATGTAATTAGTCTCAATTACCGAAAACAGGTAGTTCGTTTGACATATTTTTTTGTAAAAATCGGTTTGACAGCTGTAATTTTAATCACCGCACGTCCTCTTTTGTGATAAAAATAAAACTTATTGATCTTCCCATTGGGTAAGCTTTATTATTTTACGTAACTTGGATTACTGAACAATGTCCCATCACTAATGAAAGATATCTGTCAAAACGTCATCCACCGTTCTCTCAACGCATTTCAATTTTCTGTTTCAAAAAACGCCCGATTTTTTTGATGTGATCAAAACTATACACAAAATGCGCTGAAATAGCAAACCTTTATCCGATAATAAAGTTACGAGTATGTTTTTATGACGAGCCTCGTTGTTAAGGTGAGCTGACTTAGATATTAGGTTCGTTATAAAAATAAACTGTTCGCTAGCTACGTTTTGCGTCACAAACAAAACAGTAAAATGTTTACGATTTTCAGGAGACGATATGTCGAAGGCTGTAATTATACCGGAGTGTAATAAGGACATCGGGGGTATTAAAGAGGAGATTTCGTTGTCTCCGACTGAGAAACGTGATGGTGCAATAGGTGGTTTGTTTAGTAGGTTGCTGCGACTGGATACGTTGAGTAAGAAGAGCAATGCGCCCGAGAGCCCGACGTCTGTGGAACCACCGATTACCTACTATGGAGTGTACATACCCAGTGAAATTAAAAAAGGACCTGATGAAGGTAAATTATTGTTGTTATTTTTTTGTTTTCAATACACATTATTTTTATCACCTAATGGGAAATGCTTGAGTTTATTTCGAGTGCAATTTTATGTTTGTTCTTTGTCCCAATACTTTTCACTGGTGATGAAATTTACTTGCTCCCCTTTATTACAGTAGGTAATTATTGTTGATAATTATTAATTCCATTGGAATTGCACTTTAATGAGAAAGTCAGATTTCAACCATTATAAATGACTGAGTCCTCCTACAATGCCTTTTGTGTTCAGATATTTTTTTATTTTGTGAAATCATTATAATTGTTCCAAACTTCGCCCCAAATTAAGCCAATTAATCCCATAATTTTGCATTCCACTTTAAAATACATAGTAACAATGTCATGTCTGTTATTACAGTATGTATTTTTTTTAAATGCAGTTGTAGCATAACAAGGCAAAGATTATCCAATTTATTGATCCTTTAAAATATTGTCTATCTTTCTTTACCTCTGCAAGCTCACTTAATGTAGTGCAAAAGGTTTATTTTCTTACTTGTACTATTTGTTTACATTTTAAAAGCTTTTTTAGTGATCATTAAACAATAGTAAGGTCACTGGACAGACTATTTGTGACAGCCAGTTACAATACATATGAAAGTAAATACATGAATTAATACATATGAAAATATATACATGAATTAACAAAATATTGATAATTTAGTTAATATAGATTTGATTGTTTATTCCGTGTAGTCTCTCATATCTCTACTATCAGCAAGATAAGTTTATCTAGGTCAATAGAACTGTTTTCAACTTCCGTCAATGCTATCTTTTGAAGGCATTTGCAAATCATTAAGTTTGCTGTTTACCTGGTTTATATGGGGGTTATGTGTTTATCAGCATAGTGATAGGCAGCCTAGCACCTAGGATTTGATACTTTCAATGTTATTTACTGTAGTAATATGTGATGAACATTAGTATCTCTCTTGCTTCTTCATCCCATCCAGTTTTATCTATAGCTTCTGCCCGCAACTTCGTCCATGTGGAATAGTGGTGCTCCACTCTTATTGGTTTTAGCGTGATGATATATAGCGTTCCTCAATAAATGGGCTATCTAACACTGAAAGAATTTTTCAAATCGTACCAGTAGTTCCTGAGATTAGTGCGTTCAAACAAAAACAAACTCTTCAGCTTTATTACATTAGTATAGATTGGTTGTGTTTCTTCCATTCCCCACCATTTTATCTATTAATCCTTTATTCTGTTTTAAAATCAATAGTGTTTTTATAGTCTCTTACATATGCCATAGATCTTTTCTCTGTAAAAATCCTTAGGCTTATAGAAATGTTTGGGTGGAAAAAATAATTTAAACTGACCCAAAATTTTTGAAGCGGTATTGCGATGAATATAAAAATAAATGAATAAGTAGTAATGATTGGCAGGAGAAGTTCTATTATGTTATTATGTTTCTTTCCCATCTAATATTATTGGCAAAGACATATCATGTTACCTAATACATTATTTATGTTCTGTGCAGTAATATAAACTGTGTTTCACACTGCTTTTGTACTGAGTTTTAAAATGATAATATGTTTTGTTTACATAGGTATAGAATATGAGTTATGCAAATAGTGGAAACAATAAAAAATCATATTTAAGTTTATAGATTAATATTATTTTTAATTTATACTTAATATACAAACAAGCCGGCCCGTCGAACGTCATACTGCCCAATCATTTTTTTCTTTATTTTTCCAATGTTTTAATAGTTATTTGGCTATTTGGGACCATGAAAATCGGTCCACCCGTTTTCGAGTTATAAGTGTTTGAACAAACCCGACTTTGTTTTATTTATATAGATAATTAGTGACTCAGCTTCAAACAATTTTCCATCTTAATCAGTTTGTAACCATTTTCTAATAAACATTAAAACTATGTACTGCATTAATGTAAAATTGAGTCACGTCTCATTCAAACTCTTATCAATCTTATGGACTTAGTAATTAAGTTGAAAAGCAGTTGTCCGGGAAGGTACACATAGTACACCTCATTCTTCTAGTAAAATTGATTGCTTGAATTAACCGTTTTAGGCTGTGTTGTCATTCAATACTGATTTATAAACATAGATTATTAAATAGGTAGAACTTTGATCATAATACTCTGTTATCTTATTAGTTGTAGGAACTTATATTTGTGATCCTTGTTATCCTTGTGAATAATTTCCTTTAGTCGGCCTTGTATTGCAACGGAATGATGGGTATTTGCAACAAATGTACGTGAAAGAGTAACAAACATACATCCCCACAAACTTTGGAACTTTTTATAATATTAATATTGATTACTTAGAAATGATGTAAATATTGATTAATCTGTATATAGGTGTGCAATGATTTCCTTGGTCGATATTACTGTACTAATTCATACGACTCATACCTTTTTTGTTTACTTAAGCGTATGTACTTTTTGCTATGTAGTTGTCACTTTACTAAGCTATCCCACAGCTCCGCTTAGAACGGGAGCGAGTGGCAGTCATTTACAGACTAAAACCCATCGAAGATCCCGCGATTGGCCTCCACGTTCCAGGCCGTGACTCTTCGAATAATCCCGCAATCCTGGCTTTAGCTAGCCAGGCTAAGAATACAATAGTAATGATTTACGATACAAATACCTATTTGCGATGCCCAATCGATCGACTAGGCTAATATTATTGTTGTGGGTTTTAAGTACCGCTGTATTGCCGAGCAGCAAAAATACATCAGACTGGCAGTCAAATAATGCTGGTACTGGTTGTGTGTAAAAATATTTTGGTCCGCCGTTTGATTGTAAAATCTCGCAAAGTTTTACAATCTAACTACAATCTAACTAATCTAATCTAACTAAAATTAATTATATTAAAACGGAGCTACCGTTTTAATATAATTAATTTTTATATTATTTATTAGGTTACCAATAGTGGAAATTTCGAAAACCTGACAGATGTTACGATGTTTGTTTTACTTTTAGTTTTCGGAACTTTTGCGCTCCTAAAATAGTAAAAACATAATGTTTTAGTATTAACATAAAAATCATTACGTAAGGCTGGCAATAAGAGACTTTAATTTCACCAGTCTCCAACTCCATTTCTCCTCTTATCTATTTAAGAGAGTATATATAATTTATGAGTATTCTTAGTATATCCATTTAACCTTTCGATCATGTTATCCGTATGAGTCGCACGACATTATTACGTAACCATCGTCTGGTGAGACAATAAAGTGAAATGTCTACACAGTATTAAATTGCAATACTGACCATTTTACGTAGACTTGTTGATTCAAGGCAGCAAAGAATATAGTTGCTTAGTATGAGGTGGTCTCTTCAGGGTAAAAGTATGGCTTAACACAGTATTAGGGATGGGGTGAAGTATGATTGGGTTTATTTCACGAGGAATTTCTCAGTAACTACCCTAAATTAAACTGAATTCAGTTGAACTGGAAGTCTAAGTCCGGACTTCTGCTGGGTTGAAAACAACAGACCCTGTATAAGGAAGAGCTTGAAAAATAACTGCTGTAATATGGGTGTGTGTGCTTTAGCCAAACTGTTCCGGCAAAATAGGAGTGATGTAAAGTGCAAGATCTAATGACCATTTTGCGTAGAATTGTTGGTTGAAGGTTCTAAAAAAAGCCATGTACCCGTATTTAGTATCAAGCGTGACGAAGGGTTTGTCATTGAAGTCTGCATCTATCAAATAATTGTCCCTATTAATTTTTCAACGTTTTCTTTTGTCTTCTAGAAGCACTGCACGTATACAAGAATAAGTCCGAAGCGCTGGAGCTGGTGCGAAGGTACAAGACAGCAAGGTTCAAGGCGTTCAGAAACCGACAGGATGCCGTGTCGTTTGCATTGCGAGGAGCCGAACCCACTGACACCAATGATGGAAACGACAGTTGTAAGTCTTAAAATATTATCTACACTACCAGTTGCCCCGTTTTTGAATTGCATACTTTACTTAGCTCGGATTTCACTGTGCACTAAATACGATTACCATTCTGTCTTTATTTATTTTCACCGATTGAGAGAGGAATAATGATGTTTCAAGATCGGTTACTGTGCAAACGCAAAAGTTATTTATTCATATAATACGCATTAAGATATTAAAATTAAAACAATTATTCAAGGTATGGTATGACAAGCAAAAGAAATCATCATAAATATAACTAAAAAAATAGATATTTTGTTCGACAATACGATAAAAACAACGGTTGCAAAGAGCATCGACCTTGTTATCTAAAGAGACTATATTTCTTTTCTTCCTTATTTTATCACACTATCGTGAATGTCATTCCGTAATCAGTTTTCAATGATATCTACTATTTCTTTTTAATTTATGATTGACCCCATTTCGTTACCCAACTTTTGTGGTAAGTGCAGCAAAGGTTTTGGCAAAATATTACAATCATGCCTGACGCCGACCATCCTCGGTAATGCTGTTGTTGGTGGTAACTGCCACCTCCGGTAACTTCCGTCCGATCTCCAAGCTGTCGATTCTGGCTACTCACACTAAATACTGTTTACTATCGCAGATCTGTTTAGTCACGTAACTATTCCTGGCAAAACAATCTGTCTTATCAAGCCAAATATACCATTGTGAAGAGGAAAGTGATTGCTTTCGTGCCAAATTCTTCTCACTTACACTTCAATCACAGTACACAAGGAGCTCTATTCCTCAACTATTTATATCGAACTTTGAATGTTGTATAACGAGATTTGAGCCTGTTTACACGAGTGAAATGTTTCGTGGTTTCACGCGGATATATTGATGTAATTTTCGTACGAATTATGAGTAGTTGTGGTTCTGAAATTAGATTGGAGATAAAAATAGTCTGTATACGTATCGTAGGTGGCGTGATAGTGGGCAGATTCATTCAAGGATAAAACGTGCAGATGCGTAGTTATTTGTTGTATACTTAGTTTATCTTTTACGATACCACCACGAGATTTTCTAAGACCTCGCTAAATAATATTATTAACTGAAATAAATGTTGGCTGATTTGCGCCTTCCGAGTTTCATTCTTTGTTCGAAAGAGTTACCGCGCCCCCGGATCGCAAAGGTCTAAAGAAGAAACATGGATAGCTGTAAGTCAGTAAGAGGCTGACATTCCCTCTCGCCCGACCCAAGGCAGGAAGAGTCATTTAATGATTCCCCATCCGAAAAAATAATCTTTTGATTTAATTAGTTCGTATAAGTTTCAAATTCAAGAAGCGAAGAGTCGTTTCTTTATCATTATGTATCCTAAGACATCTCGAAAAGATGAAGAACTTTCCATAGTAAGTTGGTTAGATTACAACCAATTGAGATTTCTTTAATTTATCTGACTGTACGGGACTTCATCCCTCATCATCCATGCTAATGCTGTGCAAACTATGAGTTTTCTCAAAGTGTAGTTGTTGATACTACCATATTTTAAACATCAGACATTCATTCGCGGACTTTAGTCATCTCATAACACTCGAATCGTGTATTTGGGCGCTAATCATTACGTCAATGTGCCAGATGTGAAGCGATCATTACACATTGGACTTGTACATTATCACATAAGAACCTGCCTATCTATGTCTAGAACATTTGTCACAATGCCAGATCAATGCATACTAATTACGATAGTCACAATAACCCAATTTCCTTTAACTATCGCCAGTCGCAGACATGGCAGCCATTTTTGCGCGGGGAAAGGAACGGTGACGTTTTAACGCGCTTTTTTTTTAATAATGTTTTTTTGTTTATGATGCGACTTCGTTATTTACAGTCAGATAATTAAAGTGAATATAATTTTATATGGGAAATTTCTCGAGAAGAAAGGAGGAGATTTATCATAAATGTTTGTGAATAAATTGAAAATAAGTGAGAGTTGCTTATCTAGGATGGTACTTAATTTATTGGAAAAGGCGAAGCTACCTTATCCAATTTGGAGCTACATTTTTTTTATTAATTAGTGAGCTATCCTGACTCATTGTCAAATTGAGATCAAATATAGTAGGTAGGTACCTACCTACCTACCCGTGATTACGTTGACTGTTTGACTCATATTCACTTACAATGGTATTTATAGTCTAGCTGGTGCATATTTTAGGATACCAGAAGAATCGCTGAGAGATTTCCGAATAGAATAGGTAAATGACGATCGGCATTCTATTCAATTACTCGTATATTTAAATACAGATTTTAAACAAAAACGCTTTGTGGGATTAAATTTACATAAAATTAGAAACTGTCTGTGTCATACAAGAGACAGGTAACATAAAATGCCAAAGATCAAACATCAACTTGTTGCGAAGGCTGAAACTAATAGACAGTTATAAAATGTATTTAAAGTGGTTTGAAACGATATTGTGAACAAGTATAATAATAGATAGATACCTTTTGTAACCGACTTCAAAATAGTATCAGAATTTGAGCCAGGATTTTAGAGATTCGCCACGAAACTGCTCTATGGTAAACAGTTCACATTGTTACTGGCTAACTGAAATGAAGGCGTAATAAACACAGGGCGTAGCTATTCATTGGTGGTCTATGAAATCTATTATTCAGGTGATAAAATCCTACCATGCAATCGCTGGTATTCATTTAGTTATTTAAACTTCTTATACAGCAATGATACATAGACGGACTTAATGCCACAAGGCATATGATGATATCATTTACTAGCTGTTTCCCGCGGTTTCACCCCGTCTCGAGAGAATTTCTTGACGCACCCGGATAACAAGTAGCTATAATCGCCATAGCCCGTCCCCAGGGTCCCATCAATCTTCTTACCAAATTTCAATTTCATGTAAATGTAGTAATAATAATTACGTGAACATCTGACATGACTTTCGCTTTCAGTGAAATTACAGACGTCCCACATACATATTTGTGGATCGAAAGTCGTCGCGTTTAGGTCAACGTTCTCATTACTAATCTACGTGGTAACCACATACCGCGGTAGACTTCACAAAGTTTTAATAGGTTGAAAGCTAGAACGCAAGTTTTTTCGTTCGAATAATTACTTAGCGGTTTGGGCTCGCGCGTACTTATACCAAGATTGGCACATCGTTTTCGAATGTTAATTTTACTTTATAGAGATGTACTGCAATCGATTCGTTAACCAACTTAACTTATGAGCGGCATCGCTAGGAGAGTCACCTTTTGCAGAGTTTTTTTTAAATGTCTTGACGGACTGTCAAATTGTGGCTCACGAAGTCACGACGAGGTTGTTCTTAACCAACCTACACATTAAATTTAGGAACCCTGAAAAGTAAAACAAATGTTTTACACTAAACATTTCGTTTTTCTAACTATGCATGTAAACTTTCTAGTTGTTAAAAGAAAACTTAGACATAGATACATACATTATCGGTTCATTGGCTTAGCTAGCGAGCGAATCTGTTTTCGTTTCCAGAACAATGCGGTTATGGCTATCAATGATAAGATTTTATGTTAAAAGATTGTTTTGTTCAAAGAAATCCAACGGTTCACTCTCTCAAAAGGTCGGAAAAGGGATGAAAAGGCTAATTGATAAGTAAAATAGTCTAAAATAAAACTAAAACTGAGTATCAATATATTAATTCGCCTCTTGTCGACTGAAAGTGTGCCTAAAAGAAATCCGGACGTTGAAACGGGGCAAATACCAACTACACATTTTTAAAACGGTGGACAATAATCCTGGGGAAACTCGCAGTTATACACGGTCTAAAATAGCAAATCTTCACGAAGCAAGCGGAAGCATGAGGAAGGAAGTAAGACCTACATGAGAAGAGACCTTTTATATGTTCTTGATACGCTTATTAATAGAACCGTAGTGTAGGTATTATGAGATACCGTGGAATAAATAAGATACCTGAGCGAAAAGGGGACAGCACTATTTGACTAATAGCGTTGTCTAGCTCCACCTTCTCGCGCTGGATCTAGATGACTTACGGCCATTTTCAATACACATCTATCCTTAGATTTGCTTACTAGAGATGGGTTTTTGACATTAGTTGTATGGACGTTATATGTCAAAATTGTATCTCTAATTAGAAAAATTTCGTATAGATGTGTAGATAGGTTATCGAGAAAAGCCGCTGAACGTGTCATACAGATGATCAGTTTGTTAAAGCATTTTCTTTGTTAATAGCTAGATATGTCAAATACGTCAATTATGACTTATTTAGTCCAGGTAAGCTAGTAAAACGGCCAACGGTCTCATTACTGCGTTGTCACGCAAACTCATAATTAGCTGAATTTAATGTAGCTTGAATTCGTGTCACGCATAACTTTATAGGTGGAAATCATAACTTTTCCCACTGTGTTTTCAAGCTAATAGTTTCCCTGATTTCAGGGCATCTGACTAAACTGATGCCTGCTGGAATATTGTAACTGAACATATCTTGAAAGGAATATTTTTATATAGGCTGAGAATAACTTTTTGAGTTATACAATGACCCCCAAAGTGCCCATCCTTGACTGTTTTGTAGTTGTAGTTTGTAGTATTTAAGCTGGGAGTAAGAGGTGCTCAATTATAGTGTCCCCTCTGTAAATGTATGCCACTTGATGCAGCTCTCAAGTAAGTACCTTAAATAATACAAATGTTCAGCCCAATAGAGTTCTACAAGAATCCTTATGCCTCGGGAAAAACTTATCACCTGTATGCGTAATTAAAACTGACCAGTAACAATTTAAAGCCTCAAACGAAATAAATTATGACCCCGTATTAATATAAATTTATTTTTTATTGTTTCAGCGGTAATGGGAGAGAAACCATACCCGTTCAAAGCCCCTTCGCCACAGGATATGGTGGCGTTGAGGAAGGCGATAGAGGCGGGGCTCTCCAGCACCGTGCGGGACCGGGTGTGGGACAACCCTAGGTTCCTGGTCAGCAGTGGTAACACGCCGGCTATCATGCAGGTAACTTTATGATCATTTAGTGTCATATTATAGGGCTGTTCAATAGTCGCCAGGAATGACACATGCAGAAACAGGTTAGCGCTATACATTCCTATCGTCAACTACTACTCGTACTACTTAATGTAAACGAGAAAGTTCGTGAGATGGGTGGGTATTTGTTACTCTCTATCACCAAAAACTGCTGAATAAACACAAACCATTATTGTGAAATAACAAATAGGATATTTTTTAACCGACTTCAAAACAAGGAAGAGGTTCTCTATACAGATTTTTTTTATGTTCGGACATTACTCCGTCATGTATAGACAGATGGTTTTTTTTTTTCGATAGAATTTTATTCCCAAATGCTCTTTTCATTGTTGATAATCTAAAATTAATAATATGGGTGAACACCATCGGCATCATCATCAGCCATAATAGATATTTGTCCACTGTTGGACAAAAGTCTCCCCTAACCTGTGCCATATTAGTCCCCAGCTTGACTTGCGTAGCTCTCATTATCCGACTTTGAAAAAAGCAAAATTATTCGTTTTTCTGCAAGGAAACTAACAAGACTCAGCTTATTGGTATTTCTCGAATACATTGCGACAAGTTTGTCCTATTTTTTCTTGAACCTTGTGTCGTAACTTATTGGTAATATTTTCCTTTTTAATATTTTCTTTTTAGTACCTATAGTAGTATAAATACTTTGTTCCTAAAAGCGAGTTCATTCATATGTCAAGTGTTTTGCCGAAGCAATTGCAGCTCAACAAATTGAACATTTAAATGTGACTCAAGCGCGTGGTCCGACCGCTCAATGACAAAATTAGCATTCAATTGATCAGGCGCAGTTACCTGACAAGGCGTTAATGACACACATACCTGTATACGTAATAGAAATAGTAATAGAGATAAATAAATTGTTTCCAATTTTTTTTTTCGAAATTACATGTTTTTTTTTATTATTTTAGGGTGTAATTTTATTTTGCGACTGCAAAAAGGAGGTTCTATATTCGACCCGTATGTCCGTGACTTTCTCAAAAGCGACTGATCCGAATTGAATGAGGTTTTCGTTATTAAAATGTACACTGACGGACTAATAAACTGCATCAATGTTCAACACGCACCTACCTTAGAAAAAAACATTTTAACCAAGTGTTCCAACTTTTTATACAAAACTAGCTGTTTCCCGCGGTTTCACCCGCATCCCGAGGGAACTACTTAGCGCACCCGGGTAAAAAGTATATCCTATGTTGTTCCTCAGGGTCTATTCTATCTCTGTACCAAATTTCATTTATATCGGTCCAGTAGTTTTGGCGTGAAAGCGTAACAGACAGACAGACAGACAGAGTTACTTTCGCATTTATAATATTAGTAAGGATTGAAACCTATAGTTTGGTTCGTTAACTTCATAAAAGCGTAGTATCATTATCCCTAAGTGTATGTTTGTATACTGGAAAGGACCATTCAATTTTTTTTAACAAAAACTTTATGCAGTTTCTTTGTCTGGGGGTATAGATTTTTCAAAGAAGGGTTTTGTCCTAACTATTTATGATAATGATTTGGATCTCATTTGCTTCGCCTGGTTACTTTACAGGTTACTTTAAAATATAAGATGGTTATCGTAACATAGTTTTTAGCACTAACTATTCAAATAAATAAATTGGAAAGGGAATTCGGAATAAATTTTCTCTAAATAGTATCCATTGATTCAGTACACTGTGCTGGGGAGTTGGTTGCGCCACTTTTCATCACACCAAAAACATAAAGGAAGTGGTAAAAGGCTGGCGTTTTGGGGCTGTCCTTTGTACATTTAACGTTCAAAAAGTGCTGGTTTTTAGCCTAGTCATCTTAATCAAATCAAAATTAAACATTTATTTTTGAGAACAAAATGAACTACAAACTAATCTTCCATAGCATTTCACAAATTTGAAAAAGTAACAGACATGTTTAGTAACAGTATTTTCTGTGCTTTGCCTTGCCGGTATTTATATTGGTATGTAAAAGT
Source organism: Pyrrhia umbra (assembly GCA_963891755.1). Classification (NCBI taxonomy): domain Eukaryota; kingdom Metazoa; phylum Arthropoda; class Insecta; order Lepidoptera; family Noctuidae; genus Pyrrhia; species Pyrrhia umbra. Next base: position 8,467,759 of record OY982935.1, read on the forward strand.
ATATTGTAAATTGCAGGAAGGCTCCCGGTACAACGCATTACACATAGCAGCGAAATCGATGAACGCTGAGATTTGCAACTTAATATTGACGACGGTCGGCAATCCCATGTTTGTGCAGACCTTATACGGCATGGATGCGGACCCTGACTCGTGTAAGGTAAGATATTAATATGTTGCGAAGACAAATAGAGTCATGTTTTACTCACTGTTGAAAGCATATTGTGTGGTTAAGTAAATTGTTTGTAATTTTATTTTATGAAGCTTCTGCCCGCGACTTCGTCCGCGTGTAATAGTGAAGCTCCGCTCCTATTGGTTTTAGCGTGATGATATATAGCCTATAGCCTTCCTCAATAAATGGGCTATGTAACACTGAAAGATTTTTTTCAAATCGTACCAGTAGTTCCTGAGATTAGCGCGTTCAAACAAACAAATAAACTCTTCAGCTTTATTATATTAGTATAAGTTAGCTACAAACTGCAAAAAACCTCTGAAATGTTTATTTATGGACACTGCTCTTGTTGACTACGATTACAAATGAGACGAATTGTGATATCTTGGTTCTAATATCAATTGATGGCATTATATTGGGGTCATTATTATGAGACGCGAAACAGATCCAAATTTCAATGCTGCAAAGAGCTATACAGACTTAATACTAAAATTGCTTACTATTCGAAATTGGCTCGTGCTAGCACCCCTTCCAAATTTTCTACTAGCTAGCAATTGTAATTTTGAAGACGAACGTCTATGTAACTTTTAGTATAATTAATAAATAATTATCCTATTTAACATTATAATAGTTTCCAGGTATGTATATATGTTTATTACTCCTTCACACAAAAACAAAAAAAAAATGAAATTTGGTACACACCAATTTTTAACCTGGAATAACACATAGGATACTTTTTGGCTGTGTTAAGTAGTTCCTACAAGTGATGGGTGATACAGCGGGGAAAGGCTAGTATCCTTACTAATATTATAATTGCGAAAGTAAAGTCTGTCTGTCTGTCTATCTGTCGCGCTTTCACGCCAAAACTACTGAACCGATTTATATCAAATTTGGTACACAGATTTTTACCCGGGTTGCGCGAAGTTGTTCCCTCGGGATGCGGGTGAACACAACTAGTCAATATATATAAAAATCAAAGCCACTTTTCGTTGTAATTTTATAACTCAAGAACGGGCTCACCTATCCAAACCAAGTGTTTAGGCTTTGTTCGGACTATTTAGTACGTGAAGTTTACGTGAAGTTTGCACAAAATCGGTCGAGCGGTTCATCTTTAATTTGAATTCATATAGCCCACGCGGGCGAGGCCGCTGGCGGAAAGCTAGTATAATATAAAGATGATATGTAAAAAAAAATATCTTTCTTTCTTTCATGTACAGGAATTCGCAAGTATATTGGTGGACCGCTACCTGAACACTCCCGACAAGGCGATCAACGAGACGCCGCTGCACTTCGCCGCCAAGTTCGGCGCCGAGCACGTGGTCGACGTGCTCACCTCCTTCCCGCAGTGCAACCGCAGCGCCGTCAACAAGTACGGCGAGCAGGCTAAGGATGTGAGTTGAGAATATCATCTATATTTATAGCTTCTAGGCGTTAGCACATGAAACAACTTATTTATTTTGGTATTACTTTCTATATACAAACTTTTTTTTTAATGGGACAAGCCCGCCACACTATTCCCAACCACTGCCAGCCCAGTTGCTTAGCACCACGGAATATAATTTACTGTTACACTTGATTCCAGTAATAGGTATGGCAAAATTGCTTGAACGCACGAAAATGTGTTCTAGTTTGCACAAGGTCCGTGTAGTAAACAACTCCAGATGTAGCCTGCATACTATTTAACATAATATTTCGTTCATTTTGCCAAAGAGCACACTCCCATAAGATATGATGTGCAGATTGTTCATATCCACAGTCTGATGTAGAACACTGACACAAGGGCGATGCAACAAGCTTGAAGGGAAATAGTTTACTCTTAAAGTTGCAAAATATATATACAAACTTACAAATGTTATCTCTCTATAAATGATTATTATTTAGTATGACATAACGTCATAAAAGTCGTGGCGGCCTAGTGGCTAAGGCACCTGTTTCTCGTGTAGGAATGTCCGGGTTCGGAACCTGGCAAGTATCAATGTGACTTTTCTAAAGTAATATGTACTTTCTAAGTATATCTTAGACGTCACTGACTAACGGTGAAGGAAAACATCGTGAGGAAACCTGGACTTAAAAAGTCTAAAGGCGTGGTGTTCAATGCTCATGCCTCCTCTATATAAGAAGAGGCCTGTGCCCAGCAGTGGGACAATATATAGGCTGATGATGATAGATAGATAACGTCAAGCTAGTTTCCCGAAGAATTACGCAGATGTTTACTCACCTATAAGTGTAGGTAATTTTTCACTACTTTTGTAAACCTTTTCGTCATTAAAAAGGCTCAAAATTCTCAGAGCTGCTATTGTGAAATACCTGTTAATCCAGTTGCATGGACACTGGCTCACCAAAGCAACCTGTATTAAAATGAATATTGTAATGTAATAATAATACTATACTTAATTTACAATAAGTTTAGAAAAACTTCCAAACTAATTTTGCAGCTTATACAACCGATTTTAAGTGTTTAACTGTTAAGGATGGTGATGAAAGCAAAATAATGTTTACAACAACAAATATGTCTGCATTCTGTTTTTGTCATGTCACCTTAACAATAGAGCTCAAAATCGTTTGAACAAACGATAAATAGGGTGCGTTTAAATGTGTATGTAATCTCATAGTAAATGGAGTATAGAAATGTAAACACCTGCAGCTTTGTATACCAAACTCAACTACAAAAATAAATGATATTATTTCTAAGAATGATGCATGTGTACAGATAATCTGCAAGCGTGCGACGAGCAGCGAGCCGGGCGTGGCGAGCCGCATCGCGTGCATGTTGCAGGAGCGCTACTACGTGCCCGTGCTGCACTCCGAGGACGGCAGCGGCGTGCCCACCATCGGGAAAGCCTTCACGCCGGCCGTGCCGCCTGTACGTATAGCTATACCTTTATAAACAAATGCAAAAAAGGAAGTTCTGTATTCTACATATATGTAGGTATGTATGTCCACAATTTTCTCAAAAACTACTGATCCGATTTGGATGCGGTTTTCATATTTTTCAAGGATAGTTTTGGCATATTATTTCTCATAAATCCTAGGTGTATGCTCAAACCCGGAACAATGAAATAAATATACATATATATCATGCAGCACGAAGTTTTAGTTCAGTTGATTCTAATTAGTCAATGTGACTGACTCATTGGCGTGTCGCGCGTTTTGATTTGCACACAAACAAATGATTTTGCGTGTATGTGTAGTGTATTTTTTTTTCTTGCGCGTTTTTTAATTTGGAAGGTTTCTTACGGTGCTATTATAATTTTAAAAAAAAGTAGTTCAGTTGCTTTATAATATCAGCTATTCGATGGTTAAACTCCAATCCAAATTGGTCCAGTAATTTCGGAGATGAGCCGGAACAAAGAGCCAATATTTTAAAAAAATATATTAGTATGCATTAAATAAAAAAAAACTGTTATTTTGACACTACACACAGGCATTTCTATTTTATGTATGTGTATAGACAAGGATTATGTCAGCAGTTTGTCTCTATGACACAGGAAATTAACCGTGACCCGCTCAGTCCGCGGTACGAGATCCGCGCGTACGCGGGTCCCATGGAGGCCCGCGCGGCGGAGCTGTTCCGGCGGCGCTGGAAGACGCCCCCCCGCGCCCCCGCGCCCCCGGGCTGCGCCCCCGCCGCCGCCGCGCCGCTCATGCCGCACGCGCACTACACCACGCACACGCCGGCGCCGCCCGCCAGCCCCAAGCCGCAGGCCTTCCGCCTCAAGGAGATCACCAAGGGACTTGAAACTGTTGGCAGGTCAGTACCAATCGTACTTATATAAATAACTTGCAATACTTCTTCTTCTTTAAACTTGCAGATAATGAGGTTACACTTGGGAAAGGACATAATTTAAAAGTACAATTGAAAGTATGTCAAGGAATACAATTGAATTTTTTTCTATGGCATCAAACAAAAAAGCTTTACATAAACAGCATTTTAATCATGGCGATTTTTTTTACTTGTTATAGAGAACCAGTTAATACACAAATCAAAAGTAATCTTTGTCTGTACTTACTACCACTAATTTTTGGCCTTACAGAAATTTAGCGGAACAAATGAAAGTTGGTTGGAAGGAGTACTGGCCGTTCTTAGACACGTTCACGGACCTGCGCACGCCCGAGGGCCTGACGCTACTAGAGAACTATCTCAAGAGCAAGTACGAGAGCGCCTGCTCCTTCGCCTACAGCGACAGCTGCGCGCAGTCCCACGTGCCCGACGACTTCTCCCTCTCACGGATCAGCCTCTCCGTATCTCAACAGAGCCCCTCCAAAGACACCACGCTGAGCCCCATGTCTGAACTGTGTGTCGCCATGAAATCCTGCAAAATAACCTCCGAAAGACCCCCACATTGGAGAAAAACAGACCCTCTCAGACAGAGGCTATGTAGGCAACCCGGCGCTAAGGCTGTGAACGGAGAGGCGCCTGTTATCAACCACACAGTCAGCCAGCTACTCTGTATAGAGCGGACCTGCCAGGTCTTCGCTAAGAGGATAGCTGACGCGCTCACATTCTCCCTCACCGCTGAACCAGAAACCGCCGGCGACTCGCTCAAATCTGAATCAAAACACCTACAGCACACAATATTCACATACATGGATGACGAGAGATTCCAGAAAATAGATTTTGCTTTAATACACTCGAGACTCGCACAACTAGTTGTGTACAAGTTGAAACAGCAGACAAACGATTTGGATGACGTCAACCATTTGTTGGAGTTCCTAGTGAAGCTTCGATGTCCGAACGACGATATATTCAGCTCGGATGACGAACGAAAACCGACTTACAGGTGCCCGAGTAGAGTGAAGATGACTCATGTAATAGACGGCCACGTAAGGTGTTTAGCTAGTTTTATATGCGAAGAATTGACAGAAGGGGAATTGTTGAAAGCCCCGGCGATGTCTGAGATAGAATGTACGGAGCTGTGGCAGAAAGCGTCCAAGTGTAGGTGCGACTGGAAGATCGAAGTGTTCGAACGAAACAGTAAAAAGAACGCGTCGTTTAGGAAAAATAGATCTATATTATCAACTAGTCCGAAGAGCGAGAGTTTTATTAGAAGACTGACGTTTGACCACGATATTGGTAAGTCAATATTTTTTACTAATTTATATAGTTTAAAGTTCTATTCCATGTTAAAAACGGGTCTGATTTTAATTCTAATCGAGTAATTAACGTAGAATAAAAATTACCTCACATGATTCGCGACACGGATTGTTGATGAGATTGCAGGATTATTCAGGCCAATTGAGCTTAATTTTTGCGATTAATACCTATGTTAACTATATGGAGTCCTTCGTAAAATGTCGATATTTGTTCGCAGGTGACGGGGCGCTGCAGCACAGCGAGTCGGAGCGGCCGGTGAGCGTGAACTCGCCGGCCGGCGACAGCGGCGCTACCGTCTACACGCTCGACACTGCCAAGTGCCAGGTGGTGCATGCTGAGGTCTGTAGTGTTTTTAAGCTATGTGAAATCATCAAACGACTTCTCCTGCTGTGGGTGGAGTGGAAGCTTGACAGATTCTTACTGACTAAGACCCATCCATGTCCATTAGGGACACGGGAAACAGCTAGTAGTAATACATAAAAAAACAGTTACTTTTTTTTTATAAATAATTTATAATTTGTTTCGAGAATAGATAAAAATGGGAGAAAAAATTGAATATTTTTTCAAATTTTACATATTCATGCACCATTTTATCAGCTGGCTGAAGAAATAAGTGATATGTTTTAAATTTTTGCTGGTATCAACAAACAGTTACAGGAATATGTAAAAGCTGTAATATTTTGGCTACAATTAATTCAATAATAATGTTTATAAACAAAACAGTTTCTTAATAATCTTATTACCACTATTACTCTCAATAATCTTATTCTTAGTGAGTATAAAGAATATAATACTTATCGCTGGAGCTTGAAATGCATTTAAGATCAAAAAAATCTCATACACTGTACGGTTCAAGCCATCATTAATAAGTACATCGACAATATCCGTGACCACAATGTGAAGGAAGGCTCCAAAACTAGTTATACAAAACAAAATAAACGATATTACACACGATATGACCATATCGGTTACACTGCTTTTAACTTTCTTATTCGCTTTCAGAATAACTTTTAATACCTTAAAGAAAGACAGCATATTCATTAACAAAACTACGATTCTAATTATTGTATACGACATAAAGTATTCTTCAACGTAATTAGTGGTCATTATCTCGATTACGCCTATAGGTATCGTGAGCACCCATATTAGAATAGACAGTAGGACAAAGTTCCAGTCTTGCACCGCAAACACTAATACAACTTTGTCGTATAATACTCTTGAGTAGACTGCCATCCAACATATCGACACTGCGTCTGATTGGACCAACACCGCCCACAAGATCTCACTACTGTCCAAGTTATATGTATTGTAATTTAACACAAATTCAGTCACTGTATTAATTAATCTTGATACTGTCATCTGTGTGAGGATTTTCTGGTCTAATTTCCTGGTTTTCCTCTCTAGTTTGAAGAGCACCAGTTGTAGTATTAAGCAGATTGTGGATAGAGCAATCCCTATGATCCATACGTATTTCACCCACGTTTCTTGCCAATCGTTGATATTAAAATCATAGTCTTCATTTTCGCTCGTCATAGCATAGAGATGGTGCGGTATCTATGGCTACAATGAAACTGAGATTTCTACTAGCTTCGGGGTAAATGTTTTCCTCGATCAAAATAGCGGTTGATCAGTTTTCGATCTTATGCACTCAGTATTAAGCGCAAATTGCTCTTTGGTGCGTCATTCTTGGCTAGCAGAGGCTAAATATAGCTCGAGAGTTTAATAAATCTCTTGTAAACGAGCCGAAGCTTACTTTTTAACACGTAATCAATGCACTGTTGATCTTGCTATTACTGAAGATGAAGAGGTCTAGCTAGATGTATATGATTTATAAAATACTAGCTGTTTCCCGCGTTCCAAGGGAAGTACTTAACAGACCCGGATAAAAAGCCCATAACTGTCTCGTATATTTTATCCAAATAGGTTCAGGTGTTATACTGTAAAAAAAAATATTGTGAAGGCTACTGTAGAGTGCTAGTGAAAGAAAGGAAAAAAAACTTATAAATATTTAATTATGTATCTTTATAAATATTGATAAAATGTTTTCATGATGATCAAATATCTGTAAGGATTACTACCAGAAATGTGATCATCAGTGTCATTGTATTGTTGAGAATGAATGTTATACCACATATAGGTTAGGTTAGGTTAGGTTTAGGCGGGCTGTTTTTCCGCAACTCCACGACAAAGCGCGTATTTTGCGTGAGAGGGTGTATTGGATAATTATTCGATCCACCCCAACTCCTCGAGAAAAGCCAGCAGATGTTTGGGTCTGCTGACTATCTCTTGGATAGTACCTGGGTTACCGAAGTACTTAGCCCTGTATGTGGCGGTTTCAGGGCATTTTAGTAGCACATGTGCCGCTGTTTCTTCATCCCTCATGCAGGCTCTGCATAAGGGGCTGTCTGTAACTCCTATAACAAAGAGGTGTTTGTTGAATGAGCCATGTCCCGTTAGGGTTGCCGTATACTTACGTAAGTTCAGCTTTGATAGGCTCATCAGCTGTCTGGTGAGGCGGTCATTTATGGTCGGTAGGGCCATTCTCACCTGTTTGCACTCCTTGTGATTCGTCCACAGGTCGTTGTGTTGGTGCCTAGTACGCTGTCTTACCAGAGTTCGTAGGTGGCCGAAGGGAAGCGGCAGTATAGGCTCAGGGCCTATCGCCGGTAAGTCTGATCCCCTCCTCGCCAGCTCATCCGCTGCATCGTTGCCTCGGGAGCCACTGTGTCCTTTTATCCATTGTATGGTTATGTTGTTTGAACTGCCTACCTGGTTTAGACGTTGGTGGCATTCATGTATAAGGCCCGAGTTGGCAGAGTTCTTGCTTAAGGCCTGTATAACCGCCATGCTATCTGAGAGGATCCGGATAGAGTGCTCCTTTACCTTCCTTCTCATGACTGCTGCGGCCGCTAGGGAGATTCCCATACATTCAGCCTGGAACACTGTGTTATGGACTCCTAGGGGTATAGATAAGTGTATGTTAAGGTCTTCTGAGAAGATACCTGAACCTGTCCCAGTACTCGTTTTGGATCCATCGGTGAAGATTCTCAGTTCCGAGGTATCTAGCCCCTCGCATCTGTGATCCTCATAGAGTTGAATCCTGTATTTCTTGTCGAAGATATAAACTTTCGCTATGCGGTCATTTAGGGCCCGCATAATGGGAAAATCCTCGTACAATTTGTTCAGTATAGTGGTGTGTTTTGTAGGTGACTTACTCCAGAGGTTTAAGCTCTTAAGTCTTAGCGCCGTCATCGCTGCTTCTTGCTGTACAAACAGATGCAGCGGTGGCAAACCTAGCATAGCTTCCAGCGCTGCCGTTGGCGTTGTGCGCATGCCGCCAGTGGCTGCCATGCAGGCCAAACGTTGGACGCGCAGGAGTTTATTCGCACATGTAGTCTGATTGGTTTTGGGCCACCAGACCAGAGCGCTATAGGTGATCATGGGGCGAATCACTGTTTTGTATAGCCATAAAATTATCTTAGGGGTTAGGCCCCATTTTTTCCCTACCATTTTTTTGCATTGCCAAAAGGCTATGCTGGCCCTGTTTAGTTTGCTGTCTATGTGTTTGCTCCAGTTAAGCTTGCTGTCCAGTAAGACGCCAAGGTATTTGACTTCATTGGACAGTTGGAGTTCTGTATTGAAGAGCTTTGGTAATTTGTATGAACCCAGCGTTCGTTTGTTTGTGAACATGACTAGCTCCGTCTTGGTGGGGTTTACTGAAAGGTCATAATCCGTGCACCAGTGTTCTACGATACGCAGGGCTAGTTGAGTAAGGTTGCAGACGGTATCAGTTACTTTACCTGAGACTAGAATGGCTAGGTCATCTGCATACCCTATTGTATAGTCGCGGTTTGCGTTGAGTTTTGTGATGAGGTCATTGATCACCAGGTTCCATAGGAGTGGGGATAGTACACCTCCCTGGGGACACCCTCTGGCTATCATTGCTGACTGATTGTCATCTTCAAGGCGTACCGCGCGTTTACTAAGCATGTTTGTAATCCAGTCAGTTAGCATCGGATCCACCCTATGTTTAAGTAGAGCCGCCCTTATACTGGAAAAGTTTGTTTTATCGAAGGCTCCTTCGATGTCAATGAAGGTGCCAAGGCAGATGCCTTTTTGCTCTATCGCCTCTTCTATCTGGCTGACCACCAGATGAAGCGCTGATTCGGTTGACTTCCCCGAGCTGTATGCGTGTTGGTTTGCATGTAGGGGAGTGTTTCTTAGCGCACCGTCCCTTAGTTCCCTTTCGCATAACCTTTCCAAGGTTTTTAAAACGAAGGATGTCAGACTGATTGGTCTGTAGGATTTTGCGCTTGTATAATCGCCCTTGCCTGGCTTGGGGATAAAAACTACTTTTACATCCCTCCATCTCATGGGAACATATCGGAAAGCCAGGCAGGCTCTCATTAGATCAGCTAGTCTGTTTGAGATGTATGGTTCTCCCCATTGAAGCATCGCTGGGAAGACTCCATCTGGCCCAGCTGCTTTGTATGGGTGGAAACTTTGGATTGCCCAGCGGAGCTTTTCCGTTGAGACTATTTCCTGTGCGTATGACCAATCTGCTTCAGTTGGTGTTTGTGGTACCTCATGCCAGTTTAAGTCTTGTGTAAAGACGCATCCTGGGAAGTGTGTTTCGATGAGGACGCGCTTAGTTTCTTCTGGTGAGGTGGTGTGTGTATTGTCTGGTTTACGGAGAGAACTTAGACCAGGTGTATTGTGTTGTGCCAGGATTTTCCTTACCCTGTTTGCTTGTTGACAAGATTCGATGTTACTACAGAATTTACGCCATCCTGTGGTACTTCTGAATCTGATGCATTTCTTGTACCTGGATTTGGCCGCTTTGTAGTCGTCCCAATCCTCGTCAGTACATGTGTTCATTGCTCTGTTTAAAGCTTTTCTTACTTGTTTGCGCCTGCGTTCCAATTCCGCACCCCACCATGGCTGTTTACCCGGTGTTTTCGGGTGTGTGGTTTCGGGGCAGGTGTCATGGTAGCTGTCTATCATTGATTGTGTGATACACCCTACCTGTTCATCTATTTGTTTTGTATCCACATACTTAGGCGGTTCCCTGTGTTGTGCAAGTTTGGTGCTGAGCGCACGGATGTACGCGGCGCGGTCCGTATTGCGTGGGTTCCGTCTCGGTGGTGTTTCTGGTATACAGACCTGTAGGTCAAAGCGAATCCATCTGTGGTCTGAGCAGGATGCCTCCTTGGAGACGTGCCATCCTGTGATGAGATCCGCTATGCCGTCTGTTGCGAGAGTCAGGTCTATAATTGTGCGGCTTCGTCTAGTGACGAATGTTGGTTCGCAGCCTGTGTTTATTACCGATAGGTTAGTAGTGAATAAGTACTCAAATAAAGCCTTACCTCTATCGTTGTGTATGTCCATTCCCCATAGGGGGTGGTGTGCATTGGAGTCAGTGCCGATGATGATCTCCCTCCCTTCCTTCTCGCAGTGGTTCACCAGCCGGGCGAGGTCGTGGGGAGGGGGTTCCTCGGCCTCGGGCATGTAAACTGAGGCGAGGGTGATCTCCATGTTTGCGGCAGCATGCTGCAGTTTTATAGCAGATGTGTCTCTGCAACAGAAATCTGATAAAAACTGTGTCTTTATGTTTCCTGTTGTGTAGATGCACGCCCTGGGGTGGTCGTGTTGTGTGTCAAAGTGTAGCTTACCTCCAAGATTGGAGAGTCCTCTGATTTGGCCAGCTCTGACCCACGGCTCCTGGATCAGGGCAATGGCTGTGTGTTGTGCCTCCAGCCATTTCCGCAGCTGAGCCGTAGCGGTTTGACTGTGGTGGAGGTTGGCTTGGAGGATGTTAATACTCGACGAAAGGGACGCCATCACAAGGTGCGCCCTCCTCGTCTCCTCCAAGCTGAAGCCCGGCCAACAGGTCGCCGGACTCAACATCGTCCCCCTCCAGGTCTGAACCCGTCAGAAGGAGTTCTTCCGGGTCCTCGTCCTGTGAGGGGACGGCCTCGAGTGCGGCCTCTGCTGGGCCCTCTGTAGGGCCAGCGTCCTCGCTGGTCGTGGTGTTCGGAACTGGAGCAGGCTGCTCCAGTTGGTTTTCCGCTGATGTCGTTTGTTTTCGGATGGTGGAAGTAGCGGGGTCCCACCCCAGAGGAACGTTGACGTACCTGCCATTCCGACCCTGGAACTTCACGTACACCACACCCAACCCGAAGGAGAGGCGGCGTCCGGACTTCATCAGGGTCGGGATTTGGTCCTCGGGGACTCCCACCACCAAGAAGCTGGCAGTCTTCTGCTTCTCATGTTTGAGGAGGACCCACCTGTCGACTGCGATAAGCGGGTTCTGGTACGCCAGAGTCCGCCCGATGTCCCGCGAGTCGTCCATGGCCCCCTGTTCGTTCGGCACCAGGATACCACACCTGATCCGCCGTATGATGTCCGACTGGCTCTTGACTACCAGCGTGTGGCCGGTTGAGAGAGCCAAGTCGGAAACAGTTCGCCGAAGCCACTGCAGAGTGTGCTCGTTTGCACACCACAGCTTCAAGACGCCCTCTGTGTGAACCGGCTTACCGCTGAAAGCTGGGCCCGGTTGTTTGCTGCTGCTCGGGGACCAGGCTTCCTTTATTATGGTTCTCTGGATCCCCGCCAGTGTCGCGTCCGCTACCTCCTTCGTCAGAAGCCCTGTGCGGCCGCATGTGACTGCGACGCACAAGGACTCCTTTGTGGCTTGGGCGTAGCTTCTGCCTGAGGTTGCCCGTTTAGGCGGGTCCAGGCACTGTCGTTTGCGCTCTCCACGGGGCGAGATTGTCTCGTTTAGAGCGCGTTTGGCCGCCGCCTGTCCCTTACCTGCGGGTTTCCTGGTGTGCATCCCCTTCTCCGGCCCGCCAGCTCCCGCGCCAGGCGGGCGTCCACTCGGCCCAGGTTGGCTTGCGCCTTCCTGAGCCTGCGTACGCCCTCCGGCACAGAAGCAGACCTGGCCACAGGTTGGGGCAGCGATTGTCGCTGGTGTGTTGGGCGCAGCGCTCTCGCTGATGCGGGCACGCCATATATACCACATATATTGAGCAGCTGGAATATTTCAGTATCATAAACATTATTAAAGTAAACAACACAAAATGTATTGGAACCTGACCAGAACATTACGGGATATTTGCATGATTCCTAAACTGTTTAGATTTTGCTAAATATTTATGTACAGTTTAATTTTTGTTTAATACAACTGTCATTGTTCTATAAATTAGATGTTTATTTATTGATTATTTATTCTGCTGCTTAGTAACGGATTTGCAAAAATCTCACTCATAAATGCTGTGTAGCGTAATTCCGAACTTAAGTTAGTAGCTCAATCCTGGATTACGTGAGAAATTTACTTTATATAAGGCAACTAGAGCTCATAGAAAATACAATATACATGTAATTAGAAATGGTTAAACTTCAGATAACAGGCTTTTTTATAAGTAAGACGGTAAGAGTCTGACACTCCCTCCGTGAGGGCGTGTGGCATCATTTGATGGAATTCATCAAATCCGAAAAAAAAAACTATTATTCACTTTATTTTACACTAGCTGTTTCCCGCGGTTTCACCCGCATCCCGAAGGAACTACTTAGCGCACCCGGGTAAAAAGTAGCCTATGTTGTTCCTCAGGGTCTATTCTATCTCTATACCAAATTTCATTAATATCGGTCCAGTAGTTTTGGCGTGAAAGCGTAACAGACAGACAGAGTTACTTTCGCATTTATAATATTAGTAAGGAAGTTAGGATTTTTCGCCGCAAAGTAAAAAAAGGAAATATACCAACTGTCCGGGCTCCAGGGACTAAACATTGTATCAAGGAGGTCTTAGTAAGCGACAATCACTATACATATTCAAGTGCTGTCTCATTATTATCAGATATCAGACGACGAGTCGGTAGCGTCGTGCAACTCGGAGGACGAGGCCTTTCTCACCGCCTCCGAGCACTCGGAGCGGGAGGACGATGACATGGCTGAAGCCAGCGATAGCGCGAAAGCAGAACCGTTCATATATGGGTGAGTATGCAGTTTTGTACCATGAACCTAAACTTGTGTAGGTAGAATAATGTACGAAAGATTAATTACAATCGGATAAATGCTTTAGTAACGCATACAGGACAAACATACTAACATACACGCGTGTTTATTTAACTCGAAAGTTGTGATAAACATTAGGGCATCCATATTTTGACAGTTACGTCAGTCACATGTACTAGATGGCGTGAGTGCTGCCAAACAAAAATCAGACTGTTACTTATATCATATGTTTTCAGTGAGGAGCCGACGAAGATAGACCGTCTAGTATACGACGCGCTGTATCAGTGCCAGATATGTCCCGAGCAGTACCCGAACGTGTACCGCTGGCGACACAGCGTAGCGCTCTACCCGCCCGACCAGAGGGACAAGTTAGTACAGTATCAACATTATACATAAAGCGTACACCGAATAAGATGTAGTAAATACACATTTAGTAATTGGAGTATTAAGATGGAACGATAATAAAACAATAAAATTGAATTTACGTTATGCTTGAAAAACTTACTCGGCCGGTCATGACCGGCTCCTCAACTATTGCACCTCACAACCATCATAAAACTATGAAAAACAAACATTCATTTTTATTTATGTAGATTTTTAGTGAAACTATTTTTCAATGATAATTTCCTTTTTTTTTACAAAATAAATGCTTATCTCTAACCATGGTGGTTGTGCAGATGGCAGCCGGCGCCATTAGCGGAAGACAGCGTGTCTGTGAGTATGTCGCTGGGCGTGCTGGGCAGCCCCGCGGGCCCCGGCGGCCCCGGCACGCCGGGCGGGCGCGTGCGGGCCGCCGCGCGGTGCTCCACGCCCAACCGCGAGCGCGACACTGCAGCGCGCGCGCCGCCGCTACAGGTACAATCATCTTACTTAAATTTTGCCGTACTATAACAATGCTCACTAATATTTTGTATATACATATGTTATTAATATGGTCGACCAAAAAAAACAAGGTCTATTTAAAATCTACCACTGAAAGCACGTTTGCCTACACCTAGCGGACAACAAGTCCATCAACTGACATGCCCTTTATGAACTGTCAAAAAACGATTCCTTTTTTTTATTACTTTTGGTTATTTACAAACTTTATTGATAAAGCAACAGGCTAGAACACCTACAGTGTTTTTTAAAGGTGTGTGTTATTTTATTGTAAATTTGATTTGTATAATTTACTTACGTTAATTTTAATGTGGACCCCCAGCTAGTGTTTGAATAGGCACCAATAATATCTGGAGATTAGTCTCAGATTACTTGGGCTTCTCATTTAACAGTAAATCTATTTCTGTCACGCTTAATTTCAAAAATATTTTGACAAAATGAGACGAGCCAGCGGACTCGGTTACTGAACGGAATACTGTATTTTTGACTGTTCTACAGGTGTCGACATGGTTACGCGTGACGGGACCCAACTCCCCGCGGTCGGCGCTGGCCGTCAAGAACGCTAACCACAACGTCAGCTTCGGCTTCTGAGCCGCGTCGACCGCCGGCTCTCCCAGCGGGTTCCTGACAGATGTGCGGTATAACATGTGGCCTTTTACAAATTATATTACGATTCATTCATAAATGTACCATTTTTTGCAAATATTTGTCATCTGACTGTGGAAATCTCAATGGAGTATGTAGAAGAACGTGTGAGATACTAATGTTGCAGGTGCAACAATTTTCTCTTTATCGGTTCTTGGGCAGCAAAAATATGAAACAAAATGTTTAAATAATTAAAAAGAAATTGACGTTTCTTATATAACATCTCACAATTATAAAGCAACCTATTTCTTTTTTAAAACTCCTAACAATTTACAGAAGGAAATATCTCATAATACAATTATTTACTAAATACGGTATTTTATGAATCTAAGCTAGAAAAAGTATGATTTTGGTGTCTCAATAACATATTATATTTATTTCGACTTTACTTCGTGACAAATATAAATTTGTTTATTTTATTATTGAATTTAATTCGATAAATAGTGATTGAATTTTTATATGTAGAATTATTTTTGAATTTGAATTGAAGAATGTTTATATATTTTGTTGATTTCGTGTCTGTGGTAATGTGGATTGGCGCAGTACTGTACTACTTTTAGTTCATAGTCACTTGGTTTAAGAGGTGCAACTTAATGTATGAATATAAATTCTATGTGACATACGACACGCATGTGAAGACGATGTCCTTTATGTACTAAATAAATGTACAAAGTGTACTGAACTAAATAATTAAATAAAAAAAACAATATCTAAAGGAATTAAACTTAGTTCACACACTTTGAATGATAATAAAATAATGGGACATCTTTTTTATAGCAACATCACAATATTATCGACGATAGGCTAAGAAACCCAACTGACATAACTTTAATAAATAGAGTAAAATACTAAAGCTTATATTTTTAAATTCTCATTTACTTATTATCTGCTGAGCAGTTATAGGTGCAGCTGACGTAAGACGCGTGTAGTTTAATGACGAACGACAGTGGTCAACGAATGATAATAGCAATTATAATACGAGATAAATGATAGTGGTACGAAAACACTCCCGTTTGCTCTCTTTGTTAATTGATTCAAATATGAATACTTTCTATTATAAATAGAAAGGCGTCTTTAAATATAATATTCAATGAATGAAGAGTTCTCCGGCATAATTCTTTCTGAAATATACTTGCAAATCTCATAATATATTTTACATTTTAACTGTTTTAGCTAAACTAGTTATTAGGTTTACAAGCGCAATACTTACAATTTCATTCAAGAATTATATCAAAACATTACTTATTATGATTGGAAATATTGATTATTTTGTGATTCTATTCCCTCCTATACTTCATTCAGTATGAAAATGTAAATATTGTGTTTTATTAGTTAACAATGCTTTAATGTTGTTTAGTTGCATTTGTTCATGATGTCCTGTGTTACGTGACAGTAAAGTTGTGTCACTGCGTTGATTAGCATTTAATGTAGTTAGGTTGCGACATCGGGACTCTGTGTATGCCAAAAGCTGTGAGTTGTTGATATTACGTCTACGAATGTTTGTACTTTTATATTTGAAAAATACGAGAAATTTGCAAATAAAAAGTATGTTTTATATGATATTATAATGTTTTAATTCACATAGACGATAGATAAATAAATTATGACTGGTTCTTTTTACTGTTGTTTTTATTTAATTAACACTCGTTTATAAGTATACTTTTACAATAAATAAATTAATTTTGACACTTGTTCATTCGACGCTTGACGAGTCAGCACAAACTCCAAATAACCGTCAATCGTGCTGAGACGATGCAAATAGTGTAGGTATATTGTTCGTCCAGTACCAAAGTCGCAGTGCGTTGCATTGCGTGATTACTACCAAAGAGCGTTTATTATGTTTCGTCACTTAAAACGGGAATTTTTACGCTCTGTGTATAGAATTTCGAGCGGACACTGCCGAATCTTCTACAAGCAGAGAAACTGCTCGTTGCAAGTACTGGGCAAGTTGTATACTCAAATAACTTTCTGTAATGCAAACCGCTGACTCGCACCGCGGCATCTTCTACGAGTCCCAAAAGTTCTCGTCCTCAGACGTCTTAGGCAGAGAAATGGGCGAGTTGTTCTCGTAATCCGAACGGCTGTTATAATTATCTACGTCGGCTGAAAAGTCGTCCGGATACTCACCTTTCTCGTACTCGCTAATGGAATCGTCTAGAACGTCTTTTGAAAGTTCTAGTTGCATTTGCACACTAGAGATGTGGCTGTTGGGGTCGGCGTGGAATATAGCGTCGAGGACGTCGTTCCTGGTGAGGTGTGCGGCCTCTTCCGGCGACTCGCTGCGCTGGGGCCGGTCGGGCGACTCGATGCACAGGCCCCCGTCCTCCACACTCCTGGGCTCGCTGCACTTGGGGCTGACGATGATGGTCATCTGCGCGGAGAGCACCTCGCCCGGCGCTTCGTGCCCCGTCAGCGTCATTTCTCTCTGATTCACAGAACTCTGTACGACGAGCAACAATTCCTGCGTTTGCGACTTAATATCGTTAATCTCGCTGATACTTTCCACTTCCACTCTTAGTATGTTTTCATCTGTGACTTTTGTGATTGTTTGACAGTTTTCATTGACCTGGCTTACTACTACGGTGGAGTCGACGTCATTGTTCGGCAAATTATACATTTTACTTATATTCTGTTTCAATATTTCTAGTTCGGCTTGTTTGTTGTTTTTCACTTTTCGCAGCGCGTCGTTACGGGAGGTGTTTTCGTAGTCAAACTCATTTTTGCTGAGAATGCTCGTGTTGTCGGAGTGTATGCTTCTGGTGAGCGACTTGGTCTCACTGTCGTCTCGCCGCGTCTGTCGGGCGGACGTGTACAGTTTCCTAAACTCTGTGAGCGGTGTCTCGAGGTAGTTCCCATGTGCATCGACTCGGTCGTTATAGTCGTTGATGCTGGAGTAAGCTTCGGGGATCGGCTTGACTTTCTCGGTGACGGTTGGTTTGGTCCTGAAGTGCGTCTCGCCGATGTCGAACTTGTTCTTGTACTCGCGGATATACTTATCGAAGTCGTTTCGCACAGATTTCTGTAAGTCCGCGAATTGGGCTTCTATATTTTTGGTAGTTTCATCCATTTTTTCCTCGGATCGGCTTCGTTTCACATCTGAGAAGTAAACAGAGGTATGACGAAGCAGGCTTAGGTACAAGAGAAATATAGTAGTAAGTATAGTTAGAGACTAACCGACGGCCCGGGCGCGGGCGGCGTGCGGCTCGTGCTGGGCGCGCTGCAGGCGCAGCTGCGACTGGCGGCGGCGGAAGTCGAGGTAGGACTTCTCGACGGCCTCGGCCTCTATCTCCAGCTTGCGCAGGCGCATCTTGGCCTCGCGCAGCACCGCGTTGGGGCTCTTGTCTCGAGCTACCGGCGGGCTGCCCCTGGCGCTGCTGTCCTTACTGGAAAAACTATTTTGGAGTGTACGCTATTGTATTGGTTACGTTTGCAGAGGTAAGACTTTTCATCTCAGTTACCAGCCTTGCAAAATACGGGAACTAATCTGCAACATTGCAAAATCGATAGACCAGCACGGCCAGTACTACAAAACGGGCTTACTTTATAATCGTCACTCAATTGAGGCTACGGAGCATGATCACCATATTTAATGCCAACCATTGCCCGAATATCTTTTTGGAATTGTCAAGACATGGCTAGATTAGGGACGAATAAATGAGTTTATCAACACATCTACCGCGCCTTTAACTACTGCGTATATACCTAATACAGATCAAAACTTATAAATCTACTTAGCTGTAACAGTATCAATCTATTCTACAGTTTAAGGAGGTCTAGCTACTGAACGACACGTGAGTGAAGTCCTTACTTCCTCAGTTTCTCTTTAGCCTCTCTGAGTACCGACTTGGGGCTCTTCTCCCGGTTCCGGTTGATCTCCAAGCTCAATGCCGGTCGCGGCCGCTGCTGTAGTCTATCACTAAACGTAATCTCTTTGTTACAAAATGTGGCCGAAGAAAATATTACAGTGAAAACTTTAATACGTAGTATAGGTTCATGTAATTAGAATGATCTGAGATGAGGTTTTCAAAAATTTTATTACATTAATAGACGTCCAAAAAAGTGTTTTAGTGAGAATTTTTTATGCATCTGCCTAGCCTTTTCCCAACTATGGTAGCCGGCTTCCAGCTTCACCAGTGTTTTACAAACAGCGACTGCCTATCTGACCTCCCCCAACAGTTACTGGGTAACTCGATACCCATTGGTAAGACTGGTTGACAGACTTTTTGGACAGCCATGACTAATGGCTTATCGTGGTTTCCGAGCCTCGGTATGACATATATCATCATCCATTCACAGACCGACCGTGCCAAACGTACCTCAACCTTTAATTGACCGACCTGTGTGGCTTTTACTTAGGCATGAGTTTTTAAATTTGTACAAGTGTATACGAAGTTGTAAAAGTGATTAAGTATTTCTATTAAAAAAAAAATATTAAGAATCTTAATTAATAGTTGTCGCGTCTACTTACCGCATGGTCTGGTAGGTGTCCTCGTCTGGCTGCAGGGAGCACGACGCGATGGGCAGCCGGGCGCCGCTCACTCGCAGCCCTAGCCCACTGTTACCTGCGCCTATGTGGAATTATTTATTTAGCTTTGTATTAATAACACTATTGATGCAAGTAAACAAATAACACAGTGTAAAAAAACAGTAGTCTCTATTGGTATCTTCTGTTAAAGCAAAGTAGCTATCAGTGTCTGTCTGTTGGTGCGCTTAGAGCTTCTAAACTTCTATATATAAAATGCTTTGTCCTGAATGACTGACGGATTAACGCACAGCCTAAACCGCTGATCGTAGAGACCTGAAACTTGGAGAGCGTGTTCTTTGTATGACGTAGGCATCCGATAAGAAAAGGATTTTTCCGAAATTCTATTCCTAAGGGGGTGAAAAAGAGGGGCAAAGTTTGTATGAAACTCTGTCATTTTTAATTTTGAATTCGTATAAGGCCACGCGGGAGATCCGCTGGCGAAAGCTATATAAAACTGTGTAAGTGCACATACCCATAGCAAGCCGGTCCCGCAGCGGCGACACGGCGCGCTTGGTGACGGCGCCGGCGAGCGGCCAGCAGCCGCGCGTGCGGCCCGCGCGGGCCTGGCCCAGCAGCGGCCTGCCACACACACGCTTACACCTACGACTCACGAAGGACAAATGAGCTGTTCCCAGACTCAGCAACACAAGAACAAGAAAATCTTTCCTTTTTAGGGTTCCGTAGTCTACAAGAAACCCTTATAAATGCGCCATGTCCGCTCAAAGGTTTTTGGTACTAGAAAGCTGAAATTTGGTATATTGATCACGCTGACAAAGTGGTAAAATAAAATTATTTTTTTTTTTTGGGTGGAGAATGATGGTGTAATTGTAACACTATTTCTTTTTTGACAAGAGTATTCATGTAGTTTCCTGCCGGATTTTCTACTCTAGGCTACTCTTTGGAACCGTGCAACTAGTGTGACTTTTCATAAGATCCTGAAAAGGCCTATTTGAATAAATTTTTTTTGACTTCCCTACCTCCTGGCGCCGTGCCGGTCGCGCAGCACGCCGATGAAGGGCAGCGTGTCGCCGGGCACGAGGATGCGCGGCTGCGCGTCGCTGAACACGCTGAGCTCCTCGCCCGCGCCCTTGCGCCAGCCCGCGCCTACTGCCGCCGCGCTCGCGCTCGTGTTCACGCTGCATGGCGAGCAACATGTTGAATATGAGTCATCATCTGCCTAGCCTTTTCCCAAATATCTTGGGGTCAGCTTCCAGTCTCAACGGGATGCAGCTGAGGATCTAAAGCGACTGCCTCCCTGATCTCCACAACCCAGTTACCGGGTAACACGGTACCCGTTGGTAAGTCTGGTTGTAAGACTTTCTGGCTGCTGACTACCCGTAACGACTGTCAAACTGTTACTTGGTCACGAGCTACTGTGACTCAAACCAAGCAAACCACTTCAAACCAAGGCATGCATACCATACTAATATAGGTAAAATCGCTTCTTCCGCAAAGTTGAGATATTACTGTAGCTTCATTTTACAAGGCGTGTGAATGTTAGCGAGCATACGTACAGTAGACGCATGGGGAAATAAATGGGCAAGCCCGTCCACAACGCGGTTCAGGTAATCTTAGGCAGCGTCGGAAATCACGACTTCAATTCTGAGAAAACTGAAAACCAGTCTTACCAAGAGATATCGTGTTATCCCGTAACTGGGCTGTAGAGGTCATATAAGCAGACGCTCCATGTAAAAAACTGGTACTCAGCTGCATCCGGTTAGGCTGGAAGCCGACCCTAATAAAGTTGGAAAAAGGCTAGGCAGATGATGATGGGTGCCTTGGTCTTATTGACTAGAGAGTGTATATTTACTTGTATATGTGGTGTGTGGGCGGCGGCGCGGGGGCGGGCGGCGCCGTGCGGGGGCGGGACAGGCACAGCGCCGCGCCGCCCGACAGCTGTTGGATCTGATGACTTTGCTGGAACACACATAACACCCTAGCTGTATAAATCCATTTGATATCTGAAAAAACGCGCTGGAAGTTTAGGAAAGGGACTAGGCTGTACCTATATAAACCGTCAATTTATTTATTATTGTAATGTAAAGTTATTTTTTCGGATGCGTAATCATCAAATGACCCCTCCCGCCGTGGGTTGAGCGGAAGGGAATGTCAGACTTTTACTGACTAAAACCCGTCCATGTTTCTTTGTCTGCAGTCCCGCGCCTTCGGTGGCCGGGAGTCGTCTCGCGGCTCCCGTCGCCCGTGGCGTCTTTCGCGGCGGCTGGGGTTTGAGAGTGTCGTTCCCTCACGCGATTATTATAAAGACGTAAAGTCATGATTATAATAAAGACTTCAGAACTAGATAGCTGAAGCAGATGACCTTATTAATATAGTTATTTGTTTAAAGCTACTTCAAGGTTGAACTGCTGAAGCTATTTACACCAATTTGGTTTGGAGATAATCTGGTAATCTGCCATCATGGTAGGATGTAATTGCCTCAAGGTACTAGTTTTTTTCTACGTACCTGTCTAGCAAACGCCTTGAGCCTGTCATTCTCCTCTCTGAGCCGTAGTATGAGGTCACGGTCGCGACCTCGCTCGAGGTCAAGGTCGGGGGCGGCGGTGTCTCCCGCCTCGCTTGAGTTGGACGACCGGCTGCGGTCCCGACTCCTCTCGTGGTATATCTCATCTAAATTCGACTGGATAAAAAATGCATTGCTATATTTTTAGGCGTGTAGACCGGGACTAGGGATAGTCCTGGATTTATTAGTCCCGAATTTCCGGGATTTAAATGGTTTTCCAGTATTATATTCCTTACCCATTGAGTTGCCAATGTGCAGACTTTTCATCTGAGTCATGGCTGTGTATCGTGTATGAAAGTCGTGAATCGACTTAAGAATAGTTCGGGCTTTACGATTTTAAATTATCAGATATCAGGTACCTATATCTGGGTGCCTATTTTTAGATCAATTATATTATCAGTCAAAAGATTTCTACTATAAGACAGACACAAGGCATAAACAGTAATATGTATGTATTAAATAAAAAAACGCTTACCTGACTAAAATTAACATTCTTCTTCCTAAAATCATTGACGACTTGATTCGTTTTCACCCTATCGTCAAAATCATCGGTCTTAGAACACTTTTCATTCAACTGATTGTTATTCAACGTCTCATTTAATTTCGATATCGATTCACTCTGTTCGGTGATCGTTCCCCTCTCTATCACACATTTGGGGGACAACTTGGAAGATTCTAGATACTTTTTGAGTATTGCTAGTTCGTTTTTGAGCAGATCGTAGTGTGAGTGTACGTCATCGCTGTCCATATTGTGTACTTTCATTAATTTGCTATGCGAATCTTGGATGGTTTTCATGTTCTCGAGCTCCGAGCGTTCTCTAGTAATGTTTTCTCTCTCTTTCTTCATGGACTCTAGATGGCCTTCTAGGATAGTGAGCTCGTTTGATATCTGAGCGCGCATCTCCTCGCCGCGTTTCTTTAGAATCTGTTCGGCTTCAGCCAGTTGGGATTTTAGACTGTCTTCCTGTTGAAGAAATGGGTTGATATGATCCAGGGTAGTTTGGAGTTATCTAGAACGTATAGCTATCTATCGTGCTTCGTATTGACTATAGATTTATTAACAATCCATCTATGTAAAATGTTCACAAGTGTGAAAGCATTTAGGTTCCTCCCTTGCCCTTTGAATTGAATTGAATTGCCTTTTAAGAGGATATTGAAGGTTAAAATGTCCCCAGGAACCGCTTCTTGTGCTGCCAGCTCTGCAAGCTACACGTGCTGCAGTTACCTTGACAGAGAGGCGCTGTGTCTCAGCGCGCACGTCGTGCATGGCGCGCGTCATGTGCGCGTGCTGGTCGCGCAGTGCACGCGCCAGCCCCCACAGGAACCGCTTCTTGTGCTGCCAGCTCTGCAAGCTACACGTGCTGCAGTTACCTTGACAGAGAGGCGCTGTGTCTCAGCGCGCACGTCGTGCATGGCGCGCGTCATGTGCGCGTGCTGGTCGCGCAGTGCACGCGCCAGCCCCCACAGGAACCGCTTCTTGTGCTGCCAGCTCTGCAAGCTACACGTGCTGCAGTTACCTTGACAGAGAGGCGCTGTGTCTCAGCGCGCACGTCGTGCATGGCGCGCGTCATGTGCGCGTGCTGGTCGCGCAGTGCACGCGCCAGCCCCCACAGGAACCGCTTCTTGTGCTGCCAGCTCTGCAAGCTACACGTGCTGCAGTTACCTTGACAGAGAGGCGCTGTGTCTCAGCGCGCACGTCGTGCATGGCGCGCGTCATGTGCGCGTGCTGGTCGCGCAGTGCACGCGCCAGCCCCCACAGGAACCGCTTCTTGTGCTGCCAGCTCTGCAAGCTACACGTGCTGCAGTTACCTTGACAGAGAGGCGCTGTGTCTCAGCGCGCACGTCGTGCATGGCGCGCGTCATGTGCGCGTGCTGGTCGCGCAGTGCACGCGCCAGCCCCCACAGGAACCGCTTCTTGTGCTGCCAGCTCTGCAAGCTACACGTGCTGCAGTTACCTTGACAGAGAGGCGCTGTGTCTCAGCGCGCACGTCGTGCATGGCGCGCGTCATGTGCGCGTGCTGGTCGCGCAGTGCACGCGCCAGCCCCCACAGGAACCGCTTCTTGTGCTGCCAGCTCTGCAAGCTACACGTGCTGCAGTTACCTTGACAGAGAGGCGCTGTGTCTCAGCGCGCACGTCGTGCATGGCGCGCGTCATGTGCGCGTGCTGGTCGCGCAGTGCACGCGCCAGCCCCCACAGGAACCGCTTCTTGTGCTGCCAGCTCTGCAAGCTACACGTGCTGCAGTTACCTTGACAGAGAGGCGCTGTGTCTCAGCGCGCACGTCGTGCATGGCGCGCGTCATGTGCGCGTGCTGGTCGCGCAGTGCACGCGCCAGCCCCCACAGGAACCGCTTCTTGTGCTGCCAGCTCTGCAAGCTACACGTGCTGCAGTTACCTTGACAGAGAGGCGCTGTGTCTCAGCGCGCACGTCGTGCATGGCGCGCGTCATGTGCGCGTGCTGGTCGCGCAGTGCACGCGCCAGCCCCCACAGGAACCGCTTCTTGTGCTGCCAGCTCTGCAAGCTACACGTGCTGCAGTTACCTTGACAGAGAGGCGCTGTGTCTCAGCGCGCACGTCGTGCATGGCGCGCGTCATGTGCGCGTGCTGGTCGCGCAGTGCACGCGCCAGCCCCCACAGGAACCGCTTCTTGTGCTGCCAGCTCTGCAAGCTACACGTGCTGCAGTTACCTTGACAGAGAGGCGCTGTGTCTCAGCGCGCACGTCGTGCATGGCGCGCGTCATGTGCGCGTGCTGGTCGCGCAGTGCACGCGCCAGCCCCCACAGGAACCGCTTCTTGTGCTGCCAGCTCTGCAAGCTACACGTGCTGCAGTTACCTTGACAGAGAGGCGCTGTGTCTCAGCGCGCACGTCGTGCATGGCGCGCGTCATGTGCGCGTGCTGGTCGCGCAGTGCACGCGCCAGCCCCCACAGGAACCGCTTCTTGTGCTGCCAGCTCTGCAAGCTACACGTGCTGCAGTTACCTTGACAGAGAGGCGCTGTGTCTCAGCGCGCACGTCGTGCATGGCGCGCGTCATGTGCGCGTGCTGGTCGCGCAGTGCACGCGCCAGCCCCCACAGGAACCGCTTCTTGTGCTGCCAGCTCTGCAAGCTACACGTGCTGCAGTTACCTTGACAGAGAGGCGCTGTGTCTCAGCGCGCACGTCGTGCATGGCGCGCGTCATGTGCGCGTGCTGGTCGCGCAGTGCACGCGCCAGCCCCCACAGGAACCGCTTCTTGTGCTGCCAGCTCTGCAAGCTACACGTGCTGCAGTTACCTTGACAGAGAGGCGCTGTGTCTCAGCGCGCACGTCGTGCATGGCGCGCGTCATGTGCGCGTGCTGGTCGCGCAGTGCACGCGCCAGCCCCCACAGGAACCGCTTCTTGTGCTGCCAGCTCTGCAAGCTACACGTGCTGCAGTTACCTTGACAGAGAGGCGCTGTGTCTCAGCGCGCACGTCGTGCATGGCGCGCGTCATGTGCGCGTGCTGGTCGCGCAGTGCACGCGCCAGCCCCCACAGGAACCGCTTCTTGTGCTGCCAGCTCTGCAAGCTACACGTGCTGCAGTTACCTTGACAGAGAGGCGCTGTGTCTCAGCGCGCACGTCGTGCATGGCGCGCGTCATGTGCGCGTGCTGGTCGCGCAGTGCACGCGCCAGCCCCCACAGGAACCGCTTCTTGTGCTGCCAGCTCTGCAAGCTACACGTGCTGCAGTTACCTTGACAGAGAGGCGCTGTGTCTCAGCGCGCACGTCGTGCATGGCGCGCGTCATGTGCGCGTGCTGGTCGCGCAGTGCACGCGCCAGCCCCCACAGGAACCGCTTCTTCTGTTGTACGGTGCGCTCCAGCTCGGCTTCGCGGGCCTTGAATGTTTCCTCCATCTACGTAGTAGGTAAAGCTTTATTGATCCAATTTATCCTCATATTATAAGCCGAAAAACAGCTTCTTATCAACTCCAAAATAAATAATGAAGATTACACTAAACTTCGCTGTAAGGCAGACACGTGCTACCACGAGCTGATAACCTAATTTAGTTGAATAGACAACCCAAAACAACCAAAAACTTAAGTACCACACAATGACATCTTTACCTCGTCCCGTTTCTTCTGCAGCTGCAGCGCGTGCGTCGCCATCGAGCGTTTCACCTTCTTCTCTTCCTCAACCTTGACCATCTCCACCTCCGTCTCATACACTGACTTCAGTTGTTGGAACATCTACAAATGATATTCCAGCTCTATATTGAGGTAACGTTTGAATAAAACTTCACAATTACGGTAGCTAACTAAAAAAATACATCTAGTTTACTGATTAAAGACTGAATCGACAATTACGATTTAGTGGTTAACTCGATGAGTGTCTTAATAAACCACGACGCGTGTACCTTCGTAAATTTATGGTGAAACTACGACATCACTGATCTGGAATAGAATGTGATCAGACCATAACCACCTTCTGCAATATTAGCTAAAATTTCGGCTCTTCTGGAAGCTCTGGCGTTTTGTGCAATTTTTCCTGTAACTTAGGGCACTAAGGGCATGTAAACTTAGGGCATGTTGGACTATCTGCTCTATAAGAGCATTAATTCAACTCTATCATAAACAACAAGCTTTATAAACAAACACACAAAACAATGAACTGAAATACAAAATTCATTGACTAATACATGGACAAGACAACAGTTAAATGAGATGATATGAATCTTAAGACGATAAAATTGCATTGTTAAACACCTCTTCAATGAGGCTTTTCTCCATAACGCTGATATTCTTAACGAGACTGTCCATGTTCACAGGGTTTATGATAGTAGTGGTAGTGTCTTTTAAGTTCTGAAAGAAAACCATTTTGAAAACTACGATTGTGAAGTTGACCACACTTTTGGCTGGGAGAGATAATTCACCAAATAACTTGTTATTAGTTTTATGTTGCTAAGGAAATGCAACAGTTGCTATGGTGCGACACATTAAGCTGGTACTAATAGGTTGGGAAGCGAGCATGCGTTGGCGTACCGGGATCTCGCGGACAATGTTTGAGCCATAATTGTTCATAGTTTATTCATTCTGATAATATGTAACTATTTTGTAGATTGGTTAAAAATGAACTCTTATAACCGTAAAATATATTTCTTTAAAGTTGCTGATGAGGCCGCGGCCGTTGTTATATCTTATTCTAACAAAACTAAAAACATCAAAACAAACTCAAGGGCTTATTTTAAAGTCCAGACATATTATGGATGAAAAATGAATAATGTATTTTAGAAGAAATAATCATACAGTTTTGAGTAGGCCTGTCCTATCAGTTGGCATGCAAGTTTTTGGACATTCAGTTTGTGTTTGCTATTTAAATTGAAGTTTAATAATTAGTCCTACCTTGGCAAAATATTTCTTCTTCTTCTTACTCATGTCTTTGAGCCTGTGTATCCTGTTCTGACACGTCTTACAGTACACGTAGTGCTTGCACGTCTCCGGTAAGGACGCGTTCTTACTGTGTGGACTCTTGTTTTCTATGCTATCCAACGTTTTTGCGCTTGATAATGATTCTTCCGATGTAACTGTTAAAAATAGACATCATAAAGAAATTTTTTTGATTGATTTATGAACTTAATATGGGGAATACCAAATAGTAATGTAATTTTTGGACAGGTAGGTACCAATCTACAGTCTTCAACTGCATACATTTTGCTGACGCTGCAGTCGATACGACACGCGCGTCATTTTAGCTTTGGTATATATATTTCGCTTAATGAATAAGCAGTATGGATTAACTAATCAGGGCAAAAATAACAGAAAGGAATTACCAACGTGCTTGTTGTGCGAAGTTATGGTGTATAAACTTAGCTATGTGATTTTAACCAACTGCGGCGGCACCCAAAAGGAGGCTAATATTTTCTTACTTTGGAATGTTAGATTAATTTTATTAGTATCAGAGCAACGAATGAAATGAAACTACGATACATAGTGAGAATGGCGCTTAAATGACAGCTGTTGAAAATTTATACTAAAAGGTTAACGATTTGAGATATTTAATTCCTCGCTGGAGACTTAAAATGCTAGTAGGAAATCACCAATACGCTTTGAGCAAATTTAGTAACCTATGCTCGCGCTTTTTTATATAAGAAGGACCCTTCAGCTTGCAGAAGTAGGTACAATATACCTATAGTATTAAAAAAATAGTTTTTTTTTTATATGTAGGTACTTAGTAATTTTACTTACTCTGTGCGACTCCAATCCCCAGACACTCCTTGTACATGGGCATGCATTTCAGTATACATAGCAACAACGGCTGCTGTTTATCGTTCCGATACATTTCTATTATATTCGACGCATGTTCGGAATCACACTGCACTCCTACAAAGATTACAATATAAGGTATCATTACGCCTGTTTTGCTCAAAGGGCTATGCAGCAGAGTAGGGTGTATCTTAACGGGTCAACTACCTTACAACACCTTTTATTTTAGGTCATCATAATTGCACGTTTACGTTGCAACTGTAATTATTTTATGTCCCCTGTGACCTTCCCAAAATTATATAAATAAAACAATGTCGGAGTGTTTTCATGAACATTATCAATCTTACCCAAATATTTTTTGTATGAACATTATTATTAATATTAAGTTAATCTTACCTAAATAATTGAGAATAGACCAAACATCAGTGTCTTTAAACCTCATCTCTGCTTTGTTTTCCTCGGTCCGCTCCATTAGGGCTTTGGCAAAACTAAACACCATGTTTGCCAACGGTATTTCAGATATGAACACAGAGAAACTGTAGCTGAACTCCTGAGAAATCAACATGATTGTCAAGGGAACTCGGTATGAATGTAAACAAATCTGAATCTTTGAGCAGACCATGTAAATGTTAACTATCTTAAATCATTTAGGGCCAAGTTCACCAACAGCTCATTGCAAAATCGGCCCGTTAAACAAAACCTTTTTTAACTACAAAGCGAAAATTTTCCTGTTACCCACATCTTGTATAAACTTGAGTTGGTAACTGACTGTTATAGGAATAAAAAGCTCAAATGATAGTGTTACTTCTTCGAAACTTGGAAGTTTGTATACTGTAAACAGCTGTTTTAGTCGTTCAAACTGTTATCTTGTCGGTGAAAATGGGCCTAAGAAAGCTTTGCTCAGCAGTGGGACAATACAGGTCTATGATTATGATGAACCAACTGATCAAGATGGGCATTTTTTTATCATATTTATTATTCGTTTTTTTACACTGGTCCACTGTTGTAGTGTAAAAGGCTGCAGTCAAGAGTTGAATGGGCTATGATGAGGATTGAATGTTACGCCACATTTCCAAAACCACCATTACGTCCAAAAGTGGACCGAAATACATATTAATTATATTATTTTTTTAATTATATATATATCTTATAAATTTATAATTATATATTTTTTTTAATCTTTTAGGGTCAGTGTAGTGAGCACACACTCTACACTAACTATAAATAGAATGATAATAAGATTTTTGTAATATCACTTACTAGACGCATCAGATATTCAGCTATTAGTATGTTAAGTGCTTGATATGTGAGCTCCAGGCGTTGTGTAAAATGCTTCTGACAGGGAGGTGGATCACCTAGAAATATAAATGTATACACAACATGATACTGGCCGCTTAAAAATGTATAATAAGCGGTATAAGTAAGTTAAGTTGGCTGGCTGAAAATAATATTTCATAACAAGAAATGTGTAGGTAATTTATTTTTAATATTTCATAGAACATATTTGTATTATTTTTTTTTTATTTGTAAAGATATTGTAACAAGCTAGGTATGATTTTGGAGGTAGGATATGTTTCTTATTACACAATTTTTGAAGATGGGATGGGATCTCAAACCACTTCATAATATTCTGCGATGTTCTTGACATTACTTTAGGCAGGACCTTTATGTGCCTCAATTTTGTTTATGTGCAATAGATATCTCATCCAAAGTTAAAATAATAAATACAAACAATATTGTAATGTAAACAAAACTGCATGCAGAAAAAAGATAAAAAATACTGATTTAACTTGGTAGAAAAAGAGACAAGTATGTTAATGTTTAAAATATAACCTTTCATTCGCTGGAACGGCGGCGCGCCAGGAATAGAACGAATGCAAAAAGAAGAAGACTTTTTCAAATGTTTCTTACCAGTTTGTGCACTTTTCAACACATTTACGATATGGCCACGTAAGTACGCCCTCAAATCGTTGAGTATACCATTCTTTTCAAACAATTCGTATATGAATGATTGAAAAGAGTCTGCAGACTCGGTGTTCGCAACGTTTTGAGTTTCTGCCACAGCTGGCGCAAATTCTTTCGTAACGCCACTTTCCATTTTATTGTTTTGACTGTTTTATATTAACCTGTATCAGAAATTGTGCCTACATTCTAATTTTATGCGAAATAATTTATCAGTTCACTGGAAATTTCAAACTTCCCAAACACAGATTTTTGACGTTTGTTGTTTTGTTGACATTTCCGGTTGAAAATGCCGACAACGGACAAACGAAAAATGTTTTATTAGGTACTCTTTACTAGGAATGGGTCTCATACTTACTTTAAGCACTTTAAAAATATAGTTAACATTTTAAAATTATGTGAGTGTACCATAACTGTTTTAAATTAATATATAACATTAAATTTAGTATTATTCACAACATTTATGATAGCATACAGATATTTTGATATGTCATTCATCAGTCCCTGTGGCGCAGAGGATAGCGCGTTGGACTTCTAATCCAAAGGTCGTGGGTTCGATCCCCACCAGGGATGGCACATTCTTTTTATCGAATTTCTTTTTGTAAACGTGCTGTTTTTTATTATTGTATGTATTGCTGATTCAGCATGATATGGCCATGAATTAATATACATGCATTGTTAATTTTATTCGTGAGTTAACACTACTAACTAACTACAGATACTTCTTGATTCTGCAATTTTGCTCCAGAAACTTTAGCCCTTCTTTTGCCGACAAGAAAATTATTGTAGACAGTGGACAGCGTTTTTTATTTTTTTCACTTGGGGACAACGCCATCTACCATTTTGTCATGACTTTATCCGAAGAAGTGGTTTTCATTTATCAATAAAAAAAAAAATTATTTTAATAATGTTCATTTACTTATAATATTTTTAAATAATATTCACGCATAAAATCATGTAAAATAAATCAAACAATAAAAATATTTCAAACAAAATTTGTCATCACAATCACGTCTGACAGTGGTCTGACATTGACATTGAGCAAAATAAATCAAATCAGAGCAAAATCGTAACGCATCAAAATAGTTTAATTTATTTACTTTGAAAGTGTTATTACTGTAATTAACAAACATGAGGCGTCGAGCAGGACTAGGTGCCATACAAAAACAAAAGCTAGAACAAGAAAAGTACCGGGAGAAAGGGTCAGAGATACAAGAAAATCAGTTTCAACAGATGTCCAAGCAACTGGAAGTGTTTAGGGATAATTTAGAGGAATTTGCTACGAAACACAAGAGTGAGATAAAGAAGAACGCCCAGTTTAGGAGGCAGTTCCAGGAGATGTGTGCGGCCATTGGTGTAGACCCGTTAGCGTCAGGAAAGGGATTCTGGTCTGTGTTAGGTTTGTAGTGTTTTTGTTTAGTTTTAACTACACAAGTCTTCCTAAACTTGGTGATTTAATATTAAAAGGTGTTGCCTCAGTTGCCTGCTACAATCTTTGTGCTCCCTGACGAAGAATTTCGTTTGAATTAAATGTGAAACTATGTTGGATGAGTCATTGTCAATCATATTTTTTAAGACAGCATGTTGTATGGGTTTCAGTTGGAGTGTCTAATTTAAATTATATTACCATTTTCAAAATAGAATCTTACTGGTTCACATTGTTTTGCAGGGATTGGTGACTTTTACTATGAAATAGGAGTCCAAATTGTTGAGGTTTGTTTAGCTACAAATTACAAGAATGGTGGACTTATAACCTTGGAGGAACTACGGACAAGGCTTATAGCGGCCAGAGGCAAGGCAAAGATACACCAGGAAATAACTAATGAGGATCTGTTGGCTGCTGTTAAGAAACTAAGAATATTTGGGAATGGGTGAGTTACTAGCGGACCCAACAGTCATGTACTGACCTAAACTTGGCATTTTTATGAATACAATAACATCTACCAGGTCCAATTGAATTTTCAAACTGTCCAGCGACCCACTCAGATATACTCACAAAATTTCATCCAAATTGGTCAAGCTGTTTAGGATTTAGGTGACAAACACCCATACAGAATAATTATACTTATATATAGACTATGCATATAGAAAGTTTATTAAATACTCAAATGAATAATTGGTAGTTGCACTGTGGCTTATAATTAAGGAAATTAATGTAGTAGATTAAGGATAGTAATTTAGGATAGATAATTAATATCATAACATACTGAAGGCATAATTATTTTTGTTAACTGGCATTCAGACTTTTATGAAAGATCTAAATCTATAAGATTGTGTACTTATTCTATCATATGATTTGTCTTCAGCTTCACAGTAGTGCCTATAGGGAAAGGAAAATGGTTGGTTCAGTCAGTGCCTGGTGAGCTGAACCTTGACCAAACACTTGTGTTGCAGAAGGCCAGTGCTTTGGGCACTGCTTGGGTGTCTCTTAGTATCCTCACTGATGATTTAGGGTAAGATTTCATTGCTGCATATAAAATTTCTCAAATTCTGTCTTCCCCATTGGTTGCTAAGTTGCCATGATCACACAAAAAGTCAAAAAGTCATGCATGAAGCAGCAATGTGGTCAAAAAGTGTTGTTCTCTTCCTTTAACGGCTTATACAGCAAATCCATACAAATGATGACAATCTTTATTTGACCCAGAAACAATTTATGACATAGGTCAGACAAATATATGTCTACTAGCTTCTGCCCGCGACTTCGTCCGCGTGGAATAGTGGAGCTCCACTCCTATTGGTTTTAGCGTGATGATATATAGCCTATAGCCTTCCTCAATAAATGGGCTATATAACACTGAAAGAATTTTCCAATCGTACTAGTAGTTCCTGAGATTAACGCGTTCAAACAAACAAACAAACTCTTCAGCTTTTTTATATTAGTATAGATTTCAGTTTCTTGTATTACCATAACCTTTAATATATTCCAGTTGGAACGAGACAAGAGCTCAGAATGCTTTGAACCACATGGTAAAAGAAGGCCTTGCTTGGGTGGACAGCCAAGATAGCAAGGAGACTATGTATTGGTTTCCAAGTATGTTCTCCGAGTGTGTGGCGGCGTGATTTACGATTTTAAGCGTTATTGTCAAGTGATAAAAGTTATATTGTAATCTATATTTATGTTGAAAATATACACATCGAACAAACACATGACTTTTAAAATTCACATGATATTTAATAAGTGTTGGTAGTATGAAGTATAAAGTATTTAAATGATAACACATAATCTAATATATTTATTTATATTGCACTTACACAGTTCTCTTAAAATAGAAGGAAAACATTTACGGAGGTAGCTCTTGTTTAATGTATTGAACCTGGAGGGGTAAATAGTAGCCTTTTCAAACTTTCGCATAAGTAGTACCTATTTAAAAGTATATAATCTTCAATTGTTTTACATTAAGGTCTGTATTACAGAAAATTCGTTACACATATGTTTGGAGCCATTTAATTGGTTGACCGATTAAGGCTTGAGTCAGCTTCTGTAATATAGATCTAGATCTATATGCATTTGGTTCTTTGCCTATATTAATTATTATAATAACCTATGTATTGTGAATCTACTATTATTAATATTGTTAATCTAAAATTGCATAGTGCCCTATAAATAAACCTATTTGCTTGTTAACTGTTGCTATCCTCAGAAGATCCAATATAAGGCAGTTTTAACTTCGAGCGCAGTTCGTTGTTTTCTTTCTGCATTTCGTCGAGTTTCTTCTTCAATTTGTCCGTCATATCTAGGTAAGACTCTTTCCACCTATAAAATATTAAAAAAGGTTTTTTTTTGCATCATCATCCTACACAACTGTAAGCAATTAAATATTTAATTAAAGAAAATTATGAATACTTTTTACTAAGCTCCATTTGATTAGCTAAATGTTTGTTCAATTCTATAACTTCCTCTTCTTTTGTTGTCACCATTCTGAAAAACCACAGGATTTAAGTACTTATTATGTTGCCATGTTTTGCTCAAATGCATGTATTGCCAGAATAAATATTGCTCTGATTGGAATAAATTATAATTTTTTACTGTTATAAGAATTTTTCATGTTTTTAAAATGTTAATTAAGTACATACTTTTGATTAAGTTCTGTTCTGGAAGCCAGCATATTTTGTAACTTGTTAACCATCTCGTGAGTCTCGTCTAATGACTTTTGGAGATGCTCCACTTGCAATCTGCAATATTTCAAAAGGATGATTATTTAGTTTTTTCTTAAGAAAGCCCTTGTTATTAAATTTTGTAACTTGAGGAGAGGGACAGTCCTTCAGGGACTCACTCAGATGTGGATATCTGTCTGTGAGGGGGAGGGAATCTCACTCACTCTCCTGAGTGAGAGTTCCTCTCCCCCACAGACAGATACTCACTGTTGAACATATCAACCCTAAGAACCTATCTCAGGTCCTGCCCTGCCGAAATCCAGCGAATTTCTGAGACCGAGTCTAGTATACGGGGTTCTAAGGGTTTTGGGGATCTGGGTTGTTGGTATCTTTTGGAGGGGAACAATATACAAATATATTATTAAGTAATATTGTCTTATGTCGTAATCGTACTTGAGTTCATCGCACTGTGTCTTCAAGAGTTGTTCCTCCCAGTCGCGCCGCTTGGTCTCCCTCGCGTGACTGTCTTGTATTCTCTGCACGTCTATCGCGAGACATTGCTTCTCGCAAACCAGTTGGATGTTGCGTCTCTCTGATGACACCTTAACAAATTCAATAGGTTATGATCTATTTAGGGCCAAGTTAACCAACAGATACCTAATCGGTCCGTTAAACGAAGACGTATGTTAACTACGAAGCAGGAATTTTCGTGTTGTCAACTGTTGTTCAACCCTGGCTTGGTAATCGACCGTTTTAGGAATAAAAAACCCAAATGATAGGTTATCCATCGCATGGTAGAAGTTTGAATTTATGCTAAAATAAACAACTGTTTTCAGTTGATCGGACCGTTATCTTGTCGGTGAACTTTGGCCTTAGTTAGATGCAGTAAACCAGGGTTTAGCAAGTATTTTGCATTTAGTAACACTCATTTCTTTTAAAAATATATGATAAACCGATATAAGTGTAACTTACTAGTTCCTGAAACATAGCTTCAAGTCTTTGCTCAGCAAGCGCGAGTTTTGGGTCGACTGACTTCAATGTGTCCTTTTGCTGTTTCAAATAATTCTCGTTGGTTCCTAGAAGTATTTTGTTTTCTCTGTAAACATTACAACACATAAGCAAAATTTCTTATACCCAAATATAATTTAAGCCTTTTCTGCAGTTTCTCTTCAAAGATTAGATACAAAGGTAGAATGGCCCGAGACTTCGTAGAGGACAGAAGATGTGATCCAGGTAGAGAGAGGGAGAGAATGAGAGAGAGAGAGAGAGATAGAGCTACAACAGTCGAATAGTAGAACTCTGTTTTTGCAATAATTTCTGTATTACTTTAACGTGTTATGACAAGGCCCTCATAAACGATGTGACCCAAGTCAATCATAAAACACTTATCATTAGAGATAACATTTTTTTCCGGATGGGAAATCATCATATGACCCCTCCTGCCGTGGGTGGTGCGGGAGGGAGTGTCAGACTCTTACTGACTAAAACCCATCCATGTTCCTTTCTCAGCCCTTTCAATTCCGGGGGCGCAGTATCTCTTTCGAACGTCCCGCAGCCCCGGATCATTAGAGATACCTTAAAGTCTTGTTCAGCAGCAAGCCTTTCTCCACGAGCTCGGCGTCTAAGTTCCTGATATGGTGCAGCATATCGGCTACTTTCTCGTTGTACTTCTCCTTTACTTCATCTATTTCTTTCCTACATGATGTTTCTATTTCGCGTCTTATGCTAGATAGAGTGTGCTTTAGTTGTGTCACTTCTCCTGTAATATATGTATGAATAGAATTAGAATTGATTCTTCGTCTTAACAAAGTGTGATCAATAAGTTTTTCAGTTCGAGTTCAAATTTCCGGCAAGAGCAAATTTCCGATTTGTTGTAGCGGGGTTTGTTCGGTAAGTAGTTCGCATGTCGTGCAAAAATGTTTAGCAAGTTAGCAGGCTGGGACATACATTCTCTCTATTTGGACTTAAGTTAGGTATTTTTCCTATATTGATTTATTTGTACGGAATCACTTCTAAATACAGACATCAGGAATTGACGATATTGATGTTAGTGAGTGTATTCAAAATATTCTACTTACTAGTTAATTCTTGTATACTTTTGTAAGCCTCATTCTTCTGTTTCGATACCACATCGTATAGCTGTAATGCTTCGGCAACCTGTAAAAAATTATATGAAGAGTGCCAAGAATCATCAAGACATAAAAAATTTATATGATTAGAGGTTAAAAAAATATATTATTAAAAAGCTATCGAAGTTGTGCTGTTTTTAGGGTTCCGTAGTCCGACAAGGAACCCTTATAGTTTCGCCATGTCCGTCTGTCTGTCTGTCCGCGGCATAGCTCCGAGGTTCTTGTTACTAGGAAGCTGAAATTTAGTATGGATATGTATATTGATCACGCCGAGAAAGTGGTAAAATATTTTTTTAATTATTTTTTTTTGGGTAGCTCCCAAACACGTAAAGTGGGGATATTTTTTTTCTCGCGTACCCCTCCGTGTGGGGTATCGTTAGATAGGTCTTCTAAAAATATTATGGGTGTGTCAAGACCATTTTTCGGTTAAGCGAGCCATTTGCAAAATATCTAGATTATAAGTGAAAATTTTTGGTCAATACGAGTTACCCCCCCTCTAACTTTTGAATGGCTGTACTTAGAAATGTGAAAAAAATCACAGACGTAGCACATGTAATGAACTTACAAGGAAAACTATCACAGCTAAGTAGGCTTAACCGGTTACAGAGTTATAGTCGACTAACTAAGACCTACTACGGAACCCTACTGCGCGTGGCCCGACACGCACTTGGCCGGTTTTTTTTATAGTCATCACATCAAGGAAAAGAAGGTGAAATGTTCACTTAACTTCGTTAAAAAGCAGTATGTATTTTAAAAGGACTTTTAGTAAATAATTGGAAAAATTACTTTTGACTTAGCTTCTGCTTCCCTCTTAACTTTTTCCACACATTCCTTCTGACACAAACTCAGCTGACCTTTCAAATCTTCACTATTCTTCTTCTCAACTGCTAAATTTATTTTATATTCTTCTAAACTCTTTGTGACGTCACTCAACTTGTCTTCTAATGCTTTGCCTCGCTCCTTGTATGATGCTATCTCTTTCTCTCTACTTTTCAAGTCGTTTTCTAATATACTGCACTTTGTTTGTAAGTCTTTGTGTTTGTTTTCTAACTCGATATAATCTGTTAAAGCTGTTTCCAATTTCAGTTCGAAATCTCTTCTTTCTTCGGAAGAATTCTGTGAAATATATTTTCTTCGATATACGAGTAGGTAATACATATACCTACAGCTAGTCAATGCATCTTATTTGTAGAAAGTTTATGTAATAATAAATCGACATGGTTTTTTTACATCATTACGCTTTTTTACTTTAGTTATTGGAAAAGGCCTATCAAGTCCACAGTAGCCGAAGAGACTTGAGAGTAATTTATGGGTCGCCTCTTCGTACGAGGTAATTTATTTTAGTAGTTAACTGAAAGATTTTGTAAGAGCCATTGGTGGACTACAATGGTCAGTCTGGATAGACCAAAACTTCCCGAGTCTTAATGTTAGGACGCATTAACGACAGGTCAGGTGCCAACTAGGTATAAGGTTTTTCAGGATATTATTTGGATGGCGGCCCACCTGAGGGCGAAGTGATACCGCCGTCTATCAACATCTTCGGTCACAGAGCCTTTGGGGATACATGGCTATTGCAGCGACGTACCTGAAATATTAGTTATATGTAGAGTATATGGTAAATTAGGTACCTGCTTTCCTCTATTATCGTAACTCTGGTAGGTTTTCAGCTCAGTTTCTAACGCATCTATAGTTTTCTGCGATGTTTGCCACAATACGTGCAGCGAGTCTCTTTCCTGGAATATAGAATAGAAAAGATGTCTTTAATGTCTATTTGTTACGGGGAAGCTATCTACGTCACGACTTGAGACCGAAGATGATTCTGGTCCAATCTAAATGGTGCGTAAATTCATAAATCGAAGGTCCCCACGTATACTATCGAAATTGTAAAAAAAATATTTTCTTTTTATTGCGCTAATAGCAAGCAGAGATCAAGATTCTATGTATAAATTTATATTATTATATTACATATTTTTATACCCTGTTATTTTTAATCGAATAGAATCGCTCTCCTGTAAAGGTTTTGCAGTTTCGAAGATTTACGCGGGGACCGTCGAAATATCAATATCAAAAGACTATCCCTGTGGGGCACAGGCACGTCGATGTCAGAGTATCTACCTATTTGTTTGTATCCTTACTAATATAAAAATGCGAAAGTAACTGTCTGTAATGCTTTCACGTTAAAACCTGGTGAACCTATTTAGATACAATTCGACATGGAGTTAGATTCGAACCTGAGGAAGGACATAGGATATATTTTTATCTAGATGTATGAAGTAAGTACTGTAGGGATTGCGTAGTCAGAGGTGGAGGATTCGAAGATTAAATCAAAGAATACTTTTAAGACTTTTGCTTTATTTCATGATCTGGAATCGACTGACATCGTTGTATCAAAAAAACTGCTAACTAATTTTTCCTTCATTCTAATTTCAAATGATTGTGTGGCCAGTTTACCCAATAAGTTTTAATTCCTATATATATTTCATAGAACCTCTACATGAGCTACGCCCACCCATTGAATAAAGTTAAAGACTAATCTCCAACTTTATTCATACGCGCCAGACAATCATTGAAATTCTCCTACCTATACCTAACCCGAAACATTACCTATCGGTGGAATTACACGGGGTATGTCTCTTACAAGAGATGACTTAGAAACCGGCATGCGATGAACAAAATAAACTCAGAAAACATAACTACATAATTAAATTACTAATTTGTGCCAACGTGCACACACACCATTAATAAGCCCTGGCTGGAGGCCCTAAATTTATTTAAGGCACTTCACAGGCAAACCCGGTTAAGCAGTCGACAACTTTCTAGGTTGACCTGCGAGATGCCATACACAAAAAAAAAAAAAACACTCACCATTAACACATGCCATTTTCAAGCCTTATCTTATTGCGTAGTCAGAGGTGGAGGATTCGAAGATTAAATCAAAGAATACTTTTAAGACTTTTGCTTTATTTCATGATCTGGAATCGACTCACCTCGTTGTATCAAAAAAACTGCTAACTAATTTTTCCTTCATTCTAATTTCAAATGATTGTGTGGCCAGTTTACCCAATAAGTTTTAATTCCTATATATATTTCATAGAACCTCTACAGTACCTAGCTAACCCTGGGGTTCTGAGTAAAACCGCGAGAAATAGTTGTTTGATAATGGTAAATATACCTTTAGTAGGTAGAACAATAAACCAAAAATAAACCAAGCGCATATACCTTTTGTTCCGTTGTACGTAAAATTCAAACAAAGCTTGGTAGTTGGTTGGTCTGTCTGTCTGTCTGTTACGCTTTCACGCCAAAACTACTGGACCGATATAAATGAAATTTGGTACAGAGATAGAATAGACCCTGAGGAACAACATAGGCTACTTTTTACCCGGGTGCGTTAAGTAGTTCCCTCGGGATGCGGGTGAAACCGCGGGAAACAGCTAGTTTTTTATAAATGCTTAAACATGGTCATTTGGACACATAAGTACCTATTGTCATCTTTGAAGACCTATTTCGTTTGGAACAAGGTACTTAGCTGAGTTGACGGCTAACCGAAGAAGAATACCTTAGCAAGCAACGAGACTTGTTTCTTCAACTCGTCCAACTCCTTGCCCTGGTCCTGGTTGTTCGCCTGCCTGGCATTGTCCAACTTCTCTTTGAGCAGCATCCCCACTTGTTGGGACAGCTTCTGATTGTCTGCGATCAATGACCTTATTTCTTCTTCGACTACTGTTTGGTTTTGCTGTGAATGACATAGAATGTTCAAGATTTTTCTGCTCCTGGTAACCAAGCTTATACATACCTATGTTACTGGTTGCAATGCTGCGAAGTGTTTTTTTTTAATGGTACGAGACGGTATTTTATTATCGAGTAAAATATAATTTATAGGTAATCTAAATATAAATGAATGTTAAAATAGATGTAGGTGAACACTTGGGCTATCAAATAGGTACGTAATGCATAAATTACCCTGTAAAAATCGACTTCAGATTGAAGTGCTTCCAAAGTAGTATTTTCCATAATATTTTAGTTAAATGCGGACAGACAGCTATATAAGCGATATAAGAAGATAGAATATGTATCACTAGCACATATTTAATAACAATATCATAAATTATATGAAAACTTAATAAATTAATAACTTTCTGCGACCACGTTTTGTTTACATTTCGCGCTCCGGAAACGTCATCATAGGTCGCTAGGCAACAGTGCTGATACGTTCGAAAATGAAGTAAAATAATTGTATGTACTATTTTTTAATAACTATTTAGCTTTTATTTAACTGTATGAAATGAAAATGAAAAATTTAGATTAAAAAACCCTAGATTCTAATAGGAAAAATTAACATCAGTTATTAAAATCATGTTTCTGAACGAAATTATATATTGTCAAATTGACATCCGCGAAAATCGAAAATTGCGACTCGCGGATTTTCAGAAAATCGTAAAATGTAATAAGTGTTAGAAGTATGGTTTTGAATTAAATTGAAGCAAAATATATCTACAATGTCAAGGTTAGTTTCATCTATAACAGTTTCGTTGTATAAAACAAGTATTTGCCCCTTTTATATATCATTCATTTATTCATGGTTCGAAATCCCATGGTGTTTTGATTTTTCTTTTTCAATATTTCAGCTTATATTTTGATATTAATGAATACCAATGGCCTCTGGTGTATGATGATAACTATAATGTATCGTTTTTGGGTTTGGAAAAGTTCCATGTATTCGATTCTAAGAAATGGCGCAACATTATACAGGTTCGTGCCTTATCTACCAACTTTATTTCTTATTATAACTCCTGATATAAGGTATCAATGTATTTAGGAGTTAATGATCGAAGTAGATCTTGGTGAAAAAGTAAACAATTCATGATTTCCATATGTTTTGAACAAAAATAACAGTAAACTTTAAAAATAGCAGTCAACTTTATGTATATTTTTTTATCAAAAATGAAAGATTTACTACCGTAGATACTTCATTTCATCTGCCTAGCTTTTCACAGCTATAGACAACCTTCTCACCTAGACTTTGAGTTTAACCGGTGCAACTCAATACTAGATTGTTCAGAGCATCTGACTTCCTGACCTTCACAATTGTCTAACCTTACCTGATAAATAGGTACCTAATCTTTATCATATTTATTTCAACAGTACCTAAAAGAAGCAGAATTCATAACAGATGAAAATTTAGTAAAACCACTTGAAGCACAGAAGAGTGATCTACTTATCGTCCACTCAAAGAAATACCTAAAATCACTGAAAGTAAGTAACATTTTTAAATGTCCATATTCATATTTTAGTAGGTGAAGATTAATTTACATAGTGGACTGCTATGGCCGATGAGGATTTGCAATTTCTACTTCACTTTTACAATTATAATTATGCAATGTATATTATCATTAAGTCACCATGAAAATGCACACAGTATTTGGCGGGGAACAGTCGGTATTTAACAATGCCATACCAATCAATAAGAGTGATTAAATAATGTAACAAATAAAATATAATGTAGGAACAATTTAGATTGGAATCAAAAATTTGAGATCTTGAACCCTGTGTACATATTGTTTATTAAAACTATTTCAACTAGCATTATTTAGCTTAGATTTTCTACACCACAAAGAAAAAAATTGTGTGACAGTATCTGTTCAATTTTCAAGGTAATATTTTAAAAAATATGTATACTAGCTGTTTCCTGCAGCTTCACCCGCATCCCGAGGGAAGTACACTCACACCTGGATAACTATACTACAAACTTCCTCAGGTTTCAATCTATCTCCATACCAAATACATCCAAATTGGTGAAGCTGTTTGAAACAGACAGACAGATAGGCAGACAGACAAGAGTTACTTTTGCATTTATGATATTAGTAATCATTTCTAATTTCTTTTCCAGTGGAGTCCCAAGGTAGCTATCATAGCAGAGGTGCCAGTGATTGCCTTTCTCCCAAACATGCTGGTGCAGTATGCATATCTGAAGCCTATGAGGTAATGACCTTGTGTATTTCTATGCATAATTTGTTGTTATGTTGTGTTTGCAGATTCTATATGTTTTATTTAGATTTTCAGTTTTTTATGCCAATTTGATCATTATAGCCTTATACGCAAGGTGCAAACTCCTATAATTTAAAATTAAGCTATATTTCTTAGCATAAAAAATATATGGTTTGGTTTATATCAAACCGCTATATGAACTGATAGCATGCGGCATATATAATGCATCTAGACTATTATTGCTTAATTCTAGTTTTGGAGAAAATATCCATCAGATATCTTTCATATTTCAGGTTACAAACGGGTGGTTCAGTGCTAGCAGGCAAGTTGGCCCTGGAGCGCGGCTGGGCTATCAACGTGGGCGGCGGCTTCCACCACTGCAGCGGCGATAAGGGCGGCGGGTTTTGTCCCTACGCCGACATCACGCTGCTCATTCGCTTCCTCGTCATAAATCATCTCATACAAAACGCCATGATCGTGGACTTGGACGCTCATCAGGTAATAATCTTATAAGTAATAGAAAAAACAAAAAAAAAACCCGGCCAAGTGCGTGTCGGGCCACGCGCAGTAAGGTTCCGTAGTAGGTCTTACTTAGTCGACTATAACTCTGTAAACGGTTAAGCCTACTTAGCCGTGATCGTTTTCCTTGGTAATTTCATTACATGTGCTACGTCTGTGAATTTTTTCACATTTCTAGGTACAGCCATTCAAAAGTTAGAGGGGGGGTGCTCGTATCGAACAAAAAATTGCACTTAAAAGCTAGATATTTCTCAAATGGCTCGCTTAACCGAGAAGTGGTCTTAACATACCCATAATATTTTTGAAAGACCTATCTAACGATACCCCACACGGAGGGGTACGCGAGAAAAAAAAATATTCATCCCCACTTTACGTGTTTGGGAGCTACCCTAAAAAAATATTTTTCAAAATTTTATTTTACCACTTTCTCGGCGTGATCAATATACATATCCATGCTAAATTTCAGCTTCCTAGTAACAAGAACCTCGGAGCTATGCAGACAGACAGACAGACGGACATGGCGAAACTATAAGGGTTCCTTGTCGGACTACGGAACCCTAAAAAGAGTGTGCGTTTTCAGCTTCTTATCGTGTGGACTGCAGATTTACTGTCTTAACAAGCCAAAGTGTCAAAGTTTTCTCTAATTAGCCTGAAGGCCACAATTCCATGTCGGACTTGGAATTATTGTAACAATTACTGCTATCAAGGTAGCAGCCAGTAGTTCGAAAGTCAACAAAAAAAAATATAATTTAGTTGCCCATTCCAAAAAGTAGTTTCCAATAGAGAAGAACGGGCAAGAAACTCCATGGTTACTCTTTTTAAATTATATTTTTTTGTTGTTGAAATATCAATGTACCTGTCTTCCAGGGCAATGGATATGAGCGCGACTTCTTAGGCGTGCCGGAGGTGTACATAATGGACATGTACAATAAGCACATATATCCCAACGACAAGGAGGCCAAGCGGGCCATCAGGAGGAAGGTAGAGCTGGGCAACAAGGTCGAGGATATGGAGTACATGCTTAAGTTGAGGCAGTAAGTGTTGCCTATTCATTAGGCAGTTTTGCTTATCCAACTATCCTGAAGGTATCCTTCCTATTGACAAAACTAACTAAGTACTTTGTTTAATAAAATTATTTGTTTTAGATGTTTTTTTTATCACTACGCGTATTTTATTTTATATTTATTATATATATATATAATTATAAAATATGGTTTATTCATTTTTTTATTTATTGTATG
The DNA here is from genome assembly GCA_963891755.1 of Pyrrhia umbra. Classification (NCBI taxonomy): domain Eukaryota; kingdom Metazoa; phylum Arthropoda; class Insecta; order Lepidoptera; family Noctuidae; genus Pyrrhia; species Pyrrhia umbra. The sequence continues at coordinate 8,511,755 of OY982935.1, forward strand.
GGAAGTACCCTAAGATATATTTTTATTTCTTAATTTTACCACTTAGTCGGTGGGATCAATATTCATATCCATATTAAATTACAGCTTTCTAGTACTAAGAGCCTCTGACATAGACCGTGGACAGACAGATAGACAGACGAACATGGCGAAACTATAAGGGTTCATTGTTGACTATGGAAACCAAAAAAACTTTAATAAGCTTTGCACTAGCCTAACTAGTATATTTATTAATGCTGTTTCTTGAACATATTTTGTTCCTGAATATCTTACAAAATAAGACCACTATTTACTGTGGTAAATTGTTTACAGAAATCTGAAAGAAGCTTTGAAGGAATTCAAACCAGATATACTAGTGTACAATGCCGGGACAGACATATTGGACTCCGACCCATTGGGACACATGAGGATCAGTGAATTTGTAAGTTCTCCAATCTCTTTATAGTATTTGATCACATCTCACTCACACCTTTTCTAAAGAAGATTCGTTAGTCAATCCTTGCGTATATTAAAAATCCCAAAGTAATTCAGTCTGTCTATCTCTTTGTTACACTTTCACGGTAAAACGGCTAAACCGATTTACATGAGACTTAAATCAAAATAAATTTAAGCCTGGGGAAGGACACATGATAGTCGTTCCTCAAGTATGTGGGCGAAATCGCGGAAAGACTTGCATATAAAAATATAAGCAACATAAACTCGTTTTGACAAACTGTTCATAATACATTGTTTTGCCATCAGCAGAAAACTATTAATAACCGCGCTAATAACAAACAATTACACGAAAAATTGCAAAACCATTTATTATTTGTATACGTTAGGCGCACATAACCTATTATCAGTAGATAGTAGATTAAATAAAACAAATAAACTAAATAATGAAACTCTGGCAACTCACAAAATCTACATTAATTGCTTATATTGTGTATTATCCATAATGTACGATTGCTAAAAGACTTCTTTATCTATCTCAATTAATGTCTTGGTACCTACATACAGTAGAAACATAATGTAACATAGGTACATGATAGTTTCCCACATTACTCAATAGATGGCGTTGTTCATTTGACGCTCATTTCTGAATCGCGGTGTTAAGATTCTCCGCGACCGAACGACCCTCGCCGCCTTCCATAGTTCGGTATCGCTTCTCGGCCTTTTGGCTAAGATCAAAGTGTAGTATCTGTTCTTTTCAGCTTAATATCTGAAAGTTCCCTCACTGAGGGACCAGTATATTAAACTGATTTTTGTAAACTGATGGGATGTTCGGGGCTCGCTCCACTCCCGTCACGGGTCGGCCCGGCATTGCAGTGCCGCCGGGATCGGCCCACTTATAGACATAAAATTCCGTTCCCAAGTTTATTGAGGTCCAATGCTCTTTTAAGGGTGCTAAACTAAAAGTATTTTGTATGTTATCAATTTCAGGGTATAGTAAAGAGGGATGAGTTTGTTTTCGAAACATGTAAAGAGAAAAACATTCCCATCGTGATGCTAACAAGCGGTGGGTACTTGAGGAAAACGGCGCGGATAATCGCTGACTCAATCATGAACCTACATCGCAAGGGACTTATTTACGGGGAATTGTAGATATTTATAATGCTAGGAGATGCGACGCTGCAAGAAACGGAGTCACCCAGGCAAGTAATAAACACTCTGAACAGAAATAAGCTATTGGACGCGACTATCCGGCGTTCCTTATAAAGTCTTTCAGCCGGTTGCACCAAATCTTTTATCTACACTAATATTATAAAGAGGAAAACTTTGTTTGTTTGTTTGTTTGTAATGAATAGGCTCAAAAACTACTGGACCGATTTAAAAAATTCTTTCACCATTCGAAAGCTACATTATCCACGAGTAACATAGGCTATATTTATTTCTAGAAATAACTAGGGATTCCTACTAAAACTTGAATAAAGTAACCCAAAGTGTAAAAAAAATGTCCACGCGGGCGAAGCCGCGGACGGAAAGCTAGTTATTTATACTTTTACGAACATCACAAAACATGATATCAATAATTAGCATAATTTCAGTAGTTTTTATGGTATCAATACATAGTTATAACAATTAAGTAAACATATATCACAAATATTACGACGTAAAATATAAAATATTAGCAAAATTATTAAATTTTATCCTCCATTTTGACAGAGCTTGGATGACAGTTCTTCCGTTTCACGTATAAGTAACCGTATATTTTTTTGATGCAACCGGTTGTTTGCGTAGAAGCCGTGTGTAATATAATTATAATGTTTATTATTTCATCGCCTGTAAGATAATTATTGTAACAAAAACTTAATATGGTCTCGGACTTTTTATCATATTCGACTTAAAATTCTTTCGAAGTTACTTCTATTGTAAAGATGTATTACGTAATATTCTTGAAAATATGTAATTATCTACTTCAAGTTGAGATGTTTACAGATTTAAATATATTACAATACCAAAGGCCTCGCCTAAGGAAATTGATTCGATAGTATTTATTTTTATAGCTATTAGACTTTCAGGTTATTTAGAATGAAATTCTACAATGTGTATCATTTGAAACCTTTGATCTCAGTATGAAGTGCCAATTATTATTATTTAAGCAAATTAAATTTGCAATGTTTAGTTATTATACTGACATATATTTAATTTTTGTAGTTTATACTTAATATCAGTATTAATGTAATGTGATCAAAATATTTATATTAATAATGTTGCTTGGGGTTTATTTTTTCAAATAAATACGATTTTCCTCCTATTGTTGTTTCAATTTTATATTCGTAGATAATAAAGGCAAATAGCTTAAACTAATAAAACTGTTTAAATGAATTGCGTATTACAAAACAATATAGGTATCTGCATAATTATTTTCATCATATTTTATATTGTTATTTTTAAAATTCATCTTCGCAAAATATCGAAATTAAACAATTGAGAATAAGAAAACATGTTTATTAATAACGTACATAACAAATAAATAAACAGCATTTTTGCAAAACAATTTGAAAAAAAGACCACTCTCAGTGCGTTGTGCACTAAGTATCGCAGTGCAAATATACTTATTTTAAAAGTGTCTTTTTTTCTGTATTTCTAGCAAAACTGTGCTGTATCTATCTTTAAAGGTGTATATTTAAAAACTACACGATAGTTATCTATTCCAAACAGGTCTACTGATACAATTATTTTAGCCCAATTGAAAAACTATAAAATATTCAATTAACAAACAGAAGACTACCTTCATTTAAAATCGAATGCCTTAGTCAATCGCTGACATGCAACAGGTACAGTTAAATGTATAACACGCGGGGGTCAAATGTACCATCATGGGATTAATTCTAGTTCGTCAAATACTTATATATTTATTAACATGCCCATGATATATGAATCCCAGTATGGGGCAACGATAAGAGTATACAAATCAGGAAATTTATCAAGCAGGAACCCCAAAAAGCATTGTTCGGAACCTTATTTTTATTCTATACTAGCTTCTGCCAGCGACTTCGTCCGCGTGGAATAGTGGTGCTCCGCTCCTATTGGTCTTAGCGTGATGATATATAGCCTATAGCCTTCCTCGATAAATGGACTATCTAACACTGAAAGAATGATTTAAATCGGAGCAGCGGTTCCTGAGATTAGCGCGTTTAAACAAAATGACAACATTTCCCTTCACTGCTCTGCTCCTATTGATTGTAGCGTGATGAAAAGTATACTATAACCATATCAGGAGTATGACAAATAATTGTACCAAGTTTCGTTAAAATCCGTCGAGTAGTTTTTGTTTCTATAGAGTTTATACAGACAGACAGACAGACAGACAGACAGACAAAAATTTTACTGATTGCATTTTTGGCATCAGTATCGATCCCTAATCACCCCCTGATAGTTATTTTGGAAATATATTTCATGTACAGAATTGACCTCTCTACAGATTTATTATAAGTATAGATAGATATAGTATAACAGCCATATTACCGATGGAACTTAAGCCATGTTTTTGTATTATGTATAATGAAAGCAATGGCTATTCTAATAACCAAACAGACAAGTAAATATCTATTAATTTAGCCATTTAAATTATAATCCTGAACACATTCTGGTGGGGTGCATATGAACCCCAAAGGGGTCATTTTATTTGTTTTATCTGGTGGTAGTGTTGAACTGCGAATAGTATTCGTCGGTCGGAGTGTTGTTGTACACCACTTCTCTGAAGTATTTCTCTTTCTCCTTCTGCTGCAAGGCCAGGAGTTGGTTCTCTTCCATCAGCTGGCGGGCGATCTCTCTGTGGACATAACATTTACATTGTTACTTGCTTATACAGTTGCTTGAAAAAGCTATCACTAATTCTAAATCATTGATATTTTGCACAGACAATAAGGAGGAGGTTCTATGCAGCCTGTGGTCGATGGCTGACTGTTTTTTTTGTTATTCATGTTTTCTATTTTCTCTCGTTTTTTGTTAAGGGTATACCTCAAAGTTGATGTTATTTATTAATAGTTCTCAATGATTAAGAAGGTGTGTAGCTAGTATTATACGGGCCATTTTGCCAGAATGAAAAAAAAAATCAATTTTATCTTTACCTTCTCTTCCTCTGGTCGGCAATGTCTTGGCGTGCTACTTCGCGTTGAATGGACTTAGCTAAGGCTTGCCATTCGGCTTCCATCTTGTCGGAAGCATCACGTTTAGCCTGAAAATAATTTAGTATTGGGTATAATGGAAATTCAGACTCTGAAAGATTGCAAGCTAAAAATTTTGATTAATGGCAAATGGCAGTACCTTAGCGGCAGCCATTTGTTCCTTTTGCGCGGCGTAGAACTTCTTTAGCTCTTCTTGGTTCATACCCTTGTACATGAAGCCGATCGCTCTGAAATTGGGACATACATAAAGGAAACACTCAACATTTATATATATTTTATAATTACTAATATTATAAATACGCAAGTGAGTTTGTTTTTTTATTTATTTGTTTGTAACGTTTTCGTGGTGAAACGGCTGAACCTATTTGGAAGAAATTTTGAGTGGAATTAGGCATTTGAGATTGCTGTAGGATACTACTACTATCGGCACTATCGGGGTGAGTTAAATAAGTTTTTTCGGGACGCGGGTAACACCGCTGGAAACAGCTAGTTTACTTTTATTTTTACAATTGTTATTTCAACACGATTCCTAATCGGAGTTCGGTGTGCAAAATGATGTGACGGGCGATTGGCGATGCTATTTTGAAAGTCTTTTGTTTGCTAAATAGCACCATCCAAATACGCCGTGTCAACGCTGCCAAAATCTCAAGCTAGCTCTATGATTGATCAAAGAAGATTCAATGCACGTCGTCAGATATTTGAAGTTGCGTGATACAGACCTGTTTTTCCCGAGCGCACTCTTGGCGACATCAGGGTTTTCAGTGAGCATGTCAGATGTTAGGTTGTTGTACATCTCAGCTGTGTTGTCGGCCTCCTCTTGTTCCTTGATGATCTGTTCCAGCTGCTTCTTTTCAGCTGCCTATTTAGATAAACGAATCAATCAGCGAAGTTCCTATAGGCAGAGCTAAGTTTAATATTTTTGAATTTGGCGTTAAAGATTACAGTAAATCTTTTGTGGTTCTTTCTATGACAAAAGTTTATTTTATAACATGAATATATATTTTTTGTCTTCTAATTACCATCAACAGATCAACGGAATTTACGCCGTTCTTCTACTTCTTCGGAAAGTTATAGGCCTATGAGGACCACCAAGTTTGCTGCCTTCTGCTAGATTAAGGTTTTAAGTATGTCCGGATTGATTGATGACTTACCAAGGCTTCATTATATTTGAGGTTAGCCTGTCCGAGCCTGTAGCGACACTCTCGCTCCAACTTGTCCAGTTCACCAGCGCGGTGGTCGCGAGCTTTGATCGCCATCTATACATAGCAATTAACAATTGCAATTAGAGACTCATCGAAGCGACGAGCATACCTGCGTCGATGGTTATATTCAGTTACAGTGTTTTGAAAGTCAGCGTAGTGGAAGAAGCCCTTAGTGCGCAACGGTAACTTCGGTAATATATGAAGCTCGATATTGGTAAGTTCTAGAAAGTACCATGTAAGCAGCTTCTGCTTTCTTCCTCTCCTCCTGGGCTGCCTTTCGTTCCTGCACCTGTTGCTCAAGCCAGGAGTTCTTCTGCGCTGCCATGATCTTTTTACGCTCCTCGTAATCCATGTCCTCGCCTTCGAATCTGTTCACATCGTAATTAGTTTAGCTGTTGGTTATATTACTTGTGGTTAATACCAAACAATGTAGACTAACGACAATAACAGGGATAATTGTGACAGAAATAAATAATCTTTTCTTTCTTCCAAAATATTCTTATGTCCCGCAATTATTAATAAGTACGTATTCCTCTTATATTAGAACAATATTGGAAATATGGATCATATTTTAACTGCTGATTTAAACTCTAGAAGCTCGAGAACCATTTCAGACTAGGTACGTTTATACACATTGAACTGAATACTTTTGAGCGCTGGACAGTCCAACTGGATCGCCATCGCTAGCTCTCGGGGGCAGCTGCTTTTTCAGAACTTCAGGGTCGTTCAGATCGTACTCCCGCCGGTCTTCGAACCGCTGGTACTTGTGGCGGAAAGAATCTATTTCCACGCCAATGCGACGACGCTCCTGCAAAATTGGATCATTCTGTTAAGTGAAGAGTTAACTTCCGAATGTATTCTTCCATAGTATAAATTAAAATTAACTTTTAGAAGATACGTAAAGAAATCCTGCAGATGCTTTAAAATACTGCAGGATAGTAGACCCGTAACGGGTGAATCTCAAAGATCATGTCTTTATCCATTTCAACCTTTATGATTTTACTAGCTTGCGTGGACATTTTTTTTTACACCTTGGATTACATTATTCCAGGTTTAGTAGGGATCCCTAATTATTTTTGGAAATAAATATAGCTTATGACACTTCGTAAGGATATAGCTTTCTAACAGTGAAAGAATTTTTAAAATCGGTCCTGTAGTTTTTGAGTTTAAACCCTAGAAACAAACAAATCTTTCCTTTATATAATACTAGCTGTTTCCCGCGGTTTCACCCGCATCCCGAAGGAGCTACTTCACGCACCCGGGTAATAAGTAGCCTATGTTGTTCCTCAGGGTCTATTCTATCTTTGTACCAAATTTCATCAAAATCGGCTCACTGGTTTAGGCGTGAAAGCGTAACAGACAGACAGACAGAGTTACTTTCGCATTTATAATATTAGTAAGGATTAGTATAGAATAAACGTCTTGGAAAAATTGATATTACCTCTCTTTCTCTAGCTTCGAGTACGACAGCAAGATCGCTATCTTTGATCATCTGCTTGGCGAACGCCAGATCTTTTCGCTCCTGCTCATCTCGCTCCGCTCTCTTCTCGGCTATCTGACGCTCCAGGAACGGAACGTCCACCTGGGAACAGTATCTCGGCATATTATGTGTAGATAAAGCAGTAGTTTGACGGTACAGTTTAAGTAGTTGATTGGCTTCTGCGTGACCTATCACTTACCTTCAATCATGTGAACCATAAGGCATTGCATATATTTGCTTTCATTCAGAATCAAACATAAAACTTACCGTCGTCAATCGTACTTATTATATTCATACACCTTGATTATTATCCAGGTATAGCACTTACCCCAATTTTCCTATTCCGTGCATTGAAGATTCTCGATCTCCTCTCAAGCTCACATTGTCTTCTCCTTTCTCTATTTTGAGCTTCCTTCCGGTCTTGGTCGTTGGCGATCTGTAATTTCATCATTTTTATAACTATGCAATCTCAAAATACTCTAAAAACTTGAACACAAAAATTGAAATACAAAATTCCGCGTTGGCGAAATAACAAAGTGCGTTGCTATGGTGATGGTAACTTGTTTTTTTATAGGTAAGGTAACAAGCGGTTACATTGATTTTTTGAGAGTTAATACAAAAAGAGGTCTATGTGCAGCAAAAAAGGTTTAAAGCAATATTTTGTCTTTATGTTCATTCCCATATCTGTACATATAACTCATAGGGTGGTCTTCAGTGAGGTATAAGATCGTTTTCTCTGAAGCCATTAAATGATGAACGAGTCGTGGACAAGTATTAAATAGGCTGATCATGGTGGCGATGAAGAGGCTTGGCCGGTGCCCCTCACAATTTTGGATCTGTAACATCTTAAGATCTTAAAACATGGTCTTTTCGTATGAGCAAGAAATTCCTACATAAGAAAATACGTATTTCGCATATGATAAGGGTAGCCAGAAACTGCAGATCGGCACCTGCTTATATCTAATATATTTACATATTAAGTATTTTGTGATCCAGATTTTAGTTTGTCATATTAGTTTACCTAGTTATTTTGGGCCTTATTACACTAAAGCCATGGTCGTCATTTCTTCATGTGCTTGTTTGAAATATTACTGAGGTAAGATGTAATTACCTCATTATTATTTTAGACCCAACATAATTCACTAGTCACTGCAGGACTCGTTACATATTAACGGTTACTTCGCTTCAATTACAAGATAGTATCTCAGGAACTGCATTGAATATTTCTGCCTCAATCTTGCGAAGGACATCCGACAGTCACAAAATGTTCTTAATAAATAAGTAATATTTTTTTATTAGAATATTTTAGGAAAAATACCAGAGTAATTTCAAAATAGTAGCATGGTAGAAGATTATTTTTTTGGCTAGCAACACGGACTGCGGACAACATGAGGTGTACGTCGCAATTGTCGGCACACTCGCCGAGTAGCGTAGATTAGAATTCAGCCAGTGCCCGCCACACCGCTATCGGACGAGGTTGTAACGCGTTCGCGGGTAAATCGCTGTATTGAATGCGCGTACTATAACGTATTTACACACGAATTTTTTTAAGTGTAACGATTTACAAATAAATAACAGTGCTGTGCTTTTAAATTATTTTTTTACTGTGTAATGTGACGGAATTATGACAAGTGTTTTAAAAAAATCTAGAGGCACTAAAGGTAAATCCGAATCCATGCAAGAGGATCTGCCTTCGAGATGGGGGGACGTCTCCCGCGAAAAGAAGTCTGAAGACGTTGCTAAATTGATAAAATGTATCGATGACAACATTATTGGAAAAGGAAATTCGTTTTGTGGACCTTTCGGCAGGAGAAAAGGTAAGATTTTGTCATAATTATTATAATAATATTTTATTTTTGGAGTTAGATAATACATGTAAAATTCTGATCAATATTATTTTACAGCTTTTTTTTATAATTTCCAACATGTTAACAGGCAGCAATCACGTTATTTGAATATTTTGACAGAATATTAAATTATGTTTTTTGTAAAATGTACGTAAATATTCTTAAGACCGCTTTCTGAATGTCACCAGATTATTAATGTATTGTAAACAATTCACATTAACATATATGAATATTAACACAAATTTGCATTAGTTATTTCAAGATGTAAAAACGATGCCAATGTGCCATGTTCGTTACTATACAAGGTCTATAAATAGAAAAACATATGTTGCGGTAGTAATAGCCGGCAGCTCGTAAAACTGATGTTTCAACGATCAAGGTTAAAATTAAGACATCGTTATTAAATCTATAAACGGTTGAGACAAAAATTCTGAACAGTATATAGGTACTTACTTCATATGCCTAATGCCATTTTATGGACGAAGGGAGTTAAGTAGTAATTTACAACTTTTAGATGTTTCTGAAAAATCTATTCATACTTATAGGTTCTTGTTCAATCTATTTTAATTGTTCCTCTTCAATACTTTTGTCACATCCAAATTATTAAGGTGTAGCATTTATACATCTTGATATTGAATAGCACATGTGCTTATAAAGGCATTTAAATCAATAGTAGTGTACAATAACTGCAACGAATTGATTTAACGTTTTCACTACAACGATACAACGCATCAGAAATGCAAAGCAAATATTCCAAGCAAACTTTACATCTTTTTGGCTAGAATATTATGTGGTTACGAGGGTTTGGCACTTCATTAAGTTTGTCTATAATAAACCATTACTTACGAGTCAATTTCAAACTCGTATTTATAACGAATAGGTAGGTATATCTAAGCATTTCAAAATTGTAAAATTACCCTCAGTGTTGTGCTATTTGCGACACTATAAAGCTTTTGTAATATTCGTGGTGGCTATGGCACCCGCCCCTCATGTACGAGTGTGCGGGTTCAAAATCTGGCAAGTACCAATGTGACTTTTCTAGAGTCATATGTACTTTCTAAGTATATCTTAGACGTCACCGACTAACGGTGAAGGACATCGTGAGGAAACCTGGACGTAAAAAAGTCTGAAATCACCGATCCGCCTTGAGCAAGCGTGGTGATTAATGCTCATGCCTTCTCTATATGAGAAGACGCCTATGCCCAGTGGGATAATATATAGGCTGATAATGATGAAAAAGCTTTTGTACATTTCCGCGATAGACGCGCGTAGACGATCCCTACGAATTGATATTATAAAACTGCTTCAATAACAACTCAATTAAACACATAATTTAAGAAGCTATTTGTTCTATAAGTAATGTACCCACGTGTTTTACCGCTGTATATAGGGTGGTAATTATTTATGCTATGTCGGATGTGGGCGCCAAAATTTTGCTTCGGAGAGGCACAGTGCTTCAACCACTTGGCACGATCAATTACAGGCCATCAATACTTGTCACTTCGATAATTCGGAAATGTACGATGGAAACTATCGTAAATAGATTATTTAATGATGTTTATTCTTATTGATATTTTAATACACAGAGCGGTTAAGACGGTGGGTACCTATATTATTGATTGGAAGAAAATTGAAGGAATCATCATCCAATAGGGACATTTCAGAAAATTCTGGCTTTGATTGAGAACGTTTGTCGATAGTAAAAAACATTGAGTATCAGTTGCAACATTATGCTTTAATAAAAAATAGTAAAACTTTTGATTGATTAAGTTAGGTTTTTTCATTAATAAAGCAGCGTGCCATTATGAAAAAAAAACTAAAGTGACAAAGTTACATTAATTTATCCTTCCGATTTGGTTTCAAAACTGTCTTGGCCTGTTTTTTATATAACCAGTGACCGTTATTAAAACTTTTTCATCGTATGATGGAGGAAAATGCTCCGGAGAAAGGAGATTGACCAAAACAGGTTTTGGAGGTCGTTTGTTGAGACGGGAGCAAAAACCTGGACCATTTTATGGTTTGACCAAAGCCCGAAGGTATTTACGACGCTATTCGATCAATTTGTTGTATATCTTATCTAAATTTTACGACCACGTTAGCTTCTGGTGTTATCAGTTAACGTACTGAGAGATTATTGATGTCTTAAGGTCAGTTTGATAATGATCATAGTTTGAAAACAAATATAATACACGTATGTATAATATGTTTTGCTATTTTTGCAATTATAAAATATCCATCTCTAATACAAACTTTATGTATAGAAAACTATTTTGGTAGAAAGTTTTATTTTTATGTGCACCGACATAATTTTTTACAGGAAAAATATTTAATTTGTACTATCATTTTACAAAAAGTTTTGTATTGCACTTTAGGATCGAAAAAATGCATTGCCCACAAAACTAAGTGATATATTATGCAAGTATGAAATGTTACATATTACAAAATAGCTGTTTGGTCAACATACTGTATGTTATTAATTTGCTTTGAAATTAAAATAGAGCTGCGTACAAAGTCTACAAATAGGAATAATTTATTTTTTATTGTTGACTAAGTGCCTGGGATGTCAGTGTCATGTTACAGACTAATACAGAAGTGCATAATTTAAATTGAACGCTTTGTGAGTGCGGAAGTGGGTACAGCGATACGCAGTGCGCAAGCGCATGCAGTACCGACCACGTTTCTAGTCACGTGTAGTGCTGCGTTAGTCATTTGTCACTATGCTGAGTGCTCTTCACTTACTCACTATTATTTTTGTATCCAACAAAGAAAGTCTATTGTCTAGATGTATTGTAATTATTATGTCTACTAAGAGTTTTCGTGTTATTATAAATAAAAAAAATCGTTGATTTTTAATATTATTGTTGCGTTTTTGTACTTCCCGCGTTCATTTGGTTGACCATAATTCAGGCCGAAAATATTCTCTTTCCGAAGTAAAATATAATTTAATTGTAATACTTATCTAGTTTTAAATGCATTGTGTTAACGTATTTTTAAGAGACTGCTAAGATATACCGATGCCACAAATTAATCACGTCTTGAATCACAAAGTCTAAGTCATCTCAAGCCATAAATCAAAAGCCCTTGTCTTTTATTGTTATAAGGACGAAACGCATGCTGAATGCGTGGTGCAGACAATTGCGACACACATACATCAGTTAAAGACAGGATTAGCATGAAAATTAAGGATGTTAGTACCTACGTACCTACATGGACACGTGTGCTAGATATCATTGTCGACAGTTAAGAAATAATAAAACAAAAGCTAGCGTGTAAGTCGCGAAATTAAAGTATTTTTGTAATATGATTAAAATCACACTTTTCTCTTTTTTTTTCGAAAATACAGGAGTTAATTCCTATAAGCAGAAGATTAAATGCCTGAAACGTTCTAAAATTTAAAAAAATATGTCAATATGATATTAATTGGTGACTTCACCCTATGCATTCATTATTTTTTTTTTTTTTTTGCGTGCTTTAATATTTTTTTTGCAAATCTTACTAATATTATAAAAGCGATTGTAAGATTAATGGGTGGGTTCACATTTGTAGATGTTTGTTACTCCGAACGAATTTGCATGAAACTTGACATACTCAAATATAGAAATTAATAAAGTTTCCTTCTTTCTTATCGTTCATTTTGTATGACATAACTTTATTTGGATGACGAATAGTATACGTTCAAGTACAGCTTTATTTGATTACTACGCTGATAAACTATCAGTAGCTTATTAGTAACCGATGCCGAACACGAGCTAGCAAACTAATTAGTATGGCAACACTACGAAAATAAGCTACATTTTACAGACAGCAATTGGTTAGTTAAGAGTTTTCGCGACTTAGACGTATGGTATATATCATCATTTTTCTAAACATGGTCAATTGAAATATGAGTGGATTTTCGAAATTATTAATCTAAGTCGTGGAGCTCCGCAGGTTATGATACTCCTTCTCAAGCACTTGGAAACCTGGTGTTCCAATGTGACTTTGAAGCGTGGTAATGAATGCTCTGATAATGAGAAGTAGAGAAGAGTTGTATTGATCTGTGATGTCAGTGAGTGAGTCAATAAATAAGCCAATGATGAATTAACTGCAGATATGTAGGTAGTATTCTGATGATTGAAAGCTGGAATACGGTGTTACTTAAATACATATTACACCATTTAAATTACAACCATAAATTGAAATATTTCACAACTTCATTTCTAATTAATACTAGATCTGAAAATGTCCTACATTCTCGTATTCCGTGTCAAAACATCTGAATTGCCATTAATTAACAATTTATTGGCGTGACACTTCCTGTAAATAAAATGGTTACGTCAGTTTGTTGGCAACACTGACGCGACCATAAATCTTTGGAATATGATTCAAAATAAGTTGCGTCAGCGATTGTGTCTAAATCGATTGTAACTATTATTGTGTTATGAATAATAATATGTCTATTCCTGCGCTTAAGGTATTATAATAACCTGAGGGATAAATTAAGGGCTGCGAGATTATCTTAAAGAGTTACCGGGATCCTGGAATTTATAGGGAACTAGAAGGAGCATGGAAGGGTTTTAGTCATTAAGAGTCTGACACTCCCTCTCGCTCCCCTCACAGTGAAATCATTTAATGATTTGATAGATCGGAACGCAAAAGGCTGAGGTAGGAACATGGATGGGTTTTAGTCAGTAAGAGTCTGACACGACCCACAGTGAGGAGCATTTGATGATTTCCCATTCGAAAAAAAGATACTGATGAGATGATTTGATAGGCGCAGTGTCTTATTTCCCGGGGCTGCGGGATGTCTGGGGTTACGGGACGTTCGAAAGAGTTTCCTCGCCCGAATACAAAGTGCTGAGGAAGGAACTAAATGGTTTTATTCAGTAAGAGTCTGACGCTCCCTCCCGCCCCACCCATGGCGGGAGAAGTCATTTGATGATTTCCCATTCGAAAATAAAAAGTGTCTTATGTCAATGTTTGTTAGTTTTACCCAGGGCTTTACCACATATATTTCTAGGTAATAATATTCTATGTACAAGTTCAGGGTTATGAAAACTAGTCTTATGTGAGTGTGTCCCTATCGCGATACCCGTGGCCTTATCTGTCGGTTCTCCGTTGGCCTTGATGCGAGCCCTGTTTAATGTATGAGTCATTTAAGTTCTACTGGTATTATTACTTGCAATATTGCAAGGAAGTGGCCAGAGTAATATTAATCGAGTGTAAAATATCTATTGATTTACGAAAAAAAACTCCGTAACTCGGTGAATAAGTCTATTTTTAACTGACGAAAAAAAGGAGGTTTACAAGTCGACGCATTTTTTTAGGTAGGCATGACCACGCATAACTTTTCACAGAGTGGTCAACAGAGTAGTACGTCTTTTTTTAACGCATTAATTTTATTTTACTAAGCCAAACAATTGCCCGTAGGCCGTAACAATAATACAAACAAAACGATCCACGAAAACCTAGTAAAATGTCAACAATATAAGGATTTTTCCTGTTATATTTAGTTGGAAGTTTGATGAACACCGATCACAAATTCCGAATTGATTTTTATTTACCGTCTGAAAGTCCAGATTTTTTTCTATAGAAGAGAATAAGACAAGGTATTAAAAATAAATGGGTTTTAAATAAGGCACAATATAACTAGTCCCATTTTTGGGACGGGCGGGCTTGACCATTAACTTTGATGCCCGCGCCGGTTGTAAGTCGATAGAAATTACCGGATCTATTTCAATCTAATTAAATAATAATTCGTGGGCAGCTGTGAGAATATACATAGTAGGAAGATAAATATATCAAAATTATAATTCCCAAACACGTTTTCGCCAGCCATTAAAACTGGTCTATCGAGTTATATCTCGTTTGTTGTTTCTATAACAGAAAATTGTGACGGACAAAAATATATTTATGATACACTGTTGTGGGTGGAGCAAATGCTCTTTTAATAGCAAGTCTGTAATCGCTTTGACGACCAAACTATCATTTGCGTAAGTGCATATATAGGTAGGTACTACATACTGAACATTAACCTTATACGTAGGAACCTTTAGAAGCCCTAGGTTTTGGGGCACGATTGCTTGGTCTTGTTTTTTATATTAGAAAAGCATTTTATGTATATGTATGTATAGACAGAAATTGCTTTTATAGATCATGACATTTAGGCCTCCAGTTGGCATACCAAAACTTTAATATTCCAGAGTGTCCAAAAACATTTTTACCTTTGAAGCTATCATTAAAATTTACAGTTTCTATAACGAAATCTATTTATGTCCCTTATACTTATAATTAATCCATTAAAAGCCTTTTACACATCAGAGCTTAATGAAATGTAGTTTTTACACAACAAATTATACTAATTTAAGTCCACGTGACTAAACAATTGTCGCACGCGTCAACTAAATAAGGAGATTAGTACTGTCATTGTTTACGCTATACTTGTTCAATGTAGACAATATGGCGGCGTGATAACAACATTTTAATTGATAAATAATGTTGTTGTTTTCAGTTTATTTTGTATGGTGTTTTTATTTCATGATCTAATTAAATATTTTTGCGTGGTCTTCAGTTGATATAATTTTATCTGTTAGCAAAACTTTATCACATTATTAATTGGTTTATTGCTGCATCAATGTCTTAATTGTGTTGATAGTGCCAATTACTCGTAGTAGAAGGAAGCTGATTTTTACAAAGAAATAATACCAATGACGCTTTCCAGAGAAATTAAAAGAATAGCTGCAATTAATAAAAAATAATTAATAAAATGATTCTGACCAAAGGAAAGATGCATGACATTGATTTTACAAAAGTATAATAGATAATACATGCCTTCAACCGCAAGTTGAACTGACAGCACATACATAATTGATTGAAAACCGGTCGAAACGAAGGTTGGGTTGCGCAAACAGTAGGTACTACACGAAATATTTACGTGGATACGGTTCAATAGTAATCGAATAAATTATATTGTACCTATAAAGGTAAAAGGACGGCTAAGGTTGCCCTGCGACACGAATGCCAAAATTGTGTTTGATGCGTCATATTCAGTATTTATAATGTGGTTACATCATACTATCATGGAGGAGCTCGTGGCTAAGTAATAGCAGCACGGGTCGATCGATGAAATGTTAAGCTGCGCTTGGCGCAGTTGGTCCGTGGATGGGTGACCATCTATGTCATACCCAGACTCCTCGCGTGCTTCGGAAAACAAGCTAAGTCGTTGGTCCCGGCTTTCATTTGTAGCTTTGACAGTCATTACCGGTAGTCAGAAGCCAGAAACTGACAACTAGTCCTACCAAGGGTTTCGTGTTGCCCAGTAACTGGGTTGTGGATATCAGATATTTAGGCGCTCCATGTAAAACACTGGTGCTCAGCTGCATCCGGCTAGACTGGTAGCCGGCCCCAAAATAGTTGAAAAAAGGCTATGCAGATAATGAAATCATACTTTTATTCGTATTTTCCACGAAAGAAGTCCCTTGTTACAGTGGAGAAGACTTTGCCATGACCAGACCATATAGCCGGAAAAACTAAAAATCCGGACTCCGCTCTTTTACTGAGCAATTTCAATGGGAAACCCAGTGACAATGTCCAATTCGGGAATCAATCTGAAGACCTACCTTATGCTCAGACACACAAACTGCCACGAGTTTGTGTGTCACAATTATATAATTGAAGAAGCTGTGCTTTTATTACATCACAGCTTCTCAGTTAAAGGTAGAGATGTATTTACTTACAATTATAAACTTCAACGAGTCATAATTATCGCTCCTTGTCCTATTTACTTAGTACAGCCTTTTCTTACTGTCATTCTATACTTACTTGTTTTCAGGCATTTCATCTTTTCACATTTTCCATTCATCTTCTCAGATTTCTTACATCCACGCTCATAACAAAAACAATAATTGTAAGTATATGTACACTTAAAACCTAGAATAAATTCAACATCTAAAAAGGAAGTGGTCTACATTGCAAACAGGAAAAATAATATAAACCGTTTATACTAGTTTATTAATAAGTGCAGTTTACTAGACTTGTTATGAAGGAAAATTATAATAACTGCTAGTTCTCAATGCCATGGAATTCAATCTAATAACTTTAACTCGAGATTTTTCGAATTAACCATGTCAAGATCTAGTAGGTGCCAAATAGTCAAAAACAACTTTTAAGCTCGTTGGTCTTAAACTAATAGAAACCTATAGGATTGTAGGATAAGATAAAATGTACTCTGCAAATGGATTTATCCAGTAGATTATAGTAGTGGAAGAATTTTACCATTAGGTTCGATTAAAAATTGGCGGTTCCTCCTTCTGTGACTGTTAGTAATCAACAAGTTCATTGGCTTCCTTTTTGACAAGTTGCGTGACTGAATGCTACGCATGTTCTGGTTAAGTTTTTAATGAGAATTAATAGTAGGCTCGGCAGTTCAATGTATTCTACAATGACGACCTTAACATTGGAAGTTCACGTTTCATCATTGCTATTGTCTTCATCTGTTGCTCTGTCATGATCTGAGTCACTGGGAACGGTTCCAGCTCCATCATTGATATAAGATTTATAATATATAGTATAAAGTGTTGTTCGTATAAAGTTATCGTTCAATGACTTGTCTTTGCGTATGTTCGTGGCATTCACATATCTCTCTAGAGTCATAATTTGTGTCTGAACTAGACACCTGTATTATCTATACATATAATAAAATTGTAATGGTAGAAAATCTGTACATTGAATATATTTTTTTTAAAGTGGTCTCTGCGTGATCAGTAAACAATGCTGAATCCAAAAATATGATTTTTAGAATTTTTGTCTGTTTGTCTGTTTGTGTGTTTATCTGTTTGAGCTTCACGCCAAAACAACTAAACAGTTCTACTTGAAATTCACCAAAAATGATTGTTATGAATCGGGTCAGGCTTTAGGCTATAAAACATCACGCTAAATATTATGAAGAATGAGCAGTGAGACATTGTATAAAAGTTTGTAATGGGATGACCTATACATTTTTAGTGATTATGCATTTTAGCTGTTATTACAATCGTTGATATGAAAATCATCACGCTGATTCCTAAAGAAGATAAGCAGTAATTGAAATTGAAAACACGAAAGCATTGGTAGAATAGTAGAATTTATGAATCGAACGATGTATGAGAACGTCAATTTTAACTAAAATGTCAACGAACAGTGTAGCCTGTATTAACGACCATGCGAGTCGGTTGCTTTTGCTTCGAGTTCAAATCCCGCATTGTTTTGTTTTTTTTTTGCGTTTGGTAAATTATATTTTTCTTTTTTTGATTGATTCACATTTTTGTACCATAAAAATTAAAAAAACACATTAGAAACGGTTACAAGAATTCAAGTTACGAATTTGTTAAAAGTAAGCGCTTTCAAGTCATAGGTATTAACATTATTTACAGTATGAAACATGAAAATAGAAACCAAAAAATATTGTAATAAAATGAAAATTTTACTAAAATATAGCGTCAAAAAATTTTTCCTCATCACCGTCAACTGGAAGCGTACTCAAGGGGCTGGCAGAATTGCCACGTTGGATTGCAATGCTTAGTCTTAGGCAACGATAAAAGTAGCCCTAGGATATCCAGTATCTGGAAAATGTCAGGGAAGCTAGAGGTGGTCAGGGATTGTCAGGTAAAAACATCGTAAGAGTAAAAATTCATGGAAAAGGGAGTCATGAAATAAAAACATGATTCCTAAGAACTATGTTCCTCATAATTAGGGTACTTAACTCTAAATACAAATAAGATATTTTCTCCTATTTAGTGCACATGGTCTAGACCTTGACTTCAATTGTGCAAAGTATAATACATTCATAATTTGGTTTAAAACGAGAAAATTGCATATTTGCTTATACGACGACCATACTGTGTCAGGGAAATGTGGTAGAGTGATCAGGGAAAGACAGGGTTTTTTTAGGCATTTGGAGTGGACACCCTGATCTTTTAAAATAAGGTGGGTACAGTTTCAACCACAAACAGCTCGAAAATATATTTGCCTATGTGGCTACTATACTAATAGGAACATTTCCTTCCGCCTTAAAAAAACATTCTACAATTAGGCCATAGCCCTGTAGTGGGATTATAAGTAGGCCAAAAATAATGACGCGGTTGCCGTATGCGCCCAAAATAATAAAGCTGTTAGCGATAAGTCCGTCGTTGTACCCTTCACTTTAATGTAAATTTTATCTCATGTATTTTCTTCGATGACGGATTGGATTATTGTAATTGGAATATCATAATTACTCTATCGAAAGTAATTTTGATATTCCAATTACAATAATCCAATGATATACCTATAAAAGTAAACTATCTTTTTCCAGATTATATTGACCGGACCTATGTCCGTATAATATTCATGCGAATTTTAGGGTTCAATGCATGCGATGAAATCAGAAAATGACTTTTCACACAAAATACAAACGGCTTACAAGTGAAAATTAATTTTATTTTCTGCTAAAACATCGTTCTAGAAATCAGTGTCTTACACTAAATTTCTGTTGAAAAGGTGCATTTTGCCACCTACTTCTTTTTCGTCGTTCGTTGTCGTCAACCGCCTGTTTTAAAAATAACAAATGTTCACCAAACTTTTCTCATTTTTCGTAACGAGTATATTACCTCCTGGTGTTCTTCTGTTTGTAAATCCATCAATGATGTCTTTAATACCTTATTAAGGAATATCCCATTCATCTAACACAGCTGTCGTCAGCTCCCTTATAGTGGTTGGTGCTGGCATTCTAGCCAAAATCTGTTGTTTAAGATTGACTCAAACTGCGTGCTGATTTAGAAAAAGTTTGCATTCCAACTCCCTCAAGATACCCAGTGATACATTGAATGATGTAGCTACAATACGTGGCTAAAATGAAATTATCTCCAATCAAAGATCAGGCGCAGGACTGACAGCTTCTCGTGCTCTCCTAGGCACGGTTGGGTCGGTTTAGAAAAGGGTCACTTATCGATTTGCATGGCTATTAATTAGCTTCGAGCCCCGCAATCTCCGCATATGATTATTTAGAGAGAACCTCTCATGTGACTTTCTGCACACAAGCTAAAGCCCATCTGGACCTCTTAGGTCACTCTGCTGTCGTATGAGATTAGTACATTCTTTCGATTCTCAATACTCCAGTTCGGAGGCCCGAGTTAGCCAAAATACCCTTCAATTCCTTTCTGTCTTTTTGCTTGAACTTGAAAAATTTAGGTGGGCGGTTGTTTGTGTCTGTGAGTCTACTTTACGTACCCGCATAATAACCTCAATGTCCTTCCTTAGCTTTCAGTTTATATCTATATAAAATTCATCTCATTTGATTCAGCCGTTTTCCCATGAAGGTATTATTGACAAACGGATAGAAAGACAGATGGAGTTTTGTATTTATAATATTACTAATATAAGAAAAATAACTATAGTCTTATGCGACCTGAACTATTTCTGCACGGAGAGAAGTTATGTATAGGTATTTAAAAAAAACTCTTAGGTATTTTTCAGTTTCGTTGCCTTTGTAAATTAATTATCTAACAGACATAATGATTTACATTATTGGGACAATTTTTATTTGAAATTATATCGAAACTGGTATTTTTCTGGAGGTGGTAAAACTGGCCATCCAAAAATAATGTTTATAATGCTATTTTGCGACACCTCTGGGGGGTTAGACAAGTGGCAAAACGCTAACGCTAACGGTAACGCTCAATGTATGGGAATGACATTCGTTTACGACTAGCTATATGTCATTCCCATACATTGAGCGTTACCGTTAGCGTTAGCGTTTTGCCACTTGTCTAACCCCCCTGGTATGTGTGCGAAAATCCGAATCTCTCGCGGACGAAGTCGCGGGCAAATTGCTAGTTATATCTAATAACACGGGAGGGACACTGTATTCCCTCCAGTATAGTCATGTAATGACAATACAAATTAACCTTCAAATAGGTCTGTAAATATTGTGCATTGCCCTTCAAATAAGCCAAACGTCCGACGCATGTTCAATGTCAAAAATTGAAAACATAAATGCAGGAATAATAAAAATTGGTTTTACTTATCTTCTGAAACGTTACGATTATGGTAAGTCGGAAAATAAGCAAATTTTACACAAGTAGGTTTAAGATTATTACATTACTATCGTAGCTTACTTCGCCATTCGAAATAAGCCATAAAATCCGGTTGAATATAATTATAATTTTACTCATATAATTTTCTAGATACATTAACCGACTTATTGACTATGTTAATGTTAACTAAAATATACGCTAGCTAATCCAAAATTAATATCAGACAGCTATTACTGAACAGTAGGGTCGAGTTCGGTGACCTTACCTCCTGGCGACGGGCGGTCTGGCTAAGCTGTGGGTTTTGTCTATGTATTTATAACAACGTGACTTTTTTGATTGGGAGGAATGTTTTTTGATATCATTAGTACCTACCTACAGGTACTTCGAATTATTAATTCTAGCTACCATGTCGATAAAACATTGAAGTAGGTACTTGCTAGTACAGGCTACTTCATCGATACTTGTAGAAACTTATCATTATCTACTCGTATATTGAGTACCTCTTGCAGTTTGTAAATTACACTGCTCAACGAAAGTTGGATATAAAAACCAGAGACGAAAAAAATTTAGCTAATCGCCGTGTCGAAAATGGCCTTAACAGTCCATAGCATAAGCAAGAAAAAGACGTCACAGTAAGGATGAAACTGCGAGATGTTCGAAAGAGTTACCGCGCTCCTGGAACATAAAGGGCTGAGGAAGGAACATGGATGGGTTTCAGACAGTAAGAGTTTGACACTCTCTTCTGCCCCACCCATGGCGGGAGAGGCCATTTGATGATATCTATTCCGAAAAAAGGGTATGAAAGAAAGATAAAGATTCTGCTAAGGAGTAATATCATTCTTCCCTAAAAAGTCTATGTATAATCTGAGCACAGCTTTGTACAGTTTTTTAAGAACTGGCAGACTTTTATCAGCAGCGTCAACAGTCAACGCGGTAACGTCGTATGTAAATACATTGTACAGATAAGTTGTGTACAAGTAACAAAGTTTAGTGGTTATCACAAGTAAGGTAAACAATTTTTATCATATCTTTATGCTATATGATGTAATGTGCTCACGGATTTGAAGTTAATTTTAATAATACTAAGTAAGACGCGATGTGGGAAAGAAAATTATTTTCAGAAATTAAAATAACGTTCTTTTCAGTTAGATTTGTAATGGCGAACGTAATCAAAACTCTTAACTTCGTCTGATACGTAGGTGTATAACATAATATAACCAATATTGATCAGAATATACATTTAGTAATAGAATTGTAGCTTACTACCACGTACACAGAATATAATTTGCTCAGGCAAGATGTTCAAAAGGATATTTATATTTATAGAATTTCAATACTCGCTCTGAATGTGACGTTTAAAAAAACACATATCCAATTCCAATTAGGTCACATGTTTAAAAAAAATAGAAGAGACAGTTATCTACAGTATTTTCAACACCATCACTCGTAATTAGTCAAAATAGACAAATAACGGTGTCCTATGACGTGTTAGCCGTTCATTAATAAGTTCACTACTCTGGGCGTCAAGCTGTCTGTCTCTTCATTACTAAAAATAAATACCGTTTTTTGCCAAACGCTAAAAAAGCCAAGTAATTAATACTGACATGCCTCTGTAGGTATTGTATGTCAGGTCAATCGTGAGGTTGATGAACTTCAGAATGACGTGAGACAAAACAAAATAGAAGTCCCATCCCACTTTGACGACACGTTTGGTGTAGTGGCTGAGCAATTGGCTGCTGCGCTGCGTGTCACGGGTTCGATTCCCGCACGGGACAACTAAAATTGTTCCGGGTCTGGGTGTTTGTGCATGTGGAATGTATGTTTGTAAACGCACCCACGATACAGGACTAATTCCTAGTGTGGGGCAAAGTTTAAAAAAAAAAAAAAAACTTTGAGGTCGATACGGAACAAGGATGTAGTCAATACAGTATGGCGATAATGATGATTTTTTGTCATGCTGAATACGAACTGCACACAATGCATTAAGATTATCTGAATGCAATCACCTACTGCATTTGCGTCAATGAATAATCAATATGCAGTATAAACATTCCCGTGTAAGTACTATTTAATTTTATAACATTTACTCTGTTGACTCTCTCTTACATGAAATTCTCGAGATCTTCTTTAAAGTCTTTTAAAGCTGTTAAATTATATTTTACTCAAGCGATCACTCTATTCCTTCTTTTATTTTTGGTTCTAGTTGCACTTTGCCTTCATTATTAAAATATGCTTTTGTTAGACACGTGCGGACTCAGAAAGAGTTTCTGAGTCCGCGAGAGCTTGTCGAAGTAAATCTTCTGAACTTATCTATCCTGCGCTATCCGATGGTCCACTAATTCGGTTCAATTGTCAGGTTGATGCCCTGTTTTTATATCCTGTTGGTAACGAAGGGCACGGCCGCACCAACCATACAGAAACATAGGAAATTGTATGATCATCTTCCTTGTATTGTAACATCAGGTGCATAAGTAGGAAAAAATCTGTTTAATTAAAGACTTGCTGTGAATATAAATGGGTAGTGGTAAAATTCTAAACATGTGGTTTCAGTTTTCGCTATACTCACGTTTTACTCGTAAAGTTGTTATTTCTTAGTCGTAATTAAGATTCCAGAATCGAGCCAACGTAAACAGATTTAATTAAAGTATGAAATACTTAATGAACAAGTCCGAGTAATTCGTGGTAAGAGGGTCGACGGGGTGATAATAATTAGATAAGTTTTGGACATGGATAAGCATCATGATGACCTTCTCAAAGTAAATTTGAGGATTTTTTTAATAATTGTGACTTTAGGTATCGTAGTATGCTGCGTTGCGTTGTTCCCATAGCAAAAATAGTAAATGACGTCTTCTCTGAAATAGAATATTGCTAGAAATACGAGCCATAGCTTTTGTAGTGAAAGAACTACTAGCAAGTTCGTTCGTCAACCTCTTGGCGCACTTACCAACGCCGCCCGATAATTAACAGTCCGAGATAAAAATCTTTATGTCTTTGAAGATAATAGTTCTCTACAAAATCGTTTGAGGAAAATAGATGATTTAGGTCAGTGTTTAATTTCTTGATTCTTGGAAATATTTGTACATCTAGTTTTAGTTTATGTATGATTTTGTTTTTGTGTTCATCATTGAAATTTTGGAGCATTCGTACATTGTCATTTTTAAATTATGCTTTTTGGACTGAAACTTTAATATTATTTATTTTTAATCGCACAAAATAGAAATAAGTCATAGAATTTTACATATCAACAAAAAACTTACTATAGCTAAAAATATATAATTATATATACTACACTACTAACTAAAACAGAGCATCAAAAAATTCCTTCTCATCGCGGTCAACTAGGAGCGTACCCAAGAGGTTGGCTGCATTGCCACGTTGGATAGCTATGCTTATTCATTGGTCAAAATAACAGCCAGCCTTCGGGTCTATATTATTTATCGGCTGTATTTTTTCCAAATTCATATAAGCAGGGTATTTTGACTTCTCAGGAATAGTCTTCTTATTAGCATTAGTAGAGTTTAAATGCTTAGACCAAATTCAGTTCGATTTCTTTCAAGTACAAGAAGGCTTGGAGTTGGTTCTTAGATATCTCAAGTCTTATTGACTCAAGAACCCGACGCAAATACAGCTGATAACTATAAAAATAATTAAAATTCAAATAAAACTCAATGCCTTCCATTTAAATAAATATGAGAGGTTTAATACAGAACTGGGTTACTGGAGATAAGAATTGCAATCGAAGTTTGTTTGTAGGTACCTACTTGAATAAACATTGGGTGGATCGTTCTTGCCATTTACAGTAATTTTCAGTTATAATAATTCATATTTATGATGTGTTTTCTTTGGGTATGTTCCAAATACCAGTACCAGAAAAGATGATAATTTCGGAACGACCTGCAGAAACGTTTTTTGAATTTCTAGTTGTGTTCTTTATAGATCATCCATTTTATTACCAACTAGCTGTTTTCCGCGATTGCACCCGCGTCCCGAAGGTACTATTTAACGCATACGATCAAAAAGTATCAGTTCAATTGATATGAGAGTCTTCGTCAACCTCCTCGGGTTCTCCATGTATTTCAATAAGTGTCTAGTCTATTGATTTCCTCCTCCTTCTTCTTCATCTTCTTTCACTAATCCATCCTTTTTCTCTTCGATTTTCGTGAGAATTTATACTGCTTTTGCTTCCATTACCTTTTACCGTTTTTAGCTGTTTGCTATCTGGACAGGAGGGACAAAAGCTTGGTTATTATCAAATTGTATTTTTTGAACAAAACCTGGGCTCAAGTCAAAGAACACTTCATTTGGAAAGGGTGTTTCACTTGCGTTTGCTCTTTGGTCAATTAATGAATGCCAAATATAGAGCTCCATGCTGATATCATCTCATATTTTTCTGATCTTACAATAGACATAGTAGTTGACATTAAACAAGAGGTAGCAGCTACTTCATTGTCACCTACCTTTCTAGTGCCAGGGTAAGGTTACATTATTCAAATGCTATTACGTTTCCGCCTAAGCTAGACTCTTGGACTGTATAATATTTGTTTTGAAGATAATATTTTGAGGAAACATTATTAAATTTTAGGTCATTAGGATTGTTTTGAGATGTTCCAGTGTTTGTTGTTCCAACCCACATATTAGACTGGCACGCTCGCAAAATTAGCAATATTTATTATTTGTTTGGATAGGTACTCGTTAATATTATTTATGAAAGGAAATAGTATTTATGTTGATATAGGATTGACTTAGCATTTCTATAGTGTTTTAGTGTCAAGAAAAATACAGCCGTATTTATTGAAATAACTCCTAACCCCACCCTTAATGTATTTCCTGATTCTACTTCTAGAAATAACAGATTAGTATAGAATTGACATATTGATTGTAATCTGAAGGAACACGAAGGATCTAACGTCGGAGGCGATAACGGACTTGATTGATCATTCCCTTCACATCAAACTATTATATCAAATCAGGAAGGCGTTAATATTGCTACTGGTTTTGTCGCTGGATTTTTTTTAACAATAAATCTAAACTCGTTCTATTTGACCAAACCTCAAATGATTATCAGATAGATTTTGGTAACCAACTCCAAAATAGATTCGTATAAGTAGGGCAAAATATGGATTAGAGTTTGATAAAACACGAAACAGGGATTTAGGGTTTCTACTAGAATTTGAAACTGATATTGATATGTCGATTATACATAAAAAATTACATTCTATATAATATAAATTTGGAAGCAAATATAGATATTTGATTGTCATCCGACCTAGATATTACAGGAAGAATAAAAATTTATGCTTAAACATTTCAAAATACTTTTACTTAACCTCAGTCTTACATAACACACGAACCAGTACATCGATTACCCTATTTCCCTACGTATAGACAAACTGTCACCCCGGAACACACGATGACGTTTGGCACAAACAACCGCCCGTGGTGTACGGAGCGATCGGTTGTAAACAATTGTGGCCTATTTGACTAACAGTCGTACATACTGTTCCGAGAATATTAGTAACAAGCTAATGTAATGAAATGCGATAGCTATTATAATAATTGATATTTGTTCTTTTGTTTTTGTTGCTGTTTGTATTAATTGGTTTTTGTTTTTGATGTGTTACATAGAATTCTCTGACTTATGGCTTGTTGAGTCTCTCGACTTGTTCGTTCTTTTTTGTGTTGTAATTTTTTATCTTTTTATTAACTTACATTGATTGTGCTAGATGTTGTAGTGGTCGTTGGGAAGGGTCACATATAATAAGAGTCGCATACTTTTCGTGGTTCCAAAGAGATATGTGGTCGAGTTGAGTGTGGCTGAGAAGAACAATGACAAAAGGATAAGAGAATCTCTAAAATAAACTCTTGCCAAGAATCTAAATCATAGGCAAGACAATTACTCAGTTTCTGGTAATTAATATTTAATTTATTGTTCAAGGAAGAGCTATAATAAAAACTTCCTCTTATAATTTAATTTGCACATTAACTCAATAGGTTATTGGCATGGCTGACATGTTATGGAGTACGGACTTCGTAGAAAGACCTTTTGCCAACATTTAATTATTATATCATAGTAAATCACTCTACGTTTTCCCTTTGTTTTTGCCAAGAGCTGTGCAAGTTTTCCGCGACCTATACTAATGTTGGGGACCTAGTTTGTGGCTCTTTAATGGCTGTACAGTAATAGGTTTAAAATGCACGTCAAATATATTTAGTACTGGTAACTTGTAAACACTGTTGTAAACAGTTATAAATATGTTACGAGACTTGCAAGAAGATTTTCTATGATAAAGGTCAACCGTTGGAAAATATTTAAACATATTGAACTAGAAATCAGAATACAAAAAGAAATCTAAAGCCTAAGCTGAACTGAGATAAGAATTCCAAAGCTATGTGTCTAGTCATTAACACACTAGCTTCTCGTATCAAACACAAGGCTAGACATTATATTTATTCTCACGTCAGCATCGATCAATTAGATACATTAAAATGTGCATTTTAACCGTTCTAGTAACCGCTTGTAATGCAGAAGGAACTAGTTAATCTGTCGGTTAATTGACCGCTGACAGATGGTCTTGGTTCTCGTGTGTCGGCACTACAAAGCAAACTTCGTATTGCGGAAGATAGTGTTACTTACTAAGAATATAGGTAGGTACGCATCAAGGTCTTATGTGACCTGATGCAGTATCCTGACGTTTCTGGAAAGGATAATGATATCGATATTATAAATGCTGAAGTAGAAATTATATTCAACACTGGATTTCCGCCAGCCCGCATTGGCTTTACGAATTCAAATAAAAAATGTCAGAGTTTCATACAAACTTTGTCCCCCTTATTCACCCTCTTAGGGGTTGAATTTCGGAAAATCCTTTCTTATCGGATGCTTACGTCATACAAAAAACACACCCTGCAAGTTTCAGGACACTACAATCAGCGGTTTAGGTGGTGCACTGATCCGTCAGTCATTCATAACAAAGGATTTTAAATGTATAGATTTTAGAGGACGTGGTTTTTTTCAGACGCATTTGCTGTTTTCATTATTAGTCACACATAAATAGGTGCTAATAATTGTTTCTAAAAATGATTGTTAATTTCTTTAGATACAGAAAACCGGTGAGTCAAGTGTTTCATACTTCTGAGAAATTAACGCTCTTGGAGCCTATGAGGAATATTTTTATCAGCGTCGACCTAATTTTGCTTAACTTTGTCCAATATTTTTGAAATTAATTCGTAGAAACATGTTTGTAAGTTTTTGATATTTCTTAGGACCAGTTACATCACCTCAGGTTTACTTTTCTCTTAACTGTCAAGAAAATGGAATTGTATGGAATCTTCATTCCGAGATAAGCGGCAGCTTTTAGCTAATAATACCTATGAAGATTTTGATGTCAATAGTTCAATAAATATATAAATATGATTGTCATTGACCTGAACTTAAAAACGTAAAAGAAAAGATACTAGCGAAAATAAAGTTATTAATTTAAAATATGAAAAGTGTGAAAACTGAGTACAAAGGACTTTGCTCATTGCGTGAATCAATCGGCGCATATTTGCGAATCTTTTATAATAATTATACAATTTTTCACAGTAACAGTAAGCAGTTAAATAAATAGCTTGTTCTCAGAAGTATTTTTATTGCATTCATTAATTTATTTCCTTGATCTTATACGACAGTTAGAAGTTTCTAGTAATTAATAGAGATGTCAATCTCAACATATACTAGGTGATTCTTGCTAAGGTTATAAAATGGTGTGCTTATGGGAAAATCCCTATTATTATCCATTTATGCAATGATTGTGGTTAAAAACAATGTAAGGAAGTTTTATTAAGATTCTATCCAACTCCATTAAGTATTTACCTACTTAAAAATATATTGGTTTTGTAAGTTGATATTCAATTATGCAACCAAGCGATGACGACTTTTATCGTTGATTGAGTAATTTCATAATACAGCTATATTTCTATAGTAAGTTTTTGCATAACCAAGTCGTATGTTAGTCTACGGCTCAAATTGCTAATTTTAACCTAATATGCAAATGTCTTATGTATAGTTTAATTATGGCAATTCACAATGCTTAGTCAGCTGATAAGCATGTATGAATACATTTATGTGGATAAATAGGTAGGCCGTATTAGTATTTTTACGTTTATTTGAGGAGCGGCTCCCTTACCGATACCGATTAGAATAGAGAAACAATAAATACCAGTATGATCGTAAATAATGTGGTAGGACGTTGAAAAATCTATTTAAAATTAATAATTTTGACTAAGGTGTAGACTTTGTGAAGTTAGGCCTTGTAGAGTTAGAAGCTTGACTCTTCATGAGGTCTGATAACTTTTTGTCAGTGTGAGTCATAATGTTTTTGCTGGGATATTTATTTCAACATCCTGAACTAGTTCCATTATTATTTGATACGTCCTCAAATGAGTGTGCCATGTCAGAATCATGCAAATTATAGTTATCATTTGATTGATAAACGAGTCGCCTATCTGATGCAGTTACATTCACCATGTGATAACAACCTTGCATCTCATAATTATATAATTACGTAGGTACCTACAACATAATCCTACGCGATTGCCTCAGGGCTACGGATCGCTCAATGTCTGCTCAAAGTACTGGATCGTTCGGTTAAGTTAATTTCTCGACAGTAATAACATGATATGAAAAAGTAACTTGGATAGCATCCGAAGTTTATTTTGGTTCAAATCACATGTATCATCAGATTTTGATAGATTTTCTTTAAAAAGGATGGTTTGCTATTAAAAAAGTGTGTTTTTCAATTTTGAGCCTCATTTATATAATTGGTGTCGCTCGCGGTGTCCGACACCCGAGGTTTTTGTACAAAAAACATATCAGGAATAATGTACCTACTTACCTTTGCGTGAAGGAAGTTTGGTTCAGGGGCCTTACCATGACGTGCCAAAACAAGATTATTTTCGTTTTGAAAAAGAGACGAAGCTATACGACGGTAGTAGCTGTGTCATGCTCTCAAACTTGAATAGAGATTGCAAAAACACGTGGTGGTACAGCCCCAGTATTTTCACACACACTTTATGACATAAATGTAGATTCAATGATAATCTTGAAATGTTGTCTTTTTCAATGCAGCTGTTATCTCCATGATATATCCGTATAATAGTTTAAAAATTTCCTATTGTATATAGTTGGCTGTTCTCCAAATTACCACGATTACAAAACGCCTAATACCATCGTGAATTATTTATTGTTGAACACGCAGAGCAGTGGTGCGGTGCATTGATCAACATGTTGATTCGCTTTGTGTTGTTATTTAATAGTTACATGATCATTATTACCACTTAAAGCTTCTTCCAACACGTTGATTTAGGTCTCTTTTCTATCACCTTTATCATATTAATATATCCAAGTATCAGCTTGGGTATTACTGTTGTCGTACCTTACAACTTCGCTTTCTTCATGAGAGTCATCGTAATTATTATGTCGCTCTTTGAAACTGAATATTTGCCAAAGTTTCTTACCCAGATTATTCTTTATACCATAAATTTGGGAACTACAGTCATCATATCAAAAGCACCTACTCAGTCAACAAAAGTATTTTTTTACAATATATCAACAAAATTAATATTAACATTTAAATCTAGGTAGACTGAAATAAAATATATTACTAAGAATTTGGTAATTTTTAGTTATATTTCAATGAATAACATTAATATGAGAGAACATTAAAGTCATGTTTACTAACCGTAGGCACTGGATTCTAGGTAAGCGCTGATGTATTTCAATACACTGATACCCAAGACCGTTTCCATTGCAACACGTGTTAGTTTTGATTAGCTAGGAATAAGTACAAGAAAAAATATATTATTATGCAAATTATACTGAGATAGTTTTGTGAATATCATAATAGCCAATCAACATCTACTTAAAAAATTGAAATATTTAATGAATAAACACGCCGCTATTCCTAAAACACGTTTTCATCATAAGCAAAGACAGCCTATAGTCCATCGCTTTCTTCTTCTATTCAAGCCTTACTAGCTAGTGTGCAAAAATTATCATTCACTGCAAAAAATAGAAACCATAATTATCCACCATTCTTTCAAGTGGTCTCAAAGGCTAATTTTTGGTCTGATAAACATATACATCTAGCGATACGCATATCTAATCGTAGATTTAGAGTTGCGATTGACAAAAATAGAATGAACTTGAACACGGTCGTGTATGACGAGCTTGTTTCTGGTGTGACTAGTAGCATAATGGCGATGGCAATGAGGCACGTTCTTGTAAAAGTGTCATGTTTTTATTTGTCAAGCGATAGCATTGTTGTGAATTTGTTTCTGCGATCGAATTCGTATGAGTCAGAAGAAAACGTTAGAGATAAATACATATGTAGTTTAATTTTTTATATTTGTATTGTTTAAAATGGGGCTCCTTTTAGACATCGGTGAGATAGCAAAATTAACAACCATTGCTAAATGACGTGACACACATATAATCATATACTTACAAAATAGGTACTAAACTTCTGATATCGACAATCATCGATGAAGATGAAACCTATCAATTACCCGGATCTATTACGAAACAAATAACATTCCTACATAAGAATATCATAAAGTCAACAGAAAATAATCAAGATAAACACGACAACTATAGAAAAGTAATGGACACTGCCCAGATATAGCCCGGTATAGGATACAGGTTCTCAATTGATCGGTAAGCGATTTATAATGATCCCTTACTTGGAAACTATTGGCTAAATCGTTATAACTACTGCGGAGTAAGGTGCACCATGGGATTACACGCCTGGATTCTGTTGCTCACGATTCTTTAAAATATGGATACCGAAAACCG
Source organism: Pyrrhia umbra (assembly GCA_963891755.1). Classification (NCBI taxonomy): domain Eukaryota; kingdom Metazoa; phylum Arthropoda; class Insecta; order Lepidoptera; family Noctuidae; genus Pyrrhia; species Pyrrhia umbra. The sequence goes on from OY982935.1 coordinate 8,543,757, forward strand.
AAGAAGTACAAAAGAAGACTTAGAAAATATCAAGTAAAAAGTTGAGTAATCTTTTGTTGACTTTTGACTTTAGTTATTAAAAGAGCATTGACATCGAAAGTTACAATCTCTTAATTGGATTAACTTCGATGTTTCACCAACGTGTCTGTCTTAGATTTTGACGGGTTTCAAGTTCATTCAACTTTATCGAGACGGTTTTCTTTCGTCTAGTTAGAACTCACTTGGATTTCTTTATTCATGCGGGGATAAGTATGTCACTCTTAAAGAATTTAATGACGCCGTTAATATTTAAGCTTTGATAGATTCTGATCTTTAATCGGCTTAAGATTGAGCCTTATATCAAGATGGTCTTCCTTTGACATTATAGCAAATATAATATTCTATGGTATCATTTTTCTATGCAAGAGATCTTCAAGATTGTTTTTACCCCATATTTTCAGCGGCTCCTATCACTATCCTCCACTGAACAACCCACTCTTCGGAAAATGGCTAGGGTATTTCTTATCATTCTTGTTCACATATTTGCCATCAATTTACGTGTACGCGTGTAAACATAGCGTGACGTCTGTTGTTTCAGGAGGATAAATTTGGACATGTCTCATTAACACCATTTTGCACGATGTATTTTGGACATCGAGGGAAGTTTTTTGGAAAGTTAAATATAAGTGATGATCTGTTGCCTGGATTTGAAGCTGAGTTGTGTTATGTGCATCATACGAGACATAAATATGTTCTGAGCCTCTGTATTCATCATGCTTAGCAAGTGGATGGATGATAGCCATTATGTTTATAAATATCTACACAGATGGTTATGACTTCCTTTGCCGTTCCAAGCTGTATAGAAGTCGTATCTTATGATGAAAATGGATCCTGACCTCACAAAAGCCTTTGATTCTTGTTTTATAAAAACAATATTCATAGAAAAAAGGAAGGAAATATGTAGAACATCTATAAATCTCGTATATTTGAGACTTGCTGTTTCCCGCGGTTTCACCCGCATCCTAAGAAATACAGCGCACTCCCTGATAAAAAGTACCCTGTGTGTTAATCCATTCCGTCGTTTTGCATGAAAGAGTTACAATCACACATCCTCGCAAACTTTTTGCATTCATAATATTAGAAGGTTGGTAGGATTTTACCGTACCTTAGAAATTTTTGCCTAGCCAGTTCAACAGGTGCGTTACTACCTACTAGTACTTCAAACTGAAAGCAAATAATACCGGCAATGCTAAAATAGTATAACCTTGAGCTCTCTAGTACTTCTTACTTTGTGGTTGAGTTGATGAGTGTTACAATTTGTTTAAGTGAGCCAAGGACACGGTGTGCGAAAACTAACCTCAGATAATTGCGACCAGATGCTCATTACGACTATTTATTATACTTACAATGAGTGAGTGTTGGCGCGAATAATATTTCCGAGACTGGGAAATGATTGATTTTTATTTTTCGTCAGAATCTAATCTTTATAAAAGTAGATTGACCAAATATGCCATTTCTTTTTTTTGTATATTTTTTATTCTTATTAGGTATCGATTGTTCTTATTCAAGACGAAGGGCAATTGAAAACTTATTCTAGGATTTCCTTATCTTGGAAGAATAATGAAACCTACATAGCAGTACGTATAAAAGCGTAATAAGTTACCTAAATACCGAACTGAAGTAAACACTACGATAAATAATTTTCCAATCACGTTTGTAACCAATAAACCGCGAACATGAAAATTTTCAATGCATAATGCCAACGCAATAGTCGATAAGTTGTATGCGCGTGCGCTGAAACGTGTATGGTTATCTGAGATTTACGATTCTGTTTACTACGAGTATTCGACAAGGAGTTACTGTGACTGTCGTGCTGTGTGACAATGGGGTAGTGTTCATTCACACGTGGATTCTTGACTTTAACTATCAGTTAGTCGCGAGCTTTGCGTATTTTCCCAGGGTGTGTCGCGTGATACGATTAGAAACGTGCTCGCTTCATCGTGACCTTGAGCGTTGTAAAGAATTTATTTGTCAGTCAAGATTCGGGAATTAGGCCGCTCCCATTACACTCAGTTTTAAATACAGTGTTCCGCGAACAATTTACAAACAAAATGCATTTTGTCTCTTCTTTCAAAGTGTCATTGTTCACCGCGACGATTGTGAACTGACCTATATTAAATTTTCCGCTGGCTCTTCGACATGATTCATACTTCGTGCAATCTGTCCTCGTGTCTTGAAGACCACAAGTTCGATATTACATCCAGTTCGTTCTGAGAAGTGCCAATAATGTGGCGATCATAGCGTGCTGTATAAAATGTTAACGGTATCAGCATGGGAGTACCGCAAGGTATCCGCCTGGGACCCTTGCTGTTTACACTCTATGATATCAGGTAGCGTGTGGCGTAGTAGCCTAAAGAATGCATAACAGAAAACTAGTGAAATTCAATGCCACTGTTTACGCGGAACGCTATGTAACATCAACATAATGGAGCCGACACGTGGGCACCAAACGTGAATGACCGGCGTCTTTAGGTATCGCGTTACTTCATTTTGTTTATACAACGGAAGGTGGTGCTACTATTTCGTTATTTTTGTGTTATATACCTTCTAATTTGCAATAAATCCTGTTAGCGTTCGCATTAAATTACACTTTCAAGTGTTTTCAGAAGCGGTCCACGTAGTTATTCTTAGGCAAACGATACTTAAAACATATTTATGACCTACCTCAAACGTTTTGTAGAATTTCCGTTGTTTCCGCCTATATAGTGTTTAATTGCTTGGCAGGTATTAATGTCAATATTATTGGCATTTATCAAGGTCAAAAACAATAGGTTGGCGTCTGTTCAGAACATTTTACGGTTTGCCTTGGCTTGTTTACTGTTTGTTAACTAATCCCCTTGAAACTTTTAATCGGTACCTACCTCATATATAATCTGACTAATACCCAGGTCGCTTTGATTAACGAAAGCTCCGTTATTGTCTAAAGAATTGGTGCCATTTCTTGTACTACAGAATTGTGCAACTTATTCGAATTGATTACTACAGTAATGTGAATTATTTGTAATGCGATTACGAAACGTGTAATAATTTAGATCCTGAATTACTTTGTGCAGTATTTAAGTTTATTGTTAGTCTTAAAACCTAAAAGTTTAGTAACGAAAAACATTGTGCAAATTTGTTTGAGATTTATTTGTCAGGGAAATATTTGTGGTTGAACAACAATATGGGTGTTGAATCGTGTGGAATGACTTTACATTAATTGTAATGACAATAGACATTGTTATCTTTACCGATGTCTTTTTCTTTCTTTCCTAGATTCTTGCTAATGGTCCATGTCAATATTGAAGTTAGAATAACGGGTTTTAAGAGTTTCAAAACTGTGTTTATACTGCATTGGACAAGATAGCGAGCATATATTTCGTTTGTACAACCACATGTTTATCTTAAATCTTAACATTGTTGCCGTTGGTATCAACAGTCACATAATAAACACAATTATTCCGAGAATATTTTTTCGTCTTAAATTGTGTTAATCTCGTAATAAAACGTCACTGAATGCGTTTGAGTTTTCATTCTGACAACGCAAGTGTTGAATTTAGTTTGTTCTGAGGTATCGATTGATATATTATGGGTCATTGAACTTGTATTGTTTTATATGAAAAAAATCTTATAAGACCTTAAGTTAAAATAATTGTAATTCAGGAACGCTTGCTCTAAAATGTTGTCTTCAAAATGTGCTCACAATCTAATATAATTTTATTCAAAATGCAACCATCTGAATCTAATGATAGCGAGCAAGAATCAAGCGATGCGTTGGTCTGGTCTATAATTTAATCGTTCAACCAATTTGGGAAAGCGGAAAATCACCCGAGCGAGTGTTGGCGCCAGATGGACGGGTGCCAGCCTTTCACTGGGAGCATGGTAACTTTGTTATGTGAATGAGACTGTGTGTTTGTTAACTTGACACGAATTAACGCAACAAACAATGCAATTGACACTAAAGAATCTGATTATTTCCCTCATGTAAATCCTTGCTGTTCTCTTGTTACGCTATCACGGTTAAACCGCTGACCCGATTCGGATGAAATTAGCTATAGAGATAAATTGAAATCTGGGGAAGGATTTGGTATATTTTAGGTGTTATTAGGATTTGATATATTTAATGGTGCATGAAGTAGTTCTATCAGAACGTGAGTGAAACAACGGGAAACTATAGTTCTTAGTAGAAGCATAAAACGCACGGACTGGTACAAGAAGAAAGACTTACTCGTAATTGTTAATTAAAATATAAAACTTATTTTTCCAGTTATCGTGGGCGCTTTGACCCATTACATTGTATATGATGAAAGTAAAAAAATACATAAAGATATAAACGCAGATACATATAAACATTTGAAATACTAAAAGTACTGTTTAAATATGTAAAAGACTTGTTTAAAACTTGCATTAGGTGCAGTAGATAGCCTCCACGTGTAACTTAACTATATATATAGCTGGCGCATCTTGGGTAGGTAGACGCACTCCCACCATCTCACTGACTGATTAATTCTTTTGAAATTCATATCGATACAAAGAAGAAAAATAATTGAGTCTTAATGTACATGATCATCATCATCAACCAATTTACTATCCCACTGTAGGGTAAAGGCCTCTTCTCATACAGAGAAGGCATTGCGTTCATCACCACGCTTGCTCAAGATAAATTTTGTTTGATGTTATCACTCTAAAATTTACTAGAGCTAGTGTTTAGGCATAAAGTAAGCTACCTTGATTCTAAAAATATTCTAGACCAACCAAGATGCTAGATCGATATCCAGCGACATCAGGCTTTGAAACGAACTTGAGACAGTTAAGTACAACAATTTATTAGACTGAACGATGCGTGTAGTTTGTGTTAGTCCATCAATATACCTTTAGTGAAATATTGTAGCGAATATTTTTTGACCCACTTCTGTGTTCATTTGTTTTGCTTTTGAATAATCCACAAACAGTTCTCGTTACAAAAATAGGAGCAAAAGTAGTCTTCAGAATCTGTCACTGAAATCGGTTTTGCGCAAACCATAATTACTGGCTGGCCTGTTTGTTCACTTTTTTCTATAACATAAAATAACTCATTGTAGTGATTTCCATCTTTCTATTTACGGTACAAAAAGGTTGCTAAGTGTGTTGTATTCTTGTATGGAAGAAATGAATATTAGTTTCCATTCTAGAATACATATGTACCTAAATAGAAAGATGGAAAAATCACTCTACTTTCAGTATTTAGCAGCGCTAGGAAGCTAAGTGGAAGGAAAAAAATAGACTTTTGCGCTGTAGTAGATCAATTACAACTTTCAGCTAGCTGGTAGTCCTTTGCTTCATCTGAAACTGTACTTCACTCTGAAAACTGTAATTTAAATAAATTTCTTCAATCATAACCATGTCACTTACATAAGAAAACTTTTAGAACTCTAAAAACATCGACATGTATCACGTGCGAACTAAAAACTTTTTAAGCTTCATTTATTTTTACAGTTAAAGATAAAAACAGACCTGACACACAAACGAGTGATATATTGACCACTATTTTTTTAATTTAATGGCGTATTGCTTACAAATATCCTGCTATATATTTTTAAAGCTGTATTTTAGATGTGATCTAATTTCGTATATCGGAACGAAGTAAACTGCTCGTTAAACCCGACGTCAGAAGGTAGACGGTGCGTCTCGATCCAGTTCTTCAAGCTGCGGTCCGATTGTTCTCCGATTTGGACAAACTCCAGATTGTATGTCATAAAGTATTTAAATAATGCTAGAATTAGCGTTAGATGCCTAGAGACCATTAACAAATAACAAACAAACATAAACATGACACGCGTTTCGTTCTAGGGAATATTATAGGTAATAAGAAGTAAGATAAATAACATGAGGAATAAATATCACTCAGAAAACTCCAAAATTCTTTAGATTTTATTTGATATTTTTATGCGTAAATATACTTAATTAAAACAATAAAAAATAAAATGTATTGTGAGAGCACTTGTAAGCCGGCTATTCACTAAACTTTGTATTAATTTCTCTTTTCCTTAATTAAAATAATTTCTTTAAACATAAAATTAGCCATTTTATAGCGTTGCCTTTGATGTTAAACAAAAGCTTTCATTCCTTTGTTAGACCGACGTGGAGGAAGCGGAGTGGGCATGACATATTAATTCGGGGGACATTTTCAACGTACCTTATTTAATTTAAAAAAAACTGTTTCATTTTCTATTTAATATTTTATTAAATTAACTAAGCATTAAGTATTTGGCGCATGATAAAAAAAATATTATTAATTTCTGATAGTGCTCAATTATGAATATTTAATAGAGCGCAATTCTAAAGAAATCCATAGAAAATTATAGGATTCACAGATCGAGATTGAGAGATTACTTGTGCAAAACTAAAATATTGATTAAATTGATTTAATAAAATGCTCTAGGCATACATAATAAATGTTGGTTGTTATTGACACATCCAAAAAATAAAATATGCAGATCGGATATTGTTAATCTTTGCATTTACTATCTTTGCATTATCTTTTAAGGTTACATTTTATTATCAGGGACAGATTTCTTTCACAAAATAATCTAAAGGTCAGATATTACAAGTAAATAAATCTTCATTTGACCTTCATCCTCAGGAAAACACGATATAGACATACCTAACCTAATTTCCAACAAGAAATTCTCAGTATTTCAGTGTTACAAAGTTTAATGTAAAATATTTACAATTTTGTAACAAACCGTGCAATTGCTATTATTTTACTGCGCAAATAGAAACATACATATAATTTGTAACTTGCATTGCGTAGCTGTAATTTCCGGGATTAGAGGGCTGTCGTTGCCATGGGGGATAGAGACGGGGATATAGGATAGAAAGGGATGAGTAGAAAACAAAGGTGACCCTGAACGTAATCGTGGCCTAGTCCCGGGTGGATATTGATCCAACGGGACAAAGGAGTTCCTTACTTCCTAACGCAAGTCAAATGGAAACCAGTTTGGGATACTTTACGTAATGGAGGGTCTAATAAAATGTTATGTTTATGAGAAGGGGCCTAAGACGTAATATCGTAGGAATTCCCAATTAATTTACGGTTTGTTTGGATTTTGTGGCGTCAATGGATTAGTATTCTAGGGTTTTAGCTGGAGCGTTGAACTCGGGACCTAATAGATGATAGTAAACTTTAGGGTCGCCAGTTGAACGCCCTAACGTCGTACTGAAATCTGTAATTGTGGCAGATTTTGTCCCAGTTCATTTTTGTGATTATAATTTACTTTCGTTAGGTCTTCAATACAAAAATATCTTTTAAATATAATATTCTAAAGATCATCATGTTTTTTCTTTAGTGTTGTCAAGGGTTTTAACAAAAGCTTACTAGAACAATATTTACTATTGATTAGGAAACGTATCTTGCCAGATTACACGGACTCAGGCCACAAGTACCTTTGATCTGTCATTCCAACAAAAAAGTCTACAGAAAAATCATTCTTATCACGGTAGCATACGGTTGAGTTCCGGATTCAAATTCAATGTTCTCTAATATTTGCCTTGTTCTTTCTTAGCTGGCTTTGGTCAGTACGTCAAACAAAAGTTGAAGTTGAGTCTTTATTATTATTTCGTGTCGCCCACTGATACGCCTTAGTCGAAACTAAAAAGGTTTTGTGCCAAAGAGAAAAAGCAGTAAATGGGTGATAATGATTTATGAGCTCCAAATTCTTCCAAATGTGTCGTAACCTTATTTTGTATACGGTATGCTGATTTTACAACACCGTGGTAGGTACGTAAATACTAAAATGTAGGTATTTCTACACTAATATTATAAAGAGGAAAACTTTGTTTGTTTGTAATGAATAGGATCAAAAACTACTGGACCGATTTTAAAAATTCTCTCACCATTCGAAAGCTACGTTATCCACGAGTAACATAGGCTAAATTTTATTTTGGGAAAAAATAGGGTTCCGTAAGATATTTGGGTTTTTCGGACACAAGGTGTAAGAAATCAACCAGAAAAGTTACTTTTTTTGCGTACGCTACTAATCTCAGGAACTACTGGTCCGATTTGAAAATTCTTTCAGTGTTAGATAGCCCATTTATTGAAGAAGGCTAAAGGCTATATTTCATCACGCTAAAACCAATAGGAGCGGAGCACCACTATTCCACGCGGACGAAGTCGCAGGCAGAAGCTAGTTTTACAATATAATGGCCCGTTTACAATAATAAGGTCAAAAGTTATTGACCACGAAATATGCGTTAGACGAAATGTTGCATCGCAAGTCTATAAACGTAAGGGCAAGCATTTCAGTAATCTTTCGCGCCAATTCAATATAAATTTTCCGTTAATTAAATGCCTCCGTTGGTTCACGATATGCATTCATTGAAATCGCTGATGTCCATTCATTGGCTCGCGCAATAAACAATGGACAATCGCAATGCTTTCGGAAGGTGGAATATTCACGATGCAATTACCCTGAAATTCTAATATTTTTTGACTTTGATACATTGTACCGCTTCTTTATTTATCACTAGCTGTTTCCCGCGGTTTCACCCACATCCCGAGGGAACTACTTAGCGCACCCGGGTAAAAAGTAGCCTATGTTGTTCCTCAGGGTCTATTCTATCTCTGTACCAAATTTCATTTATATCGGTCCAGTAGTTTTGGCGTGAAAGCGTAACAGACAGACAGACAGACAGACAGACAGAGTTACTTTCGCATTTATAATATTAGTAAAGATGTTCGCTTTCTGAATTCAAAATTGTAATTTTTAGGGTTCCGTACCTCAAAAGGAAAAAACGGAACCCTTATAGGATCACTTTGTTGTCCGTCTGTCCGTCCGTCCGTCTGTCAAGACCCTTTTTCTCAGGAACGCGTGGAGGTATGAAGCTGAAATTTATATCAATTACTCAGGTCTACTGTCCCTTGAAGCTGTGAAAAAATCAAACTTCTAAGCCAACGCAATCAAAAGATACAGCCGTTTATGCCGCAAATTTTCGACACTTGCAAGGGAATCAAAACCTACAGGGTGCTTCCCGTGAACTCAGAATCTTGAAATTTGGTACGAAGCAACGTCTTATAGCATAGATAAAGGAAAAATTACGAAAACCATAAATTTTTTGTTACATCACATAATATATTTTTTTTTAATAATTTTAACCTTACTACCCATTTCCTCATAAACGCGTAGAGGTATTAAATTGAAATTCATACCAAATACTCAGGTCTATAATACCTTTAAGCTGTAACAAAATCAAACTTCTATGTCAACGCAATCAAAAGAAACAGCAATTTAAGCTGCATATTTTGAAACTCGCAAGTACTCGCAAGGGAATCAAAACCTAAAGGGTACTTCCAGTCGACCTAGAATCTTGAAATTTGGCATGAAGCAACGTTTTATAGCACACATAAAGGAAAAATTCCGAAAACCTTAAATTTTTAGTTACATTACAAAATATATATTTTTTAATAAATATAAACTTATTACTTTTTTCCTCATGAACGCGTAGAGCTATCAAGTTGAAATTCATATCAAATACTTAGATCTAATTGCCTTTAACCCGTGAAAAAAAAAAAATTCTAAGTCAACGCAAAAACGCAAAACGCAAAAGTACAACCATTGATACCGCATATTTTGAAACTCGCAACTACACGCAAGGGAATTAAAACCTAAAGACCCTCGATTGTCGTAATGAGCGAACTTTGTAAACCTTGCAGGTTTGTACGGAACCCTCGGTGCGCGAGTCCGACTCGCACTTGGCCGGTTTTTTTTAACTTTTGAAGGTTCGAATCGATGCCAACCTCATGCAAAGTGCGCTATGTTTTTTACCTGAATACGGCGAAGTAAAATTAAGGTTTATGTTTTTTATTTTCTTAAGTCAAAAGCCAAATATCGCCATCATAATATTATTGCTTCAATAAGCAAATAGTAATTAAAGCACAATTTTTTAAAGACCGTGTAATTTTTCGGATAAAATCACAATTAGTACTCACGTACTTAGGTACCTACTAACCAAGTGACGTCATACCAATACTTGGTATGGTACCTACACTAGCAATGTCTTCTGGATTCCCCTCACGTAATCCTGCACTAGGCACATGGCTTGTATGTGGAAGCCAGCAATCTACGTCAGCTAGAAATTCTATTCCGTTGGGGTTATCTAGCCTTGGTTAGAACTTGTGTTTTTATTTTATTATGTCTTACACGTGTTTGGTGTTTGTTTTTGATTGAAATAGGATTATTTTATCTAATGGTTATTCAATTTAGTACCTAGCTTATGTTATCCTATCTATTACTAGCTGATCCGGAAAACTTCGTACCGTCATTTTTATTCTGTTCTATTTTCATACATTTCTGTGTTTTTTTTATTAATATAGCAGATAGAAGATAGAAGATTAGTGCTTCTTAAAAGTAAGATCGTTTATTTAGAAAAATATACTGTATTAAATTTTTTTGGAAGTAGGACCTTTTCCACGTCAATTACGTAATTACGTAACACCACTCCTGTGTACCATAAACAATGCAAATTAGTAGGCTGAACTATAAAATGTCATGGCTAAATAAACACTTAATAAAAATGTTATGAACGTTTGGTCACCGCTCCGCAACGACCCCGCTATCTAAATTGGACAAATTGATAAAAACTAGTTTGTTTTCCATTCATATCTATACTAATATTATAAAGAGGTAAAGATTGTAAGTTTGTGAGGTTGTAGGGGGTAATCTCTGGATTTAGATAAAATTTGGTACGCAGATAGAGGGGACACTGGAGAAGGTGCTAGGCTTTTTATCCGGATGCGTGCAGTAGGTAGTTCCCTCGGCACGCGGGTGAAACCGCGGGAAATAGCTAGTATTTATTACAACTATTTTTATTATTCAACTTGTTTGTTAGCTTGTTTTTATCACGTTACGTATACACATTATCGCTGATAATTATTGTTATCCATTATATCTCTAATGGCTGATAAAACACTGACCTTTTTTAATAACTTAAAAAAATGTATAATGTAAAACCTTTCAATATTGATTATTATATAAAATAAACTCATATATATATATATATATATATACATGACTAAAGCTAAGCTTTAAAAAATTCAAAGGACTTATATTAAACAGATTCGCAAAAATAAAAATACTTTTGTTGTTTTCCTAATCAGCGCATGGATTCGATGGAAACTTCCTACATATACGTCGGATCACAAATAAACAGCGCCGGAATTTTAAACACTGATTAACTTTACTATAAATACGATACTTTGACCATCGCACGAGGTTCTTTTTTTTTTACAAAAATAACGCATGTTTCGTAGCAGGCAGTAGTGATGTACCAGTATCTACCACCTGACACATTGTATTTTATCGATTTAAGTCGAGAATGTTGAAGGGAAGTTTCCCAGTTATCTCATTGGTTGTTTTATTCCAGTTGGCTTTCGTATTTCTACTACTACTATATTTTATCTAATTGTACGAAATTAGAATATGAGCTATTCGTCTGTCGAATCGGTTCATCATCGAACGCTTCTGGGCCAGTTGTCTCTTTTGCGTTACGTAAAAAGACAGAGTAGATATCTAAGTTTTCTTCAAAGATAGTTAGAATAATAAATGTTTATGTAATAATGAAGAATTATGAAACCAATGTTTACAAACAAAGCCATACAGAAGAGGATTTGCAAAAAGTTCAAACGGTCGGTTTTCAAATGGTGCAGGCGGCCATTGTTGCCATAGTCAACAAAGCAATAAAGACTCAACGCTCCACGTGTTCAGCATTAATATCTCGTTCCAAGGTTACCGCGAATAGCGAAGAACCGAACTGGTTCTCTGGAACAACACTAGGCATTGAAAATCACATCTACCGATCCATTACAAGAATTCTCGGAATCAGCGTTTTAATACTGGCCTTCTATATAAAAAATAAACATTTACTTTTTAATTAATTTAATTTTAGTCACATTTTTTGTCACACAGTTCATGTAACGAAGTCGTAATCTTAAATAAAATTGGAGTGTCTGTTTGTAATATTGAAATAACTGTTTTTTTAATACATGTAGGTATATGAATATATATATACGATACAATTTTGTCTGTCTGTCTGTTTGTTCCGGCTAATCTCTGAAATGGCTGGACCGATTTTGACGAGACTTTTATTGGCAGGTAGCTGATATAATAAGGAGTAACTTAGGCTTACGATTATTTTAGAAAAGCTTTTATTTAAAAAAAAATAAAAAAAATATTAAAGAATCGACTGTTAGGCGGGGAACGAAGTTCGGCGGGTCAGCCAGTTACAAATAAAAATAAGAGTAGGCCGGCCTATATGACTTAAACTACAATTTCCATAAAATTACATACTTTGAATCAATTCACAAATTGTTCACAAACAATGTAACACTGTTCATTTAAAAATCTGTGACTCATTGTCATTATGAACATTAATTCTATTGTAAGACATCAAAAAAAGTACTTTGTAGCTAATGTAGTCACTGTAAGACAGGGGAATGCTAGATAATATTATAAAATATACGTATCTATCTATAAAACTATGAATAAAGTTTCCATGGATACAATAAATAAACTGCAATTCTCATAACAGTATTTTTCAGGACTGCTGAAAGTCTACAAACTTTCATAACCTACTTCGAGATCTTGAAAGCTAAAACCATTATGTAAAACTTCTCAAACACCTTCACAAACATTATAAAATTGGTGAAAGAAAAGCTGTACTCTATATAAAAATATCGTAATAGTCAATTAACAAAATATTTGTTATTGCTGTACAAACTCAGGATGATTAAAATAGGCCGATAATAATTAATAATGTAATATATTGTAAGTTTTTCACATTGTATAACAAATTTTCCATAACACATTTAGGTATCCTACTATAACGAAACATAAATAAATATCTTCCTTGTGGTTTTCGTCGTCTTTTTGAGATTAAGTTATGGTTCAAGAACAACAAAATAGAACGATATGATATGATACCTTCAATAAAAGGCTGTACCTTTAAAGATTTTTTGTTTCTTTGACTAAATAAGTATCTTTACTGAATTTAGAATTATATTTTATTTAAGCTGATAAAAGCACTTTTGAATTGGGAATATTGTTATGGATTTTAATTATTTTTATTTTTTTATCGCTATTTTCGTACTACCAGGGTTCAATGTTCATCTACTTACTCAAGGACCCGATTCCCGCTATTCCGACCAGCTTGCGTCTTCGCGGAGGCGATAAAGCATTTATATTTTTATTTTTGAAGCGCTCACAAAGCGCGAATGTTCAATGTTGTGTGTTCTGCCTCAACACGTGTTTTTGATATACGATCAATACTATGATGTCATCGCCGAGTGTTTTGTTGTGTTTCCACGAAGGGTAATATTCAAGTGTTCCTTTCAGGCGGTTTAGTTGAATACCAGTGCCTTTTTATGTTAAAAACATACATAAAGTAAGATAACAATCTTTAGTTGATGACATTCGAAAAAAATGTATTTGACTAAAGTTTATACTAATTTATGTGTTCAAAACAAAAATGTTAGCACGTGCCACACCTCATGTTTAACAATTTGGGGATTTTTAAACAAACACCCACGATTTTCTTTAGATGAATGATGTAACTCTAAACCAGAGATAATAAAGAAGCAAATACAAATCTATTGTTAACCAAAAAGAGAAAATCGTTGGTCAAAGTCTAATCTCAGTCACAGACAATATTTTCAAATAACTAACTATTACGTACGTGTATTATTTCTCTCAATTTCATATTAATATTATCGACATGTTCCGTGATAACAAATCATTGTATGTATTACATTACAATTATAATACCTGTGCCATATATCCCCTATTACGTAATGAACATTCATAATAAACCTACTACAAGTGTGTGTTAGCTCTAGTAACGATCAAGGTCGATTATGCTCGTTTATTTTCGACTCGGATCGCGAATCGTGACGATCGCCTCGTCTCGTTCGAAAAATAGCGATTTACACTTCGTAGTGGCACGTGCGATATTCGCGTTTAGTTTATCTGGTTACTTGATTTTATTGCGTATTTAAATTGAGAACAACAAGAATTAGCTAAGGTTATGGTTTGGTTTGAAATAGTTGCCGTGTCAGCGTGACATAATTTTCTTTTTGCGATTAGATTAGATATCTTGCATAATTTGTTGTGTATTTTTTTCACTCGATCAGAAGTAAAAATCATGCAGAAAATCTGAATAGTTAATCAGTTTATTTATTGAAAAACTTACGCATATTTTTTTTGTAATAACAAATGTTATGAAATTAAATAAATTAAACAAGCGTTTGGTTTGCAAAAAAAAAACTTACGCACTAAAAACATAACAGAATGAGTAATATTTTTTATCTGCTAGCATACTTAAAGACCCAGAATAAGGATATATCTGTGTATGGTATATAGGTCAGTAAATAACATAACATTATTCAAAGCACATCTTTATCACAATATAAAACACCTTATATTTGTCTATGTATTTGTCGCGCCCATTTACTTTGCTCCGCTTTACCTAAGCTGTTATCTGTACATAAACATTGACATTGTGAATGAGCGTGTCGACTTATATAACTCACGCTCAACAAAGGAATAAAAAGAATATTGATAAGAATTCACTTTGCCTTTTAATTAGCTTTGAATGTAAAGCGAATTTCAATTCAACCAGACGAATCGATAACATTTTTGGGACTAAGAAGGGTCAAGTTCTAACTCATTAACCTTAAATGTCAGTGTCAAATGTCAACCGCTTTAGGTCCAATTTCAACAATCAAACTACCTAATTGTGATCCTGTTAATCTAAACTCAGTTAACATGTTTAATTTAACTTTTCTCTATTATACACTGAATTATTTTTCATTAATCCCCGATTACTTTCTGAACATTTATTTTTGCTTCTCATTTCTTAAACCGGCGCTATGTAGGTACCTAAATGAGATTAAAATCGATGTGTTATACTTTTAACCTCTGCTATACTATACTATTTAAAGTACATATCTACGAAAGTTATTTGCGAATTGTCTGCCTTATGCAAAACAGTTATCATGATTGCCCCTCTATCTAATCTGAGACAAACACTTGAGACGTCTGATTCGAACACAAACTGTGGAACCTTCGTGTAAGTGGGCGGTGTTGGATAGGTAATGGATAACTCAGCGTGGGTATGCATTCTTCTTTGAGAGTATTTGACGTAATTATGGATATTACTGGTTAAAAAAATGCAGACCAGTTAAAATCTGTTTATAACAATGTTAATTTTGTTGTTTTTGATCACACAGGTGCCCGCATCAATCTGTTTCCCCCTTTATTAAATGTGCTCCTTTTACGACAAATACACCAGTTTATGCTAAGGTATAAGTCAAGGGGGTTATCTTACATCAAAAATAGAAATAGAAAAGTGAAACTCGACATTCTAATTCGATCACTTACGAGCACACTCTTCCCTTCCTACACATCACCAAGATTAGAATGAGATACAAATACTTGAACGATATGTACAAGACATACGTAGATATCAAGTGCTTCCCTTACACGTGGATCAGCTTCAATTATCTGGCGAGCACTTCGATTAGCATCAATGTTTCTGACGTTATGCTAACATCCATCGTGTTTAATGCATAAGTGTGAAATGCCTTCGATAATGAACGTCGGTAACCAACATGTCTTATGACTTCCGTTCAATAGAAGTTGTATTTTTAGTATCAATGTGTGTTGTTTCGCAATAATTGAGCATTTTTGTGGGTTAGAAAGCCAATCTCGAATTTTGGCTTTAATTTTTCTTTAATAGTGTCCATCAATAATCTTGTTGTTGCACGACTTTCATTCTGGCAAGTACCGAAGGACAATAAAAAAATATTGTCATTTATAAAGGCCTTGCTGTTTAACGCAGTTTTAGCTAAGGTAACTGCTTCACGTAATCGGATAAAAGCTACCCTAAGATTCAAGTCCTTTCCCAGGGTTCAATCTCTTCAGCCGTTTTATTGTGGAAGCGTGACAGACTGACTTACAGAGTTACTTTCAGTACAGACGGATCGACATATCAAATCACCATGCATGACAGTCCAGTGCAGTCCTACGCTTAATCAGGTTTGCGGTTGTGACGTTCCCTTATTCCTTGTTTTATTTTAAAGTTAGCTTCTGTAGAGATAGTTAGTAATAACTTTGTTTGTGTAACCGTCCTTCTGTCTTTGTCACACGTATCTGACGCGGTCACGGAGTGAATCGCCATGACAACAATGTGTACCCAATCATAGATTATGTTGGCCTATTTATTACAGATTCAATTATTTTGTTTACTCTTAAGTTTATCATGTACAACATTATTAAATAATCGTTCCAAACAGATTCATAGCAAGTTCAGTTTTTCGATGCCGCGATATAAAAAAACCCATTCAAATCGGATCAGCAGTTTTTGATAAAATCGCGGTACATACGGGTTGAATACTGAACCTCCTTTATTGAAGTTGTTTAAAAAGGAAATCATAGAAATATTTTCAACTTTACATTAACAATTGATGTCTGACATATGCAATGATTAAGAGTGTTAATTATGGTTTTAATAAACCACATTGTACTCCCACGGATACTAAATGCAACTATGGAAGTTGGATCACTACATAGCTTTACGACTTTTTTACGATCCAAAACGAACCACATAAGTTCATAAACTAAACAGAGTGCCCAGTATATCTTAGCTGTTTATTGCGGCGCTGCTCGCGAACATAAATGCTAACAATACGTCAAATGCAGTATAATTTAAATTAGTTCCGTACTTTTCCGTAGTTAGAGATAAATTGGTCAATAGTGTTAGCACAAATCATGCGCGTGACAGCTGATCTCCGTATTAACTATACAAATACACAGATTAAATATTATTTGCCTACACATTCAGCCTTTATGCCTTTGCCAGGTACACACTAAAGATAAACACGTGTTTCCTGTATAATGTTTTAGAAAATATGTACTACATACGATCGTTTTCAATGTGTATTTTAATTTTGCTATTGTAATTCTAATTTGTCACGTTGGGCCTGAACTGCAGCCTTAATGGATGCACTAAATACGTGCTTAGGTTTTGCATTGCACTTGATTGTGTGCTATCTGTGTATACCTAGTAAATAATTACTATCATCATGACCGTATTATTAATTTACCACATAAATATGTGATGCACACTGTTGCTATCATCTATAAACCTATATCAATACTTAGTTTTTTTAGTTTCTTATACGTTTACTTACTGAGAAAAAATATTTTTAGCGTCAGCATAATTCAGAATTCGAAGTCTTCGCAATTATTTTTGAAGAATTTTGTTTTTCATCTTCCATGTCTATTGAATCAGCTATTTAAAAACCCACAGTTATCAATTTAGAAAGAATTGCAATCGCCTGTAGTTTTATTTTGAACCCTGCTCTCATAAATGCACGTGCATGAAACACATGTCTTAGAGTTCTACGGGCCGTCTTTAATGGCTATTTCCTCATCAGTAGAACAATTATAAAGTCTCAGAACTGTTCAGACTGTCTGTGCTCTCGAAACTCTTGTACCCAGTTACTCTAAAAAAAAAACAAGTTACTTATACGTCCAATGGACTAACTGTCATTCAAGATGATCTGTCAAAATGGAGGATAAAATTGAATAATTTTGCTATTATTTTATTTAATTAATTATTATATCTATGAATTGTTATCATAAAAAAATATTAAAAGTATTCTAATTAATTATATCATGTTTAATATTCGTAAAAGTATAAATAAGTATGTATGGGTCAGCCTGTAATGGTAAATGTTTATAGATAAATAAATAAATAAATAAATGGTAAAAAGTTTGGTGCAATCGGCTATTAGTTTTTTACTTAAAGTAACGTTTAAACAACAGAACGAAACTTTTTTTTCGGATGGAAAATCATCAAATTACTCCTCCTGCCATCAGAGTCTGACTCTTACTGAGTAGGATAGATCTTTCTTGAGTTCTGATTTGGAGCCATTTCATTGGCTGAATTTTTAAAGTAGTACTTGAGTCTTGAATCAGGTTCAGTAATACGGAACTTAGAAAACGGGTATTAAGTGCCTGGTAATAAAGTCTACGATTTACATTAGTATAAATTCACATTAGTCAGTAGGGCGGGGTCGTAAATCGCAAGGTCTAGCAGTGCGCACTGGCATTGACGGGCAGGTTACTGCATTTTAATGTCAGCTAACTGTACCTACAGGGAAGTAGACGGTAATTAGAATTGGTGTGGTATACTCAGTACCAATAGATTGTATGAAAAATGTAAACAAAGTCGTAACCTATTTTGTTCTAATTCTGCCACAGATATTAACAAAATGGCGTAAGGATGGCGCATTTATGTCAATTTCATGCTTTATTTACATCATCGTTCATCATTAATTGCCATTTTATTGATCTATGTGGGAAAATTAGAACAAAATAGGTTATGATTTTGTTTTAATTTTTAGTAAAATCAATCGGTACGGACCATAATGAGTCAGCGATAGATACTACAGACAGATATACATCGCTGATCAAGAATTTGGGAGACGTGTGTGTAAAAAATATTCTAAAAAGGAAAAAGGTTTTTCTTAAAAAGTCTAAATGCTTTTATTGGAGCAGTTCATACGTCAATTCTCAGAAAGAAATAAAAGTATTCTTGAATGGCTTAATGATCTGATTATTGAACAATTTTGTATCCAAATTCTACATAACTGGGAACAAATTCTTGTTTGAATTCGTCGCAGACGACGCCACAAAATCTTCAAAAGAAACTTCAAATCCTAGACACGGCACCACACAGTACTAAAATGGTATTATGGTTTGGCAGATTATTTAAATACAAGTTGAGTTCGTTAGTTTTGACTCGGAGAAGCAAATATTTACACTGCATGCAAATTAACTGGCGCCTTTGGTATTTGCGAGAATTTGACACTAAACCTTGAAACTGTTGTTACAGTATTTGTTATTATATGTTTATTAAATATATAATGTATAACAGTGTAAACTTCATGCCTTTATGATTATACATATTGTATCATCATAAAAGTTGATGTAACTAATGTAAGCAAGTAAAAAACGTACGTAGTGCCGACAGTTTTTTTTTGTAGCTTATTTAATTTTAGAACTATCTTCTAATATAACATTGGTTCTTATCTAATTTCGCAAATTAATATAGGTATCATCATAAATTATTTCCCGTTTTCGATGTGTTTGCATTCAACTTACAACAACTGCAATGCCGACTTTAAATTTATTCTCAACAAATATCTCACTACTTTCAGTAGCAGTATAGGCAAAACTCGCTAATACAGTTTACTACACATTTACGCGTCCGCAACTGCAATCAATCATAAAATGGCCGCCGGTGTTCTTGAATGCAAAACAAATGCGTGATGTGACACGTGACCGCCGATAGGTTTACTATAACAAAGAGTAAAGTAAGTAGGTATCACTATAACGAGGAGTTAAGAGGAGGGTTTCTACAAATGGTAGACTTTTTGTTGTGCAGTTTTGTCGCAGAGGTTACGTAATGTCTGTTAATCGCGGCCACGTTATAGCTTCTTTTATATTACTGCTAGCTTAGCCTTTAAGGTGGATGTACCGATAGTCCGTCCATACTTTTTTGGATTGAGCTTTATCCTAGCTAGAATTACGACTTTGGTGAAATGGTTTATGCTTGTAGAACTATGAATCACTGGATGGTCTGGAGGAAAAGCTGTATTCTGTTTGTTGTAACTGTTGTTTTTTATTATATTCACCATATTTTATTACATATTTACTTTAATTTGTTTCCTTGACATTTTTCGCGTGTTTCATGTGGAATTTCTTATGGATGTCCACACGGCCACACTTAGTACCCACCAATACAGCCAGACCTTTCTAGCAGACTTGCTTCGACGATTGGTGTGCAATTATGCCCCAATATTCATGTTCTACCTTATGATTACAGGTTTCCGATAATTTGAGCACTAGTTACAGGATGTAAACAAATAATAAACGTCGTAAGTGCTGTTATCAATGAAAATTTTCCGAGACGTTCCTCGTTGTGCCAGGTCTTGATATCAAAGTTTAGCTTAGATAAATAAAATAGACCCATCGACTTTCAATTGGGTAGAGGTGACATTTGTTTACTTATTTAAAGAGGAAAGTCTAAACTTAATGGGGTAGATAAGATTCTCTGACGTAGGTTAGGTTTTGATGCTATTATTGAGATAAGCATTTTCAAACTGGGATCTTCTTTGTAACGGTTTATTCAATTACATATTTACTTGGCATGTTGTATATTTAATTAGTAATGTATTTTTTTTACTTCAACATCAATTAAACAAAAAAAAA
This sequence comes from Pyrrhia umbra, assembly GCA_963891755.1. NCBI lineage: Eukaryota > Metazoa > Arthropoda > Insecta > Lepidoptera > Noctuidae > Pyrrhia > Pyrrhia umbra. Next base: position 8,564,084 of record OY982935.1, read on the forward strand.
TTGAGATGGGAAATCATCAAAGAGTTCTCCCCTCATCTCCTGTGGGTAGAGATGGAGGAAGTGTCCGACAAACCCGTTTTAAAGTGTGCGGTTATCAAATTATTTAATGGCTATGAATGTGAACTATGATAAATCGAGTACTACACACATCTTCCTTCATGCCGTCTGCGTAACAGCGAAGGTTACAATCTCAATAAATTAATAATATCGCCTCCTATATCAAGAGTCCCAAGTAAACAGTACCTTACCAAATAACATCTGGGGCCTTACCATGACGTGCCAAAACAAGATTATTTTCGTTTTGAAAAAGAGACGGAGCTATACGACGTTAGTAGCTGTGTCATGCTCTCAAACTTGAATAGAGATTGCAAAAACACGTGGTGGTACAGCCCCTATTTATTCTTGTGAAATGTCGCGTGTAATACTAAACGGTAGTCTGACGAAGCCTTTATGCACTAACTCGTAAACAATTAGTTATAATCTATAGAAAACAATGGACACGCGACATCGCATTGTTATTGTGTTTTTACTTATTTACATTGCCACTAATCAGTAGTTTTTAGATTTATGTGAACTACAAGATTGTTGATTTGGTGTCTAAATTATTTTTTTAATACCTCACCACCACAGATTACTAAATAGTTACTCCTCTACATACTTCGTTTGACTGTGTTTGCAAGTTATAATATTTTTTTTTTGTAAAAATTGTACTGTATTGAGGTTAGTCTGATCTCAATATCAGAGAGGCTAGACAAAATACACTTTGACGCACAACGATCAAATCCTTCTTCAGTCGCTATCTTAATCCGTCTGTCATTGATATGATGTTAAAGTTTACTTACCTTTGTTTTCGCGATATTTACCTACGTATACAATAGATATTTGTAGTGAGTTACTCGTAAGTCTAGTTATCGCAAGCTAGATTGCTGAGCATATTCCTGAACTCTAGTAATGGTTCCAGAAAGTTTTTTGGGGTTTTGAACCAGCGATTTATAAGTAGCATCCCGAATTTTGAATTTATAGACTTGACGCTGTATTATATACGAGTATATAACTACTTGAAACATTATTTATATTGTTTAATTTAAATTGTAATTTAATTGTTTCATTATGTTTTTGTATTGCATCATTTGAATTGTATAACTTTCTCAGAGATAATCTGTACTGTTAAAAGACTATTGTAAACATTTCCTTTTGTAAAGAGTGTTTATGGAGATTCTTGCCGGTTCTTCACCATTAGACCCACTCCTTGGAACCGTGCAACTAGCTTGACGTTTCATAAGTGTCTGCAAAGACCTATTTCAAATAAAAACATTTGAATTTTGATTTTTTATATCTTCAGAACAAAAGATGTGATGTCATGTTAAATTAGTAGTAACCTGCAGTTTCACTCGCATCCTAAAGAAAATAGTTCATTTAGTCGCATAAAAAGTATCTCATGTCCTTCCCAAGTGTCTAGCTATCTTCATACGAAATTTCATCTAAGTCGGTACAGTAGTTTTGTTGTGAAAGTCTAACAGACGGACAGAGTATATATTTTCGTGTAAGGATTTGTAGCTTATTTCATTCTATAACGAGTATATTGTAAACCATTTTGTTTTTCAGTCTCCTTCAGATTCCTAACCTATAATTATGAAACTTCTTGACTTTTACATTCAAGTGAACCACAAAATGTTTCAAGTGTATTTGAAGTACGAATGAATGAAACTTGAAAAATAATAAGCGTCCCTGAGATCCGTGTCAAGTTTTAATAGGAAGGCTTTATTTTTTGATTCTGGGTTAGAATCCTGTATTGTGTATAAGTATACTACCTAAAGTAAGTATATTACCTAGAACTTAAAGTAAATTTCTAAAAGACCTTCAAAGATCTTTTATAAGTCAATTGTTAATGAACAGTGTAGACTTGTATCTGAAGTGGACCTGTCCAGTTAATTGCCGAGCAAGTATTGGCTTTCGTAACTATAGCTCCATACAGCTTAGCTTACTAATAGTGACTAAAACTAGAGTTCAACGACCCCACGAATGATAAATAATCAGATATAAAGACATTTGGATGAGCCGCGTGAAGTATCAACTCAATTTTCGGACGCAAATGGATAGAGGTATAATCTGTACCAATATGTTTTACCGAAAAATGTAAACAAAGTCGTAACCTATTTTGTTCTAATTCTGCCACAGAAATTAAAAGAATGCCGTGAGGATGGCGCATTTATGTCAATTTTATGCTCTAAACATCATCATACATCATTTAATGCCACTTTATTTATGTATGTGGGAAAATTAGAACAAAATAGGTTATGATTTTGTTTAACTTTTTCGTAAAGTCCATTGGTACAGACTATATAACAAATTGAAAAATCTCCTAAAGTTTTGCAATACTGCAAAACGCAAGTGCAATTCCACATTCTTTTGTCAACAGTTTTCTAATGACGTCACTCACGCTGTTCTTTTCACCATTGTTCCATATTTTTTTAAATACTCACCTACTACCTACGAACATAGTTTTTTATTCTAGTCCCATTGTTTTCCGAACATTAGGTATTTTCCTCGTACGTCACGTTATCTCGATGTAATTGAAAACGGTCCGACAAATGGGTCGCGACTCACGCGCACATTATCGCGTCTGTACTTATGTGTTTTATTGTTTATTATTTAATTCAACGATTGCAATGACCAGTGTCTGGCGTATGACCTAATGATACAGTTATCAGCGATGACTGATAAAAATGTAAATTAATAAAAAGGTGTTTTAGAAGCAATGGCGCTGATTTGTTTGGTAACTAACAAGTAATGCGAGATAAGCTTACAAAAATAATATAATCTATGGAGATAAGTGAATGTAGAATAGGCCTGTGGTACCGAATTTGTTTACTTGGATGTCTCCATGTATTAAAATAACGTGAATTTAGTTGACATTTTTATTACGTAACTTCTGAATGTCTGATTCGATTTAAATGTTTCGAGGTATCTTTAGAGTTCTTACATCACTCCGAGTAACATAGGCCAGATAATAAACCATTACACTAAGACGTATGAAATAAAAACAAAAAAACATGATATAAGTACCATGTTAAATAGTAAAAACTAGTAGTAATATTAACCGCAGTTATTTAATATTTTTTTTCAATTGTATATGGGTACTTTGTCCACTAACTACATACAAATTATAATTGAAATCATCATCTGCCTAGCCTTTTCCCAACTGTGTTGGGGTCGGCTTCCAGTCTAAACCGGATGCAGCTGAGTACCAGTGTTTTACATGGAGCGACTGCCTATCTGACCTCCACAACCCAGTTACCGGGTTACACGGTACCCCTTGGTAAGACTGGTTGTCAGACTTTTCTGGCTTCTGACTACCCGTAACGATTGTCAAAGATGTACAAATGACAACCGGGACCAACAGCTTAACGTGCTTTCCGAGGCACGGAGGAGTCTCGCTATGACATAGATGGTCACCCATCCACGGACCGACCGCGCCAAGCGCAGCTTAACCTTTGATCGGTCGAACCGTGCGGCTGTTACTTAGCCACGAGCTCCTCCACAATACACAATATACAAATTATAATTGAAATATATCAACTAAATGAATTAGCATTCACCGGGGAGTGTTATCGATGGTATCTATAACAAAGCTATGCCTTTGTTGGGTGTACAAGACTGTCTGACATTGGCAGTATAGGTCGACGCACTCCCGTCTGGCCGTCCCAGGCGGAATTGGGAATTCCTAAAAGGGGAAAGGGGGCGTATAACTGGGAATTATTTCATCATTTAAAAAAAGAATAAGGTTTTGTTGGGTTATGCCCGTATATCCTCATCTTTTTATTATGTGAGCTGTTGATTTTTACTGGCATAAGCTTTTTTTTGTAAGCATGCAAAATAAAAAGTAATAAGTGCGGAATATTATTACGAATATACGAATATAAAGACGAAATAGATAGGTAGGTAGAATGAAAATGCACTGTAGTGTATTCTATTACTTGTGGAAAAAGAAACCAGATTTTATATTTACATGATAAAATTTGTTTACTCTAACACAATTATAATAATTATACATACTTACCAGTCTATACGTTAATAGTAGGTAATATATCAAAAGATACCGATAAATTGCAGTTGAAACTAATTTAAATATGTAATGGTATGGTAATATAGCTGATCTGCATTTCAATCAATGTTAATAGCATTATCTGGACCCATTGAGTAGTTTTCCTTACTCTTATTCCGATGTTAGCAACTTGACACTGCTAGGACAATCTGGAATAAATTCTAGATTATTTTAATTCAAGATTAAATAACCGTACTCAGAAATTTTAACCATCCTTATTATAAATGCGTAAGTTACTACAGATGTCTGTCTGTCCATTTGCCATTGAGGTAGATTGTGACCTGTGGAAGGAGTTAGAATATTAATACATGTAGAGTTTCCTATTAATACTAATAGTTGTACAAAAATTGAGCTTTTCATCAGTATCCAGAAGTTATGAGAATTATTTCAACTTCGTGCTAGCTTCGATAGTAACTAGCAACATGTATAGTACAGTTTTGAGTATCTGTGTGAAACAAAATGTTTATCCGACATAATTTAATATAACATTGTAAAATATATAATATAAAGTTTTTTTATTATATTTACTCACTCTTGCCTACACGTTATTTACTTTTGACTAGAACAGCTGAGTAATAAGATTATGTAAATAATGCGCGACCTTTTAAACCAAGACTATTTCTTTTATTCTAAATGGTTTGCTGAGCATTGTATCTGTGCATGAAATGTTTTGGTATTTGTCAACTCCCTGAGGAGAAAATATATAATTATTAAAAGTAATTTAAAAAATAATAATACAGACTATATTAAAGTGATGTTCTTTTAACTAACTAGCCTCGTATTTCTGTCTGAATATCAGTAGGTATACTAAATTCTTTTTCCTTTTGTCCAACAGTGGTCTACTGCGACTATAACGGCTCTGGGCGCGCCATACAATGGATAGAGGACTACATAGCCAGAGATGTCCTGCCCACACACGCAACAAGATGCACCGGACTGTCCTACACTTCAGGACAGAGCGAACTTTACAGGTAACTATCTCATGTACTAATATTATAAAGAGGTAAAGTTTATGTGTTTGTGAGGTTATAGGGGGTAATCTTTATTGATCTACTACTGATTTAGATACAATTTGGTACGGAGATAGAGAGGACCATGCGGGATAGAATTTTTTTTAACTAGATGCTACTTGTTTTTAAGGCTCAGTCCCCGCTAGGGTTACGGGCGGCTGAGGTCTTTTGAGGCATTCAATTTCTTTAATGCATTTAATATGTATTCAGCTAGCTTGATGCAGGATAGGATTGTTATCCGGGTGCGTGAAGTAGATCACTCGGGACGCGAGTGAAACCGTGGAAACAGCTAATGCATATTTTAGTAGGGACTGCCGTATTTTTCACGTAGGAGAAACTACAGAAAACCTTTCAAAAAATACGCTAATATTCCTGGAACGATTGTGCCTTCCTGATACACCTACGACTGAAAAAAAAACTTTTCGGCCTGAACTCATACCCTATCTATACTAGGTAAGTTCGTAAAAAACCTATTTCTTTTAATTTTTCTTGGCAGTTAAAGGTGTGCATTAGCGTAAATAATAAATCCCCGCGACAGTTTCATGAGCTCTAAATTACACTGAAACATTACAGGAGTAAACTGAATTGCTTGCATTTAAAGACAATGCTAGAAATATATAGAACGCACAAATGTAGAACGGCAGTCTGTAATGTGTGATTCATCCTCCGATCTTGGCTTCATCTCAGACTCGACAGGTGTCAGTCTATTGTCTAGTCAGTCACAATAACCCGCATACAAGTGCGATCAGTACACTGCCTTATGTTTAAGTTGTTTAATATTCTATGTAAGCCACATAATGCATCGAATACACAACTGATTTTAATTAAGAAATCAGTATTTCTTTTATAATTATTACCTTTAGTCGTGAGGGCCGATGGCCTGATGGCTTAAAACTTCGACAATAATTTTAAGAAGGCTCTCGTTACGTGGATGCATCAAGGGGTCCGATTTAAAAAACAATTCGTCTCGATACGGCACGTATTGTGAGGAGTTTCCTATATCTGGAGCTGTAACAGGTAGCTTGGACAATCATATAAATGATTGTAAATGTTTTTATTCATTATTCGAGGAGAATATACCTTTATGTGTTTTTTTGTGAAGCAAACCATAATATATATGCTTTCTAAACACACAAGGTTGTCATAACAGATCCAGATATCCCAAACATTACGAGTTTAAATTTTGTAATAAAGAGTTGCTATGTATTTAAATTTCATTGAATTTATTATTTCTATTACACAGGTCAGAATCGAAGTCAATAATAAGAAGCCTGGTGGGGGCCTGCCCTGAAGATGTGGCGGTGGTGGGAGCTACGCTGGTGCGGTTCCTCAGGGCACTGCGCCCTGAGAGGGTGGTGCTCTTCGTGTCCTCCAGGGAGACGGAGAGGCAGATCGCGCCGTGGAGGGAATACGATACTGAAGTGAGTACATCAAATTATATTTCTAAACAGATTAACTACACATAACTTGGTCGTAGAGTAACAGCAGCAAACCTTGAACAAAGTGTTGCTAACCGAGTTAACTTGAGTGGGGGTAAAAAAGATTTTCAGATCCTGCAAAATGTAGGATCTAAGAGAGATAAATGATTAAATCAAATACGCCAAGGCACATTTGAAAGAATTTAACTAACAATTAATTATTTCTGAAAACAGAAAACCGTAAATTATTTTATTTTAAACATAAAACAATTGTAAAAACCAGTCAGACTGCAATAAAAAATTGCGAAACGGGCTAAAGTTTAATTAAACCGTGTTAAAACAATAGACCTCTAGAATGCTGTCAAAGTTAGTACAGAGCATAATAAAGTAATTGATGGCTGGTGCTGACGTTATTTGCAAAGTTTTTTGGAAATATTTTTATGAAAACGGCAGCGTTTTGGTTATATTTCATTAGTTATGTATGCGTAAATGTTTAGAGCAGCTACAAGTTGGAGAGAATAAGCTGTGGGTCAATAAATTGCACTCTGCGCAATTGCGCACTGCAACTACGGGCAATCTGTCGCATGCTGAAAGCTGATTGCTCAGCTTCAGGTGAGAGATTGTGAGTCACAATTTGTGACTGATGTGAAATTTTGAAATTGGTACAAGAGAAAACGAATGGTTACATGACGTCATAATAATCAAATTATTGAAGACTAAACGAAAAAAGGGTAAAGCAAAGTTTAACCAAAAGTCTAAGGCTTGTACAATTGTATAATCATATTATATTCGCACCGGGCCGGGCACACATACTAAACTATGTAGTATAAAATCTAATTCTAGAAATATCATAGGCTACCTTTTTTATATACACAAAATAACAGGCAAGTATTCTAATTTGTCAAAAAGAAACTTACTGTCCTAGTTAATGCTATATTTCGTGGTTATTTACGTTGTGCAGTTGCCATTATGCATTCAATCGCGTGTCACTTATCTCGTAGTGACTTGGCGCTAATTCAATGCGTTACCGACTAAGCGCCGAACGTAAATTGTTACGCGTTGAGAATTATTAGCAGCTTACTGACTGAATGAAGACTGATCCTGTAGTTTTCAGAGATGATTTTAGAAATATTTTTTTTATTTTTTGCACATGGTAGGTAGCATGTTTTTATTAAAAGTGTGTGTCGATTTCAATCTTGCATCAATCAAAGCAACGTGCAGCTATGACGGGTAGACGGCGCCATCGTCAGCATCCACTTGTGGGCAATTTAAACATATATTGGGACTGGGCTGAACACGTTTGTTGCAAGTTGTTAGAGTTATAGGTCAGGACCAAGTGCAGTTTCTTTATTATTATTATTCAAACTATAACAAAAGTTTTGAGAGAAGAAGGAATGAAATACAAATCTTCCTCTGACTAAGTTATGAGAGTAAAATCTGATAAGCCGAGTTCAGGGATAAAGCATTGATTCGTAACCTCGTAGCTTTTCTTATTCAAAAGGAAAATACTTCCACTAATAAATAAATTAATGAATAATTTCATACCTACCTTCGCAACATAATTGCCAAACGTTAAACATTTCCACTCGTATACGCCACGACGTGACAGAAGTAGTAAAATCTACCATATACCTAGTACATGACAAGCAATGGTAGCACATTATCGTCGTGCAACTAAACGCATTACGGGCAGTAAGGCCGAACCCCGATAACGCGCCCTTGAGTTACGTAACGGAAGCGTGGCGTTTTATAGTTTTTGCATACAATGAAAATATACGGGCGCACAATGTGGGCGGCGCCGCGACGGTGGAAATAATACGTCAAACGGTTATTTTATTGGCTATTTTATTTGTTAGTACGCTGCGTAGTTGGTTATTTTCTTATGCAACTCGATTGCATGTTTGAATGTCATGTCTGTGATTTAGATTGTTTGGCAGGAGTGTAGCTATTGTTGTAGCTGTCTATTATCGATCAAAATTAATATCTGAACATTAAGCAATTGCAAAGAGATGTTTCACTGTTTATTTATGTGATTAGTTGAATCAGTCAAGAAAGCAATCGTCACACTGACTCCTGTAACACAGGCTTGGCCTAACTCGGAAGTCAAGGTTACATCATATCTTGTATCATTGTATTTTAAATATTGTTATTTTATTTAATTTTCAATGGTGACTTTATTAAAAAAGCTACATGAAGTTTTGTAGACCCACTATTATGAAGCGGTTTGAAGCGTACACGTACAGCCCAATCTACCGTGCGTATCAGTATTATGCAAAACGTGATAAACGCACCGAGTGCACCGCGGTTACGGCCGGCAAATACCTTTATTATATCAACAAATGTATGATTTACGTTGTTTTCACATGTGACCAGCACGCGTGCGTTGATTTCTGCCCTTGGACTATTTCTCGAGACAGGCCTAGAAAGCTTGGCCTGTAGTTAAGCAGGTGGTAGCAAGGTCTAGAACTAGTATTATAAGGTCAACCCGTACTTCTAGAAGTCAGAGAAAGACCTATTCTACTGTTGTAATTCTACATAGTTCTTATTTAGAGTTTGTTTAGTTAAGCGATTTTGTATCTATTCGATCGAAATAACCTTATTCAACTTAATTAATAGATATAAGAAAATAGTTTCATGAAGTTTGGTGGTTGGCTCAGCGATGCCTGCACCTTTCACTCATAAATATAGTCTATCCTTATCAGCCTTCAGTTGGTAAAGCTTTAGTGTTATTTTAAACAAATCGTGTAAGAAAGAGGATGAAGTTTAAGGTTGTGTATTAGTAGTAACGATACAATAATATTTTCTATTTAAACGCTACGAATTTCTTTACTCTATATTTTTCTCTTGAACTTTAGACTTTGCGTAGGTGTGTCAGTCGATATCAGCGATGTTAGCTCTTCCTTAGATCAAAATTTGCTTTATTTTTGTAAATTCATCTTGCCGTTATTCTTATTCTTAATGATCTTGGTTGTATACGATTTCTATAATTCATATTGCACATTTTTTATTCTTATCTCTTTTTATGAATGATCTGATCAGCGATTTCTCTGTCAAAAATGACTTCGCCTTTTTAAAGTTTTAAATTGTTTACCGATGTTACTGAGTCATTGAGATTTTCTTTTTCAGCAATGTCACTACAGTTTCCCCTATTATCAAGTTAGGTATTGCTCGTCACGTCAAAGAACTGAATTGACGTTTTACAACAAAACGTCTTCGTGTATGAAAATACATTAACGATCACGTTTGTTTTTATAAAGCAGATGGTTTTCTCAATAATTAATTTCCTGTTTTCGTTCCTGTGTTTAATTATTAATTAGGTGTTTAAATTATGCTTTTAATTTAAAATATATCAAAATATCGAAAGATTTTTTCTTTAATACGAGTTGGACAATAATCTGTAAATCAAATTCTTAATAGTGAAATTGTTGCACATAGTCATAAACCACTAATTTTACGAACATAGCATAAAATAAATCATCCATATAAACAATCTGAGCAAAAGCGTCTGGCTTAGCGTCTATTTTCCACAAACTGGCACCTTAAGATAAGTCAATGACGAACTCCATGCATCACTAGTATATTTATATAAAAGTAATAAAACTTTATCGCCATGTTTATTTACTTCAATTATTTTATATTAATCAGCAGTCATAAAACTTTTATGTTCATTAATGTCATATTTCAGTCATTCTGGTCAAGTTTACCAGTAGATTGTTTGCCAACGTGATCATTTTATTATACACTCCGTTGACTTTATTAGCATCTTCTAACAATGTTAACAAGGCACCGTTGAAATGTTTTAGTGCCTACATACTGTTTATGATCCAGCATTATTCTACAGTATTGTTTGAATTCTTATTGTACATATTTTCTATCATTGTTCTTGCTGTTTTGACGACTGTTCCTTTCTATTTTTCTTTATTTGTCCGAGCATCTGTAATAGATACATAGGTTTCTTTCTGTGATAGTGTTGCTTTGTCATGTGGATGATGATGATTGAGAACGGTATCAGGGATCTGCTACATCAGTTGATATCTTTTATAATGAGCCTTTGTATCGCATCGTAATTTATTTCTCAGAATATAGTTATTATCACCACGTCACGTCACGATTTATGGTTTGATCTGGTGTGGGATTGAGCGTATTGGAATATTGATGACGGAAAAAAAAATATTTCTTATCTTTTTTTATCTAAAAATAAACTATGAAACTACCATAAACATTTGCAGTTTATATTTTTTTTTTGTAATTCTTTTGCTAGACGTTAAATTTATTACAGTGTAAGTATTCAATTATCAACAAAGTACAATAACTTCAAGGCAAAATGTGTACCTAAGTATATAAAACTTTTTAGAATTATGAATTCTGCGATGTATTTCTTTAGATATTCTTCTCTTGCATTTCAAATATGTATCTTTCTTCTATCAATATAAGTTTTTAGTATGTTAAGAGTGAGTCCTTCTGAAGCACTTTCTACTTACCACCAGTTGTAAAACTGCCAATTAAGCAGCTAGGCGGTAGAAATATCTAGTATAAGATGCTATGTATGAAAGGAACCACTGGCAAGACGAATCTCAAGCGCATTATTTTCAAGCCTTCAATTGTTTGCTACTATTTTGTGATTCATAGATGTGTTAGGCTCCATAAGCTAAGAAAGAGGAATACGATCTCTCCGCTTACTAATGCACACAGCAAGCCCTAACAATACTCCGGAAACCCGTTAGTATCAAGATTATTGTTCCTTAGGTCATTTCCTGTTCTTTATTATATTCTATTTAGCACCCTTCCTTCCTCATTTCATTCATTCACGACATACACTGTAACACTAGCATACAAACGTAAACAGTTTTATACTAAACAAAGTGTTCCCTATTCTGTCCTTGCCAGGGTACTTCGTTTCATGACGTCATGCCATGGTCTTTGGGGTTTTCGTCGTAATTACTGGCGTGTTCATGGGTCCTTAACGCACCTTGTTTACTGCTGGGCCCAATTATGACATCATATCCGTACATACCTCATCTTTGTTAGAAATTAGTGCGTGTTTGGAATTTATGTTTGTGCGTTGTTTTGGTACTATGATATTTCCTGTTTTTATAATATGACCTAATTATACATGGGAGTACGTCTACAATTCTGGTCAACCTTTTTTATGACTGCAATGTTTCTGCTGACTGCCGAGGTTAACATAGACAAAATATTGGTACCTAATAATAAATTGTGGTGTCTAAAGTACTTTACGGCCTTAAAAATTCATTTAAGGTACTTTTGATTTCATCACATAAACAGTTAAACATCACATTTTTCTACAGCAGATTTAGTTCCACGTAAAGATGAAGCTATTAGCGTTGGGATTGAGACACTCAGCTAGTTACTTCATTGAGATTCTTAACGTGCTTAGTGGCTAAAGCAATTACGTTGTTATAACGTTTGGTTTTGTGGAAGTATTTGGTTTATTCACAATTGATCTTAATAAGTATAAATCTTTTAGCATAGTAAGAATATTATCATGACGATAATACTAGATAATGTCTATATTAATAGAGCTGAAGTTTTTCTCTCTTTACTCTAGTCTAGGTCAGAGGCGACTGAGACAAAGTCGATAGATTCTTTATTGTGTCTAAAGATAAAGCTTAGTGGTGTGCCATGGGAGAGGCCTATGTCCAGTACCTAGTGGACTGATACACTAATAAAGACACGTATAAGTCTTCAAATTATTAGTACTATTTGCTTCTCCACCCATACCCGAAATTGACGCGACATAAAAATTAAACACAAAATAAAATAACCATTTCATTCTTATTCAGGTTTAACATTTTTTGTCTTCGAAATTTCAAACAAGAACATTGTTTGCTTGTTAACTTTGGTCGTTTCAAGTTTAATGTTCTGTTTTGTTATAAATTACAGGCATGACTCAAATTACAGGTTCATGTTTGTAATGGCATTATGTTTTAGAGATTAAAATAATGCGTTCGGCTTATTCTTTTTTTTACTTCAAAAGGAAATTAGTCATTAGTTTTGGCCGACAAATTAGTGGTTGTGTAAGATGCATCCTACGCAGTTTAGTCTTTTAGTAGTCATAGTATCTAATCCTATCGTCGGTTATTTTCATAATAAGTTTGAGACATAACATTATATTTTTTTAATTGGTTGCGATCGCTCACCATTAGAAATAATATTATCTTTGAATTTAAATTCAAAGTCAACTTTGAAGTTAGTTAAAAAAAAAGATTTCTTTTATGTTCAATAGTACTTAGCTGCTCAGTGTTTGAGTTGTCACTTCGCTGAGTAACTTCCATTATTAATCCATCGCATCAATTTACATTAACATCGTCCATAATCTTATAAGTGCTGTGATGTACTGCAGTTAAGTGCCCGGGCACAGCTCTATCGCAATTAGCGACTTATTAACGAAGTCCATTTGTGACATGCGATCTTGTAACTATTACCTTATCTGAGATAGAAATATGTTTTGCAGTAAGTAGTTTATTTTTGTAAAAAAGACAACGATTATTATTAGCAAAATTAGGTATGATTAGGTTTGAAAATGGAACATGAAACTTTTTTTGTACGCAGGGCTTGTCAACTACAAAATTTCCCGTGACAGTGAGCTCTTAAAAAAAGTACGCGCAAAAAAGTTTTAAAACATACACATTACCAAATAAATAAATAATTTAATTAGATTTCAATAAAAGTAAATAAATCCAAAAGTTTGAATAAAAAAATACCTTTTTACAAGAGTAACAAGACGCAGTAGTTTTGTCACAAAATATTTTTGAAAACTGTTGACTCAGGTCTGCTGTTTGGATCGGAATCGGTGCTCGTGTGGGTAGAGGCGGGCTTACCTTTGCATTTTAGAATTCGACCGTTCACCTTTTTTTATACGTCTGGACCAACCGAAACGTAAAAGATTTCAATTATTTTACCTTTTTGAATTGTTTTTGTTTTAACAATCAAAGGTCAAACCTTCTCGACCTAGTTCTTTATATTAAGGCCCAAGTTAACAAGTTAACCGACAAGATAACAGTCCGATCAACTAAAACAGCTTTTTACCATAAATTCATACATATACCTACTATCATTTGAGCTTTTTATACCTAAAACAGTCGATTACTAAACTGTGTTTAAACAAGAAATGGGTACCATGAAAATTCTCGCTTCGTGGTTGAATAACGTTTTTGTGTAACAGGCCGATTACGAAATCATTTGTTGGTGAACTTGGCCCTTAGTATTCGTGCCATGTAAGCACCTCCGTGAAACTTTAACAAGCGTTTGGGAATTTCACTAAACTATTACTAAGAACCTGAACCATAGTTGACCGCATTTCAGTTTCGGGTGGACCCTGGTAATTGTGTGAATTTGATATATGTGCCAAAGAATTTTACCGGTGGTTTCTATGTGGATGAAGTTGGGAAGTACCTAATTACAACTGCAGTAAAGCTTGTCGGTACGGTATATGTATTGTTTAATACTAACTAGAAAACCTATAATTTTGCCTTCTGGTAAACATTAATTTGTGGCAGTATATGGTGTGCGTGTGTGTGTGTTTGTTGTTTACAGATTACTATTTTGGCAGATTCTCGCGCCACGCGACGCTACGTCGCGTAATTTGTACATAACTAAACACTTTTAAATCAATCAATAAGCAATTCAAATACATATATTCATAGAATATATTCCTCGTATATTACAGACAGAAAGACATCTTTATGTTGCATGTTCAATAAATTGTTGGAGTACCTAACGCCGATAATTTTCAAACTGACTAATCTTATTATCTTGCTAGAAAGCTAGGACTGTTGCCATCATTTACATTTTACATAATGTTTGAAACAGTGTGTCGATTTATTTATTTTAACCTTATGTACAGTAATAGTATACAAGCGGACTTAATTCATTCCCTACCAGTCAAACTGTGAATATTTTTTTACGTAAATCTGAGTTGATAATTTTATTAAACTTTTCTCTCATTGTTGCAGGTCATAAAAATCCCAGAAACAAAAGAAGGCTACATAGACTTGAATAACTTGGAACAGAGATTGCAACAATATTCCACTTCAGGCAAGAGAATGATCGGCTTCTTCCCAGCGGCTTCCAAACTGACGGGAGTCTTAGCTGATGACGTAGCCACGACTCTGCTTCTACACCAATATGGCGCCTGGTCGTTTTGGGACTACACGCTGGTAGCGCCATCTTCAGCTGTGGACATGAATCCTACTTTCCCTGGAGTAGACGAAGAGATGGTCAAAAAAGACGCTTTGTTCTTCAATTGTGAGAAATTCGTTGGAGGAGTCCAGGGTCCCAGTGTTGTGATTGTGAAAAAAGATGTGTTCAGCAATACTCCGATATATTCCGACGACGTCGAGGTATGTCCATAACGTGGAATTTGGTAACATGATTTATAAAGTCCAGCTAGCTTTAGCTTAGGAGGAAAAATACTAACAAAATCTTCTGTATTGAAAAACCTACTCGTAGTCTCCACTCCACTCTTTCTTTGTAAATAAGATCATGATATTAACTAGGAATAAGATACTCTCAAGACTCTTCAAATACATGAGGACAGGCTAAAAGTATACAGAAACATAATTGAATGAATTAAATATGCATGAGATCAGGATGAAAACTTATCAGACCAGCAATGTCCGTAGCGGCTGCAGCTCGCCAAGGATTTTCATTGAATATTAAATTGTTAGAGCTACGTGTTTGTTCGCTATTGCTGGTTTGGAAAATTGTTATCGTGTTAACAGTTTTTCTCCCAAAAGTATTCAGAGTATTTTATGTCTCTGCCAATTTTAGCTAACATTAAAAGCATTCTTTTTAAATTGTTAATATATTCACCCTTCGGTAGAAGACGGTCAAGGGTATGTCAGCTATTTCTGTATGTAATTCTATCAGCAATCCAGTTACACTACTGTAGGGTTAGACAAGTGGCAAAAAGACAAGTGGCTAGTAGAATTTGACGACACTTTTGGCGTAGTGGCTGAGCAATTGGCTGCGCTGCGTGTCGCGGGTTCGATTCCCGCATGGGACAACTAAAATTGTTCCGGGTCTGGGTGTTTGTGCATGTGGAATGTATGTTTGTAAACGCACCCACGATACAGGAGTAATTCCTAGTGTGGGGCAACGTTTTTTTTAAAAGAAGAAGAAAAAAAGAAGAATAGAATGCAAAATGTATGGGAATGACATTCGTTTACGACTAGCTATCTGTCATTCAATGTCATTCCCATACATGTTGTATTCTATTCACTAGCGTTTTTGTCACTTGTCTAGCCCTACTGGGCCTTAAAACATGAAGTCGTAAAACTCTGTTCAGACGACATTATCCTGTGATGTTTTTTTTTTGTAATCGTACTGTTGCTTTTTGTCAGGTATTAAGCGAGAGGATCGAAGAGTTGAAATCTGCAGAAGGTGTCAGAGCAGCTCTGGTGATGCAACTGAGGGATGCTGTCGGCTTGCAGACCATCGTTGAGAGACAGGATAATATCAGCAAGTAAGAGCTTTTTTAATATACGAATTAGAATTTTTGAGACACACAAAAAAAGACACATCCATAAAATTTGAAGACAGAAAAAAGCAGATTAACAGTTAGACGTAGGTAGTCGTATTGAAACAACTTTCGTTTCGAGTGATATTTTATCTAATAAAAAAAAATCTGGTAACTAAATAACTGTTGGTTGGATTTTATTATAACTGTAATCGCAATTAGGTACGAGATTTTTTTTATCTACATACTTTATTTGGACATCGGCAAATATAACTGTCATAATACGTTTTTTTTGCTTCAATGTGATAAAGCTCCGTTAATTCAAAGATAGTTTTTTTTATAATACACATCAATTTAAGTTTTTTTTTTGTAATATGAAATATATTGACCACGATAGGTGAAGCCTGCATTGATTCTTACATCATATCCATTCTAAAAATAGATTTTCCGCGCCAAGGATTTTGTAGTAACACACTCGGCAATCCGGGCACGTGCTACTCAATAACAAGTTCATTTCGCTTGACTAACTTGCTTGCAATATACAATATATCGACGTTGATCAAAGACTGTGATAAGTTTTTAAAGTCTCAAACTGTGTGAATAAACTGTTTTTCTTTCTTTCTCCTTTTCTTCAGCTTTAATAAAGATATCTGTTCAAGAAAGTATCTTTACTTCCTCACTGAAATCATAAATACGAAAATATCTCTGTTTGAGTTCCTCTCTGTTTACTGTTTCGCTTTCACTGTACAACCGCTTAATAGATATAGATGAAATTTGTTATAGAAATAGATCGAAACCTGCGGAATGACATAATAAAAAACAGCAAGTAATAAATAAAGCAACATTATGCAATGCAGAAATAAATCTATAAATGGCAAACAACAATATTGTGTAGGTTGTAGGTATTTCCGAAGTATCATCTTAAAGTAAAACAACAAACAAGTCCAAAAAATCGTCCATATGAATATAAAAATATTTCAAAGCTACCAAACATAGTTTTGCCAAAAACGATTCGTGGAACACACGAATTTTAACGTTTTTGAAATGTCATACAGCCATTACGGCTGCCATGTTTGTTTTAACATTTTTAAGAGCGCGGCAAAATGAAGACAAGGCAAGGGAAAATTTCCGTGCAGCCAGGTTCATAGTGTCAACTCAGATAGAATTTTGTTTACAAGCGAGCGCACAGTGGCTTATTTATTGCAGAGACTTATTTACTTATTCGCAGTGAACATTTTTTGTTGAGAACAGTGCTGGCCTAGTGGAAACGGCCCTGACTTAAGACTCGTAGGTCACGGGTTAGAATCCAAGACAGGCGTTCGTAAGCTAAACACCCTACTTGTTTGTTTCTCAATGACGCAAAGTGACTGAACAGATTTGGATAAAATTTAGAACACACATACATAGCTCATAGTAGGATCTATGTTCAAATTTAAAGTCCACGTAGATGAAGTCGCTGGCAGAAGCTTAGTCTATAGATCCTTGAGACTCGTCAATATTTATTGATTGAAAAATGTTATGAGTACATTTTATAGAATCAGAAATACATTGTTCTTAGCCTGTACGTCAATATACATAGGAATATATTTTATGTGTGCATTCCCAGGACAACGTGGAAGTAATATAACACGAGATTTATTACATAATATGCTACAAATAGGTAATAAACAATGCGTTAGTGAAATAAAACTGCGTTGTTGAGTTATTCCTCTGAGTGGCGTTTATATACCGCTGTAAAACTATTCTAGAGCGAAGGCCTGGCATGAAGATAATGTCGTAGGCATACGTATACATAACTAATCTATTCAAGAATGTTTATAAATCAGTACCTATTACAACGAAACAAACATGTCGATTTTGCTGTTATTATACATTATATTAGGAGTTGTTTTCCACAGTTTCAGTTTCAATTTCAACCGTTCAACCGTTTCCGCGTGAAAGCATAGCAAACAAACGAACAACTTACATTTGCATGTTTATTAATAGTTAGGATTTTAGATTTATTACTTTTGTAAAATCGATGGCTGACGACGCGATGTCTGTCTATTCTATGTTCAAGTTCATCCCCAAAGTTTGCGGAGTAGTTTTCCTAATGTTTGTCAAAGCCAAATTATAGTTATCTCGTGCAAATCTAAAGCAATTTCAGGATTGGTGAGTTCAAAGCCCTAAGGACAAAGAACTGTCTGTACCTTGTCTAACTCCACTGTACATTCATTACAAACTTCGTCTGTATTAAACATCGGGTGACCAATGTGTTCATTCCCTTCAACTATGAATTCTATTACATAGATCAGCGATATTGGAGGTATAACTTGGTTGGCAAGAGTACAAGTTAATGTTGTGAATTGCAAACTAGCCAAAAATATTCGTCTCCTCATCTAAATCTGAAACTCTTGCTTGCCGGATGATATAATTTTATCAATTCTTCACCGAGTCACTCTTAAATAACTTGTATAATATTTTTTATCCATGCTAATATACAATTTACGTGGCATGTATCCAATTTTTTCTACACACATAACACGTGCGAGTCTAGTAATTCGACTATTTCTGCATTCATAATCTCAGTTCTTTATCAACATGTCGAGAATGTTTTTGTACTAGCTATTCCGAAGTTCAATGCATTTAAAAAATATAGTTCCAATATAATCTCGATAATATTCTTGTGAACATTCAAAACAGTTTGAATCTCATTACAGAGCTTTCTTTAGATTAGAATTTTTGTGGCATGTATAAAGTCCGGGCCCTACTCTAACTCAATGAAAACGAAGTTTCGTTTAAAATTCGTAACCTTTCCTTGCCAATTTTAGGGCGTTAAGGTTCAAACAATTGTTATATATGGATAGTATAAGTACAACCCTCTTTGTACAGAGCATCAAATCGCACCTTACCGTACCACAAAAAAAAGTTATCGTCTATTCTCGGTCGTTCCGAAGTTTCGTTTCGGTGAGTTAGAGTAGGCCCAGGTCTAAATAAAATTTTGGACGTACAGATTTCTGGCTTTCTGACATAACTTCTTGTGTCCTTCAGTTGATGACAGTCAAACAATATTGCTAGTATAAAGATGAAAAGGAATTTTCTTCTTGCAGCTAATTTACAAAGAGTCTTAGTGAATAGGTAGTTCATACATACTACGCTAGTATGTACAAATGTGTCAATGTTCATTGTTTAGATCATAACTTCATCATTTTATGGGGTTGTTTGTTTATCTACCTGTATAAATTTACATACAATTATCTAGTATTGATGGACATATTATTCAAACGATTGTTTCAACGGAAGATTTTGAATGATTATGTTATTTGTCATATATGTTAGGCGCCATTGATGTGTTTAAAGATTCGCAAAGTCAAGGCCTTGTTAGTTAGGGCACGCCGCAATCACGGCGGTAAGTCCCCTCTTTGAGGAGTGGCTAGGGAGACGCCACGGCGTCCTCACCTACCGCCTGACGCAGGTCCTCACCGGGCACGGAAGCTTTGGGAGGTTCCTGCACAGAATCGGGCGGGAGGAAACGCCCGGGTGTCACCATTGTGTAGATCGCCCGGAGGACACGGTGGAGCATACGGTGGAGGTCTGCCCTGCTTGGGCGGAGCACCGCCGTGTCCTCGTAGGGGCGATCGGCGGCGGCGACCTCTCGCGTCCGGCCCTGGTTCAGGCCATGGTCCGGAGCGAGACGGAATGGGAAGCCGTCTCCTCCTTCTGCGAAGCAGTAATGCTGGAGAAGGAGGCGGCGGAACGCGTGAGGGAGCGACAGGCCTCCCGCCCCAGCCGCTGCGGGAGACGCCACGGGCGTCGGGAGCCGCGAGATGACTCCCGGCCACCGTAGGCGCGGGGCTGCGGACGGTGAGCTATGGGTGGCTCGCCGTCCGGCAAGGACCAGACCCGCGTCGACGGCGCGTTCGTGTTCCACGCGCGCCTCAAAGAGCTGTCGGCAATAGCGACGGGGCCCTCCCACTGGGCCATAGCCTGCCGGGGCTGCGGGACGTTCGAAAGAGATACTGCGCCCCCGGTATACAAAGGGCTGAGGAAGGAACATGGATGGGTTTTAGTCAGTAAGAGTCTGACACTCCCTCCCGCCTCACCCACGGCGTCATTTGATGATTTCCCATCCGAAAAAAAAAAAAAAAAAAAGGGCTTGTTAGTTACGAGTATCATCTTCATCAGCCATTGCCACTGCTGTCCACTGCTGGGCATGCTTCCCTCCTCCACTCCCTGCCCGCTGTCTTATGACTATCATCGCCCCAACTAGCTACAGTTACGAGTACTGTCTTATCTGTTTGTCTGGTTATATTTAACAAGCTTATTGTCGATTTATCATTCATTATGTATTATTTTATTTCAAATCGTAAGATCAGTTTAAGTTATCCAAAGTTGGCTTTATAAGTTCAGTAAAAGTTTCGAATGTTTACCGAATATTCAGCAAGTTCAGATTTCATGAGGCGGAAGGCGCCGAGTCGCCAGCACAAGCTCGTGCGTCATCCACGCAGAGTCACTGACAGACTATAACTATTTATGATGTTGCACGTAACTAGAAAGTCGTGGTGGCCTAGTGGTTGAGGCACCTGCATCTCTTCTATATGTGTGCGGGATCGAAACCTGGCTAGTTCCAATGTAACTTTTCCAAAGTGATATGTATTTTCTAAATCTATCTTAGACACTGACTACAATGGAGGAAAACATTGTAAGGAAACCCGAACTAAAATGTCCGAAATCGCCTTGAGTAAGCGTAGTGATCAATGCTTTCTCTGTATAAGAAGAGGTCTTTATCCAACTGTAAGTTAGTGAATAGGCCGCTGATGATTGCCTATTATATAAACTCTATAAAATATATGCTAAGTTTATTATGGTAGACATTGATAACACTCATACTTAAACGGCTTGTTTTATACAAGCTTCTATTGTATTAGTAAGTGTAATAACCTAAGTTAACTGCTGCACCTCTATACTCAATACATTGAAATGAAGAGCTATTTCAATAGAAAAAATATTAAAACAGTTCTGTATCAGGATTTTTGTAATATGCCAAAAAATCTCTGTATCTGATGCCCTTGCCTGGACATTGTAAAAACAAATATATACATTACTGCAAATGTCTAGTTTGGCACTATTCCCGCTACAATCTGGCTTTACCGCAGTTTTATTTCACTGCGGCTTCCGGGACTGGAATATACATCGCAAATTATATCGGTAACATTTCACATACATCACAAACTTTTATACACAGATTCTATTGGCTTCTAGTTACCTATCGTGCTACTCTTTTCAGCTACTTTCATTCACACTTCAAATATAAACAAGCAAATTTAAGCATTTGCTAGTTGATGCCTTATTAAAAGATGGACTTCTTATAATTGTACACCACGACTTTTTTCACTCTGGGGTCAGGTAGATTTAGAAGTAGAAGTATTAGTCCCATGTAGTAAAAGGCGATCTTATAGCGATGAATAATCCAGTATTTGGCTCGGGGTCACGTTATTGAAAAAATACAAATGAAAAAAAAAATACTTAGCTTGATCTGAGCATCGATCCCACGACCCTACCTATTCAGCATCAGTGTTTAAAGCAACGCGGCAAAGATCATAATGACTACCAAAATATATAATGCACTGGACATAAGATAGCTCCCTGTGGAAAACTGTGGGGAATACTCTTATAAAGCCATTACGCTTATTAAGCAATACGTCTATCCACGATGACGCAAATAACTGATATGCTAACAATAATGTTCTGTCCAGACGAACAGACATTCGCGATAATATTAGTTGAAACATTATTCAACATTGTATCTATATTTCATTAGTATTTCTTTTGATGTTCCAAGTGCTTGATGAATGAGAACGCTTGTGTTAGGTAACAATACCGTGATATTCATTCGTGTTATCTGTTCAGCCATGGCTTTGTCTGTAACATTTATACAAGATATGTATTTTTCTTCCGTATAGTTTTAAAACATAATAAAATGCCGAACGACATATAACAAGATAATAACCATTTTTTACTTAAACTACTTTATGTGACGAAATAAAGTTTCATTTTATTGTCTTGTAGATCGTTCCAAATCACATCGATCTGCTCTAACTTCGCAATACAATCATTCTGAAAGTCAACTATAAAAATAAAATGTAATGCCGATTTTAAAATATATTCTCAATAACATATTATTATGATATACATCTTTTTGCAGCATTAAAATATAGCTTTAAACATAACATTTTGCCGTAGTCTTTAGTATAAACTAACACGCAACCAAAAAGATGTAAAACGATTTTAAATAAGCACTTCTCTTTTAAAAACCTCTGTGAATGAATGTAACCAATGTTGGCGCAGAGTCGCATTGCCAAAACTTTTTATTTGCAAATAGGAGTGGGTGCTACTTGGCGCCTCCATCGTATCATGTGATCGATTCGTGTCTGGTTGTTGCAGTATAGCAATATCAATTTATATAATATGGTAGAGTGACATTATATTTGATGCTTTTTTGTATACTTTATGATAGCCAGAGGTTCTATAACCGATAATTCTTCAAAGGCATCCTTTTAACAGTTGATTTAGGTTGTGTAATCATACTCGCGAATATCCATTTGAACACTCCTAAGATTGCAATTATAGGTACCAAATATTTGAATACGTAAAGCAAATTTTGCAATTAAAACTCATTTTCCTGGGAGCAGCAAAGGAAATGTCACCGGATGAGCAAATACTTCGCTTCCCAAACCAGCATTGAACGTTTTCCGATGGGAAGAACCAATTGACAGAACACTTATCGATAATTTAACCCAACCCCGTTCTGAGAACCAATCAACCGCATAAGACCAAATTATTACGGCCTATATTATTATAACCCCCTAGTGAGGTATCTAGTTTAGGCGTAACATGAGATTAGTGGTGTGAATTGATATTTAAACGTTAATGTTTTTGTTTGAGCTACACTCATTTTAGTTACTTTTATTAGTAAATGTATAACAATCAAGTCTGTTTCGTTTCTTCCAATAATTTAGTATTATAGATGCGAAAATTAACTGTCATCTCTTAAAAGGAATTCTTTGGTCGCTGCCTAATTTTTGCGGTGAAATACACCCATACACGCTTACCATGAAAAGTTATAAAAGGAAATAAAAATAAACATACAAAACAACATAATTGCATTAAAGTCTTGATTTCGCATTTCCGCAAATGTCCGCGTACGTGCATGACACGGGCATCGAATCCGGGTCATTGCAGCGCTGCCCTCGAAAGCCGGTAAATGGGTCAGAGGAACTGGACGCCTGAAATAGAACAAGTTGCTATGTGGTGACGAGTTGCGTTCGTATTTATATCGTCAATGAAAATGAGAAATGGGAATGCAGTTCGTTCACTCTTGCTTATTAATTAGAAATTACGATGTAATCACAAAGTACATTCGCACACCATTTTACCTGATATCTCTCTGACTCCAACTTGTTTTTTTTTTACATCATTCTCACAAAATAATGTGTGATCTACTGATCTATCATACAAACTGAACCTTTTTAACAAAAACGTTTGCTCTTGATCTCATTATCTGTCGAAATATGTATAAAATAAGCCTTTTAAAAATCACACAGGCCATAAAACACCAGCTGTTATTCAATGAAAGTCCTCACATTATTATTACCATCATCCCACACAAGAGTGACAAGTTCATGAACAATTCGCCCAACGGATACAAATGATTTCATTACCCAAGGATAGGCTGGCAATTCTCATAACTTTGCATTATGCCCACCTTTGAACTTAACTGAGACTGAGTCATAACTATTTTTAATCGCAGTTTATATTTCTTCTTTCCTGAATATTTCCGGTCTGTTTCCATTTTTATTGTTAAGGATAATAGTGCAATGTTCAATCCCATAAATTATTTGGTTTACCTCTGTAGTCTTATTTTAAAGTCTAGGCTTATGTCGATGCTTCCTTATATCGTCTATCGTCAAAAGGAAGAAAAAAAATGGAAACTATACATCTTTTTATGTATGGACTGTTTTGTAGTTTAGACGATTTTTTATTTTTCTTGCTTAAAATTAGAGTATTTGCCTTTAAAACTAGCCCACATTTTTTATGATGCCTCAAAAAGCAGGGCCTGCCCATTGTTAATAAAGTCAACAATTTTATATTCTGCATTAATCGTTCTGTCTGACGGTTGTAATTCCAAATGAAAAGTATTTAATTCAGCAAAGATAACTAATCTGCCATCAAGGAGACCTTGTCCATATATCTGGATAACTTCCTAACATCTAAGGTCACCCTTCAGACGTGTGACGTCATGACACAGTACACTTTAGGGTCATTTTACCAAGAAATCTAACAATGTCATCTCTGTTCCTTGATATTCATTGCACGTGTATGATTGATAACATCCAACTGCAAAAACTCGGTTGGCCTATAGGTTGTGAAGGTCATGCGTAAGTCCCGTGCAATGTTAAACTAGATATAATATTATTATCTAGTAATCTGTAATTCATGTATAAGACTCAAAATCTGTACTGCATGATTAAATGGGAGCAGTAAGTTAGATGGTGTTTGCTGGGAATCAAGAGAAATTTGCTTAAAATTTTGGCTGTAATAATGAAAACCCACTTTTAACGGTGAAAAGATATTCTTTCATTCTAGTTTTTTGTTACTGAGTCTATGATCATTAATTAGCAATGCTTCTGGCCCAATGTTTGCTCCAATAAAAGTCATATTACATTTTGAAGATTCCAAACATAAGATAGTTCAGAATAAAAATAAGGTAAATGTTGGAACTTTATTTTCGTCGGAAATAACTGTTTCTGGTTCAATGATCTTTCGACACGGTTACGCCAGATATTCGGTATGATAGAATTATACGATGACAAAGTAATTTCGCATATCAAACGAAGAAAAACATGTGACAATAAAAAATACAAGTGGACCTCGTGATTCACGGCGTCCTCACCGGTTATCTAATATAATTCGTAATAAAACTGTGTGTTTTTAGAACGAAGACGCGTATTTTTATATTTAAGTAGTCCAATGCTGTAAAGTTTGTCCCATTTCAGGCGGGCGCTGAACTCTGTTGTATAACAGCTTTTGGACTGTTTTGGTGTATCAGCAAACTTGTTTTCTCAACGTCAATAATACGTAGTCGATTAGGCGACAACAATAAACTGAGATTAGAATGGACACCTTTTAAAATTCTATCTAGGAGAAGTCCAAAGTCTAATCCAAAAGAGAATTAATACTATAATGAGTAATATAACATAATTAATAGTTTCTGCGATACAACAGTTGCATGATGGTATAACATTAAAGATGCATCACTTATTTTGCAGTGTCGGACGCTGAGGCAATAAAATTTTGTAGTAAACAAAAACAAATTATTATGACTGTTTTTGGTGATTCCATTGCCAGATAAATTATTTAAAAGTACATTTTATACAGGTAATGTTTACCAAATATTCTAAAAATAAAAACTGTTTTCATGGCAAAATAGGTGAACAAATTGGGATGAAATTTGGTCTATTTATCCGAGTTTTTTCGGAATGCGGGTGGAAACGCGGGAAAGGAGGAAAAGAGCAGATTGATTCTGACAGATTTTTTATAGCGGGTTTATCTTGCAGTTTGAGTGCAAGGAATTGGGTTCTTTCTCAATGTGAAATGAATCATAAGCAACTCTTAAACTCGAAACGTGTACGATTGTTTGTCTGTTTGTTCGGACTCGTGTTTAACTTACATGGCGTCTGCACGGACGCACGCTCGTTACGATTTATTTTCGCAACATTTACAACGGGCGGCTGTTTTGTAACTGCTTCGTTGATTTGCTTGTTATATTTCTGACTTGTTTTTTTTTTATATTTAATGTGGCGTCCTTGTTTAGACATTAAAATTCATGGTCAATGTGTATCATTTATGTGCAAAATTATATCCTTAATTTAGATTAAATACTTGGTGTTTAATACTACGGTTTATATCTAGAATCAAATTTAAGAGTAAGCATGAGGATAAGCATTTACTATATGATTATTCCACAATGTATACCTAGATTTTAAAATATCAAATAACTTTTTAAAAAAGCATTACTAGACGCTTAAATTTATCTCTGAATCTGATCCATAGAATAACTAGGATACTAATGTAAATTTTTGTACAGATACCTAGATTTAGGTACTGACCTCGCTAGACTCTAGAATATTTTCCTTACATAATCTAGAATATCTACAAGGAAGAACATGCAATGCACCTCGAATCGACACACATTGTAGATATTGGCAGCCATTACGGGTATTTTATATGGATCCTACAGCACATAGTTGGGAAAAGTCTAGGCAAATAATGATCTCGCACAGCAAAATATCCAGTAAACAATGTTATCCTCCCCTACATGTTTATCCTATAAATATAGCGGATTGAAGGGTGGTAAACACAAGGGCTGAGCAAGCGATGACGTATTGTGTTTGCATGGTGTTCGTTTTGCGGCCATTACCGTGACATTTTGTGATCGAGTGTTATCGCATTTTCAATAATTACATGAATTTTACAGCCTAAATGTGCTTGTTGGTCATGTAATCAGTTTGCATATTTTATAATAGATATACTAAATAAGGCAAGACAGCAGTAAATTGATGGACTTAGGTCTTTTCAGTTAGCTCAGTCTTATCGGTACTTCAGTACGGCTAAAATGTATCTATTTGTATAGTTAATACTTTTTAAATTGTATCATCTTTAAGTTTCCGAACTAAAATTTTACTGTTACCTTTCTAAAATATTTATAAGTCTTATCTAATTATAAAGTTTAGGAGCAAAAGGAAGTCTATTTTTAGCAGACTTTCAAAATTATAGTTTTGGTTGTTCAAGGCAAAAAAAATGTATAGTAGGTAGCGATTGACCATGACCTATCTAATTTTGCCAGCTGACTAATATGGTTAAGGAATATTTACTATTGCGTCTAATCCTGTTATCATTAGGATATTTTAAATATTGATTCTAAAATAAACTGCTAAGATTTTAAAATACAACGTAAATAATATTTTCGCCTTAGATATTTTAATATTAGATACTCTTATCTTCCGGGTTAGTCAACAAATAGATGCGTGAATAGCAGCTG
Source organism: Pyrrhia umbra (assembly GCA_963891755.1). Lineage (NCBI taxonomy): Eukaryota > Metazoa > Arthropoda > Insecta > Lepidoptera > Noctuidae > Pyrrhia > Pyrrhia umbra. Next base: position 8,591,178 of record OY982935.1, read on the forward strand.
ATAGTCACGGAAGATGATATTTTTGTGACAAACATAAAAAATAGAAATATACGAAAAATTTTCCGATGAGCAGACCATCAATAATTTACATTCTTCATTATCGTCAATTCATACGCAAAATGCAGTTTCAATAACTTCCAGTATCATATACTCTTCTTATGTTTTGTCGTATGATACTTGAAACACGAATTTGTATTAGTACTTTAGACTGGCTTGTCAATCGCTAAAAATGTTCTCTCTATTTAAAACATCGTTCTGTCTCTGTTAAAGTTGTCAAAAACTGATAGATATTTTGATATATTTAGCGGTAGTTAAGCAGTAGCGTAAGCCAGCCTAACTGCCCCATACAAAATCTTCTCTAAAGATATAACGAGTATAAAAGGCACGACTAGTAAAGCCAACACCTAAATTCTGGTAACAAGGTTTATGTAGCTAAATGGAGGCGCATCCATTGCTAGTTGGCTCAGCGTACCCTTGCTCGGCAGACCCCGGATATTACGTAGGGCTGTCAACTACAATACTGACTAAACCTCTCTTACTGACCAATATAAAAACAAAAACTGTAAACAGAATTCTGAAGTCTGGAATAAAATTGTTTCAAGTAGAATTGTTTGAACGCTATGACTTACAACTGACATTGTCTAGCACAATGTAGACAAATTAGATAATAATTTATTGTATATTTAAGCTGAAGATTCCTTAGGTTTGTTTCTTACCTTCACCGACTAATAAAATAGGAACGGACATGTTTTGCAACAGCAAAATTTGTCGTCCATCTAAGGAATTTGAGGCGTGTTCAATTAGGTACCTATTTTAAATATGAGTAGATGGCGCTAAGTTAAATAGCAACTGCTGAAGTTAGAAGGCAACCCTATCCCTATAGAATCGTAAATGCTAAGTTTATTGGCTCGATGCGAGGCCATCCGCAATGTACTGTTCGCTGGTATAAGTCGATGTGGGCCAATTGTTTACGTACCGGCGCCGTTTAAACTGAAATATTGCAGTGTTTTTCTTTCTCGGAGCTTGAATGGAGTTAATTTTAGTTAGTGGTCATGGTACAGTAAATAAAACTGAAGATATAACTACGTTTAGTTACTGCATTAAAACTGTAGACAGGTAAGACAAAGGTGATGATAACTTTAGTTTTGACATGCCAGTTTATATGGTAAACAGTATGGTTGAATTTAAGACTATAATTATTGTTAGAAAGATTAATAATCCTTTCCTGTTTGATACTTAGGGGATTAACATTTATGGGTTCCAAAGTGGGGAGTTGCCTCAATTCATGAATTCTCATAAGAATTCAGATGTAGAAGTATATTTTTTAAGACCTATGAATATTTTTTTTATGCTAAAAAGATGAAATTTAAAAAAAAAATGTGTGAATACATATAATGCCCTACTTCCACCCCGATTTGAATACAAATGGAGTATAAGTAACATGGGGTGCGTCAGCATACTAGACAGCCTTTGTGCAACTACGTCATCTGTGCCGAGCAAATTCAATAAAGAAATCTCTTGTGACTCTCTGACTGCAACCGATTGTTAGGAAATATGTTTCTTGATATATAGTTTAGCAAAATTTTAATGTCAAAGAAAATGTAGTAAATATGAATGGCATCATAAGGATGACAATGAAAGTAATGTATAATTCATTAGATAGCTTGATTCTTATTTGTATAGGTATAGCTACATTTTTAGTAAATTTTTTGTCGTCTACCTTAAGCCACACGATAGCCGTAATTCATGTTGTGGTTAAAATATTTACGAGTCAGCTTGTTAGTATTGGAACTGGTCATATATGCCATTCACTTGTGGTGGCTTTTAGAATTCGGTCCCTTAAAATTTTGCTACGAAAAAATACTCTTGACCTTAAAGAAATATTGTTATTAATAGAATTAACTTGAAAAACTTCATCAATACTGATAGTATCAAGCTACAGAACGTGTCTTAGTAAAGAGCAGGGGTTTCAAAGTTTTGCCATTAAGCGTTTGGCAAGAGTCCAAAAATTCTAGTAGATATGGTGGTGTCTCGGGATCCATATCCAGTTGAATATTCTCCAATGATAGTTTTATGTCTGAACCGACCTCGTTTTCTTACTAAATGTTCATTTTTGGATTATATTTTATGTGTAACATTACGATAGTTTTATGCTCGTTGGTTCCTAATTTATGAACCTTATATGCCTCGTAGATACGATTAATTAAAGACTTTTAACTTTGGGAGTTATAATAAGATTACTGGTTTGAGTATTAACCATAGTAACTGGATATTACTCAGAGTGATATTCTTTAGAAACTTTTCTTCTCATAATATTAATACTATCGTCGAGGTAGGTAACAGTCTACTGAGAATGATCGAGAGTGTCACGATCACTTGTTCTATTATAGGATGTGTCCTAGTTTCAAACAGTTCAAGTGCTGTCCCACATAACTTGGCAACAGAATTGATTGTCAAATTGTCCATAAAGTGACCCATATGTACCTACTCGCTTTTGTTTGGATTGGAATGGTTCTCATAAATTTGTCAAAATACTAAATCATCTTTTATCTGACCACCACACGTTTTACACAACGCTGCTGTTATGAATCTCAAAGTTTCATGTTACAGAGAGGATTATAGATACCAAAAATATGTTTTAAATTTTCGTCTGGTATTGCTATTTAAAATGCTTTTAATATCAATATGAGTAATGATTTATTTGAGGCTAAATTTGATATTAAAGTTATCTCGTTATCTAACAATAATTTTATAAACAAGAGATAATATGCTCTGCTTGGTAACAAACCATATGTCTTCTACCATTTTGAACTCACATCGAGATGATAGTTCACACGCTCAAGGCTGATTGGCTATTCTATATTTAATGCCTCGACAATGAGTCGTATTCATTCGAGTCAGGTTAGTCTAGCCGGTGTACTTCCGTCTGCCGTCAATACATGCTTCAATACCGTTGCTATCTGCACCTGTTTCCTATTCTGTGACGTGAAAAGACTGTCTTCGTTTGTAATTACAAGAATATCGATATAAAGATTAACTTGAAAATTTCTTTGAGCATTATTTACACTATATTTTTATGAGACGGAATCTGCAGGTCGCATGGGATATTTATGACACGAAATTTTGTAAGAGAATTTGGTAATAGATCTGTCATAATATACGAATAAATCTTTGATTATATACGGGTATACAATTAAAGAAGTAAGTAAGGCGTCTTAATCTATTATTCTTTAAAAGGTTAGAGAATTTTCTTTCATTTCCAATTAACCTTACAAACTACTTTAAGACAATACGAATGCTTAAAACTCAAAATGCGAACAGTAGAATTAGAATATTTATTCGTCTTGTATCCGTCTGGTTATCAGTTAGCGAGTCGTAAAATTGAGTGGGTCAGTAGCAATGATATACTCTAGACATAATAAGCTTTAATACATATATGAGTTTGTAATATAACCAGATATGAAACAAATAAATAACATTAAAAAAATATACATTATACGTTTTACAAGAAATACCAAAACTTTTAAATGGCCAAATAAAAGTTGCACCTACATATAATTTTCTTATGAACATAATAAGAATAAAAAAAAATGTATACAATAGGAAATACCTTACATTTGTCATAAAACCGACCGTGGTTCCAACCAAATCAACGGTTGCTTTATTGATTTCTACCTTTTATTGCTGCGGTTTCGCTAAGGCCTTGGCATGGCTATTTATGTGTTAATTGACGGCTTATGCAGATATTATTTACGTGAAGCCAGTGTAAATGATTTCTACTCGCTAATCGATAGATTAACTGAACGGTGCATTTGCGTATCACGTGGAACCCTTGAATTCATTAATCGTTGATCATGAATTATGATGTTATTACTCAGTGTTTTATTGTCTCTGAGATTTATGGCGTGCTGTTGTCACGTTATCGTGTCATGTGCATGTCCAGACGGTGAGTGCGTATATTCTAGACTGATTGTAACAAGTTTATTCTTTACTTCCAACTATAGCAATATGATATTGTATAATATAATATAATGGTAGGGGAGCCCACGATGCTAAATGGGGATTTACTCGAGCGTCATAGAGACCTATTGGGATGCAAAGCTTAGATGATAAGAAGAAAAAAATGTTATATAATGTATAGTTTTCATCGGTGGGGGGAGCAGCTATAGATTTTCAAAAATGTAAAAAAAATCTGTTGCATGGACATAATGGAGCGCGTCAGATATTGATAGCATCAATGTCCTACGTATTTTTAATAATGTATGTATGTTAATCTGATCGTTTGCATGATGGGGGTGGTCGTACGTAAGGGTTGAAAATGAAAAAAAAAAATAATTTAATCGAGCGCGTCAGATCTTCTAAGGGGGTGTTTAGTGCTTTTCCCTTGTGGGTAGTTGTGACAGAAGGTGGCAAATTTGTGTGCTCTTATTTAATATTTAATAAAAAATACATTTTAATAATTTAATACAATTTAATGCATAAATATATATGCTAATGTAAAGTACCCACCAGTATAGTGTTATATCCTTAATCACAAACACCACATCAAAACAAAAACACACAAACAGTCATGGAGGCACTGAAGACTTCAATGTCAGATATGATGACGTTGTTTCATACTAGGATGTCAAACTTTGAGGCAGAACTGCACAAGAATCCTAGCACGTCCAGCAGCACAGACAACTTGGTGGCAGACTTCACTTCATTCAAGAAGTTCATCCTGGAGGCACTGAGCTGTATTCAGCAGCAGGTGGAGGCACTGGCACAGGGGCTAGATAATCTGGAGATGCGTGGACGCCGGAAGATTGTGTTGTTGCATGGTGTCACAGAGCAGGCCAAGGAGGACACATCGCAGGTGGTCGCTGAGGTTGTGAGATGCCATTTAAAGCTCACTACTTTTACTGTTGCTGACATCAGACGCTGTCACAGGATGGGTAGGCAAACAGGCATCAGCAAGCCCAGACCCATTTTGTGTAAGTTGCAGGATGTGAGCGTCCGTGATAGTGTCTGGTTTGCCAAAACCAACTTGAAGGGCACTGGTATTACAATATCAGAGTTCTTAACTAGGCACCGACATCAGCTCTTTATGTCTGCGCGTGAACGGTTTGGCGTTACATGTTGCTGGACCAAGCAAGGTTTTATTTATGTTGTTGGACCAGACGGCACTCGACATAGAGTTAATTCTCATGATGACCTCAATAGATTGGGACAAGTCAAGGACTCCTCGCCATCCGTTACATCGGCTCCTTCCTCGCCACCGACACCATCGCCAGCACCGAAGAAGGCTAGGCGTGCGGCCGCTAAGAAGAAATAGATTCTTTCTTTGGATGGTGACACTGTTCGGGTAGTAGCTTTTATTTCATTCTTACCGCCGACTATCTGTACCCACTTTTTATTTTCAATTCTCTTTTACTTTTTAAACATTACTACCCTTATTTCCTTGATATTTTGCTTAATTTATCTTGTATGCTATAATCTATAATGAAGAACACTACTCATTGATGTATCTGTCACCATCTGTCACTCTGTCGAAATGTCAATTAGTTGACGTTTCGTTCAGAAACCGATGTAGATGCAGAGAGATCATTGTTTAATTGTAGAATTTGCTTATTATTATTATTTTATTTATTTTTTTGTTCTCGTTCTTGTTTTTAGGGTGCAGTATTTTTGTTAATTACCCGTGCAGTGATGTTACTGCCTTTATATGTGTTTTTTTTTTTTTTTTTTTTTTCTCTGTTTTTGTTGTTTTGTTAAATTAATAATAAGAATTGTGATAGATACACTCAACTGGCGGGTGGGTAATAGGTTTTATTTTTTTGTTATCTTTATTTTTAAATATTATTATTATTTTTATTTCTTATAATTTTAACGTATTTAAAAATATATATTAATTGTATTATCGATGTCAGAGGGTACTAATGGCAGCGACACTGAAACTTTTTTGTCAGCGTGTAGTGATGACAGTTTTGCAAGTATCCCATCCCTAGCAGACTCGCTTGAGTCTGAGTTTTCTGATGTTCCAAAAAATTTTAATGTAGTCCATATAAATGCCCAAAGTATTCCGGCACATTATTCTGGTACATGCTAGCTAACCTTGACTGTAAGAATATCCATGCTATCCTTGTCTCTGAGTCTTGGCTAAAACCATGTCTCCCTTCAACTTCCTATTCCTTACCAGGTTTTCAACTAATTAGAAATGATCGCACAGTTGCGGGTGGAGGCGGTGTTGCCATATACCTTCGTCCACATATTCCTTTTTCGATCATCGATATGTCGACACAGCCTCCTCCTCTGGGTGCTGGCGAGCATCTCTTTTTAGAAGTAACCTTAAATCATGCTAAAATCCTTCTAGGAGTTTATTATAGCCCTTCCTCTCGTAATAATTACTTTTCCTCATTTGAAAACCTTTTGGAGATCTTTACACCCTCTTACAGTCATACAATCATCATGGGGGATTTCAATACTTGCTTATTGAAAAATGATTCCCGCTCCTCTTCCCTACAATCTATACTAAGATCATCTAATTTATCTGTCCTACCTTCAAGTGCCACACACCATTTTCCGAACTGTAACCCTTCACTTTTGGACCTTGCTATCGTTTCCTCCACCCAACATGTCGGCAAGCATGGTCAATGCTCGGCCGATATGTTTTCTTATCATGACCTATTATTCCTCTCCTACAAAATTCGCCCTCCTAAGCCTAGACCTAAAATTCTCATGCAACGCAATTTTAGTGGCATGAACATTGATGACCTGCGTAGGGATGCTAGTAGCATTGACTGGGCTCCTTTAGTCGCCGCTGATTCGATCGACGACAAAGTGAGTTTGCTCACGAATAAACTCGTACAGCTGTATGATGTTCATGCGCCCATTCGTGCAGTAAAAATTAAACACCTACCAGCGCCTTGGCTAACAGATGCCATAAAGGCTATTATGCACAAAAAGGCTGTAGCCAAATCTAAATTTAAGTGTCGACCGAATCCGGTAAATCAGGCGAGCTATTTCAATGCTCGAAATCGTTGCAATAGGGTGTGTAGGGATGCACAACGCCACCACATTCATGAGTCAGTTGAAAATGGAGATCCGGCGAAAGTCTGGAAATTTCTCAAATCCTTGGGAGTTGGAAAATCTTGCCAAAATTCAATTCCAAAAGACTTAGATATTGATAGATTGAATCAGCACTTCTCAGCTTCGTCCTGCTGTAATGGGACCACGAAGGCAACTACTATTAACTTTCTTTCGAATCTTCCAACTCCGGATCATTCACCATTCATTTTTAGTCAATTTTCGGATTGTGATGTTAAGAAGAGCATAGTTGCAATAACGTCTAACGCTGTTGGTGGTGACTGCGTCAGTCGAAAAATGATTCTCCCTATCCTTGATGAAATTCTCCCAATCCTTTGCTATATTCTTAATTACTCTATATCCTATGGTGTCTTTCCAACTATATGGAAAGAAGCTAAAATCACTCCCTTGCCCAAAAAGTCGAATCCTACTTCCTTTTCAGAATATCGTCCCATCTCCATTCTGCCTTTCCTCTCTAAAGTCTTAGAACGCCTTGTCCATAATCAGCTGAGTACTTTTCTCTGTAAGAATAGTCTGCTGAATCCTTTTCAATCTGGTTTTCGTCCTGGTCACAGCACTACTACAGCCTTAGTTAGCGTTACTGACGAGATACGATTAGGTATGGAAAAAGGTAATCTGACGGTGCTTTGTTTACTGGATTTCAGTAACGCTTTCAATACCGTCGATTTTGACATCCTACTTGGCATTCTTAGCTCGCTTAACATATCTCCAACGGCAATTGACTGGTTTCGTAGTTACCTGTCTGGGCGCCGGCAACGTATATGCATTGAAGAATCATGCTCTTCATGGTGCAATACTTCTGTCGGTGTACCGCAGGGTGGCGTTTTATCTCCTTTACTCTTCGCAGTTTTTATCAACTCTATTTCCAATGATCTTCGGTCTTCCTACCACCTGTATGCCGACGATTTGCAAATTTATAGACAAGCTGCATATCCGGATTTGGCTGAAGCAATCGATGTCATCAACATGGATTTGGCTTCAATTTCTGAATGGAGTGAGGCGTATGGACTAAAATTAAATCCTGAAAAAACCCAAGCTATTGTGGTTGGTAGCTCCAGAATGACCCCCAAGATAAACTGGGCGCAGCTTCCGCAGGTTCTCCTTAATGGTACTGCTATTTCAGTAAGTGAGAAGGTCAGGAACTTGGGGCTTCTGATCGATAAAAATCTTTCTTGGGGTCCCCAGCTGCAAGAGGTCAGCCGCAAGGTATTTGCATCCGCAAAATCCTTGAGGCGATTGCGGAACTTTCTTCCCACTGCCACTAAAACTGCGCTTGCACAGTCCCTTCTACTTCCAATCCTTGACTACGCTGATGTCAGTTATCTTGATCTCACAGAGGCACAACTAGATAAACTTGAGCGACTTCAAAATGTTTGCATAAGATTTATATTTGGCTTGCGCAAATATGATCACGTATCTGAATTTCGTACAAAGCTCAAGTGGCTTCCAATGCGTCTTCGCCGGAATTCTCATATTTTATTTTTGCTTTACAGTATTCTGTTCAATCCTGCAACCCCCTCTTATCTTAAAGAACGTTTCAAGTTCCTTCATGACACACATACAAAATATCTAAGATCATCAGAAAACTTGAAGCTTGAGATGGCGATGCATTCCACTAGTTTCTACGACAAATCTTTTACAATACAAGCTGTACGGCTATGGAATGCTTTGCCAGTGGAAATAAGACGTGCACAATCTCTTGCAATATTCAAAAATATGGTTTTTAAGCACTATTTATCCTCTTAAATTTTAATTAGTTCAGTCAGTTTTTTCTATTTTTCTGTTACTCGATCCCTCATGATATGTATTATATAGGATATATATTGTATGTATGTTATTATTATATTACTTATGTATTTATATTTATTTATTATATGTATTATTTATGTATTGTATGTATGTTATTATTATATTATGTATAGTAAGTATTCGAGCATATTAGTATTGTATCTGTACATTATGTAAACAGTACACCATGGACTACCTACAGCATTATTACTCCTTTTATCATAAATCCATCCAAAGGTTGTCTGTAAAAGATCGCTTTTAGCGATAAGACCGCCCATTGTGTCACCCTATGTAACTAACTTTCCAATGTTATATGTTTTTCTTTTGGTGTACATAATAAAGAATATTCTATTCTATTCTAAGTGAACCTAAAAAAACGCTCTCAATCAATAATCTGACGATTTCGATGTGACGCAAACTCGTGGCCATTATTATAATGTGCAAAAAAAAATCGCCATTTTGAAATACTCGAGCGCGTCAGATTAAGATATATATGGTTCATCTTTATTAGACGTGCTGTCTCATAATCTGACGATTATCTAGAGGGATTCGCCTAATCTGACAAAAAAACATTTTTATTCAAACCATTGGACTTAATTAATTGAAAAGCTCAGGAAATAGCATGCATATAAAAACGTGTACGTTTGTTAAGTAGAATACTACAAGTATTCTCGTATTTATAAGAAATTTTTTTTTTAAAATGCTCAAAAAAATTTTTTTTTATAATTAATTGATTAAATTAATCATCATCTTCATCAGTAGAATCATCTTCATCTTTTTCGTGCTCGAACAAAAAAAAAACGTAAACGAAAAGCCAAAACGTTGGAAATACTGTTAATAATATTATGCCACGAACGAGTCTGTTCTGTGTCATCAGCTGTGAAGGCGTCATAGCAACCGAAACCAGAGTAGGGACGGAGTGAGAGAGTAATAGATAGAGAAAGAGTGAGAGGGGAATAGAAGCGCGGAGAGGAGTATATAGGCATCACGCAGCTGCACGCATTAAACTTTATCGACGAATTTTTGTTACTTCGGCTTGTGGAAATGGTCAGATTATATATTTTTCGTTATCCTTGAATTATTTCCTACAAAATAAAAATAAAACAGCCACGCTCGAGAATGTCGAGATGACGTTTTTTTTTACAACTTTTCCGCCCTCCCCTTTCTTTACGTCACTCTCAAATTGTCAGATTAGTGGAATATACACTTTTTAGCATGTAATTAACTCGCCCTACCTTAATCTGACGCGCTCGAGATTTTCTGATGATCGATTTTTTTTTACTAATCTGATTCTTTATCCTTGACGCGCGTCCTTATATATGGGGCTCATATTTGGTGGAGGTACTCAAACGGGTACAAGGTATCCCCCTGTATACTAATCTGCCGCGCTTTAGTAAATCCCGAAATCCCCGCTTGGGCTCCCCTACCATAAGCAAACCAAACTTAAGCAAATTTTGCCTCTGTAATTTTAGGAATTTGCTAATATGAACCGTCAACAAACGCCAAAGTTAGTGCCAAAATTATTAAATTTAGGTACTCAAATAACTTGTTATATAGAAACAGGAGCTGCGAATTTCAAAGACGATCAAAAGCAAATATTAGTTTCTCATTTCAGTCGTCTTTTGTTTCAGACAAGTTCTCTCTCACATAAAGAACATCCCGGAGCTGATTCTTCTTGGAAACGTGTCTCCAACAGTCAGGAGACTGCCAATCTTCTCATTGATGGTGAAACATCCACGAGGGACCTTCCTGCATCACAACTTTATTTGCGCAGTCCTGAATGATGTCTTTGGAATTCAAGCGAGAGGCGGACTGTCTAGCAATCTGAACTACGGCTCCGATGTTCTAGGAATTGACAGCCAACTTCTAAGAGAATACGAAAAACTCTTAGATGTCGAAGCGTGAGTCTATTTGAATAACTATAAAATTATGGCGACAATATAAACCGCCCAAGGCTCAATTGATTGAGAGACAAATAAATGGGAAAATAAGTAATACTGGTAAATTGAGGTGGCAACAAGTCTATCTTGTTTCAACCTGCTTTGAATGAACCTTATGAGTGTCATAAAAGTTATTCTTCTTCTATTATAATTTTTGCATTAACAGACAGACAGTATTTATTCAACGCAACCATTTATTTGCATACAAGACGATAAGAGATGTTGAACATAAATTATATTTTTAGAAGCCCAACATTTGGGCACTGTTCGTTTACATAACAAATCTGTTAATTGTATTTCAAGGCCGAATAATTTGCACGCTCATAAAACATCAGCACGTTCGTATTTATCAATGGAATTTATATTACAGACAAAAAGAAATCGCTCGAGTGCGAAAAGTTAGCGACGTGAAGGCACCAGAAGTACCTATCTACAATGAACATTTAAGACCTGGGTTCTGCAGAGTTTCTCTACCTTTCTTCATGTCGGATTCGGAATTGGCCTTCGTTCTTGAAGCCTTGAAGATGGTTGCTACAGAAGGCTGGAAGATTCTGCCGCAATACGTAGTAAATCCTGAAACTGGTCAGTGGAGACACCATACGTGTGCCGTGCTCAGGGACAGAAAGTCATTGCATTCACTGAGGTTCAATGATGGAAAGATGACTGCTCATGAAAGACGAGTTTCGGGTTAGTATTTAATTTATTAAAACCTTAATAAGGGTGCCAATGAGTCAGTTTTTAATGGATTTGGTTTTAATTTCAGGCCCAGGTATATTCCCTCAAACGTACACCGAAACTCTGCAAACAGCTAGAAACCTATTCAACAGAGCGAGAAAATTAGCAATGAAGTGCTCAACGGCTGAGCCAGAGGTCAGCTTTAACCCACGCATAGACTATCTGAGATGGTTTATGCTGCCCAAAGAAGCCCATGACCTTCTTCTAGGTCGATCGGGAAATGTGAAACACATTGTGCCATTTGACCCATCAGGGTACACAGGAGCAAGAAAGAGCCTAAATCTTACAAGGTCTTCCATTACTTCGTCGCCCATTTTGGGATCCTCGCCAAGGCATTTCAGTCTTTCGGCCATAGATGATTGCCATATATTTAGACTGAAACAAAAACAGAAATTTTACTCACGAGAATCAAGTCTACGGGAAACCCACAAGGAAGAAGCTGAAACGCCACTTCCAGTGCAATTTGCGGTCGGGGAATCTGTATCGCCATTACGCTTGATACCTCAAAATAGGCAACCTTTGCTGGTCAGATCCAGATGCTATAGTTTAGGTTCTGATAGTCCTCCAGCAGCACTAAGCGCACAAACTAAATTGAATTTGGGCTTGAAAGAAACCAGCCCAAACAATGTCATAGAGAAATCAAACTTTTGTAATTGTGGAAGTCAGACAGATCTGCAATCTCTAGACGACCCGATGATCTCACCCGGAAGGTCATTCCCCTTCAGTACACAAAGCAGTGCTTCGATATCTGACTGCAGCCAAGTCGGCCGAACATCACCAACTACTTCATTAAATTCTCAAACCTCAGAGGATATCCAGGCTTATGTCAAAGAAATGACCAGAGAAATAGCCACAGAAATAAAGTCAGAAATTCGCGAAGTCATATCCAAAGTGGACGATATTTTAGAGAATTCAGACTCGCTCGAACAGTCGAATCTTAGCATGAACTCAATTTCTAGTCAGAGCGATAAGAATTCAGTATCAGTCATAGACGTAGCCGAGTACCTAATGGGCATGTCGAGAGAAATGGCTTCGGAAGTGAAACACGAGATTCGCGAAATGGTCAATCAAGTTGACGAGATGATTTCGCCGGACTACACTGGATCTTGTTCCCGAAAGAGTTCTCCGCCACAAACTGGAAGACAAAGAATCGGTTCTGGACCAGAATTAGGTTTGGATCTCAAAAAGCCTACTGCTAGTTTGAGAAAGTGTCCTACTAGTCCCGTACTGCCTCAGTATGACGAAGACGATAGTCGTTACTGCAAGCGTTCCCCAACGACAAGTTCTCCGAAGTCAGCACAATGCACGCCTTCTCACGAGGCTTCGGGACCAAACAGTATCTCATTCAATTCAAGCGAGACATCGACGCCGGACACTATAATCCAAGTAGTCACAACTCAGAACTCGCCGATTCTTCCCAAATCTTTAAGTTCAAACAAATTGTCGGACGACGAAGCGAGCTGTACTGACGTCACTTGTAGACATTGTTCTATTAAGAAAAACTGGTGCCAAAATCCTTCAGTGAGTTCCCAAGACAGTGGCATCAACATGACTTTCACAGAAACTGATTCATTTTTAGAATTCGGTAAGTTAACATATTATGTTTATTTCTCTAACTCTCTTGAATAAATTGAACCCGGACGCAATCGGTCGACTAAGTGATGTCAATAAATTCACTGTTTACGTTTTGTGTTCGAGTCGTCGACACCGAACAATTCAATGTCAATGGATACTAATTGACATTCATCATTTCTGGTGCCTAACAGAATGTTACTAGTTTTCATCAATATTTTGGACTTCGATTTTATTATTTTGAATTTATCAAAACCGAGCGGTTTTTTAGGAAACTAGTACCTGCTAATTGCTTTCATTAAATCCATACTACGCCTACGAAGTATTTGTCATGAATACATAAATGTATACAATAACAATCAAGTACCTATACGACAAATAAGGTAATACCAAACTTTATACCATTCTTGGGAATCTTCCACAGATCCATTAAACAAGACAAGAAAGTGTCAGGTCAGAATGCGGATATGCCAGAAACATGAGAAGAGCGAGGTGCCAGATATTATTGAAGGTGTACCGGTGTGCTCTGGAGACCACGTGCGGCAGACCAAGCGGTACGACACCACGGAGACTAGCAGGGTCGTGTTCGCCGAAGACCCGGAGCGAGAGAATAGGTAAGAAGATAAAACTTTTTAGCTCTATATATACGGTATTGTTTTATTGACGTAAATAAAAATATTTGATACTCTCTATGTTGTGGTTATATCGTTTAAAGCGATATCCCTATCTCGCTCTAACAGATAACAGATATAACAGACAGGGCCTAACCCGTCAACCGGTCAGGCTTGTCTCGTCATACAGTTACCATGCAATAGTAATATGAAACATCTTCATATCTTAGCGATCAAGTAAAGACTGATGTGATATAATATTTTTATCGAACAGCATAGTAGTTGTGAGCTAAGTGGCTAAAATATTCTAAAAGACTATTTCTAGATATTTTATAGTACAAGAGCTAAACATAAGCTCATAACTAAAAGATCATACTAATAAAAGATCTGAGCGACCTCACATAAATAGACGAACTTGTAATAATGGAACAAATCGTTTCTGTTTATATTTTATTCATTGCATTTCCCGAAACAAGCGTTGGAAGGTCGTTAAACTACACGCTAGAACCACCGGCGACTTGGCAAGATTTTAATGAAGTTTAAATTCGAACCAAATTTGCTAGCCACGGGTAAAGTTTTGGCAATAAATCAAAGCATGCCAGGGATATCATGTTCTACTGAAATAATATTTCATTTTGACATCCAGTTGTTAATTTTAATGCTGATATAAAAGAAAGTCGCCTAAAATGTTGTATCCAAATAGCATTATAGTTTTGGTTACAATGACGATTTGGCTTTGAAAGAAATAATATAATTTTTGATTTTCAATTCTCTATATTTTTGTTCTTTTACAAGCAAGCGTAAACAACTGCAAAATAATTTCGCTCGCTACATTAGCTACAGATGATTGTCACTTTATTTGATTGATCCCAAGTTCAGATAGTCACTTGCCATTGTGCTGTTTCTATCAATTCGTTCGTAACTATGTCAATGCACTTATTTACAGTGATGCAAAATATTGTGTGGATAGAATAATCAACCTACATTATTTTAAGCGTACATTTTTGAAAGTTGTCTTATTGAGGGGAAATGAGATGAGTCTCAATTCGTGGCCCTCACACTGGGTGTTTCGACGTCATAAATATTTATCTCGAATTTTTATTCATGTAGGATCCAGCTTTATTACCATGTTTTCCTTGACTTATGGAAATGTGGAAATGGAAAAATCTTGCCATTATGCTATCTTATATGATACAATACAATATACTCCTGATCAACACACCATTCTAAAAAACGTTAATTACCAAACATGATAATGTTTAGTAAAAAAAACGATATTGATGGAGGGTCGTGAAAAAATTTTGCCATTATCATCGAAACAGTTTGGCTACCATTTTCCTTGGAGTATGCTAAAGTTGTAAGCTCTATTTCTTTGCTTTAGCCTAACGGCAACTCCGATTAATGAGCACCGTTCTCATCCGCATCTCTTACACATTTCGAAATACTACCACGGTTCGTCCCTGAACAACTAATTCTGTTCCATATACTAACCTATGGTCTAACCGATTGTTCTAGGGCCACCACGACAGTAGTGGAGTCAAAGCGTTGCAGTCGTTCGTCCAATGCATCCTCCAGCTGCTCAGATCGAAGCTCCCGCTCCAGCGGGTATGGCACCGACCAGAGGACGCATGACGAACGATATTATGATAGGAGGTTAGTTGAAACAAACGAATACCTTCACACTCCATGTCTTGCTCAGTATTAGAGAAGTTCATGAGTTTCAGACTCAGGTCAGTAAACGAGATAGGTACACTTATGTCAACAACAAACATTGTTTTCTCTAAAGGTTTACGCAGAAGTGTACCGGATAAGTAGCTTTTGGCAAATTCTGATTTTAGTCTCATACCATGGGAGGCGAATCCATTGCCATAAACTAGGCACAGTTCTAGACTTCTCGACTCGGATATCAAACCTTGGACACCATACCGAACAATCTAGCAACCCCTAAGCTTTCAAGCATCTGCAGCTAACCGCATGTACCAATCGAAATTTTCAACTGATTGTTCACAATGGCAACATTCCTCACGACCGTTCATCAAAATAATAGAAACTCTTAATACGTCGCCACTTCCAAAACCCAGTCTTGTTTCACGTTAAACCATGATCATGTTGTTTACAGTGAGTCAGAGTGTCGCACGTTCAAGCCTCACTGGGAGGAAGAACGCGAGGAGCACGAGGATAGCAGCGCGTGCAGTGACGCGTCACTCACAGACCTGACCCTGGATGACGACAGCAACTGGCACTGCCCACCTAGAGCGGTGTGGAAACCTACTGTTGAGGTTTGTATTTTATTGGGATATTTCTTCTTTTTGAGACTCTTTGAAACACGCAAAGCGGGTGGTCTAAGCCCAGATTCTCTCTGGTCGTACCAGAATATTAAACCTCAACTCATACACCTATATTTCAAGGAAATATCGAAGGAACAAAGTGGTCCAGTATTTGTAAACACTGTCGAAGAAAATCGGTATAGAGTACATTAGTATTTCATTACCGCCAAAAGGCGAGAATTCTTTTTATCTGCAAGAAGATTTTGAATTAGAAAATGTTTGATTCCATGTCTTTAAAAATAGCCATACAGTATTTGAGTATTGATTTTTAAGAATTGTGTTTTTTTTTAAGAATCGTGTCATTCGTACTGATCGCTAGGACATGAGAAAGATTCTCTTTTGACAGCTGCAATTTTCGACTAACGCAACATGAACATTTTGCAGGCGATCCACGAGTACGGCATGATCCGGCCAGGAGACAAGGTGTTGATCTGCCTGTCAGGGGGCAGTAGCTCCATCGCACTGCTGCACACCATGCACCAATACCAGCTCTACTGCAGGGCGAAAGGCATACACTTCAGTATTGGTGAGTACTCCTCCAAAAAATTCAAAAAAATATAATATTTTATTTATATAGACTATTTACGGGAAAAGTTTTTGTGGGTTTTGTCTTCTGACGTGGAGTCAATCAGGATGTTAGATTATGGAAAATTCGAATAAACCCTGAATTATATCTCTTTCAGGAGCTCTGTTTGTTCACGAGGCGAGTTCACAGGTGGATCCACTGCATTTGATGGCCTACTGCAGAACCCTCGGCGTGAAGTTCATTTACGAAGACAAGTTTGAAGAGGATGAGCCAGAAAGTAAGTGTGCTATTTATTACATATATCTTAACGAGCTTTTGGGTCAGCCCCGTGTTGTAATAATACAACTACATCACTTTATAGTGAGATCCAAAATCCAGTGCGAACAAGAGACGGTGCTATTTGTCCTGTATGGCTCCATCTCGCTCGCGATTGGAAACCTGAATCAGTATCAGGTTTGGATTTGGACATGTTTGCTGATGCATAGAAGACGATGGTGTTAGAGTGTTGCTCACTGTATTGAGACAGATCTGTGTAAATTTTTGTAACCTATTTGTAGTTTAGTTCAAATGACTAATCGCCGCAATTATAATAATATTTTTAACCGACTTCAAAAAAGGAGGAGGTTCTCAATTCGACGGTATGTTTTTTTTTGTATGTTTGTTACGCGATTACTCCGCCAATTGTGGACCGATTTTGAAAATTCTTTTTTTGTTCGAAAGGAGATACTTCCGAAGTGGTCCCATATAAATTTTATCACTACCGGTTCAGCCGTTTTATAAATATATCAAAAATAACGATTTATCTCTACCTGCTGATATGCCAAATACTTAGATGATTTGGTTGTTTACGCTTATTACAACCTAAAAAAAAAGTGGTGTGTTTATTTTGTTAAGATAGCAAGACCGAGACACTGAAAAGCGAAAAAATAAAAAACTTTTTACAAAAAAATAAAACCGACTTCCAAAAAAAACTGAAAAGTAAAAAATAATTTTATAAAACATCGCTTTCGAAGTCGGTGGCGAAATACTAACAATAGTAACTTACAAGACACCGACTTTTAGAGCGATGTTTTGGTCGTAAAGCATTTAAATAAAATTATTTTTTACTTTTCAGTTTTTTTTGGAAGTCGGTTTTATTTTTTTGTAAAAAGTTTTTTATTCGGTACATGCGGTTAGAAAGCTGTTACAGATATCATACCAATATAATTTACCATCAAGTAATATCTGACGGTCAATTCTTCCCCAGATGCCATCTGCACAACTCCTTGGAGCCTCGCAGCTGAAGCTACGCGTTGGACATGTCGTAGCACTCGCAAGCGCGTATTGTCTACGGCTGTAGCACACGGCTACGGCGTAGCAGCGCTGGCGCAGCACCTGGACCGTGCTGCTACGGCCTTCTTGGCAGCCGCCTTACATGCTGGCACTCTGAGGACCTTGAAACCACATTACACTCTGCGGTAAGTGCGACTTATTTAATAACAATAGTACAGTTGACACAAAGAGACCATTACGTGATTGGTGGACGCTGGAATGTCTCTTAGGGTAAAAGAATAAAATAAAAATGAGTCTTCAATTGTGTTTTCTACATTGATATATGGCTTAAACACGTTGCTGACAAAAATATCGCGCAATTAAAATTCTCTGGTTCATTTTATGTTTTCTTCAATATCAGTAAAATCACCTATGTAGTACTTATATCGATGGGGATGGATGGTAATATTATAATTAGATTTCCGATGAGATCCTACAACTTCATATTTAATTCCAGTGATCACGACATCCGCATCATCCGGCCGTTCATCTACGTGCGCGAGCGCTCGCTGGCCGCGTTCGCGTGTGCGCGCAGCCTGCCCGACTTCCGCGTCCCCAGTGACGTCACGCAGTCGCCGCCCGACACCCCGCACAGTGACGACAGCGGGGATAATAGGTAACAACAACTTTACTATTATTTTAGTAATACAAACTTCAAGAGCAGTCCTTTGACCAAGTTGTGTTTAACTTTGATTTATTATTAAGACCAGTTCCATTACCAAAGAAATATATTTTGCCTTTGCCTTTAGTTGTACAATTTGTACATCGCTGATATAGTATGATACGTCAAAGCATACAGATTTCGCAGATCATCACTCTATCGTACTGCTAACTATTGAAAATCTTTCTTACATTTCAATACTATCATTATTTATCTACTTTTGTTTTCCTTCCAGCAAAGACAACATCATGGACCGTACAGTCATCGAACCTTGCAGCTCTTCTGACAAGAGATCCCGCGATGATCTGCAAGACAAATCCCTTGCAGCGTCTCTGTCAGAGCCGCTGGCGAGTGCCCGCGACCTGCTAGCCACGCAGGAGCAGTTGTACCCGTACCTGTTCCCCAGCCTCAAGAGTGCGTTACGACCTCTTTTTAATGGCAGGTTAGTTTGTATTATTCATCGGCATCAGCTCATTAATTGTACTGTGAGCTAAGCCTGTGTCTTTCCTACTGCCTGTATGATTTGAAGAGTTGATTAGAGTTGGCTTTGCGCTTTTGTGTATCAGAAGATTTGACGAAATTGGTTGAGTTGGAGTATTAAGTAATTTCATATAGCTATATGAAATTACTTAATATTTTAACTTCATCTATGATTGGTAGCCTTTTTAGAACTTAGTTTATTCAGGCTACTAAGTTGGATTTTAAGACTACCATCTCACCGTCCAAATCTTGTCAGTCAAACATCTCTCCATATTCCTAGTCGTAGGTAATACAAATATGCTAAACCTAACTTTTATTCACAGAGACATGAACAAGGACCAAAAAGAGCAACGCCATAGAAAGAAGTCAGTTATCCAAATGCGGAACGGAGCGCCCGTGTACGACTCCGATGAGGACAGCGAGGAGGAGTTGGTGCCATAGGTAATTGCCGCCTGCTACAGCTGTTTACCCCCCAATCCAGCATGTCAGGTGTTGTAGACATGTGCCAGAATCCGCTCCGAATGGATCTTGAATCAGCCGCAAACGTTCGCGTCTCAGCACTTAATTGACTTATTACTTTGTGAAAAAGGATAACAGCTGTAAGCAGGAGTAATCAGAGTGAATTTAAGCCATCAATTGTACAGATGGCAGATAAGGTGACTCGCCATAAACGGCTAGGTGTTGCCAGTCGTAAAATAGATGTGTTCCAGGTGTGATAGGATGCCAACGATGCAGGTGAATGTAATTCACCCACAATTAATGCTATGTTATGCCATTTGGCAGTTTTCTGGTAGTGTGTGTTAGAAGTCGGCTCGTGATTTCTCAGTGATCGTTTTACTTGTGATCAACTATGTTATTGTATACGATGGAATTTTTGTGGCTCTTTGCAAATGGATTAATTGATTGTCATATATTGTAGATTAGAACTTCTGGAAGATAGTTTTGTTGCTTGAAATATTATTACTATTTAGATTTTGTCTGAATCGTGTGAAAGGAGTACTTACGGCCAATATAATAATGTCGGAGCCAGTTTTATTGTCATTGATTCTAGAGCTACATGAATACCATCGTAATAATGTTCTAGTTTGTAAGATAGAGTGAGTGTAAACTTTGAGTTGACGTTAGATTCAGGGTTGCCATGTTGATAATGTTTTGTTACTAATAAAATGGTAGGTTTTTTTCTCTAATGTGTAACTGTGGAATTGAAACAAAGTGCATTTGTTACAGTCTGTTATTGTAATATTAAGAAATATATTTTTCAATGTTGTTGTATGAATTGAGATTGTATGAATACGAAACTTATATTGTATAACGAGGTCTATTTATTCAGTCGTTTGAAGAGAGTTAATAAATATATCCAAGTGTTTATTATATACTGATTTTATTTTAGGTACATTTTATGTACCGAGGAAGGTACCTAAATACTATTTTATGGATCATAGTTATAAAGATATAATACTAGAATAAAAGATTTAATTATACAAGTTTACAAAGTAGCAAGTATCAAAGCTGTTATTTGTACAAACTTTGTAGTTGTAGTTTCTTACGCTTTTTATAAAGATATTAATTTGCTTGTTTATGGCAACAGTGTTGCCTGTATTCGTTTATTTTTATTGTGAAGAATTCTTATTACATTTTTCTACAACGAGTGTATGATTACTTTTGTGGTGACATCAACAACCACTTTCCGTGGACATTACCCTCCATTTTGCTTCGTAGTCAGGTAAAATCAAGGAATATGGCTGCTGATGCGAGACTGAATTTCGAATGTTGAGAACTCATTTTGTATATTATTTTTTTCATTAAGTTTTTCATTTAATATAATTTTGCATTAATATGTGACTACTTATCTAGATATTTTGTATTGCTCTTGTATGCAACTGTAAGGTAAGAAAGATTCCTAATTATTTGGGATACAAATAGTAATAAGTGTGAACTATGATAATCTTGAAACAACAAGTCCCATTAATTGCTTCCATGATATATATTATAATTATTGTATTCATATACATATTGTCGTATGAAATAAAAATATGTTTTAATGAATGTTGTCTTTTTATTTTTTTACTGTGGCAATACCTACCTACTATATAGACACAATGTCAGTGTTCTGGTTCTCTCAAGGCCGTACGTCCCATAGTTTTGAAGCTCAGGAATAGTTCCATTGCGAAAATGGGGCGGTATCAGACGTTGTGTATAGCTTCATCTCATTCTTACACTGGAACAGTGATAGAAAGAAAAAAAAACATGTTGCTGAAGAGAATCACGTGATGCCAAATCACAGAGGAGTCGCTAGAATTTCTCTGTAGCTAGACTGATTTAGAGTGTAAGTATTTCGGAAGGTTTAAGGAAAAATAAAACACCAATATTACCTTTCTTATTTACTAAATACACTACACAAATTCAGACGTGTGTGTGCGTGCCCACTTCTCTTAAACTAATGAGTATTACAAGTACTAAGGATAAATCCTTTAATCAGACGAAGCTAAACACTGAATGTGACAATCATTATATACTACACTTAGTTTTACAAGCAGAGACGAATGTAATCTAACCTAGTTAAGCTATATAATCATTTTAATACTAACATTTCTTATACTAATTTATTTCATGACGACACAACATTTTTCCTCGATAATTATAATTATATATATGATTAAGACAACTACATTATAATTTTTATTTATGTGTTATACGGCTATTTATTCTACGATATAATAAGGATTATATAATTTTAAAATAGAGCATCATTTGGGAAAGGGTAGTTTAGAATTGAAGGTTTGCATTTTACTTTTTGCCGCCTCCCTGGCAGCATGGCTTGCCACCTGTTAGACAGAGATAAATATAATTAATTAAAAAATATTAATTTTTTTTAGTAGCCAAGGACGTAATAGGGAAAGAAGGCTCGCGAGGAGTCATCAGTGAAATGGAAATGTCGAGTTTGATCAATTAAAGATATTTAGTTTTATTTCAGTGGTCTACAGTTCTCTCGTGGTCTCGTGGCTAAGTAAAAGCGGCGCGGGTCGATAGATTAAAGGCAAAGCTGCGTTTAACAAAGTCCGTGGATGGGTAACCATCTATATCATACAGAGACTGCTCCGTGCCTCGGAAAGCACGTTGTCATGCACGGTTGTCATTTATAGATATTTGACAATCGTTATGGGTTGTCAGAAGCCAAAAAGTCTGAAAACCAGTCTAACCAAGGGTTATAGTGATATGTGACTGGGTTGTGGACATGTAAAACGCTGGTACTCAGCTGCTTACTGACTGGAAGCCGACCCCAACATAGTTGAAAAAACTAGACTGACAATGATGAATTCACAGCGTATATCAAGGCTGGTTTGACAGTCCTTTAGTCCAGTGACACTATTGAATCCAACTACTACAATGTCAATGACGGATCATACTGACCAGAGGGTTTGCCATCGCCGCACGCGCAGTTGGGGCCGCAGGTGCAGTTCGCACCGCACGCGGCCGCCCCTCCGCCGCACGTGTCTGTAACATCATCATCATTCGTGACTGTGATATCATCATCAAGGTATCATCAGGAGAACTAGTGCTTAAAGGGTTAGGTTAGACAAAGTTAGACAAAAAGGCCTTATTTCGTAGACCCAAATTTTGCCACTTATATTTTTAAGTCTCATGTAATTTTCAGGCTTCCTTTGATACTGGAGAAGGTACTAGCTCATGTTACACATGTATAGCCTAGCAAAGGAGTAAGGGCCTTCACGACATTTGTTAACACTGTTTTATAGCAATAGTGATTATTTATTAATAATTTACGGCGAATGAATAAAAAATCTAACATGTTCGGAAAATCACATTGCATTATTTTAGTTTTCCCGGCTTTGTAAACGAACTGAAGACCACTTACTCAGCAGTCGGCCACTGGACCATCCAGGTGTACAATAATTTATCGAATATTATAAAATTTGCTTTATAATAAAAGCAGGATCTATTTGAATAAACTATTTTTATTTTTAATTCGCTATTAGGTACAAGTTAATGGAGTTATCGCACCTTTAGACCATTGTCATCAATAGCGCCCTATGTTTGGTGTAGGGATTTTATAGATGTGAAACGAATTCTCTACAAACTACAAGCCAGGCCGAGCCCAATCGATATTATGTGGGAGAAAAAATCGTCCTTATTTAATTTCGTTACGGATGACTTCAAATAAACGGTAAATAAACATGTCAAAGTACCCTTCAGCAGATACGTAATGTGTAGGATGATTTATGGTATTATAATGGAAGCAAATTACGATCAATTTTGCATGCATTAGGAGGCCTAAGAGAGACTAACCTCAAATAGATTGGGAACAAGGGGCAAAGAAGATGTAAAGACGATGATATATTTATCAATAAGACATCCATGTCATATTTATTCAAACAGGTAACTAGAAACAATATTTTCAATTTCAAAATGATAAAACCCGTGTTCCAATTTAATAACAACACAAAGTTCTAACAGTACTTTGTAGCACGTTCAACTGTACAGATACCTCGCGTCGTGGGAACTGGTCTGAGTCGAGCTGCAGAGAATAGACCCGATAAATCTCTAACTTTAATTAATCCAATTAAAATTCCTATTACTTGTACAGAAGTTCTTGGTTCCACAGTATATGTATCAGATTGGCTTATGAATGGAAGACGATACAGGTACACTGTTTGCTGTTCTGTTGGAAGAGTGATATTTTTTTTTGGAATAGATTATCTTCAAAATTTTAATTACGTTATCAAATATAAGATTTATTATATAATTACTTATTGGGGTAGATTGATTGTTAAAAACCGGCCAAGTGCGTGTCGGACCACGCGTCTTTAATTAGTGTGATTACCTAATTGCTAAGAATCCGTTCTTTGTGTAGGGACATTTTGTATGACTTTTGTGCAAAGGAGATTTACCAGCCTTATTTATCACCGGTATAATCTAAACATCAGTTATCTTACATAGGTATTCTGCTCTGCCAAGCGAACTCTAAAAACAAAGTATCCGGAAACGATAATTTTATAGCCCAGTAGACCTAAGTAATAGAAATAAATCGCGTTAATTGTGTTTTTATATGTTACATTTTTTATGAAACTATTTGTCTACTTATAATTTGTTACGAGTTACAACGAAATCTTCAATGAGTTATATCTAAAAAATCTTTAATATAATCTAATAGCTCAAACTGGATGAATTAGATTACTTTTGTAATTTTTGGAACGATTACGTTCGTTTAGTACATTTAGACTCAATACAAGGTAGAGACAACGAGGATAATTAAAAATAAAATTAATGAATAGTGGTATTAATAATGTTATTATTGTAAATTGAATCAAATTAGTTGTTTACGAGCATATTAAAGTCGCATATACTCATTATTAATAATAATAACAAAGTAGCTATCCGTGGAACAACCGAAATTTATTTGAGTTTCACAAACGCTTTCCTCTAAAACGTTTTTGAAATTACACTTATTTACTAATCACCCTTATTCCCTTCCAACAATTGCCTTTCACAGAAAAGAAAACATATCTATAGCAACACAAATTACACCCAATGAAACCACTAACTGCGTAATTTGCGAAATTATCCGCAATTGGCAACAGCCGGCAAAACAACAACAAAAAATATCATACCACGTGGAAAGAAAACACCAATATTAAAATAAAGTTAAAGGAAAAATGGAAATTTAATGAAAAAAATAATGTTACCTTTACAAGAGTCACAGGGTGCAGGCATCTCGGTGCTAGACTAGGCTAGACTAAGCTAGCCAGGTCTGGGCGGTAGGAAGGGTGCGCGCGCAGTGGCAAACGTCTCGAGCCGGCGAGAGCTCGACGGGTCAATAACTGAGCGCTGCGAGGGGGGATCGAAGCGCTCCTTGCGGTAGTCCGAGAGACAATACACCGATTTACAATATTATCCGAAGACTTTATTGATGTACGAGAGGTTAGGGTATCATAAGATGGATGTTTAGTTCTGAGTTTGGTGTTTTTTTGATGATTGATATGAGATGAGAAAGATGTATTGATATGAGATTATTCCACTCCTATGTAGTATAAGAAATCTACGTGCCTTAACTCTCGCTGTAGTTTCTATAATTTTATTTACAAACTTTTCCATTTTAGGGTGTCTTCTATCTATGTTGATGGGAATAGTAAATTACAAAACACGTAAATAGATTCAAGGATTTCCTAATTAATTATATTTTATTTTTCTTTAAATCTTGTATGTCTCAACAGCACCTATTGCAAAATTCAATACAAAATCCTACACAAGAACAACGACCAACGTACAAAAACCAAATTAATGCAGGATTAATTTGCTTCAAAACAAGTCACTCGGTCTCCTCTACTATAATAAGATAGTTATTTATCCGATGGCAGGTACGTATAGGTACAATAAATGATCGGAGGGCCGTAAACAAAAACAGGCCGGCCCGGACAGTAACCGGACCGGTTCGCTCCCCGCCTTTCAGTTGCCGCGTCCATTCTATATGTAGCAACTACCAGCTATCCTATAAGAACTTTGTAATTTTAATTCGCAAACAGTAGATATCTATAGATATAAATAAAAAAAAATACCGGTCAAGTGAGAGTCGGGCTGGTGCACTAAACGTTCTGATCTTTGGAAGGAATATTATACGCAATGAAGTCGAAGTTATCTTTTTTCACGAACGTGTAATTTAGTTTGTTTTTAAAGAAACATTGCTGATCGCTCCAAAATTGTGATACTGACTCATAGCTTTATTTTTTCTGAAACATTTAGATTCTGTCTATCATCCCTAATTATTTAAGGTTTTACGTTTCACAATCTTCGGAAATAAGAGGGTATATGGTATTTTTAGTGCAATTTTCACTGTCGATAAAATAATCACGTATGACATGTGTGACAGAAGGACAGACAGACAGACGAAGTGAAACCATAAGGGTTCCTTTTTACCATTTTTGGCACGGAACCCTAAAACAATGAATTAGATTATTAGATCAATCGTTCCTTACTACAATTAGAAATAAACCTTATAACTATGAAAAGGAAATGTCTCCTAATTTTGCAAATTTAGCGCAGTAAGGATAATTAAAACGGCTGCCTTTTCTTGGCAAAGCACTGGGTTTCTCAAAAAGTTATATACGCGATGATTAAGAATATTTATAGGCTAACAGTTGACTTAGCCAGAAATACAGATACTCATTTTATTAATGGGAAACTGTTTTTTTATCGATCAAGGTAAGACCCCAATATAATTTAAAAAAGACTAATTTTGGAACAATGTTGTTTTGTGTTTATTGTAATTTTAAATAAACAATTAGGGTCCCCAAAATGGTGTATAGTATATCCTTCATATGTAGTTTTGTCGCAAGACTAGCCATCTGCTGTCTGGATGGGAAACTTCCAGAAAAAAAACTAAACGAGAACTTGAGCCAATCTTTCCTTATAAGGAACCCCTATTATAGAAAATAAAACAAAACTCATATATTTCCCGTGAGAAGCGAGAACGGCCATTAGAAGTATACGATGCAGTTTTTGTCTAATTAACCGTCTGCAAGCTCCGAGGCAAAAATTACTTTCGCGTTTAGTATAATTTGTTATGTTTTTATCAAATCCAGATCTGGATCCTTCGGAATCCTTCCAAAAATACATTCCAGAACTGGTTAAGTCGTTAGTCGAAATTCGCAGAATCATTTTGTGACGTGTGTTTATGTATTTTCACATACTTAATATCGACGAAGGAAATCAACACATCGCAAAAAACTTGTTCTCATTTCACAGTGTGGAACTGAAATTAATATTTTTTTTATATGTATTTGCCCGGAGTCACGTATTGAGTGTTCTTTAGAAGTTTTTGTACAACCTCATTGTATTGGCAATTTAAAGAGGCAGATAGGACCTTCGTCAAGAAAAGATTCTACGAGATATTATGGTTATCTGCCTATTTACAAAATGTTGAGTACTCTATCGAATAATCCAGTTAACACAACTAAATAAGTATATTTTACGCTACTTTGTACTTCATGTAATTGATTTACACGAAATCAAAGCACAAAAAAGCAGACAGAAGAAAACACAGGGAAACCTTCCAAGAAATCTCCAAACTGTTGACTGCTAAACAATCAGTTTTGAATACGGAATCTTACTAATTTCTAAGAAACGTAATCTTATACGAACAAAGCATCTAAAAATCACATAGAAATCATGATTTGCACTTATAAAGTTATAACTATCTGCGGTTTGGCGGAACGACACGATGTCTGCCGATGTCGTCGACCTGCGTGCGCAGGAGTGAATCACACCGCTTTATAGCAAGTATCAAACTCCTAATGGTTCATTTTACAATGCCATAGGTTCTCGTTTTGTTGCTGAACTAATTTGAGCCCAGTTAGACTTGCGAGAAGGTTTTCAGATCAGTGATTTGGAATAAAGAGTTAATGCGTGCTATTTAGAATGTGTTTTTTTCTGTCTTTTAAGTATCTACGCAGTATAAATATTTTTTACAGTATAAACTTTAATGGTTAAGCTCAGTACCTCAATGTAAGTAGTACTAGTTTAATTTATCTGCCAGATAATTCTACTGGAAGAACGTTCCAATTTTGAAATAAACTAGTAAGAACGTAATTCCTACGCAGACGAAGTGAAATAGACTCTAAATCTTATTAACATCACAAGTTTTTTCTATATATATTTAGAAAGCCTTAAATTGAAAGGTTACATTATCCATAATTTCACTGGTTTTAATGTCCATTTCTAGCCACTAAATACAACTTTAAATACAAAAGTATGTCATTGTTCATAAAACAATATTTTTTTAGGTTTGACAAATTGATAATTTCACCACTTTTGCAGATTCTAAATTTCTAACGGCTCAAGTGTACAATAGTTATTCAAATGTCATTTTTTATTTTTTACTGACGGGAAAATGGAGGAGACGATCCATTCTTTTTTACCTGACTGCCGAAGGAAGAAGTTCTTTATCGGCCATTTTCAATATCCTATCTATCTGAAGATTTCCTTACTAGAGATAGAATTTTGACATAAAGTCCATACGACTAATGTCAAAAATCTATCTCTAGTAAGCAAATCTATGGATAGATAGGATATTGAAAATGACCAATGATTATGCATAACTTTTTTGGATACATACCTAGTCTGCTGTCATAAGAAAAGAAATACCAATCGAATTGAGAACCTCCTCCTTTTTGAAGTCGTAAAAAGGTCGTAACTACCATTTCTTTCGATATTGAGTTAAGTACATATTTGGAATCAGGAAAAAAATATTAGTTACGGCATTTCTTTTTCCAACGACAGTAGTAATATTTAACTTTATACCATATTGTATTGTAAAACGTAAAACTAATTGATATAACTGCTAATAATAATTTACTATTTCCCAGAATGACAATTCTCCAGAGAAAGCTAGGAAGTGTCACTTTAATATGCGCAAGCGCTCATTACTCGCTACCCGCTAATTGTAGCGGCATTAGTGGTCACAGAGAGATTGTCTCAGCTAATATTGTTCAAAGTATATGTGTAATATTGTCGTATATTAAATAATGGTTTAAAATTAGTGAAAACTTTTTAAACAGGATTTTCAGTAACTGTTCCTTCCCAACGAAATAGTAAGACTGTCAAAAATAAGAAAAACGTAAGTAACTTACTACATGTTACTGTGTAGAACTTAAATAATGTTATTGGGATGATTTATGTAGACATCCATTCAGGAAATAGTCTTTTCTGTGAGCTAAGTTTGACCTCCTTAGTAGTTTTTGCGTGAGAGTTACAAATCATCTTTCCACCCCTATCACGAAATCAGTTACCAAATATCAACATAAATAGGAGAAATTTAATTCATTCTTTAATTGGAATATTATTAAGTATTTACATATTAACAAAAAAACTTACTATAGCTAAAAACTATATATATATATATATATACTAAACTACTAACTAATACAGAGCGTCAAAAAATTCCTCCTCATCGCGGTCAACTGGGAGCGTACCCAAGAGGCTGGCTGCATTGCCACGTTGGATAGCTATGCTTATCCGTTGGCCAAAATAGGAGAATATATCCTATTGATATTTGATATATAATTTCACATTATTAATGAACCGTTAATGATCTTTCAGTCATCGACTAGTCTAGTAGGACAAGTGCTCCACGCATATTCCTTTTAACTTATCGCATCTATCGTTGGTCAGATTACTACTTTCATAAATTAGTTACAAGTACGTAGACACAAATTTAATTATCGCTCTAAACTTATACTTATGTAGTAGGTAGGTACCTGCCATCTTTTTTTATTGATGACTGGTTATATTTACCACAACGTACCTAAGAATTGTTTTTTTTACTTGCTGACGATACTAAGTACAACTTTTAGCACAAAAAGTATGACTATAATTGTGTTCAGTAATGAAATTAGATCGACAGATGTTTCGAGTAACGAGAAGGTACCTACATGTATCATTATATGTATAATGTTCTTTGTATCAATAAATTATAGGGTAAGTACATAACCATACGTATACTTATAGGCTTCATATACCAATACTAGCTTCTGCCCGCGACTTCATCCGCGTGGAATAGTGGTGCTTCCCTCCTATCGGTTTTAGCGTGATGATATATAGCCTATAGCCTTCCTCAATAAATGGGCTATCTAACACTGAAATAATTTTTCAAATCGTACGAGTAGTTCCTGAGATTAGCTCGTTCAAACAAACAAACTCTTCTGCTTTATTATATTAGTATAGATAAATTAACTAGCTTTCCGCCAGCGGCTTCGCTTATGTGGGCTATACGAATCAATTTAAAAATGACAGTTTTATACAAACGTTGTCCCTCTTTTTCACCCCCTTAGGGGTTCAATTTCGGAAATTCCTTACCAAGTTTCAGGTCTCTAAGATGAGGGGTAGGTTGTGCGTTGATCCGTCAGTCAGTCAGGACAAAGCATTTTATATTTATAGACGATAAGGATTATGTGGGTTTAAAACAATTAATTAGTTATAATTATTATGCACACAAGAAGTTCCGTTGCTTACCATATACCTACATATATCACTGCTTATTTTAAAAAGTTTTCTATTTTTAGGACTTGAAAAAAATACTTGTTATTACTTCATGTGTTTCTGAAATATTCTGTTCGTCCATAATAATAGTGAGTGAGCTATAGCAACAAACTGGCATTATGTACAAAAAATAATTAACCTTATTGGGGATAGGAAACACATTATGCTTATAAAAATCCTATAGAGCCTTTAATAAACTTGCATCTTTAATACTCCTCGTAATGTGTGTGAGTTTGATTGTTTGTTTATTCAATCACACTTTAACAACCAATTAAGCTAAAATACAGCACAGGTAGGTATCATGACTAAAATTAGGATCTAGGATTATTTCTATCAAAGAAACATAATTACGTACCTTCTTAATATCTAGGTACTTACGTACTTATGGTTCTTAAGTGACGCGGTAACATGGCATGGAAAAGCTTGTATATAAATAAGTAGAAGTTCATAAAGAGCTCTAGGTAGGTACCTGTCTGCGTCGTGGGTCGGAGTCACGAGTCATGCTCCGCTTCACAACACTGCGAGGGTCGCTTTATGACTATTTATTAATTCAACCACTTGAACGATGCACTGGCGACGAACGTGGCTTGTGACGTTTGATATTGCACCGATGAAATATCGTCCTTAGTCAGACGAACACATATAAATTGTAACCAACGAATTTTCGGAACAAAACTTCAAAAACTATTCCAGAGGCTTTACCACCACGTGTTTTTAACCCCCGATGCAAAAAGAGGGGTCTTATAAGTTTGTCGTAGATGTCTGTCTGTCTGTCTGTGTGTCTATCTGTCTGTGGCATTGTAGCTCTCAAACGGATGGACCGATTTCGATGCGGTTTTTTTCATTTGAAAGCCAGTTTCCTTGCAGTGGTTCTTAGCTATGTTTGGTTAATATCGGTCCAGCAGTGTAACACTATCAGCTCTTTTCCAAAATGATGTAAGGCATTTTTAAGCAGGGTTTTTTTTTATTTTTTTTAATTTATCTTGTATCAATCAGTATTCAGGTGTGAGAGCGAGACACAGCTACGAACGTCGTATAGCACTGTCTCTTTTTCACAACGAAACTATTCCTGCTTCGACATGTAATGGTAAGGCCCCTGTTCTGTTTCAAAGGAATGATACGAAATTAAAGGCTCTTATAAAATAAATAGTATCTTATAAAAATAAAATAAAAATATTTAAAGACATGGCCGAATCATAAGTTCCAAAATCAAATCACAATAACTTGCAAATGTTGCTTACAAATGTACACTGTAGTTCAATGCCGATCTCAACAATAGCAAATAATAAGTAAGTACCAAAATCGGAAAAAAATAACAACAACAAAAAAGAGCAAAAAGTATAGGTAAGGTACTTGTACAGGAAAGAACAACATTTGCGCCAAAATCCTATTTGTCGCACAAAAAACAGATTGGAGTGTTAATATCAGATCAGTGAACTTGCTAGCGTCACTAATTGCTGCAAAAAAACAAGAGTAGGTATAATATGATGATATACGCTGAGAATGTACCAAAACTTAATAGGAATTTCTATATGAAAATCTGTTTTTGTATAAAAAACTATTTAATTCATAAAAATGCGTAATTTGTTCGCTCTTATAACTATCTCCATTTTTTAGGACTTTCTGAATTCGAGGTAATGAGACAGGTTTTTTTTTGCTTTTTTATAGTTTGTTCATGTATTTCTTTGGAAACTTCTTGATTGAGAGTAAAGTCTTGAGGATAAGGTCTAAATTATTTAAAGGTTTTCCTCATTTATTTGGTAGATAATAATATAAACGAACTTTTTATTACAATTATAAGTACCTATGTTGAGCCGGCCGGAGTAAAAAAAACCGGCCAAGTGCGTGTCGGGCCACGCGCAGTAGGGTTCCGTAGTAGGAGTTAGTTAGTCGACTATAGCTCTGTAACCGGTTAAGCCTACTTAGCCGTGATAGTTTTCCTTGTAATTTCATTACATGTACTACGTCTGTGATTTTTTTCACATTTCTAGGTACAGCCATTCAAAAGTTAGAGGGGGGGGTAACTCGTATCGAACAAAAAAAATCACTTAAAATCTAGATATTTCGCAAATGGCTCGCTTAACTGAAAAATGGTCTTGACACACCGATAATATTTTTGAAAGACCTATCTAACGATACCCCACACGAACGGGTACGCGAGAAAAAAAATATTCATCCCTACTTTACATGTTTGGGAGCTACCCTAAAAAAAAATATTTTTCAAAATTTTATTTTACCACTTTCTCGGCGTAATCAATATACATATTCATACCAAATTTCAGCTTTCTAATAACAAAAACCACGGAGCTATGCCGCGGACAGACAGACAGACAGACAGACAGACAGACAGACAGACAGACAGACGGACAGAGCGAAACTATAAGGGTTCCTTGTCGGACTACGGAACCCTAAAAATAGACATATGAATCAATTCAAAGAGATGCTTTATAAGGATATTGGTTTGGAATAATCTCATCGTTAACAATAATAATGGCAAAATATTGAGGTAAGAATATTGTAGATACAAAATAATAATATCAAAATGTTGCAAGAGATTAAAGCAATCATCATCTATGGGGGGTTAGACATGTGGCAAAAATGCTAGTAGAATAGAAAACAAAATGTATGGGAATGACATTCGTTTACGACTAGCTATCTGTCATTCCCATACATTTTGTTTTCTATTCTACTAGCGTTTTTGCCACTTGTCTAACCCCCGTGATCTCACTATTAGTTAACACATTATTATTAAACATGCTACAGACAACAAGACAACAACAGAAACAAACAAGCATAAACAGAAAACAATTTATTGAATACTTTGCATGCTCAGTGGTTCAGAAATAAATAAACAAATAAATAGTTAGCCTAGAAATAAATACAGTGCGTATAATAAAACAATCAGTCAGACTTGACATGCGATCTAGATTTAGACAGCCGTCTTAGCACGGAGTAACACACCCAGAAGACGAGGTAGATGTTAGAGTCTGTGGTCACAATCATGTATGTAGCTATTAAAGCCACAAGGATTCCAATGGCGGTGAAGAGTAGCTGCATGGGTCTTGCAAATACACTTTCTTTCTTGGCCTTGCATGGACAGTCAGAAGGACAACCCAGTGCTTGAGGTTCCTGTTTGGTCTTCGGAGGCTTATTTGGATTGGTCCTTGGAGACATGATTTGCTTGATTTGAGTTTTTGGCAGGAACTCTGAAATTGTTGAAACGATCCATTGAAAAATAAAACAGAAAATATAACAAACATGACATTATGAAGAAATTGATAAATGGTGTGAAGGTTCACTGACTTGAACTTTGACTTGAAGTAACGCCTACTTATATCTGCATTGCTATTGTTAAATCTTTGCTTTTGAAACATTAGTAGGCGCCGCCTTGTCAACATCTCGATTTATTAAATGCCTTAGAATTTATATTGATGGTATTCCTTAGAATATTTTACCATTAATCAATAATATTAAATAACGAATAAAAATATATTTGATACAAATTGAAAATATCTAAATCTTAGCACCCACCTTGCACAGTTTGGGTGATCGTCGCCATAACTGCAATCTTCAATCCACTGTTTCCTGTGTGTGAATGATATGAAAATAATTTTAATCTCTTAAATATAGGTGCACTGTCCAACAAGGTTGCTTGGAGGAGTAGGAAAAGCCTTGGTGATGCTTCCTCGATGCTCAGCCGGCGTGGTCGTGCGGAACCCGCAAACTGATGGCCTGCACAAGTTTTCTTTCCTATATTTTTTTGTTTATTGATTGTATTTGCCTAAAGAACAAATCATATTGTTAGAGACTTGCTTCACTGGCTAAATGCGATGCTTGAATGAGTGGATGGAAACAGAAGATCTAGATCTAACTTTGTCAAATGCTGATTTTGAAATGTGTTCAGAAAACAAAATTAACGAGATCAACGGCTTGATCTGTGATGATGATTCAATTTTACTATAAATTAGGTTTAATCAACACCATCGTCAACCTAAAGTAGTCACTTCTGGATACACTGGCTTGCCTACGGGATTCCATCATATAAACTTTAAATACTTTTTTATTCTAAAAGTTCTATAGATCCAGATACTCTTATATCACCTAGTTTCAAGATTTTATTGGCAATGCTGAATAACCGTTAACACATCAGTGGTACAGCACAGCTGGATTAGCTAAGAACTAATAGCTGAGCACATATAACGGTAGACAATACAATTGTCAAGGAAAATAACATAAATTTCATTAAATTTATCCTTTTTGAATTGCATACAAAATCGGTGATGACACGTCAGTGGCACCCTGAGCAGTTTCACCTAATACCACCGTATTTTCCCATAAAGTATCTACGAGTTATTCAGGCAAGTAAAAAAAAGAGCAGTAAATTTTTAATGATTTCGCTAATACAAGTAATGTATCTCCAAGGTAGTTTCAGCGACCATAACAAGAAGTATGATGCTCAGGTATTCTTGAACTAATGAAAAAAATATATTGTCCATATTTTTTTTGTTTTCAGTAAAATTCTATTATATCGATCAATTTCAGTATTATAATGGCTAACAGTTATTCGTCAGCCTTGCTCTAGATATTGTCTGTTTTTGCGATGGCTTTGCGGTATAAAACATGGCAACGACTCAGATGGTGCATAGTTTGACGTAAAACTGCAACAGCAACCAATCAACATGCCTGCTCCTTGTGAACCGTGCAAAGGTAAGAAGATCGAAAGCATTATATTAATACCATTAATTTATTCATTCAATATAAATTATTTGAAAGTGGAATAGTTTTTAATCAACAAAACTTACATTAGTAAAAAACCAAAAGTAATATGGAAAACTACTAACTAATAAAGGCCGTCAAAAATTCCTCCTCATCGCGGTCAACTGGGAGCGTACCCAAGAGGCTGACTGCATTGCCACGTTGGATAGCTATGCTTGCTTAAATATAAGTAAATTAAGTTTTAAAAATGTTATTATGTAGAATAATAATGCTATCCCTTGCAACGGCAACGGGACATGGTCCAAGCTACCGATTAGACGGTCAGGTCTCCAGAGACTTAAATCTACCTACAAAACACTTTTGATCTAGCTGCTCAATATCAGGACTCTAGATAATGGAATCTTCAAAACACTATTGATCTAATTTAGCTGCTCAATAATCTAATTTTGTAAACTGTTAAAAGAGCTTCTATTTGGTGGGTTAGTCTCAAGAAAAAACTATTGGATGTTGTTCCTCATTTTTTGTCCAAATATTTCCTTAGCATCTCATCTAAATTCTACACATTATACCAACTATGAATACTGTAGTCAGAAGGTGAAACATTATCTTTGGATGAAGGTCTCTTCCTTCTTTATAAACAAGAATCAAACGATTTTAAACTTTAGTAATTATTCAATTTCTAATAGAACAGTACCTCTACATTACCTAAGAAGAAAACAATAATTAAGTTTGTATATTTTCTTTTATGTATGTTCATAATATTTCATAATAATTTTTCTTCGTCATTCTTTACTTCGCTGGTTATTGAAATCAGTTTTTAAATTATAGATTTCTATGTAAAAAAATTAACCATAAACTTCGATTTCAGAATTCTGCAAGGGTGGCGCGTGCGCAGACAACTGCGCTTGCAAAGAAAAAGGCTGTGACGACTGTACATCTAAAGGTAAATCCAGAATGATTGACAGTTAGTGGCGAATAGATGGGACATGCAATGGCAGCAGATATTCCCAATGGAATAGCCTTAGCATACAAGCAAGGAAATGATGATAAACTAGAGTTTTATAATTAAAATAGCATTATTATGACTATATAGCGTCTGTGTAACCCATTCCTGCATGACTAGACTACACGTACACCCGTATTTAAGAACAATAATATGATATGTGAGGGATTTACCATGCCAGAAATCATCACAGGAACGCAAAAAGAGCCAATCACAGATTGTATTCCACGCTGTACGTCCAAACTGCAAATGGTAGCTTGTGTATTGTTTATGAATGAAAAGGTTACAACAGACACTATGAAAAATGGCTTATTTAGCAGACTAGACTTTTTTGGAACCATGGAACTAGCACCTAGATTATTTTACGATTTATTTACATCATTTCTTTCATAAACATAATTAATATTGTCTATAAATTCTCTCAATCTTATTATCTGATTTATCTAAAGTTATTCATATTTTGCTTATTCCAGGCGGCTGCTGCTAAAACCTTGGCTTCATCATGGACTCGGACAGGCGCGGTCGCCGGCCCTCCCTCTTCACCCGCGCCAGTAACTTCTTGGAGACTTGCTTCCCCATCACTTTTACTGTAGTCTTCTTTGTCACCATCGTGTTCTTCTACTGTCTAATATAAATGTCCTGTTGAAGTTATTTTTGTGTTTATTTTATGAAACCTTCGATTTGTAATTATTCTTCTTTAATATCAGTTAGTGCGTGTTATTGTCTTTTGGAGGTCATATTCGTCACTGCGAAGTATTATTTCCTTGACTCGATTCTTGGGTCTCATGATATTTATATCTGATCATGATATCAGTCCAACAAGTTGATTTTTTAATAAGTGTCTTATGTTCTATGAAGTAAATTGTGTCTTTTTAGGCTTCTTAACTAAAATGTTAATAACGAACCCCGACCTGAATAGGGTGCGATTAGAAATCAGGACTCGATGATCTGCGAAAGGCTGCTGTCAGACGTTGGATTTGTCAAGCTGAGGACGCGATATGGCACAATTTAGAGTAAACCTATGTTCAACAGTGGACCGACACTGTAAAGGCTAATAATGATGATGTTGCGACTTCATCTGTCTATCACAGCTGCTTATTTCAGGAATTTTAAATTTAGAACATTTATAAAGAATGGGTTTCAACTTCTAAAGTGATGATTAGGTAGGGCTTGATTTCTAAAACATATTTTTTTGCTGTTTTTATATGTTATAATTTTTAAAATAATAATGACGAATGCACTTGTAATGCACTCCTCTACACTTCCCTTCCATCACCGAAGTATGCAAATCAAAAATCTAAAATAATTGGAGTTGAAAAATGGGTTGTGTATATTGATCACGCCGAGAAAGTGGTAAAATAAAATTTTGAAAAATATGTTTTTTATCTAGGGGCTCTTAAACACGTGACGTGGGGATGATTTTTTTTTTCTCGCGTACCTCTTCGTGTGGGGTATCGTTAGATAGGTCTTTCAAAAATATTATGGGTTTGTAAAGACCATTTTCGGTTAAGTGAGCCATTTGCGAAATATCTAGCTTTTAAGTGCAAATTTTTGTTCGATACGAGCATCCCCCCCCCCCTCTAACTTTTGAATGGCTGTACTTAGAAATGTGAAAAATTCACAGATAGAACAGAACCAGAACCGTGGCGCGTGGCCCGACTCGCACTTGGCCGGTTTTTTTATCATTTTGGTTCGGAATCTTAAAAACAAAATCGTTATTCTTGGAAACTTAACTTCCTCTGTTAAATTTACATGAAATAATTGTAGGGGACTATAAATCTGGTTGATGTAGGTACACGTATTTCATATTCTGTCTATGATAGATAAAACCGAAACATTATAACCGGCGGGGTGTGATTAGTTACTATTATTCAGTGAAGTGAACAGCACCTCTCACAAAGTCTATGTTTAATATTTATTATAAAAAACAACAACTATACGTAATTGTAAACATGTTTGTATTTATCATGATTTTCAATAGTAAATGGGTAAAAATGACGTGGTGGCCTGGAGACAGCGCCTGCTGGATCAAGCGTGGTGATCAATGTTTGTGACTTGTCTGCAATGGTGCATGGATTTGCAGTCCCCAGGCCATGTTGTAGGTACCGTTAGAGAAAAGAGAAAAATTACTTACAATTCTTGCCAAGTTACGTGCAAACTACTATACTTTGAGTTGTTTCTTGTCTAGTCAGTGAATTTTTGTCACGATTGGCTGCCCGTCCTAGGCCTGGGCCTACTGTGCAAATCCGCCACTGCTTCTCTGTATGAGAAGTGGCCTTTGAGTAACAATAAATAGGCCAATGATGAACGGGTGACAACTACATAAATATTTGCAGATTCTCATAACTTTAAAACTTTTATTTTCTTTAGCTTCTAGTTGGAAAGACTATGGACTTACGAAGACAGGGATTTTACCCACCAGTCGTAAAGAACGTGTATATGTTTAAAATATCCTTTTTGTAATCTAGAACATGGTTTCTCTTTGTTTTGGCCCAAGTGTCAGCTAATTTGTTCAATAGCTTTTGCATGAAAGAGCAAGAAATATCCATGTATCCTCACAAAGTTTTAGGTTTTTATTATAAACAGGAATAAGACACTCATGAGTGTTATTAAACATAGTAGTCTTATAGTGCGTAGGTTTGTAACTCTCCATGTTAGAGCCCAAAATCCTCGGGTCACCTTACTTATTCCTCTCACACACGACAGAGCTTTAACTCTACCACTTGCTATCTTCCCTGTACACACACATTACTTCGGATCGCATAGGTAGAACATTAGTAGATAGGTACTCTAGTAGCCTATCTATTGGATATACTTCATTGGTTATTTATTTTTGGGGTTCTAAAAAAACAAAAAATATTCTAAACCATAGTTTTTATTGAATAAACGGAAAACAAAATTTTAACATCAAAACAGTTGCTGATATTAATTTACATAAGGTGTTTCAGTTTTTCACTGCTTAGCAGCATCCACCTGGAAAAAGAGCAATTCTTAAATTATGAGAGAAAACAAAATTAAATAGTCAGACCGATATTTACTATTTACATGGTCTTATTGTATGTTCAACAGTGGCTTGATCTATAAAAAAACTAAAAAAACACGCTTTTATTGCTGACCGAACTAAAAAAGTAGAAAATAATTCAATTCAGAGTAAAAAGCGTGGGGTGCATTTTCCTATATTTTCATGA
Source organism: Pyrrhia umbra (assembly GCA_963891755.1). Taxonomy (NCBI): domain Eukaryota; kingdom Metazoa; phylum Arthropoda; class Insecta; order Lepidoptera; family Noctuidae; genus Pyrrhia; species Pyrrhia umbra. Next base: position 8,630,171 of record OY982935.1, read on the forward strand.
CTCTCCTCTCATAAATGGTTGCCAATAGAATAGGTGTAATAATTAAAATATCAAGCACCCCACGCTTTTTACTCTGAATTGAATTATTTTCTACTTTTTTAGTTCGGTCAGCAATAAAAGCGTGTTTTTTTAGTTTTTTTAAACTATTATTTATTTTTCATTTTTTAGTTCGGTCAGCAATAAAAGCGTGTTTTTTTTAGGTTTTTTTTTTCGGATTATTGCATTGTCATCGGCCCTTAACACGTGTGCAAAGTTCCAAGTTGATCAGACGTCTAGAACCCAGTGAAAATTAGGTTCAAAGATTCCGTTACATACATACATACATACATACATACATACCTACATACATACATACAACCCGAGCTAATAAAAGCGTGTTAAAAAGAAAACAGGAATAGAATCTGAACGATAGCACATTTAGAACCTTCTAGTATAATTCAAATTTATTGCGATTAAATTGACATTCGTAAGGAATCCACAGCCATTGTAATGCTGAAGATGTTAGTAATTTAATAGAAGCAAAAGTATGGATATTATATTAAACTTCAGTAATGTACCTTCAGAGGAGCAGTCGGTGCAGTTGGTCTCGCAGTTATTGTCCTTGCAGCAATCAGCATCTTTGCAGGAGTCTGGAGAGAAAGAGTGTTTAAGTCCCACTTATTCAATCAATTGAAGATTCTTTTTTAAATAAAAAGGCCTCAAATTCTCGTTAAAGACCATTTTGAATGTTGTTTTGGCCGTATTGGAGATTTGATTTTTTTTTAAGTTTTATTTATTAACTGGCATTCAATTTTAGCGATCAAATCTTCTTCAAACCTCAATGATGACATGATGGTTTAACCGTATTAGAATCTTTCAAATATTGGTTAGATACAAACAATTTATATATTTATACAGATTACTTAAAGCTTTACTTTAGATAAAACTGTTATATGTATATAACTTACCTTTGCAGGGTTCGCTAGGGGCAGGCATTTTGATTGGTTGTTTGTTATTTGGTTATCTGAACAGAAGAGATAGAGATTGACTATGCTTCTGAAGCAATCGATGCAGGTTTATATACCAAGTTCAGGTATTGTGGTAAAAACTGTTGACAATAGCGAGGTTGTCGAGACCTCGGATATTTTTTGGATTGACTGTTTTATCGGACGACGCTGTTGATGTTTTTAACAAAAGATATCCTTGTATACAATAGAAAAAAATGACCTACCTTTTTAAACTCGGAGGAATATTATATAATATGCATCAGTATTGATAATTGATATTTTTCTGGGACTGGAAATAATCAAATGATCCCACTGTGAGCGGAACGGGATCAAATGTCAGACTCTTACTGTGTCATTGATTGGACAGGTCTACTCAAATTTGTATGGCTCTTTCTTTAAAAGGTCATTTCAGACATGAGTCCACATTGTTCTCCCATATTGCAATGGTTATTAAATGTCTGGACGTTAAAAGAGACTGTGACCCTTGAGTTTGTTTCGGTGTTTTTTCTCAAGGTAGTCGGATAGGAAACACCGGCCTCACCTAGCTATAAACAAAAATATGTTTGACGTGTAAAAGTGTTATTTTATAACCAACTTGCAAAAATAAATATCATTTATCATTTATCATTATCATTTACTGACTAAAGCTCATCCATGTTCCATCCTTCGCTCTTTGCGTTCCGGGGCCTTCTCTCGAACGATCCTCATTTATTTATTTGTATTCCACAATGTTGCAAAGGTTATAGCTCAGTAAAATACCATGATCATGTCGAGTAAATGGTAACATATTTTTTTCCTTCATGTTTTTTTTTTCGTAGTTATTTTGGAGTTCTTTAGAATTGTGTTTTGAGGATAACCAAGTTGAGTTTTTTTGTAAACTATTGCTATAATAAGATACTATCAGGTATCAGGCATTGGCTTGTCTTCCAGCCATTTATCTACGATTCTTAGTTGTCAGTGAGTAGGATGGGGTTCATGACAGGGTGATAATTAATGATTTCAGAATTTCTGTTTGGTAGGTCTAGGTACCTATTCTATAGGTATTTCTTTTTTATAACCTACTACATAATTTGGCGTATCGTAATCGTAGCCTATTAGTCTGTTTACGCCTCATTAGTTTCCTTTTGTACGGTCATATCAATGCCAAAGAAGTTTTTCTTAAAGCATGTTTTTTTTACTAACTGCAGCAATAAAGATGCATTTTGTTTCATTGTCAGTATTGCTGTGTCTCTAGAAACAAGTCTTGATATTATTAGAGATATATTTGTTTTGTTAAAAATGAAGGTTTATGATGGCCGTGCGTGTGAGTTTTAGCTTCTTATTTTCTTTCATATAGTGGTTTATCTGTCTATCAAATTTAATTTATCTTACATTACTATATATATTATATTAGTATCATCAGCATTTTAGTATCCTAAGTCACAACGAATTCCTAAATAATTTGTGTTAATTACTTTCAAGCTTCTGCCCGCAACTTCGTCTGCATGGACTTAAATTCAGTATTCTGTAATAATTCAGCTTTTAAACTATGTGTGTGTTGTACGTGAAAGAGTAACAAAAATTCATACATATATCCATCCATCTTCAGAGACTTTTGTGTTTATGATGCTGTTTCCCGCGGTTTCTCCAGCCTCATGAAGGAACTACCTCGTGTCATTTTCTGTCCAAAGACAGACAGAGTTACTGTCACAGGAAGAGAGTTACTTTCGCATATAAGTCCGCCCCACCCACGGCGGGAGGGGTCATTTGATGATTTCCCATCCGAAAAAAAAATAAAAAAAGGATAGTAACGACTAATAGGAAGTAGGATAGTGGAATATTAATTATATGACATGTTTCTTGTTCTAATTACAAAATTCTCATAGAAGTTGAATCAACAAATTGTTGGAATATACATTATTTGAATATCTGCTTGTGTGGTTGCATGTACGAGTCGGGCAAAGGTTCACACAAAATGATTTACATTTTATTATGATGCTGCGTTCGCGACACTTTACTCGTCACAATAAATGCCCCTCACCTGTTTACACAAAGACACTCGGTGTATACACCGAGTGTACGGTTAATGGTGTTAGTCTAAACCTAGCTTTACCCTTTGACGCAATACCAACAGGAATGTATCAACGAATACAAGCCACTTACCTATATATAAAAGGTATTTGTTTTCTTTCAGATTTGAAGCCTGATACTCCTTGGAGCGTCGACTGCGTGCCAGGCTGCGACTGTCACGACATCTACATTGATCGTCAGTACCTACCTACATATAGTTTGGATATAGCATAAAGACCCCATGTACCATTAAACAGTGATACTTTGTACCTGTCTGTGGCAGGGGGTAGAAAATGTTCTTAAAAGAAAAATAGGTTGTAGGTAACTGCAAAGTTAAGTAAGGGAGTATGTACCTTATTATGACTGGCACAAAAACGTGGTTTGGGTTTACATTTGAGCTATTCACACAATATGTAGTAATGTGATTTATCAGTGTTCATGCTTTCTGTAAATGGGACGACTACCATACCATAGGTTGTTTTGTTGTTGCAAAATAAAAATTATGTAAGTAGGTACCTACTTATGTATTCTCTTTGTACACACAATTTATGTCTACTTTTGTCTTTCAGATACCTGTATGAAATAAAGTGCGCTGGAAAAACCGATAATGAATGATTATGTTGGGAATATATACTTAAATAAATTATTTATTTGATGTAAATAAATTGGAGAGAGAAATAAAAAATGCAAATAATTATATTCATATAATTATATTTCATACAACAATGACAAAATTATGTTTAATTTTATTTATTTAAATTTTTTGTCTGTCTGTCTGATTATTCCGATAACTTCCGTAAAGGCTAGACAGCTTTGGAAGTGACTTTCAGATGGCTGTTGAATGATCATTAATGATAAAGTCAAATAAATGTGTTAAAACTTAAAATGGCATTTAATACAAGTGACCACAAAAATACATTAAAAAATACTGGTTTAAAAATAGTCAATTGAACAAAGACATTTTATTTTGAAGAAAGAATATCTGAACTAAAATAACTAGGCAACATTTTGCGTTGAATATAAAATTATTTTGCAATTTAATTAGTATTTAGTCAGATGTTTTTCGATCATGCATTCATGTATTGAAATTAAAAACAATGCAAAATAAAGTAACCGTGACTTCAATTTTCAAGTACATTTAGGTTTTAATTATGAATTGCGAACGAATACATTCCATTTACAAAATTTGTGGATTTTGTTGCCTATCGATTGTTTGAATGCTGCATGTATTTTTTGTTTTTTTTTTCGGCACACACTTAAATCTATTGTTTACTTTTTGGCGGTTTTAGCAGGGTCTGTGGTAGTTGTTGATCGTTTGCAAGTGCAATTACACGATGCATCACACTTGCATGATTGGCAGCACTGGTTTGCGCTGCATTTGCAATCTGCAACAGAGACAATGAAATTATCAGATCAAAGTACAATAATGTACGGGTAGATAGTTGAAAGTTTCTAGAGATAAAACACTTATGATAAGGAAACATAGGTACTTCAGTTTATTTCCATTTTCATTTCAACAAAAGACTAAAGTGTAACTAATTTTAACTACAGTTAAGTCATGCTTTGTTTTCTTATCTAGCTATCTACTAAAGCCTTGAGCTCTAGTTAGGTACGTGAAGGGGTACTATTGCTACTTAGGTAAATCTGCGTATCAGGAAAGTATTCGAATATAATTTCTTCTCCATAAGGCCTAATTTTTGAAACCCTGCATCAAGCTTTAGACATTTATTACAATACCGGTTCTAAAGGTTCTCAGTCTACCTTTAACGCAGGTAAATATTGATATAGGTATCTAAATAACAGCCTAATATGAGACCAGTTACAAAAAATAAAAAGTAAGCTATTTTGAAAATGTTTTTATTCTTTATATTTTTGTTTAAATGCAGAATTTCTTTTAATTAATAATCTAACGATAACTTAACAATTCTGTGTTATATTTCACCTTCTTAATTGCTGTTAATGTTTTATTTTACATGGCTAGACACTGCCACAGCCACTAATTGAGCAAACATGTAACAATTAAATTCTACCTATGTTTCAGTATTCTGAACATGCAAATACTACTAGTAATTAATTTAAACAAGTCTAATAATATGCACCTACCTACCAATATTTAAGGTAATTAACAGAAACAATTAACTAACTAATTAAATGTTTTTCGTATCAAGGTAAATCAGTTTCTAAACTGTCTGAAAAAGAACGATAACATCAGAAATAAGAGATTTGTTGAACGTAAAACTTTATAACATAAATGATATCTTCATATTATCTTACTATTATTGTTTTTAAAATCGGAGAGTGGTTTGAAGCCCACTGTTACATGATATTGACAACGATGGCTTTCAACGAAGTTCTTATGCAAATAAATAAAATTTAAGTGCCTGTTTATAATATAACACATTACTGCTAAATAACGAATGTACCTATACACCGTACTCGGTACTTAAATAAAAAACACTTACAGCCGGTTACACTAAACTTTTTATCATGTATACTTATTTTATACGAATATCATAAGCCATGATATCAATAATTAGCATGCATTTAATATTTTTTTGATATCAATACTTACATAGCTATAATAATTAAGTTAATATATAAATATTAAGACGAAAACATGAAATAATTGTCGTTTCACCTGTAGGTATTATTTTTTGGTGCAACCGGCTGTTAATATTTTTTGTCTCTTTGTATGTTTCAGTTTCAGCTAATCTCCGAAACTGCTGAACCAATTTTAATGAGATTTACACTGGCAGATAAGTGATTTTATGAAGAGTAATTTGGGGTTAATTAATTTATTTTTGAAAGATAAGGGGTCCCGCAAAAATTTAAACACCGCGGGGAGCAGATAGTACTTTACACCTCACCACTACAGCCTACATCCGATATGGCATACAGACAATACAGTATTTAATTTTGAAGTAGTTCTACAATTTAAAAGTAAAATATAGTACCCTGTCAAAATAAAAAGTGAAGCACAGAGTGTAGGTGCAATCTTAGTACAATTAGCAACAAAGAATTAAATCCATATTTCATATCGCATTATCTTATCCGTTAGTTAATCCTTAAAACTGACTTTTAAATTAAATCATTTGAATATTGTCTTGTTACTTATTAAAATCTAGAAGAATATTTAAATAATTGCTTTATAGTTATAGTAAAAAATAAATAGGAATAAGGTTTAATACGAAAGAATCCAATAAAAATATAATTAAAACATAAATTAAGTTTGTAGAGTGTGTAAAAAAAAAAAGTAACACTCACTGTCGCCACAACCTCCGCAAGGCATCTTGGTATCAAAATAAAAAAAGGTATAAACTCAAAATTCAAATATTCGAAAATGGAACACGTTGTGTTGGCGGGAGCGCTGCAGTAGCAATGCGCTTTATAATGCAGCCGCCGATTGTTATCGATAATTTTGAGACGAGTTGTTCGGAAACATGAGCGATTGTTTATTTTCTTTCGAATGAAGCTAATGATGTTGGATATTAGGCCGAACGGCAAAGGCATTCAGGTGAGATGGTCTTTTTATTTAATTTGGTTTAAGAACTCGGGATATAAAAAATGCAATAAAAAATTAAATTGATGTTTTACTAACGCGAGATAAAAAGCTTGATATCTGAAATTAATTAATGAATATATATATTATACTTCCTTACGTCTTATTTATGCAAATGTTTTAACCTTTGGCTGTTCATAAATGTAAAACTGTCAAAAGATTTTAAAAAGAACTTTAAGTATCTAAAAGTATTATTTTAATGAAATATTCCACAGAAGGCAATTTATCTGTAAGTTATACTTAATACCCATCTTCTCTAAACCGTCACATATGATAATTTACAATGAATTACGTATTCCTAAAGGATAATTAGATAGATGATACCTTTAGTATTTATTTTTTAAGTAAAATAAAAGTTGGTATTGTGTGACGATCTTAAAAAAATATTTTCAAAAGTAACAAGTATAATTATTACCTAATATATTAATATACAGAACCTCGCTCAATTAAATCGCTAACAACAATTCAGAACGCATTAATTGTACCGAAGTAGGTACCTAGCTAGTAAATTATACACAGTTAAAACGCGTTTCACTACCAACACGCAGTAGATCACAACAACAAAACTACTTCGCAAGATGTTGTTATCATTGCCTCTTTACACCGAATCCTTTTTCCTTATACCTTAACATAAAACGCAATGAAAAGCGAATGGTTGAAAGGTACATAATTAAAGACTACATAACAAGGTTTTAGTTAGTGTAGGGCCGTGTGCCTGATTTGTTTTGCACTCGATCGTACAAAGGACTTCTGTCTCGAGTGCATATAAGTCATTCATTTGACAACAACAGAGTGTCCTTCTAGAAAGTTCTACGCATTTACGTACTTAATAAAGGTACAATTGTTTACATGAGCAATTTATTTAGCAGCCTAAAGGTCAGGGTTTATCAATACGATGCGCAGTACATAACTTGTAGTTGAATTCAGGACTGAATTAAGTTTTTCATTGTTAAGGATCTGCACCTGCATTCTGCATCCTACTCATATACCTGTCTATCACATGATTAATAAAAAAACCAAGACCCGTGTAGGTAGGTGACACCAGTAGAAATATGGAGTAGTAAATAGATAAATAATAAAACCATCCCACCTATGTTAGGATCAGTCTTATTGTGGTCTAAACCATGCACGGGACTACAGAGTCCCGGACCTTTGGGAGGAGAATGTGGGCCGAAGCCAACACACGGAACGCTTTGAGACAACTTTGATGAAGTTAATGTAAAAAATAAATAACTATAGAAACTCAGGGACCATCCCCAGTATTTGCAGGACTATTGAAAAACCTGAAAAGATACTACTTGTGGTATTATGATGGGATGATAGTGGACTAGGATATGGAAATCTATGGAAACCTATGGCGCCTGCCGAATCAATTATAATAATAAAATAATATACACTTGTAAAATGGCAGGCGGAGACTCGCCAGCTTACTAATCGATTAATTGGCATCAAGGGGGCAACGGGATGTCAGCGGATGAAAGGTGTAGATGCTTCATTTGCTCCCTGAGGGTTCAGGGTCACTGACCCTGGCATCCCTTACCACGAACCTCGCAACATCCGAACAGAGTCTTTGGCTCTGCTCTAGGGACTGCACTCTCCGCCCTGGTTATTGTCCACTCCAGCCAGCCAGTAAAGGCAAGCTGGAGATGAAGAAAGGTGACTTCTCCCAGGAGGGTCCAGTGGAGGCCCGTGGAGTCGGTACTTCCCGTCATCCGCATCAAAATCTCCGTCATCCTCTTGCGGGCTTATTATATTATTGTAGCCGATATAATAGACCGATGATGATGATTATGTTCCTACCTAAAATCACGATAGGCAAATGAGAGTAACATTTATCATCCGCCTGCCCTTATCCCAATTTATTTGGGGTCGGCGCAGCATGTTTTCTTCTTCCATACTTCTCTATCTGCAGTCATCTCACTAGTAACATCCTTTCTAGCCATATCATCTTTCACACAATACATCCATCGTTTTTTTTTGTCTTCCTCTATCTCTATAGCCATCCACATTCATGCTCAAAACTTTCCTCACAACATTTTCTTCATGGCTCCGCATAACATGCCCATACCATGACAAACGGTTTCTACTTATCTAGTACATTATAGAATTTTATGTACAAACATAAAATAGTAGTTCCAAAATTTAGACTCACTAAGTCAAATAAATCACTCTTAGGGAACTGTGTACGCTTTTATAACAAGCTGCCTAAATGTATCCTTGATCTTACAGATAAAAAGTTTAAAAATGTTGTCAAATTAACACTTATAAAAAGAGCCTATTATAAAATCCAGGACTTCATTGACGACAAGGATGCGTGGCGTTAACAACTTATTTTCTGCACAGGTGGCCTCCCTGGCGACCAGAAAACTACATGATACATTACTTATATTGCTAAATTTAAATTGTAATTTAATTATTTCATTTTTTTGTTGTATAGCATCATTTGAATTGTATTACTTTCTCAGAGATAACCTGTACTGTAAAAAGACAATTGTAAACATTTCCTATTGAAAAGAGTGTCTATGGAGTTTCTTGCCGGTTCTTCTCCATAAGACCCACTCCTTGGAACCGTGCAACTAACTTGACGTTTCATAAGTGCCTGCAAAGACCTATTTGAAATAAAAACATTTGAATTTTGAATTTTTGAATTATGATCTAATAAAAAAAAAACTCAGTGCCTGATAGTATTTTTATATCACAGTCTTTACTGTTTGTAAATTACTACTTTATAACTGTAAGGCGCTACGGGCTTTGAATGCTTCTGTTTGTGTTATCGCTGTAAGTAACAAAACCTAGGTCAAAAATCTGTCCCATGTCCTAACCATTAGCAAGAAATTCCTCTATTAAAACCTTTTTTTAAATCCAAGTACCTAATAGCAGAAGCAGTCATCTTTGTCCCAAATTACATCACTATACTATTTATACTATTTAGTGAAAGTGTAACAAACATCTATTCCAACAAACTAGCATGTTTTATAATAAATATATATGTACGAGGGATTATTTTTTTATTTCTTAGATGAGAGAGAAGTATAAAAACTGAACCACTCTTTGATATTTCAGTCTCAAGCATTTACTTAATCAATGGTCTCAAGGCAATCATGCAGTGTTTTTGTGGGTATTCCCCTTCCCTCAAACTGCTCTAGTCTACGTCCTAATTGCGTCCACGATTTCATCTTGACTTACCTCTAGGCAGAGAGTACCTTTAGTCATGCTTTTTACACGTCCAATTTTTTGATCAGAAACTACGGTTTAATATAGAAAAAAATAATGAACGAAAAATTTAATGATATTCACACAAATTACTACAGTTTAATAATGATAGAATACTCTTCAAATTGACAATATTTTACGCAATCTGATATCTTAACTACATATGTACTACTTTATTTTCTTACTTTGTCCTAAAGTGTAGAGTACCTATCATCGTAATAAGATACTACAGTATTATGATACTGTTGAATTTTCCACTATCAAGTTCAATTCATTCATAATTTCGAAGAAAACTCTAAAGACAATACAGAACATCCGGCATGACACATAAAAATAATTTCCGTAAAGTTCCGGTATGTTGAAAAATACTGAAATTATGAATCACCACGCCCAGTAGGCGAACGGTGAATAAGTTAGGTGGAACTATAGCGAGAAAACAAACCTTATCTATTGATAAAACAAATACATAGGATTACTGAGGAACCTACGTCGATTGCTGCATGCTTTGATAAATAATACCATATTAGAAATCCAGCCAAACGTTTAGAAAGCATTTTTTGAATGTCTGCCAAAAAAGGCTCTCTGGGACTGGCGCGAAATACTGGTTTGAAATACTGCAATGCGTTTGATTTTGATATGTGTTAGAAGTACATTTTACATGAGACTGCATTATGTTGGAACATATTAGACTACTACTTATTACATGGCAAGTGAACGTCAATTTCTGGACACATGTAAAAGCTGAAATGATACCTAATTTATACGTATGTTTAGGCATTTATTTGTACAAATGACTAAGGACCTATCTACATTTGTCCTACTCGGATATGTTATGCCCGACTCAAGACCGCTTCTTGTTTCCAGCCATAACACTAGAAGGCAGTGAAGGGTGGGAGTTTTGGGGGCGCTGTCAATATTATTTTTTGTTAGTCTATTTTCAATAAACAGTTTTTGAGTTTGAGTTTAACCTAGGCTCCCAATGAAAGGACACAGCCGGATGCCTTTCAAAAGTAAAATATCCAGTGTTCTTAATTATTTTCTTTGCTTTGGTTTGGATAGTAATATAAATGGTAGGATGGTAATATAATATTTAAAAAATGTTATTGTCATTCCTAAGCTTTTCTAAGATTAGTAACTTTTACACTCGACGGCACGTTTGGCGTAGTGGCTGAGCAATTGGCTGCTGTGCTGCGTGTCGCGGGACGATTCCCGCACGGGATAACTAAAATTGTTCCGGGTCTGGGTGTTTGTGCATGTGTTATGAATGTTTGTAAAACGTACCCACGATACAGGAGTAATTCCTAGTGTGGGGCAACGTTATATTTTAAATAAAAAAAATGTATTTAAAGTGTGTTTAACGTTTTTCTTAATTTGGATTTGTAAGTCTGAAATAAAGATTATTATTATTATAATATAGAACCATGTAGGTAATAACATGTAGACAAAATAAAAGCTTATCGTATAATTTGAAGTTGATGAGAAATGAGTTCTGTGCTTATTGTGACACTAAATTGTACAGATTTATTATTTTGGAGTAGGTAAGATGTTTTATTTCGTTTTTGAAATATAACCCAGATTACCAGATTCTACATACATTAATAAAAAATTGATTGGTATTATTCAAGCGACGAATGAAACTGGTACTGGGACTGATCATGTAATTTTATGATAAGTATATTATAATAATATCTACTACCTTTTAATGTGTACACTATGTGTGTGTGTTAATTGGTATGTTTTTATTTCTAAAATAAAATATAAGGTCAAAACTTCACTGATTTTGAAGAGAACCTAATTACTTCACTTATATAATACCATAGTATAAAAAGGACACAGTAGGCTATCTGAGGCCCAATCCGCGATGTAATTGCCTACCGTACTTGTCTGTCTCAGGGTTGTCACTTTTAGCTAAATTTTAATTCAGTGCCTAGAAATACAATAAACCGGCGGGGCGGTGTGGGCGCGACATTCCGTGCTTCATCGGATTCGTGTGTCGCCAAAACGCTAATAAATGTTTATAGACTAAGAGCTTGTGTTTAAATAATATTCTTAGCGTATACTAGTCAATTGCTTTTATTATTTTAATAGGCATAATTTATTATTCTTACACATTAAGGACAATATATATTTTCTATTAAATAAACATAAAATAATACAAACACATCTATTGAATTAGTAATTTTCTAGCATTGTTTTTGATTATGTCTTCTGGATAGAAATGGGCTTCACAAACAACATGCTTGGGTTGAGAGTTATTTATCAAATCCTCGCGGTCAATATTAAGCGCAGCTATTGAAGGTATCTGAAATACAAAGCACATTTAATATACATTAGGTATCTATCGTAAAAAGTGGAATAAAGTGACTAAAATCTCATATAAAAAACATAATTCCTAAACTAAAGAAACTAAAGCCCGTCTCTTATACTATAATCATTTTTTGTTCTGTTGTTATGAACGGTTGCGATTCGAATTTTGCTCTATTTGTCTGATTCACAATTCGTCAATTATTTTAAATTACGATTTTATAACTGTAAGTAGGTGCTTAGTTACTATACCTGCCTACAATACTGAGAAATCGGCATGACCAAACGTAAACAAAGCAATAGCAATATCAATTTTATTAAAAGATCAAAAGTACCTAATACATTCTAGTGGGACAGTAGGCCTGCCTACTTTGTCTGTCTAACAACAACAAAAATAAGTAGATATCTCATCACCAAGTTAAAATTAAATGCTAGAATAAGTGACTTGCTTACCTTTCTTGTTTAGTAGGTAATCAGAACAGAGATAAATCTGGAATCGATGAATTATTTAGACACCTAAACATACAGCAATAAGTTCTCCTGCGATTATCACACATTTTTCATTTATTTAGCGGTGCCGAAAAGCCGTGACGCGTGAACTTTGTGCGGTGTTAGCCCCGACTGGCGCACTGAGAAACGGGTCGAGATTTTGTTTGAGTGTGCGTGCGGCGACGCATAGATACTATGGCGCACACATACAAGCCGCGCGCGGTTCATTTGTATGAAGATAACATACTTTGTCCTTTTTATACTATGATAATACTTAATCAAAAACGTGTCTCAAGATACTAAATAAATGTCTAAGGTCATTGATAAGTTCAAACAAAAAAAGAAACGCGTTGCCCATTTAGTCATTGGGTGGTTAGGTGTTCTGGTCGTCTAGTCAGTGAGATTATTATACTCATAGTTGTTACCCTTAAAATATATTATAAGTGTTTAAGTGTGAAAAAATTATCAACTTCTCAATCTTTGAACACGTCATGGTCTTGATCATTTCGTTAACGACTTTTATGGTATAATTTTAATATTCAATACAGACTCTTCCTATGCTTCTGTTTTGGGTTTCCTTATTGTAATTCGAGAATATCGAGTTCAAAAAGTTCAAAATTTTCTGTCATGCATCCACAGAAGAAATGGAATGGATGAATGTCTTTCCTTACTGCGCTTGTAATTAAGATCGGATACGAATTAGTCCAGTCATCATCCGTAACTTACAAACTAACGTAAGTAGGTAGATAAATTTATTGATATTCCCAAAATTTAGACAAGTCCACAATCCGAATGGAAATTTGATGTAGAAATTAAATAACAAATTGAAGTTTCAACACTCCTTTAACTGTGCCTTTAATTTTGTTCAAATTATCACCATTATACCAAAGCCCTATACGAGGGCTGTGATTAGGACAAAGAATTTGGCACACCTAACGTTCCTATTTGCTATCTTATCATATCTCTTAAAGATAATACCATATCATCGGGCACACAATGTTCCACCGCTCTAGTCGGCCAGTACAATAGCGAGCCACCTGTTGTCGTCAAAACTGATAAAAAATAATGTGATGAACATTTTGAAAGTGTGAAAATGGGTGTTAAAGTTTTAGCTTTAATAGCACTCTTAGTTATTAGTGTTTATGGACAAGATAGTGCATTAGTTGAAGACAACATCACAAGTAATGTTGTTGAGGACAATATCATAAGTGATGCTACGACAGTAATAGTACCAGTTACCGAAGTAAAGGAAGATGAGATTGAGGATGCAGGTCCAGTAGAAATTTTAAGTGATAAAGCTGAACTGCACGTGAGGAGTGGGAAGTATCAGACCCTGAATGATGGGCTAGTGGGAGAAGAGCCGCTGGCCTTAGACGCGGTTGATTTTAGCGCCAATGATGCTTTGCAGAGTGAAAGGCAGTTATTGTCTCCAAGCACTACTCAAATTACGAATAATGAGTATGGTAAGTGACTTTTATATTCTAAACTAGCTTCTGCCAGCGACTTCGTCCGCGTGGAATAGTGGTGCTCCGCTCCTATTGGTCTTAGCGTGATGATATATAGCCTTAGCCTTCCTCGATAAATGGACTATCTAACACTGAAAGAATTATTTAAATCGGACCAGCGGTTCCTGAGATTAGCGCGTTTAAACAAAATGACAACATTTCCCTTCACTGCTCTGCTCCTATTGATTGTAGCGTGATGAAAAGTATACTATAACCATCTCAGGAGTATGACAAATAATTGTACCAAGTTTCGTTAAAATCCGTCGAGTAGTTTTTGTTTCTATAGAGTTTATACAGACAGAGACAGACAGACAGACAGACAGACAGACAAAAATTTTACTGATTGCATTTTTGGCATCAGTATCGATCCCTAATCACCCCCTGATAGTTATTTTGGAAATATATTTCATGTACAGAATTGACCTCTCTACAGATTTATTATAAGTATAGAAGAAGATAGATTAAAAAGAATTAAACAAATATCCTGAAACCATAAAAACGTTAACGTTCAATAACAAATAGATTAAAAAGAATTAAACAAATATCCTGAAACCATAAAAACGTTTATCAATTTTTGTAAAATAATGCAAGGTACGATATCAATGAAGATAAAGCAACAGAAATATATGACAATGCTGACCTCGCTATATCTACTGCTTTTAAATCTATGGTACGTTATGTTTGCTCAAACGTTGGCACATATAGTTTTCATAGAAGACATAGAAGGGACGAATGACAAACATTGCCAAATGTTTGACAAAGAGTTGAGATAAGAGATTTGGAATTCCATCGTGCTCTATTTACGCTGTTCATAAAATAAAACCTTTTTGTTTCTGACATTGTTCTAAAATTAACAAGTATAGAACTCTGTATGGATCATAATACTAAAAAAGTTTATGATTATGGCTGGTATTTTCTCAGGTATTGTGTAGTTTTTAGCATGACTCACTAGTCACAAGATAACCTAACTGTTAATCATAATGTACATAAATTTTACATGACGTTATTTCATTCAGTAGGTAAAGAGACAAAGGTTGTACAACTAATTAAAGGATACAATGACACCAATACTAACGTAAACCAAAACGGGATTGTAAAGAAGCGTAAGATAAATCATGAGACAAAGAGGTGACTACTGCTGTCGATGAACGACAATAAAGCACCTATCAATAATTTACATTAAAAACTTGCTATTTTGTAAATGAGAATTTAAACCTACACACAAAGAATTTTTAAGGTAGATTACTCATTTAATACAATCAAATGAATGATGTAGTAATCTGTGATAAGGGCCGCACCTAACTTACTAAGTATAACCTGGCAAATTATAGAAATGCAACACTTTTGCAAAAGTTAAATGCAGAAACTACTTTTGTAATACGTCGGGTTATACCAATTAAGTACAGATAAGGGCTACGGACTTTATCAAGAGATAAAAAAGCCGGTCAAGTGCGATACGTGTTTGTGAGGCCCTGTATGAGTAGCTCTAACTGAAGCAGTTTTCATTGGAATGAATGAATAATCGTAATATTCAGAATTTCAGTTTCATAATAAACGAACCTTGTGCAAATGAAAACAATTGCAAAAATGCTTCGTTTTATTTAAGGATTGTAAGAAAACTTTGGGTGGATTGTGGAAAAGTTGATTGATATAGCTTAAAAGGAAGGGAATACTGAGATAACGGATAGAATAGTAGGAAATAAAAGGATGAAAATAAGGACAGTGGGATGACAAATTAAGATCCAGACGTAGACGTCGAAGCAATTTCAGACTATGACATTATTTTACGTTTGCAGTCAATAATATAAGCTAAGCTGCTACAGATGGTACTAAGACTACACATTCTGGTACTATTACATTCTACAAAAACTTTATACGATAAGGTACAGAGTTACATTAACGGCTAAAACAAACGTTATTTTTGGGACAAACACTCTATTATGACTTCCTCAATATTGAGGGTAATAAAAATCTTGCTCATTTCAACATTTCATAAAGGATTCGTAAAAATAGTCATTCAGCTAAAAAAGGATGAAGTAATTATTTATTAGCTTCTGCATTATCTTCTTAATTAATATTTTTAAGCGTCGCTCACGTTAAAATGTCTGACGTTTAATTAGACTAAATACGAGCACAGGATATATAAATATACTCAACCATTATAATTTAAACTGTATGTCCTGCGACATATGCTTCAGATTAGCTTTAAAGCTATCAAATTCTCAGGCATGGGTCATTAGCAGCAAACTTTTTTGTCAACCTTATCTCTCGGCATTCAGAAGCAGTCTTGTAATTTACAAGTTAGAACAATGACTTCATCATTCTGTTGGTAGAGGATTACGTTTTTGGGTCAAATGTAGTTCACAACTTCATCGACGTTGAACTTAAAATAATTTGTCTACTGGACCAAAATTGTGTTTTATATTCTTAAAACACAAAAAAAACTTATTTTTAAAATTGCCACAGAATAATTTATTATTGAAAATGATTTACAATATTTTTAACAGAGTTCCAAAAAATGAGAAGGTCCCCAATTCGACTGGTCTTTTGTGTAGGTATATTACCTTACAAGATATGACGCCGATTGTTGGAAACACTGAAAAGAAGGAAAAACCCTCTTTGTTGATGAGCTTGAGGGCCAATACAATGCTATTATATTTTTCTCATTTCAGTGTTTTGGAGGTCGGTTGTAATTAAACTTAAGACATCTTCATTGACTAGCTAAGTAGAAATCACGCTTTTAAATTCACATATATTAATTTCACCAATCTAAGTTATGCCAATCTCATCATCATTATTTTCCTGCTCCTATTCCAATCTATTTGGGAATACCGCTGCACGTTTTTCTTCCATGAGTATAATTATAATTCGAAGCATACATCCCAATCAGTGATTATCTTGGCATTCTACTCCATTCAGTTTGTTCTTTGCACGTTTTATCTTTCACTTTCTTTCTATTTTTGTACCTATGTCTGCATCATATGTCCTAGCCGTGACCAACGATCATCTTTTCATTAGTCATGTAACTTTACAAAGTTTTCAATATCAATGAGAGGAATTCTAACTCTAAAGCTCAATAAAGTCATGATCTTCTTAGATTATATCATATTCTTGTTTGAATTTATGGAATTATTTATTTAGATTATCTACGCGTGCCTTACTTTGACAAATATTTATCAGTTACTTATACACACTTTATTTAGCACAATTTGCCACGCCCAGACTTAATAAAAGTATAATCATCGCTTGCTACTTGCATTGAATTATTTAAAAACAAAACATGTCGTTATTTTTTTTTGTAATGTTAAACCTATTCCTATTAGGTACCTTTTTGGTTGCATTCAGATTCCCGTTCGTTGAGAAAATAGTTCAAAGTCCTCTAACTATACAAATATTGCGTAGCTTATAAATTCAAATAAAATAAGATGGTTGTGATTGCGACAAAAATATCAAATGACGACATAAAAATTGTTTAAACAGTTAATCTATATCAAACTAGATACCTTGTTTAATAGCTATTCGTGTTAATTTTGAATGAGTCAGGCTAAATGACGAATTACACGTTTGAAAACTAAAGTTATAAAGTAAACACTTCCGGAAATCTTGATCAGCATAATCCTACGCATGCTTTGCTATTATCGGATAGCTAAATAGATACTTCATAAGATACATAATTAATAATAGAAACAAGTATCTTAATTATATAACATAATACTAACTCTGATAACTCCGCTAAATTAATTAATTACATTCATGCTTGAACTCATGAACACGTTAAAGTTAAAGAACGCCAGAAGACACAACCATTTAAGGTATGAACTGCTAGTTGATTTGTTTTCTAAAGTATAATATAAGTACTAATATCTACCTACTCTATATCAAAAATACTCAATGTCAGCTACATTATGATTATCGTCGAGCTTCTATTTTCAACTATTATACTGTATCTTAGATACTGGTTGTAGATATTTTCGTAGCAAATCGTACATGTGGAAGATTTATCGAATACAATATGGAAGTTGCCTAAGTAACAATAAAGAACATACAACGGTAAAGAACCTTATATTAATTATATGATGTGTTTTTCTTTCATTAATTCCAACAAATAATGCATTACTAATAGACCAGTGCTTTTAACTTTTGAAAACAAAAAAAATAATAGTAGGATGAAACCCATTGGAAAAGGAGGAGAATACAATAAAAATGATAGGAAAAATAAATTACGGGCGATCTGAGGTCGGGAAGTGGGGGGGAGGGGGTGTTAAAGTAAAAAAAACGGTTTATCTCAATTTCCGGCAAAACTACAAGTCCTATGAAAAAAAGTTAAATGGCAAAGTTGTAGGTAATAAAAAGATCTACAACTTTTGGATTGACACTTTTTTCACATAACCTCAAAATGTATGTGAAAAATTCAAAAAACCAAGCTTTTGGTTTTTTATTTTTATATTTTACAATAATTAATTTTTTATCACGAAATTTGGTGAAAACTTACCTTTTTATGTCCCAAACACACTGTAATTTATTTGATTTATAATAATTATTTTTTCACCCTTATTTTGACTTAATATCGAAAAAACACCCTAATTTTCAATCGAAAATTCTCGTGTCAAAATATCACTTTTTTTTTAAAAGTCGGTAGTCTTTTTGTTCTTTGAAATCTCTACTTTCAGATGGTATAAAAAAATATTTACATTGCTATGGTAAATGTTCTCAGAAAATATAAAGAAACGCTACGAAATAACAGTTAGCAAGGCCAAGATCCTTCTAGAAACTCCCCACTTCTCTATGAAATACCTTTTGATCAGCTAAAAGGTATTTCATAGAGAGGTCCGAGGTTCCGTAGGTCACTCAGATACATAAGTTATCTTAAAATAGCAATAAATAGGCATCTACGCAAAAAATTTAAGCCGGTCTAGGCCTTACTACCTGTTATTTTGTAGCGTTTCTTTATATTTTCTGAGAACATTTACCATAGCAATGTAAATATTTTTTTATACCATCTGAAAGTAGAGATTTCAAAGAACAAAAAGACTACCGACTTTTAAAAAAAAAGTGATATTTTGACACGAGAATTTTCGATTGAAAATTAGGGTTTTTTTTCGATATTAAGTCAAAATAAGGGTGAAAAAATAATCATTTTAAATCAAATAAATTACAGTGTGTTTGGGGCATAAAAAGGTAAGTTTTCACCAAATTTCGTGATAAAAAATTAATTATTGTAAAAGATAAAAATAAAAAACCAAAAACTTGGTTTTTTGAATTTTTCACATAAATTTTGAGGTTATGTGAAAAAGTGTCAATCCAAAAGTTGTAGATCTTTTTATTACCTACAACTTTGCCATTTAACTTTTTTTCATAGGACTTGTAGTTTTGTCGGAAATTTAGATAAACCGTTTTTTTAACTTTAACCCCCCCTCCCCCCCACTTCCCGACCTCAGATCGCCCGTAATTTATTTTTCCTATCATTTTTATTGTATTCTCCTCCTTTTCCAATGGGTTTCATCCTACTATTATTTAATTCACTTTTTACCGTTTTTAGAGGCTAAAAGCACTGGCCTATAATCACCAAACATGTTTACAGAAACTTATGAAACAAAGAGGCATTGCAAGGTGCTGAAATGACATCAGCTTGTATACTAGGAATCGCGTGTCCGATATAAACTGATAGCTTATCACTATCGGGGACTAGCGTCGATACCAAGCCGCGGATGTCTGCTTGAACATTTCACAAATTACTTATAACAATGATATTTTTAGTTGCAATTGTTTAAGCAGAAAGTTATTGTTTAATGTTCATTGGACCAGACAACCTTGCTATTGATACAATATTGATGATTCATCTTGTGTTGATGATGATGCGTTATAGAATAGGCACTTCTATTTTTCAAACTGATCCAAACTATGAAAGCATATCTAGCTGAATAAAAACAATCATAATTCAGAAGATAATAATTGAAGTCAGAAGTACTATTATTATAGCTGTGGTTGCTATTTATTATCTAATTTATTTGAAATAGACCATTGCAGCACTTAAAGTTGCTCTATCCATCATTAATATTCCAACAATACATTTTCCAGCACACATCGATGGCCGCGTCCTACCCGACACGAGCTACCAGAATAATGGACAGCCCTACGTCATCACGGCTGCCAGACTGGCGCAGATTAGAGGCAACTTCATGTACTGGTTCTACGATCAAGGAGGCAACGAGAACATTGGAGACTACCAGAGGGACATCCATACCTCTACCCCTCAGATCCATAAGAACTTCAACTTCCAGTTGCCTTTCTTTGGGTTTAGGTTTAATTATACTAGGGTAAGTGGTTTGTGAATGGAGTCATTGGAGTATCTGCTGGTTTTGTGTATGGGACTAATAGTTGTGATAATACTTGAGGAAACCTTATGACTGGTAGCGAGTTTTACGCTTAAATGAGGACCGTGGTGATGTAAATACAGCTATGTATAAATGTAAATGTAAATGTGTATGATTTACTCATATTTGTGGTTAAGGTCACCTTAACTGATAGAATTTATATATAAACTAATCAGCAGATATGCCAAAGAGTTTTCTAGAAAACAATATAAATAGATATAATACGAGAGACAATAAAACGTACCTACCAACATAATAAATTACTTAACAAATCTCTATCCTGTTCCAGTTATCAATGAACGGGTACATCTACTTCAGCGACCCTCCAGACCACTACACGTATCCCCTCTCCTTCCCTGTAAGGGACTGGCCTGATGTCAACGATCCCTCTTTCATTGGAATATTCTTCAGCAAGTGTCGTATCGGCAGCCAGCGTCCCGAGGACCCTGATCAGCGAAGACCTGGAATTTACTTTAGAATGGACAGAGATTTGCAGGTAAGTCAAATAGAAAGCAACGATAAACTAGTAAAGGATTTATTTACGGTCTTAAAACATCTTAAATGTTTAGAATTCTTTGATTGCATTAAAATCGTATTTTTTTTATATTAGGCGGAGAAGTTCTTAACATATCACATTTCACTTATCATCTACAAGTCCCAATAACTTGTTAATGCTTCAATCAATTTGAATTTGAATTTTAACAATAGATTTTCTTTATTACTTTCCTATAGACGCGTACTGACCAACTCGGCGTGGAGATGAGAGAGCGTGTGACGTGGGACATCCGTCAGGGAGTCATCGGCTCAGAGACCTTCTTCCCCAAGCATGCCATCACCATCACCTGGAAGAACATGTCCTTCGCTGGAGGCATTGACAACTCACTGTTCATGGTAAGTTTAGAAATACATTGGAAATGTAATAGTGAATTGTATTCACAAGAACAAGTGACGCATTTTGAGGGCAGATGGTTTTGGTTATACCAATTGCATTTCAAAATGAAATAACAAAAACAACCAAAAAATCTGTTTAACATAAAACAACTTTTTCATTTTTACCTTTACTCCAATTATAACTCTTCAATTAAAAAAACTTAATAATATTACAGACGAACACATTCCAAATGGTACTGGCAACTGATGAAGTGTTCACATACGCGATCTTCAATTATTTGGAGATCAACTGGAGTTCGCACACAGAAGCTGGAGGTGATACCACCACTGGTGAAGGTGGTGTACCTGCTTACGTAAGTACCAGTAATGATAAAGTTCATTAAAATAATGATATCAAAAATGTGCATTAACTTATTGAATCTATTTGTAGATTGGCTTCAACGCTGGAAACGGAACACAAAGCTACGAATACAAGCCTTACTCGCAAGCATCTGTGCTCAGAGATTTAACGGGTAGAGGATGGGCCAATGGTTTCCCTGGACGACATATATTTAGGATTGATGAAAAAATACTCATGGGAACTTGTAATAAGGATATCGGTAAGCATTTGTGTTAAAAGACGAAATTGTTCCTATTCATGCCTTGCACCGTTGGTTGTATCTTAATTTTGATTAGTTTGAAGGATCAACAAAATAAATAAGTATTCTATAAGATGAGCTATAACGATATAAAGTTTTGGTTTAACAACCCTACTAATTTCTAATTACTAGATGGTGCAAATCTTCCTCTCATGTTCGCTCCTGAGAGTGGTAACATGTTGGGAGGTACAATCGTCAACATTACGGGTCCTTGCTTCAACCCCGACGACAGAATCACCTGTCGATTCGACACCGAGTCCGTCATTGGTGCCGTGGTGGACGTCAACAGGGCTATCTGCGTCCAGCCCAGGTTCTGGCATAATGGATATGCCAGATTTGAAATTGCGATTAACAATGAACCTTATAAGTGGAAAGGAAAATACTTTGTTGGTAAGTCATTTTTTTATTAGTGTTATGGTGTTACTAAAGCATTGTAAATATTTAAACCAAACGATAATTGCAAACTTTTTCAATAATTTCTTATAGATGTACTCGTTCTTTAAATAGTAAAAAAATGCTGTCAATCATATAACTATTACTATAACTACGCGTTAATTTTTTGCCAGATATTCTTCATGGCATCTATTAAATACTTGAAATCTTAAATTATGAAAAATACTTATCTTAAAGTTTCTTTTAAAACCTGGTTTTAATAAAAATCCAAATTTCGCCAGAAACGCCTGCAACAGCAACAGAGAAAATCTTCTTCACCGACAACTCTGTCCACGAGAGGTATCCTCCTGAAATCAGAATAACTTGGGACCGCTTCAACTTGACCACGAACCTCAACGTCCAACTGCAGATCAGCTTATGGGGTTACAAGGAGATCACTATCAGACCTCAACTGGAATACATAGACATGATTGAAATGGGTGTAGCTAATACAGGAGAATACGTCATAAATCCCCAGAACTTTAGGAACAGGGACAATTTCCTTCACAATGACATGCAGTTCGGTTTCCTGCAAATCAATCTGACTACCCCAGAAGTCTTCAAAAACGTTCCTATTTCACCGTAAGTAACATAATATAATTTTTGATTTAATTAATTTGTATAATTCTTTTATCTGATCTATCTATTAAATTTTCATTCTTACTTTATTCTTCACTTATTTTGTCTTTGCAGTGTCCTATGGAGTCGTCCAATCCCCTTGGGTTGGTACTTCGCACCGCAATGGGAAAGGTTACACGGCCAGCGCTGGCCCAATGCCCTCTGCAATAACTGGCTGCGAACGGATCGTTTCCTGAAGAACTTCGCGTCTCAAGTGTGGGTTTGCCCTTGCACGTTGGAACATGCCTTGCTGGATAAGGGCCGGTTTATGCCGGATTTGGCTTGTGATAAAGACACCAATCCTACCTGTAGATACCACTGGGGCAGTGTTCATTGCGTCAGGAGTGGTGCACCCAGGTGAGTTTAATTCTCAAATGTTTATTAGGTAGGTAGGTACTGCAGCTAAAGTTTTAATACCAAGACTATTACGGATTTTTAATTCCAAAGCTCTCTCTCTTCTGACGTATTTCCTTAGATTTCATAGTTTTTTTACAGTTCCTATAAAACATTACTCTGTTTTCCACAGTGCGGAAGGTTCAGGTCAGCAGTGCTGCTACGACAAGAATGGCTTCCTTATGTTGTCATACGATCAGATGTGGGGCTCGCGACCATTGAGGTCACACGACTTCGGTTTCACTCCCTACAATGAGGCCAACAAGGTAAGGCCGGAGAAAATCTAATTTGGTAATAATTAGGACTTTCAAACCTTATAAATTTCTGCCTAGTTCCATAGACCTTATCTGTAAGGAATCGTGTAAGTCTGTAAATTTCGTCCAATATGTTTTATTTCTTTTTTTGTTTTTCACTAGGTTCCCTCTTTGTCCCATTGGTTCCACGACATGATTCCATTCTACCAATGCTGTATGTGGCAAGAGGAACAAGCGGTTGGCTGTGAAACATTCAGGTTAGTTCTTTACTTTTTTAGTAGTACATAGGACAGAATACTGGTCCAGAGTCAATTTTATTGTCTTTAGTACTTTTTTGTTAAATGAGAACTAAGAGTGAGTTCTTCCTAACAGGTTTGAGCGTCGTCCGTCGCAAGATTGTGTTGCTTACCAATCACCAGGCGTCGCAGGAATATTCGGAGACCCACACATCGTTACCTTCGATGATCTACAGTATACCTTCAATGGAAAAGGTAAGAGATTTTCATTTTTCGAATTTAAAACTTTCCTCATAAAAAATACGACGACAGTTATAAGAAGATATCTAAAACCCTACGTATCATTATTATCCTAGTACAATAACAGAAAGCACGGCCTTAGCTTGGGGGGCATTAAAAATACCAGAAACTAAGATGAATTATTATATTTAATTAAATTGTTTAAATTATTATATTTAATTAAAGTAAAAAAAATGTAGCAATAGGCATTGGATTTAGGAGCCCATGCTTCGAGGGTCGATCAAACATGAGAAAATTACTTCCGCTCTAACTGTAACCAATGCTGCCCTTAAATTTGTCTTTAGCTACAGCCCTGCCAGGAAGAAACTAATTTATCACTTTCCTTAAAACATGAATGTGTCCCTCAAGCTTCTGTCATCTAATCAGCAAATTAGTACTACAATAACTTGTATTCCTTTAGGTGAATACGTGTTGGTAAGGGTGGATCACCCGCAGTTGAAGTTGGATGTCCAGGGTAGGTTCGAGCAAGTGCCCCGGAACATCTATGGACGAGTCAACGCTACACATCTCACGTCCGTCGTCGCAGCCTCCAATAACTCCGTTCCTATTGAGGTAAGACAAATAAACTTTATATATAACCAGAGCGGTATCCCGGCTTCGCACGGATAAAATTTTCTAAAATTTCCGAATATTTCGCTGGATTTCCGAGAAAATACTGCACAAAAACAGCTGAATCGGTAAAGCCGTTTTCAAGTGCTGATAAGAAAGATTCTTATATGAATTATGTCATAAGTGTTGAAATTAAAAAACAATTCTAATTTCTTAACTTCAATCTATATAATTATTTTTTTTCCACGAAATTTGGTGAAAACTTACCTTTTTATGTCCCAAGCACACTGTAATTTATTTGATCTAAAATAATTATTTTTTCACCCTTATTTTGACTTAATATCGAAAAAACACCCTAATTTTCAATCGAAAGTTCTCGTGTCAAAATATCACTTTTTTTTAGGCCTAGACAGGCCTTACTACCTGTTATTTCGTAGCGTTTCTTTATATTTTCTGAGAACATTTACTATAGTAATGCAAATATTTTTTTATACCATCTGAAAGTAGAGATTTTAAAGAACAAAAAGACCACCGACTTTTTTTTAAAAAGTGATATTTTGACACGAGAATTTTCGATTGAAAATTAGGGTGTTTTTTCGATATTAAGTCAAAATAAGGGTGAAAAAATAATTATTTTAAATCAAATCAATTACAGTGTGTTTGGGACATAAAAAGGAAAGTTTCCACCAAATTTCGTAGAAAAAAAATAATTATTGTAAAAGATAAAAATAAAAAACCAAAAACTTAGTTTTTTGAATTTTTCACATAAATTTTGAGGTTATGTGAAAAAAGTGTCAATCCAAAAGTTTTAGATCTTTTTATTACCTACAACTTTGCCATTTAACTTTTTTTCATAGGACTTGTAGTTTTGCTGGAAATTGAGATAAACCGTTTTTTTAACTTTAACCCCCCCTCCCCCCACTTCCCGACCTCAGATCGCCCGTAATTTATTTTTCCTATCATTTTTATTATATTTTCCTCCTTTTCCAATGGGTTTCATCCTACTATTATTTTATTCACTTTTTACCGTTTTTAGGGTTCCGTAGCCCGACAAGGAACCCTTATAGTTTCGCTCTGTCCGTCTGTCTGTCTGTCTGTCTGTCTGTCTGTCTGTCTGTCCGCGGCATAGCTCCGTGGTTCTTGTTATTAGAAAGCTGAAATTTGGTATAAATATGTATATTGGTCACGCCGAGAAAGTGGTATAATAAAATTTTGAAAAATATTTTTTTTTAGGGTAGCTCCCAAACATGTAAAGTAGGGATGAATATTTTTTTTCTCGAGTACCCCTTCGTGTGGGGTATCGTTAGATAGGTCTTTCAAAAATATTATGGGTGTGTGAAGACCATTTTTCGGTTAAGCGAGCCATTTGCGAAATATCTAGCTTTTAAGTGAAAATTTTTGTTCGATACGAGTTACCCCACCCTCTAACTTTTGAATGGCTGTACCTAGAGATGTGAAAAAATTCGCAGACGTAGCACATGTAATGAACTTACAAGGAAAACTATCACGGCTAAGTAGGCTTAACCGGTTACAGAGTTATAGTCGACTAACTGAGACCTACTACGGAACCCTACTGCGCGTGGCCCGACACGCACTTGGCCGGTTTTTTTAGAGGCTAAAAGCACTGGCCTACTATACATTCTCTCGTATGAAATGTTTTCAAAAGGGATGTATATGAAGATAGAATTCACTGTAGTCATATAAGTGGTCCTAGTATAGTTCCTTGAGAAAACATCTTCGATAACACAACGATTATACAACTAGGAATATAATTTGTAATGGCATTGACTTATTGTAAATACTACACTTGCTTAAGGGTTTTAATGCAATTCAGATTTTAGCAAAAATGTAGATACTTAAATAATGTTCATTCTAGGTTCGTCTACGTCCCCAACACGCTCAATGGCGATACAGGCTGGACGTGTTCGCAGACAACAAGAGAGTGTACTTCGACAGGCCTGCCCTTAGGGTGCAATACTTCCCAGGTAACATAAAGAAATGAAAACCATTCTACTTAGAAAAGCCCTGAATTCAAAGTTTACTCATATTATCTATAGATAATTTTGTCATGATAGAAAACCATTTCTGGGCATGCATATCAACTTCCGAACCACAAAATTATAGTATTTCAATGTTTTTGCTATGATTAAGACATCTGAATCATTCAGTTTCTATTGACATATTCTATCTAAAAGATTTAGGAATTAAATTCTTTATTGTCCTGAACTTGAACTACTATAAAATAAGTTTGTTTATTGCTATACAGGTGTGACGGTATACCAACCGATGTACCTCCTCAATCAGTCAGAGATCGTGATCATGTTTTCGTCCGGCGCCGGTATTGAAGTAGTTGAGAACAAGGGCTTCATGTCAGCGAGAGTCTACCTGCCTTGGAATTATATGGTGAGTACAATTTATAATTAGAATTTTTTAATATCTATAAACTATAAATCTAAGTTCTTTTGACATTTATCTTGAACATCATTTGTTTTAACCATGCATGGTTAAAACAAATGATGTTCAAGATAATGATATGCAGCATTAACTGAAACTTACGCCGTTTTGACCCCATTGGCGAAGCTTAAGGCAAGGATCTTTAAGATCTTAAGGCTCAAGCGATACATATGGTTAAAACTATCTAAACTTTAAAAAAATATGTTGACTCTAAAAAACATACTTAGTCCGAGCTGATCAACATAGTAATTTAATTTATCAATCATTTATTAAATATATTTATAGAATCAAACGCGTGGTTTATTCGGTAACTGGTCTCTGGACATAAACGATGACTTCACTCGACCGGACGGCACGCGAGCGACCGTCGACCTCAACAATTTCCAGACTGCTCACAGGGACTTCGCTCAGTACTGTAAGTGCCTTCCAGACTCCCAACATTTGCAGATCAATCTCAACAATGAATCCTTCAAGTTCTCTTGAAATTATGTAACCTACATAAACAAGGATTTCAATTAGCAAGAAATTCTTTCTATAAATAATGCCTCAAAAGACCAAAGACTGTCCTAAAAACATCAAATACAAACGTAGAATTATGCAACATATTTGCCTCTGTTAAAATAACATAAACATTGCGTTTAGGCGAATCAACACAGTAGTTATGACTCGCCTTGAAGTCTGTGTTGGGTCAAAGAACTGAAAATTCTTCAAGGAGCTCAAACCGTTACGTATTACAATGATTTCTAATATTTTAAAATTGTCATTGAAAAAGTAACTACATGTGTCAAAAAAAACAACTACATGTGTCGCTAGAAATTTCTTGAGGACAAAGATAGTACTTTTGTACTAACCTAAAATTGATTCTACTGATTCTCTCTTGTCTCCCAGGGCAACTAACCGACCGAGAGCAACGAGACATAGGAGTAGCAATGTTCTACCGGGAGTACGGTAGAACAGCAGCGTACTACAACGACAACCAGTTTGTTCCGAACTTTATCCGAGAGCCAGCCGACTTCCTACCGGCCAACCGGTCGCAGGACGTGGCGAGAGCTATAGAACTGTGCCAGGACTCCTACCAATGTCGATATGACTACGGCATGACCCTCAACAGAGATATGGCAGAGTTTACTAAGAATTATTTGGCTTCCATTGTGAGTACCTATATGTTTGTTTTTTTGTTTGAATATTTAGGGTGATGAACTGATTAGAATATTTTTTTTCGTGAAAAATGACCAATTCTGTACTAGTAGGTAGAAGTTCTGATGCTGGTGAATGATACTGACTTTCATACAAGTCGTGTATTCAAAACCTGGTTTACAGAAGTCAAACTCAATGGTGTCGAATCGACCCTTAAACTAGTTTGGAATGGGATTGGCGATGATGAGTCAAGCTTAGTACCTAAATACTGAAAGTAAACCTCTGCGTAGTAATTAAAGACATATGATGTAATTCTGTGTGTCAACAAATGCAAAACGTAATGATTCATCCAGCTATTAAGTTAATAACAGCCTTGATTGTCAACTAATCATAAAGACAATTTACGATTTCCCACACTTGAAACATAGTAAGAAACTGTTTTCTCGTATCCGGTATGTTGTAGAGTGATTAAACTGATACACGGATTTCTTAAAACCCTAAACTTGTATATATTGCTATTAGATACGATACGATACTGAGATGTCGCTAGAATTTGGCGAAAACTTGAAGATTCTGAAAAAACATGTACTGGCTTTTGCGTACTTTTTGGAACTTTAGCGTGTTTTGCGATATAATCTACTTATAGATTTACAAACAAATTTAAGACATCGTACCATAAGTTTCATCTAAGTAAAATATTGTTTTTGTTCCAACTTCTACTCTGGGACTCAAGCTAACAGAAAGAAACGAAATGTTCGTATTTTGTTGTAAATTTTTCTTTGCGCTCCTTAAAAATCTATTTTTTTCTGTTCCACATCTAAACTTTATCATCATTTAAGTCTAGGTGGACAGTTGCGTGCAGCAGTTGGATGCGTCTTGTCAGGCCATTGTTCTTTTAATTATAATGCATCTGCCAAGGTCCTTCATAGCAGTCTATGGCTAAGTTAAACACACTTTAGTCGCTAGCTGTAATCCATTCAATTCTTGTACACCGCGAGTTGTGACTCCTTTTCTAGTTGGCTTCGGATTGTTTTGCAAATATTTATTACGTTTTAGGGCAGATCGCGCCAACTCTTCCCTCTCACCAAAAATATCTTGACTAAAATTGTGTAATTAACCAACCTCTATTATTAGTAGGGAAGGATCAATTTTTTTTTAGAAATCTGTGAGTGACACCGACTATTCCTTCACTAAGGACAATACCTCGGAAATGTTTTCTATAAGATCAAAAAAATAAATTAGTGCTCATTTTCAGACGAATATTAAAGAGCAGAACGCTCGAAGAGTCATCAGCTGCGGTATATTGGAGACACCAAGATTCGGAAGAAAGAGTAACTTCTTCTTTACACCAGGAACAAGAGTAAGTATGAGAGATGATGAGAAAAAATATTTTTTAAAATTGTTTATTGCAAACCTACGTATGTAACCCATCAAATATGTTTAGCCAAGGTTCAGAAATATAAAGTACATGATGTAATTTCACAAATAGCGATCAGTAAGATTAAATAAGAGTTGGTACTCCTCTTTAATAAATCCGGATATAAATAATGATATTGCCCTTTTGAAGAACGCGAGGCTCACTACTTATGCATTCCAACATGGTTTTCGAACGACATGAATACAAATTGTCCCCCTGATCTACACACAAAACCGCTATTCGTCATACCTCAAGGAAACCGTAAAACACTCATACTAAATTCGAGTTTCCTTATGTATCATCCATTGTACTTACAATATATAACACTTAACGCGACTTTTCGTGCATGATCTGTAGGTAGTATTAAGAATACTACACGCACCCTAGAAATTCCAGCCTAAATTTCTACTAACCCAAAAAAACACTGGTAAAATTTCTTCCAAAATGTGGTCTCTGCGTCGTTTAAGAATAATTTTAAGTAATAAATTCCTGTAGGAACAAACAAACTTTCAATGTTTACCTATTATTACTTGAGGGATTTCCTAATACAATGTCCATTGATAGGTGAACTTCGAGTGTAACCAAGACTTCATTCTCATTGGAGACAAGCGGCGGGTGTGTGAGGACAACGGCCGGTGGAACATACCAGATTATGGATACACTGAGTGTTTACGTAAGTACCTTTGCATTAATAATTACTTAATTAGATAACATTTTTATTGAGTCTTTTTATTCATTAATTATTAAAATATTTCAACAATATTTCTGGAAATCTAATGTTGAGTTCAATTAAACATTTTTTGTAAAACAATAAATGAAAATTACATTTATCTTGTATGCTCTCGATTCAGTATAGTGAAACAAAACTTTATAATATTCAGGTAACCAAGAATACTCTCAACGTGCTCTGTTTCTGACGTGGGCTGTCATACTGGCAGTTATTCTACCGTTAGGCCTGTTAATTTGCCTGCTGTGGTTCTGGTGCTGGTACAAACCCAGGACCGAAGGCAAAGAAGGATTCCGTTTCGAAGACATACCGCGGTCAAAATCAGCTTCTAGACTTAATTTAAGATCAGCATCAATGGGAAACCTTACGGATACAATGAAATCATCCACTTTGCGTAGCTCTGACTCCGATAAGAAAACTAAATTACCCGAAACTCCGACGGAGGAAGCCCCAATGACTAGGTCTGCACCTCTTACTAGGCCTGCTCCACCGGTGCCCCAAGACGGTGATAGTTCCGGAATAGGGTACCCAGATTCGAATAAGAGTGACAAATCTGACAAATCAAATCCTAAAAAACGTAGGGCTTACGACAAAACTTACCGAACTAATGAACCCATCCCGAATGCTCCCGATGTAGAGTTTCCAGAAAAACTGTGGGATCTATCCGAAGAGGACTTACTTTCTATAACCTCTCCTTCCGACACGGAATCTAACAGAGATTCAACCTTAACCCGACCTGCAAAAGATATAGAATACCTAAGCAGGCCTCGCCAGGTGGGTCGCAGAGCACTGCCTAGTGACTCAGGTTATTCCACAAAAGATTCAGAAGACCCGTATACTCCAAAGTACGAAGGTCAATATAGTCCCATTCCTTCCCAGTACTCTCCGACATACTCCGAAATATATTCCCCTCCAATCAGTCCTACCTCAGACAATAGTCCTAGAAACACTTTCAATAACCCTGGCTTGCCGGACCCTCCGAAGAGTGCTCCCGCAGATTCTATACAGACATTTACAATGCCTCCCCAAAAGGGGAAATCTATGGAGACTCTTATAGACCCACCTAATATTGAAGTGCCCACAATGAGCCCTCGCTCTACCATGGTCTGAAAAACTTAGAAATATAGAACTAGGGAACAGGATAAATATTAATTCACTGCCCAAATACGAATGACATTTTATGGAGTACTTAGCTTAAGCCTAGTGATAGATTATGTAAGTGGCACTTTATTTAGTTTTTGCACTTTAATGTTTACATATATTTAGGTTTTAGCCGACTTTCGTGAGTTTCCCATCGTTGTTGAATGTTTGTAAATTCTATTAATTTTAAATAAATTTATTTTAAATCTAACCATGGAGTCACATGAAGAGGAAATTTCTGTTCCCATTTCGGTAGAATAACTTTCACATGATTTTGTTTTAGGTAAGAAAGCAAGGAATGACGTTGAATAGAAATTTTCTCTGAACTGTGATGAGTTATTATTTTTCTCCTTCCTAATCTATTAGGTTATTGCTTGCTTTCTTATCTAGTGTACATACAAAAACCAGGTCATATGAACAGGTACGTGTATCATATTATTTTATTTGCATTAGTGTGATATCTTTTTGGGGTTTACGCAGTTGATAGCGTATCTTTGTTTGTTGATAAATTGCGTTACAGTTTTTTTGTTTATTAATTGGGAAACAGGGCCTTTTTATCCGGGTACCGGAAATAGTGCCCTCAGGACGCGGCCAACTCAGCAAAAAAAAATAGGATTAAAACTTCTCAATTCTGTTCCAAACAGGCAAGCAAGAATACTCGTCCCGAACTTTGGGTGCGACATGGGGCATCATCAGCGCGGTAATGGTGCCCATCGCGGTTGTGCTCATCTGCGTCGCCTGGAGGATACTTCTGCGCAAGAAGGCCGAAGAGAAAGAGGAGAACGACTACTTGAATATTAAGTAAGTCTTGGAGTTTTGTCATCTAGGCCGGTTTATTGCAGGGTACCTAGTTGAAACACATAGGAAGTGGTGAAGGGTCTTCTTGGAGGCTGTCTTTTGTAAATAAGTGCAAGGACTTTCTAGTTATGTCCTAGACCTATGGGATAAGGACTTTGACCTAATTTTACAAAATTTCATGAATATTTCAGGACCTGCTGATAAAAATATTCTTAGGCAGAAACACCAGCTGAAATATTTTCGCAGCGTTCATGTTTCAGTTAAGATGCATGACCCCATAACGTAACCCGGAATCACTATATCAAACATCTATAATGAAAAATCATTAGATCCAATATCAATCCAATAGAAAAAATACCGATAATCTCATTATATAACACGCCTTTCAATCCTTTCCGCAGACCATTGGACCCTGAAGAATCCATTCGTATCAACTCAGACGATGAGAGCATACCGTACAAGAAGGATGTGACAGAAGACACTCCTGAGCCCACGGAACCAGTGAAAGTAGTGGATAGTGCAGAACCAGCACCCTATACATATGGCACTCCATACGACCCGACCAGACAGGCGCGGCCGTATGGCGGGGAGACAGAAATTAACTAAGCTAAGAAAGAAAAATAGACAATCGTCGTTAATAACTAAGCAAAATAGATACAGCCAGTTAAAGACTGGACTAAACGATTAAAATTAAATGGGTATTGGGAAAACACCTCTGAAAATGTCGCGGAATGAGTGAACATTTTCAAAATGATACCATCCAAAATTGGGTAGGTTAAAAAACTAGTTTTAATTAGATTTGTAATTAGGTACCTAGTGTTTGTAATAGTATTATACAGCGTTCATTCGTAAGTTTTATACAAAATATTTTTAATATTACTACTTACCTAAGTATTTATAATGTTGTGTCTACTTTATGTACAAATACGAAATACTTCAATAAATTCAAACCTAATAATAATATATATGTATTCTTTTCCAGATAAGAATTTTAAAAATAAAGCGACATTACCTACTGTTGTTATTACATATCGCGAAAAATTCCATCTTTTTAATCTTAGCGTTTTGTACTTAAAGGTTTATTTAATTTTCGGTATCAATGAATAATCCCACCATTGAAATAATGTTAGATTTACCTATTTAGTTAAATTTTAAATTAAGCTGAAGCTGTGTTTTTATTTGAAACATGACAACAATAAATACAAAATAATAGAAATATGTATAGTTTTTGTCTATTTTTAAAGTGCCATTTAACACTTCATCTTCTTAAGGTTTGAATTCATTTATTTCTAAAGATTACAACATCATTACATCTTCTTCTTTTTTATGTTAATACGAAATTGTCCCATCTTCATCGAGATACGACAAACGACTGGGGATGGAACGAGTGTGTTACCTAATTTTCAACTTGTTTATAATTTGTTACATAATTAATTTCATTAAAATAAGTGTTCATTTAATAAAACATGTTTAGTAAGGATAAGGTATTTTTTTATTTTCGACCTCGACGAGGTGGGTAAGGTCTTCGAAAGACCTCGAGACTAACTGCAGACCGCCCGGTGGGGCCAGATCTGGCGGTAGACGTTATCATGGTTACCGAGTCATGGGCGTGAGAGCCCTCACGATGGGGGATGCGATGTGATCTCCCGAGGTGGGGTCGTCGCGCTGTCTCTTGATATCGCCAATATCTTTAATATCCTGCCCCGAAGTTGCAGTAATATGAAGCGATCGTATTGTAATTACTGCGACGTAATTCGGATAGCCCATAGACGTAGTGTTTAGGTACTACCACTTGGATAGCCTTCTTTTATCAAATGAGAAATCATCATAATATGACTCCTACCGCCGTGGGCGGGGCGGAAGGGAGTGTTAGACTCTTACTGACTAAAACCCATCCATGTTCCTTCCTCAGCCCTTTACGTACCGGAGGCGTGGTAGCTCTTTAGAACATTCCGCAGCCCTAGCAAGCCATGGCTCTGAGGGAAGGCCCCATCAACTTGGATAAGCCTCACTTCAGACAACTCGAAATTTTGGTCATCTGAACGCGTTCTAATAAACGTCATTGTCAAAAAGTATCAGCTGTCACTCTGTCATTTATCAAATTGACGTTTTATTATTCAAAAAAAAGTTAATTGAAAGGGAATTACAATACAATTACAAAAATAAATTTGTAAATAAATTATTAAAGGCCTATAATAAACGCGTAACTCTTAGCAAACAAAAATGTTATTATACCGGCTATAAGGAATCAAAGTTTGTGAGTTAAATAGAAGCCATGTTTCCCTCATAATACCGTATTCATATTAAAAAGTCACTACGTAAGTAGCCGCAATCAAGCTTTTTAATAGTATTAAAAAAACATTAAAACAACAGCCCTTTTTAATGTCGCTGCCTTTGTTTTTGTACTATAAACTTCTATTCTAATAATAGTGGTAACAATTGTGAGTTTGTAATGTTAATCTTTAAAGCGATTCCTAAAATTCATTTCCTGTTAGAAATCGCTTCGTTATCCGTGAGTGTTATAATTTTCATGTGCTCTACACGATATATGCAGAATCAGAAGCTAAATTAAAAGAATTCACTTTGTACTGTCTACTGTTTCCCACAGCATATTGGCTAGGCAAGGATCCTCTATAACTTTTAAGTCCTTTTACTTTGGATTAGTATTTCACTATTTACAAGTATTTTCAATAACCTACTCACCTGTATTTTTATTCCAATTATTCTTATCCCAAATATATAATTGTAGAAGTTGTGGTAAATTTCGCTAAGGACACTTCATCATCAGTCTATTTACTATCCCACTGCTCTGCTGCACTGCTGTTGGGTAGGGCGTCTTCTCATACAGAGAAGGCATTAATGAAGTGATTACCACACTCGATCAAGGTGGATTGGCTATTCCAAACAATTTATGTTTCCTCACAATATTTCCCTCACTGGTATTCAGTGGTGTCTGAGATAAACTCAGAAAGTAAGTTATATTATGCAATGTTTAATGTGCATACAAACAATTTTTTTTTTTTTTACAGTAATGAACCAAGAAAATATAGAATATAATGCGTAATCGCAACTCCAATGAGCCAATATGAATATAAGATCAAAGAATTTATTGTACTGCCTATTTTTTCGGCCATGGCTGGGCGTGCCTTTTGGTATAGGGATAGCCGTGTCCATAGTTTACTACTGGTGGCTCATATCCAGGATCAGCATCCTGGAGTCACAGAATAAAGTGTTCAAGACACAATTGAGACTGTCACAGAGTGTTATGAAACAAATGTCCGTTGATTCTGAATCTGCTTATGAAGTTCCTGTGGTGAGTGATCATTGTTTACTATCCTTAGTAAAAAGTTTATTGAAAAAAGAAATCATGCTTCAATTATGTATTGATGGATTCATTATTCTTAAAATTTCATGACAAAGTCTTTAGATCTGGAATAGACTTCTATAATTTTGTTAACTTTAACCCAAAAAATACTATTTAAAATAGGTATCACTATTTTAAATAGTATTTTTTGGGTTGTTATAATAATTAACTTAGTAAAAATAAATTTTCTATCTTTCAAATATGTCTGCTGTGCCCAATAGAGTACATAATTAAATTTTCTTCCAGTCTAAGTATAAGATATTGAGTAATCTGCATTTAATACACTCTTAGAAGTTTCAAAATATTCACTCAAATTTAAATAACCAAATAAGATCTTCAGTACAATTAATAAATTGTATTTCCGCAGATTCCAGATGCAGTGGGCACATTATGTGAGACGGTGCACATAGCCTTAGTATGCATGGGGAAGTGTACCCGTCAGATCACTCCCATGCTTAAATCCTTGATGCACCACCGGCAGAACCCCATACACTTCCATTTTGTTGTAGACAGCAGATCACATACAACTGTGAATAAACTATTTGACACTTGGGACTTGCCTGACGGTATGTACTTTAGCTGACTGACCCCAAAATTAGTCAAAGTAATGTGACATTTTGTACTGAACACTTCTTGTGGAAAAAAAATTATGTTAGCTTAGTTTTTGCGATGTTTAAGTCGACTTGCTACACATAATTTTGGTCTCAAATTTACATTTATTTATCACACTCAAGATGAACTACTGTACATATTTATTTTCCTACAAAATTGATTGTGACTAAAGTAAGTAACCATAACAAAACTGTATGTGTAATAACCGTTGCCTTTCCAATTCGGGTGAAGTCGGGTCACAACAAGTAACAGGCTAAATTAATTCATACATAGTGTTAATATTTTAACTTAAATTTCCATTTCACTAAAACCACCTGCTTTGTATTGAACAATGGCCTAAAAAAGTAGGTGTTAATGTTTGTAATATTTCCAGTTAAATACACATGCTACAATGCAGAAGAGTATCTGACGCAAGTCAAATGGATACCAAACAGCCACTACTCCGGTGTATATGCACTAGTCAAGTTGTTGTTTCCCGATATCCTGCCCGATACCCTGAGTCAGGCCATTGTATTGGACTCTGACTTAACCTTTCTATGTGATGTGGCTGAACTATGGGCATTGTTCAGAAATATGACTGATGAACAGGTAAGATGATATCAAGTGTTTGATTATAGTAAACAAAACAATATACTTTTATGCAATAAAAACAAAACATCTCTCTTATTTGCTTTCTCTCTTTATCTTTCTATTCATCTATTTGCCAATTTGATCAAACTGCAGATCTCTTTGATATTTTATGAAATTATATTAATAATGTTAAACTCAAGACTTATGCTATATATATATTTAAATTAAACTTGGCCTATAAATAGCTTACATATTCTGGGGAAACAATTTGTAGATAAATAGCCGTAGTTAGACACATGTTCACTAAATCTACTTGAACATATTCCCAAAATTAAATAATAATTGCCTTAAGTTAAGAGATCTGTACCAAATGATAGTTTTAAGACATAAATAAATGAATAAAAAAAGTATCAATAACACAATCCTACTCACAGTTTATAGGCCTAGTAGAAAACGAAAGCAGCTGGTATTTAAATAAAGCGACGCGCTGGCCAGCTCTTGGTAGAGGTTACAACACAGGAGTTATGCTGCTAGATCTCAAGAAGATACGAACTACTACGGACTGGACCAGGCTATGGCACGACGCTGTGAGAGATAACATTGGTAGACTAAAGCAGACCACGCTAGCTGATCAGGATGTTATCAATGCTATAATAAAGAGCCAGCCCCGGTTTGTGTATAATATGAGCTGTCAGTACAATGTGCAGATGTCCACACAAACTCTGGCTAAAAACTGTTACGGAGAGGACAGGAATAATGTTAAGGTTAGTCCGCCTTTGTCATCTTATTTCATTAAAAGTACTCCAAAAAAGTCCTACATGTGTAATCAACCACCATTACGGCCTTTCAAAAAGAAGATCCTAATCCCAACAATTGGTACATTGTACAATTAATTTGTGACCACTATACTAACTTGCCAGTTGATTTTGAAGCTTATAACTAATGTCATAAGGTTGAAAAGTGGTCGATCGGTAGGTGACTTTGTAGTACACTCGGATGAAATATTAAGGGCCTACCCTTAATATTTTTAGCTCATTGTATTTGTTTGATTTTGAAATGAATGTGTTCAAGGTCATCCATTGGAATTCTCCGCTGAAGCACAACATAAACATTCGGGACGCGAGTTTCTTTCGCGACATCCATCGGTCGTACGTCAATTTTGACGGCAATCTGCTGAGAGAGAAGCTACACCGGTGCTCCTTCATCGAACACGTCACTTTAAAAGTTAGTATTAACTAAATTTCGCGTAACTCCAGCCAACACAGTCTTATGCTAGAGTTGGACCCTCCCAAATGATTATTCTACAATCCTTACTAATTTCTATATATAAATGCGAAAGTATCTCTGTCTGTTTGTTTGTTTTGCTTTTATGGTTAATTCGCAAAACGAATTCAGATGCCATTTGGCATGGAGGTAGATGGAAACATCCTTACTAATCCTTACTAATATTATAAATGCGAAAGTAACTCTGTCTGTCTGTCTGTCTGTTACGCTTTCACGCCAAAACTACTGGACCGATATAAATGAAATTTGCTACATAGATAGAATAGACCCTGAGGAACAACATAGGCTACTTTTTACCCGGGTGCGCTAAGTAGTTCCCTCGGGATGCGGGTGAAACCGCGGGAAACAGCTAGTAGGGAATATTTTTATATTTATTTATTTAAGGAATATTTTTATCCAGGAGCATGAATTAATTTAAGGTCTTGTCTGGTGTGTTATGTTCAGCTAGTATTTTTACCGTATTTCTAATAATGGAGTACAGTTGGACATCTTGTATCAATTACCAGGTGAATCAGTCGGACTTGTGCGTCAGTTTCCGCGCGGCCCAGCAAGTGAAACTCCGAACACATCTGTACTACATGGACTACAGCCACATCGACGTGGACAGCTTCGACGTGACCCTCGCGGTGCAGCTGTCCATGGACCGCCTGCAGTTCCTGGAGAGACTCGTCAATTACTGGGAGGGTATGTGTAGCAACCACCTTAGTATATGGACTTTAGAAATCCTTGGAGTTGTCTAGGATCTGTCATAATATAGGACTTCTTGACTTCTTCTTAGAGACCATATATCTGGTGGCATACGAGCCTATATCAGGGTCTGATGTATATTTCAGGCACGGTCTTGTATCTAAATAGATAACGTGTATGATATGAATTAAGTGCAGTGCACCTATGTTGACGCTGAATAAGTCCGCGTTCCACCGTTGGTACCCGACATGAACCGAAAACTAGAAAAATGCGTGCAAAAAACAAATTAAAATGTTTGCTGCTCTTGTGATGTCACTGAAAGTAGTCATAAAATCACACGCTTGGTTTTCATACAAATGACGTAGTTTACGTTATCTATTTAGATACATATCTGTGATTTCAAGTACTTACTCAATTTACTAATTTAATTGAACAGGTCCGCTAAGTGTGGCGATATACTTGTCGGACTGTGAAGTGGAAAATCTGTGGAGATTCATCAGAGACTGGTCGGACACCCTTCGAGATAGGAAAAACATTGGATATCATTTAGTGTTTAAACATGATAAGGTGAGCATTGCAACGAACTGTACTATACAAAAATCGCTTTGTAATCAAAATGTTTATTTCTGTGCTATGCACTATGCGTTTTTCTAAGTCTGTTTCTAGCATGTGCATAGATAATTTTTATTTCTTGTTTACCTTAATGTAGATTTTCACTCTGTGCCATCTTAATTTTAGCGCTACATTTGCGCAAAGTTAGCGCTGTACATTGACTAATAACTGTCTGGTCTGTTCAATCCGTTTGCCGAAACCCTTGTAACATAATTTGGCACAAATGGCGCGGGTGGCAGAGCGAACGGTTGCCGTAAAACATACCTTTTCCTATGGCCATAGTGTACTGACCTTAAAGTACATGAAGTATTTGTGCCACAGGTGCACTACCCAGTGAACTACCTCCGTAACGTGGCGCTGGAGAACGTGAACACGCCGTACGTGTTCCTCATGGACGTGGACTTCGTACCCATGGCCGGCCTCTACGACCACCTGCGCAATGCCATACAGCTCGTCAACCCTTACCCGCAGAAGAAGGTCAGTGCCATGACTACTTTACAAGCTTTCTAAACTCGTGTATAAATCCCCACCTCATCATCATCAGTGTATATATTGTCCCACTGCTGGGCATAGGTCTCTTCTTGTACAGAGAAGGCATGAGCATTGATTACTACGCTTGCTCAAGGCGGATTGGCGATTTCAGACTTTTTAAGTCCAGGTTTTTTCACGATGTTTTTCATTCACAGTTAGTCAGTGACGTCTGAGATATACTTAGAAAGTATATAATATGACTCTATAAAAGTCACATTGGTTCTTGAACCCGCACACTTGTGCACAAGAAGTAGGTGAAATCATCACCTGCCTAACGAGAATCCTGTCATTGATTATGAAGGATTATAATAATATGGAGTTTTTAGGGGTACTAAATTTATTTTCGATTTTACAAAAAAAAAATATCCTAAGATCTACTCAAAATATTTGACACCTCAAAAAACTAGTTTTGGCAATCTCAGAATGTTCATCAGCATCATCAAATGTTGTGTATCTTGTGACGCAGTGCCTAGTGGTGGCGGCGTTCGAGACGCAGCGGTACCGCACGTCCATGCCGCGGGACAAGGCGGCGCTGCTGGCGCGGCTGGCGGGCGCGCGGGCCGGCGACGTGCAGCCCTTCCGCGCGCGCGAGTGGCCGCGCGGACACCGCGCCACCAACTACTCGCGCTGGGCCGCCGCCACCGCGCCCTACGAGGTAATGGGTCTAGCTCAGTACTGTAGAGGTTCTATGAAATATAAAAGTTAAACCTATTGTTTAAACTGGCCACACAATCATTTTCAAATTTGAATAAAGAAAAGGTAGATCGCAGATTTTTATATTATAAAATGTCAGTAGAGTTGAGTAAGTCAAGTCGATTCCAGATCGTGAAATAAAATTGAAGTATTCAAGGCTCCTCTTTGATTTGTAATATCGAGTCCTCCACCTCTCACTACGCATTCCCTACAGTACTATACTCCCCGCTATCGTGACGACCCCAACCGCCCGATGTGCTGATTTAAAAAAAAATACACCATTTAGGGCCAAGTTCACCGACAGACAGTTATGTAATATAATCGGCCCGTTAAACGTAAACGTTTTTTAACCACGAAGCGAGAATTTTCGTGTTGTCAACTTCTTGTTCAACCCTGGCTTTTAGGAATAAAACCCCATATTATAGGTTATCCAACGTATGTTAGAAGTTTGAATTTATGGTAAACAGCTGTTTTCAGTTGATCGGACCGTTATTTTGTCGGTGAACTTGGGCCTTAATATTGTTACGCTTGATAACTTGATTTTTTTTTCATTTCAGGTTGAGTGGCAGTCAGACTACGAGCCGTATTTAGTGGTTCACAGATCTGTGCCTAAATATGATACGAGGTTTTCTGGCTTTGGCTGGAACAAGGTAATTAAAATAATATAATGGTTTACGTTTTTTCAATGAAGTTTCCCTTTGAATCTGTCAGTCATTATCATCAGCCCATGTTAGTCCACTGATGGACATACCTCTCCCATACAACTAAGTTCGATCTTCAGCTCTCCTCCAATCCCTGCCCGCTACCTTACGAATATCACCTAGGTACGGGGCGGCGACCTATCGTGTCATTTGGTAGTAGATTGATAACACAAAAAAAGCTTTTCCCTTCGCTTTCCGCTTGCGGCTTCGTCCACATGGTCTATGCGAATTTAAATTAAAATAACAGAGTTTCAAACAAACTTTCATGCCCTATTTCAACCCTTCAGAGTACGAATTTAGAAAAATACTTTCTTAGTACACACTTACGTTATTTAAGGAACATTTGTGCAAAACTTTATACTACTAGAACCAGCTGTTACAGCTGTGCGTTGATAGATTAGTCAGTCGGCCAATCAGTTTCTTATTTTATATATACCAACCTAGTTTTCCGCTCGCGACTTCCCCCGCGAGGGCTATTCGAATTAAAATAAAAAAATACCGAGTTTCACACAAACTTTGCTCCCCTTTTTCACTTCTTTAGGGGTAGAATTTCGGAAAATCCTTTCTTATCGCATGACTACGTCATAAAAAGAACACACCCTCCAAGTTTCAGGTCTCTACGATCAGCGGTTTAGGCTGTGCGTTGATCCGTCAGTCATTCAGGACAAAGCATTTTATATGTATAGAAGATGATATTATGATATTGATGAAATGACATTGCATGCAGGTGTCGCACAGCGTGGAGCTGC
Source organism: Pyrrhia umbra (assembly GCA_963891755.1). NCBI lineage: Eukaryota > Metazoa > Arthropoda > Insecta > Lepidoptera > Noctuidae > Pyrrhia > Pyrrhia umbra. The sequence goes on from OY982935.1 coordinate 8,672,437, forward strand.
GTGCGACGGGCTACCGCGCCGTGGTGCTGCCCGGCGCCTTCGTGCTGCACACGCCGCACGCGCCCTCGCAGGACATCACCGCCTTCCGCGCCGACCCGCACTACCGCATGTACGACATTGTACTAACCTATAAACAGGGGACACTATCTGAACAATCAGGGAAAAGTCAGAGAAGCTAGAAGTGGTCAGGGATTATCAGGGATTTTCAGAGAAAATATATCATATTAGTCAAAAGTAGCTCCTGCCTATATGCGTCGAATTATTTTTTATTTATTTATTTTATTTTAATTAACAGTAATACTGTATACTTTTCATTTCTGTATTCTTTTCTGAATTACTAGTAATACTGTAAAAAATATATTTATTTAAACTTTCACATCTATTTTGACAGATAGCGAAACAAACAAGAAACACCATAATTTTATGCAACCATACGTGAGACGAGACATAAATAAAGATTTATACAACTGATTTCAAAATATCTTCTCAATTCATATTCAGTATAATACACAACAATAGATTTTTTTTTCAAAATAAAAAAAACATATTTCCGCTATTTCAGATGCCTAGCATTACTGAAACAGGAATTCATGGAAGATCTCAAGAGGAAGTACAATGTGACGTTCGAAGAGCCATCCAAACCGGACACCATATACTTAGCTCAAGCTAAGAGTATGATATACAACCAGGCGGCCGAACAGGAGGTAAACTGACTGTTGTAGTTACTACAATGTGGTGTTATTCATTACACGTTAAACTTGGAATTAAAAGCCCCAATTATTTGTAAGTTTCAGAACAACGCTTGTATATTCTTAAACACTGACTGTCTTGCTTATAAAGTCCGCAAAATTTTTAATCTGCTGTTTAGTAACGGATTAGCAAAGATGTCACTCATAAATGCTGTTTAGCGTTAATCCGAACTTAAGTTAGTAGCTTAATCCTTGATTGCGATGTTAAGTAAGGATTAGGTGAGACATGGTTAAACTTCAGATTACGGGTTTTTTATAAGTTAGACGGTATATGTATTCACAATGGCACCCAGCAGTGACGTAGTTAAAGTCTATATATTTCAAAGACCTTCCCCCTCCCTAAATCAGGCCCATGTTGTATATTACTTGCATTTACTCGTACTTTTATTGGAATTAATTATACGAATTGTTTTTTTAACTAGCACAAATATATGTAAGTTTTGCGGGTAATTCATAACACCAACATTTCTAAAGGTCCTCATTAGTAATAATTCTGATAAAAATATAGTCCACACACTGGCGTGGCATACGGTAGACACGTTACCACGCCGCTATCTACTGACAGTTGATAATTATGGGTATTCTACATCAATAACAATTAATACTAAGACACCACTTTCCTAAAAAAAATATCCATGAAAAAACTACTAATTTACAATTAACTGTGAATTAATTTTGAGTTTATGAGTGTTGTCAATTACTATATAATCTATAGATAAATAATTCTTTGAATGACTGACTGACTGGCGGATCAACGCACAGCCTAAACCGCTGAACGTAGAGACCTGATACTTGGAGGGTGTGTTCATTGTATGACGTAGGCATTCGATAAGAAAGGATTTTCTTAAATTCTCACCCTAAGGGGGTGAAAATAAGGGGCAAAGTTTGTATGAAACTCTGTCAATTTTAATTTTCATTCGAATAGCCCACACGGGCTAAGTCGCTGACAGAAAGCTAGTCTAATTCAAAGTCTATGGAAGAATCGCGTTTTGACAGCTCATAAAAAGTATGTCAATTGATTAGTGGTGTCAAATACTCAATTGAGCATATTGTCACGGGGTATAGATACGTTAAAATATTAATAGAGTCTGTACTAATTGACTACGAAATATATAAACAAAATCATAAGCTATTTTGTTCTAATTTTCCCACATAGATAAATAAAGTGGCATTTATTTGGATTATTACTAATGTGGATCATAACGTTTTTCTTAAAAACGCACATTTTGTATGTTGTATGTCAGGAATGTCGTATTACGATCGTCTGACAATAAATAGCCTATTCTCTATGTTGTCGAGCACTTTTATATTTATTAGACAAAATAAAAGTTTGTAATTTTCTACTGAAATACTCTGTACCATAGATTATAAGTTATTTTACGTAAATAGTGGACTTGGAGTTTATAAAGTTACAGTTCTACGGGATTTGAAAATTTAAATACATATATTATTATATTTTTATTAGTCAGCTTACATAATTTTATGATTATTATATTAGTCATCTTGCATAATTGTATGACCACATAATTATAATTTCTAACTTTATGTTGTCAAAATGTTGTAAATTAATTATTTTTTGAATACGTACATACCGTAAGTAATTAATTATTATTTAAGAGCATAAGTTTAATATTTTATTACATCAATCTAAGTCAATTACCGTGACATTCTATTTTAAAGTATTATGTAACATCAACCAGTAGACGACACGGTTTCGACCCAATTTTTAGCGAGTATTTCATGGAATAACCGGCTAATCTGAGAAGAGTGCGCGTGATTTTTTTTCGAGAATAGTACTGTTGCATTGAAATAGTATTTTGTGCTAATAAGTTAAAGATCTGATAAACAGCGCTATACTCTGTGGCATACAAGAATGTGCTACTCTATATAACGTGTACTGATTTTGAGAGGTCCTATATTGACTCAAAATAGAAATTTACTGGAATACATAAATAATTCTAGAAAATCGTTAGAAGTTTTTTGTAAAACGGTCTGTTTTATTGGAAATTAAATGGACGTAAATGATTTATTCTGTAACTTTTATACTAAATCAAACTTTTCACATCATCATATTTGATTATCTAACATACAACCATCATAATTAATCTGTTGATCTCTGATTATTAAAATTACTTTTCAGTATTGGAGTTAAAAAAATAAATAATAAACGCGACATAAATACTTGATACATTTTGGACCGTACAAGTCTATTAATTTTGCATTTTGAAAAAATATTTCAATATTTATCAGCAGACAAATGAAAAATAGTCTTTATTCCACTAGTTTTAAAATAGTTTTTTGTAGCTGAATGTATTCATGTATGCTTTAAAAAAAGACAATTGAATATATTTAATTTGAACGGGTTTTAAATATGAAGAAGGACATTACATATTCCTGGTCATGCATGGTCATACAATTTCGACACTAATATTTTAAACAAAGCGTAAAAAAACATAAATATGGTTGTCAGCATTATCCGGGTATTGTCGGTAATATACGTAAGCTGTTATTTTAGCCCATAAGTTTTTAAAATAAAAATATAATATGAAGAAAATCTTATATTCCTGAAATTTTTGTTACTATCTATCGTTATTTGTTCCTTGTGAGAACCAAAGATGCGAAAAATATTTCAAAAATATAACCAGATTTAAATTACATAAATGTATTCATGAAAGTTCAATCGTTGTTGTATAGAAAAAAGCATTTCTAAATACATTTTTTTTAAAGATGAGAGGTGTACAATAAAATTTATATTTCTACAAAACCTCTATATACTTAATTATTTAAGTATATTTATGAAAATAAGCCGCATTTTAATTCGTAATAATCAAAACTTATGATATTTTTTTCCAAATTACGCTTTCACAAATTATGAGCTTTTAAAATTATATTTCCTAATTATATATTAAGAACTACTTATATTACAAGTAAGCATAATAAGTTACCTAATATAGTTTAAATATTATTTTTGCCAAAGATTGTATTACTTTTGATTATTTTATTTAATTAGTTAATTTAAAATGTTTCTTCAGAGGCAGTGAACTCGTTATAGTAATCTAGGTTCTAGTGTGAGAGGGAGATGGAACTATTCAGCTCGAATAGCACTGTCCCTTTTTCTCACTGGAATCTGCACCGCTATAAAAAATATCTTAATGTCGCCCAAAACGTACGTAGCTATAATGCCAAGGCGACACGTCGTCAAATGTATTAAGAGTTTAATATTTTTACGGAATATTTCAATATATTGCAAGAATAAAAATTGTACAAAGTAATAAGTTTTATTTATTTAATGTTAATAACACACCAACACTTACACGTCACGGTAATACAAAATTTTAAATCATAATGGGTCAGATGAAAAAACACACATAGTTGAACACAATAGTTTGGCGCCCACGCGAATATATAATATGGACCCATATGTTAAGTTTCTAACTCAATAAATTTTGGTAGGTTTTTAATACAAAGAAATTCAAAGATTTTTCACGACAGCCAAGAGCTATTGGAATGTTGAAGCTTCCAACACAGTACCACAGCTCCTAAACATAATGAATGCAGAAGAAAAACATGATTCCGATATGTTCTTGTTTAAAAGCTTTGAATTGTTTCAGTGTATTTCCTCTTCTCTCGATAGATATTCAATAACTTTCAATACCAACCATCTTAGACTCTGCATTGGTAAACAAGTTATTGCTATTGGGGTTCTCTTTGGTCGTCAAAAGCCAAAGCAACACAATTATCTGGAAATCCAAGTCTTGAATATCCTTCTTCAAGTTCGTGACAGCTTTCTTTGCAGTCACAAGCGGAGAGTTATCATTCATTGAAGAACCCTTAGATTCTGTTCTCTGCTTTATATTTTCCACTTTAGATGTCAATTCATTCAGCATTTCTTGTCTCTCTGTTACTCCTACACTTACATCCTTGTATTCATTAGTAACTTTGCTCAACTCGTCCAACAAAGATCCGTATTCTCTAACCAACGGCTCAAACTGTTCATTCAATATATTCTCCCTAGCTGATATCTTGTCCATTACCGAACTCATATTTCCGTGTAACTTATTTAGTTGTGAACCGGTCGTTTTGAATCTTTCGAATAGTTCATCTCTGTATGTCCTCATTTGAGAATGTCTTGCTCGCCAGTCGCGGCCATCAGCCGAGATCTTTAGCCTCAAAGCTGGCGCTACCCTCTCTAACTCCAACTTCCACGCTTCCCAATCATGAACTTTCTTTACCAAGCTACTTTCTTTCTCTTCTGCTTCAAATTCCTCTTCCGATTCTCCGGAATAAATAGCCATTTCTTCTTCAACTTTGTCAAGTAATATTTCAGTCTCATCTTCAACTTGGTCTATGTCGTCAGCAGCTTCTTCTGGCTCCGGGATATCTACGATTGGTTTTTGCCATTCGAACTCCTCTACCTTCAAAGCTTCGTCGGCTAGAACGTTTAATATGTAGCACACTTGTTCGCCATACCCCTGCTTTAGTTTATGTGACGAAAAATCAATAGCGATGTCTTTTTCTCTCAAAACGTCGAGGATAGTAGCTATGTTACTGTTCGGATCGTCTTCTTCGTTGGGTTGTTCGAATTCCTTACCAGTTTTTCTAATAAGCCACGCAGCAGTTGATGCGAATACGTAAAATTGCTCACCAGGGTTCGTGCCAGTGATAAAATAGTACCTACTCATCGGTTTCATTTTTATTTGCGATCGTAACTCTGTGTCGATTTTTAGCAAACGCAGTTTATCCATTAATTTTAGGTCCATTTTTCTTATTACTAATGGAAAATAACAACGCGAACTCCACTACATTTACGCTGTCAGTGTGTCATGTTATGTTTGGCACGCGTAACCATAGCAACATGGTTTACGTTCAAATACCAGAACGATGATAATGTATCATACAAATACACATCCCATGAAAATGCCAAGCATTCAAATTGGTCCTCATTTTAATAATGGGTAGATAAATGTGTAAAAGTATTATTATAAGATACAATTATATAGAGAATATAATTTGTTCTCGTTGTATTATACGAGTAAGATGTCCGACGCCTAACCGTGTTGCTCGTTGTCCTTTGAGTCCAAGTTCAAGACGGCACGTTTGGCGTAGTGGCTGAGCAATTGGCTGCTGCGTGGCGTGTCGCGGGTTCGATTCCCGCACGGGACAACTAAAATTGTTCCGGGTCTGGGTGTTTGTGCATGTGTAATGAATGTTTGTAAACGCACCCACGACACAGGAGAAATTCCTAGTGTGGGGCAACGTTTTTTTAAAGAAAAAAAAAGTACTAATCGTTTAAGTAGTATTTATTTTAAAGAGAAGTTTGTGTTATTTCGTCTCAGCGACTTTAAGTTACTAACGCCTAATTCTGGCGTCGAATACAAAACTGAATGATCATATCGGTATAAGGATAGCCTCTTCGTAATATGAAGTCCCACTAAGAACCACTTTCGTGCGCGCTGTCACCGTGCGTTTAGTGTTATTTTCGCAACTAATAGGCACGTACCAAGGACGTACTTCGCGATACACGAGAGAACATTTTTATACTCAGTCATCATTACAAATGTTTTATTTTAAGTTTTCTAATAAAAATAAAATACAATGAGTGTTTCAGTCTGAGTAATTCAACAATTTTATAATGAGTATAAAAAGAATGGTAGGTAGTATTTCTTAGTCATAACGTTTAGTTGAGAAGTAGTTTTCTAAATCTACGTCTAAAGACATGCTTATCAATGTTCCCGAGAAGACATTAGTCAGTTAGGTTTTGGCGACTCTTCCAAAACTAATTTGGTACTTAATGAATGCGGTAATTATAACATTATTTAGAATTTAATTAGCAATTCGGAAACAATAATTAACTTGAACTGCATATGAATCATAATTCGGTATGCTAACTAAATGATTACTTCATTGGCTTCACATGCCTACAGCGTTTCCGTCTATCTATCCTATGTAACAGGACTAAATCTTTAGAACAATAATATCAAGCCATTTTCCTGTCGTACGCCTTGCAGCAACTTTCGAAAAACAAAGTTCAATTTTTTTAATTAATAAAAAAATATATTGAATTTTGCTTTTCTTCTTTTGTGTGGTCGCGAACCCTCGATTTTTAAGTGACTTCAAAAATGGATGTTCTGTATTCGACCATAGTTGTAATTCGACATTGAAATTAAGCAAATACAAGATTTCAACTTTAATCTGACTACTTACTTCGAAGTTAGATCGTAAGTAACACTTGTTCCGTGGATTTTCCACCGTTTATTTCTCCACGGTTTATTTCTTGTATGTAGTATTTAAATTTGGTAATTAATTGTTTTTCTTCAAAATTGTGCAAAAAAACTATTGTGTAAGTTTACAAAATAAGAGATAATGTTATTGTAATGTTTATATAATTAAATTCGGAACGACCGCGTCAGATTTATCTCTACCCAAAGGCCGAGTGACTAATCCTCTGACACACGGTCGTGTAGTGCGTCAGGGAATACTACCAATAAAGTAGGTAAATGTGGTTTTCAATCATTGTAAGTTTAAGTGTGTCAAAACCTTTAAATATTTCATTTTATTTTAAGGTGTTGAGCTGAGATAACTTGCTTTGAAATTATTTACATTTTGAAAACAATACTTCGGAATATTACAAAATGGTGATGTTAACAAAATTGTGGCACGGGATTGGGTAAGTACAAACTTTTATACATTTTTACTGCTCATATTAGTATAGTTGCCGGCAAATAACTTGGCCAAAATTTAAAGTAGTTTTTCTCTTTTCTCTAACGATTTTCTACATATAAATGTTTAAAAGTAAATAAATACAATAGACGATAGTGTAATGACAAGCATTAAAAATGATACTTTTGGATTACACTGGGTGCACATGCGCAAACTTGTTTTAACTACGTTAAAATCTGGCCAAGTTATTTGCCGGCAACTATAACGATAACGACAATGACATTTCATCATAAATAGTGTAGCTATTGTTGATGCTCTAACTGTTGATTGGGCATATTCAAACATCAAAAATTAATTAACTCTAATTAGGCTAATTGTGAGTTGTGACTCGCGATGGGATTTACCTACCTGAGTTTTAATGTGGATTTTCTAACCTCCAACAGTTTTTAGTTGGATTCTTGAAAATATCTAGCTTACATATTTTGGATTTTAAGTTTTGCCAACAGTTTAACTCTCGCATCGTAGATAAACTACTTCATGATATTACCGGGATACTCTAATAGCTTCTCGGGACTGTGTGCAAGCTCTGTAGTTGCATGAAAAAAAATACACATCTTGCAACAGGTAGGAACAATATAATTGTTGGAATAGCTTGTCGTTCTTAGGTTCAATGTGTAGTATGTCATGTCATCTAGACACACCCGCGATCACCTTGTAACACTGGATCCATTTAACATGATCTTATGGAAAACTAATTAATATGTACAATTAAATATGTAGAACAAAACAAACACTAGTTTATTTTAATTTCTTTGGACGAGTTTTCAACTAGGTATATTTAAAAGATGTCTTGGAAGTTTTCGTAAATCACAAGTATTGTCGTCATATGTCTAGCCTTTTCCCAATCTGTTGGGGTCGGCTTCCAGTCTGCATGCAGCTAAGTGCCAGTGTTTTATATGGAGCGACTGCCTACCTTCACAACGCAGTTACGGTAATACGATAACCCTTTGATAAGACTGCTTGACAGACTTTCTGGCTCTGAATACCCGTAACGAAGATCTACAAAATGACAGCCGGGCCGAAAGCTTAACGTGCTTTCTGAGGCACGAAGGAGTCTCGATATAACGTAGATGGTTGATGGTCACCCATCCGCAGACCATCCGCGAAAAGCGAAACACCTTCGATTAATCAACCCGTACGGCGATAACTTACTACGAGCTCCTGAAATATCGTGTGTACCTATGTATATTATATTTTAATACCTATTTCTTCTGGATGAAATCAATATTCGCCAGATTATTTCAGATCAAGCAGGAAGACTAGGTTGTTTAGATAGTGCCAATGTCATTGAATGCCAAACGTATCTATTGTATTTACCGCCTTGTCACGTGCAAAAATATATGTACAGTTAGCTAAATTCTAGCAATTATTACCTAATTGCAAACCAAAATTATACTTGAATAAAAACCTACTTAACTATTTCACACCTTTAAGTCAACAAATTAGAAATAAATTTTAGTTGAAATTAGATTGATTTTCAGAGATTTGATTTGGGTTATTTAGAACAAAGGTTAGTCAATCTGCAGATGGACATAGGATACTTTTTTAATTTATGGGGATAGGAAATCATTAAACGACACCTCCCGCTGTGGGTGGAGCGGGAAGAAGTGTCAGACTATTACTGACTAAAACCCATACATTTTTCTTCCTTCGTTCTTCGTGTTCCGGGGCCGCGGTAATTCTTTCGAACATCCCGAAGCCCTGGCAGGACCTACACCACCCTAGCACATGAAGGATTCAGTCAGATCCTCTAGGACGTGAATCAGAATTTTCATAAAGGCACATACGTTTTTTGGAGTAAACTGCTTTTGAATTTTGCAACGTGCACCTTGTAAAGGAATTCTTGCATCAGTTGTTCTGTTGATTAAAGCGTACCGACTGAACATATAGAGACTTAACAAACACTTGGTTAGTTCACTTAGTTCCCCCCACTAAGATTAAGTTCCATCCGATGCAGCTCATTAGTATCTTTGATTCATTATATTTAATCGTCGATTTTCCTTTCGTATAATATAAAATAAAAAAGACTCAATAAAGACCGGCTTTATCTCGTGTTACTGGCACGATAAAATTAGAAATGTTGCCCGCCACAGGAGTTCAGTCGCGACTAAACGTTCGCGGCGGGCGGACGTCACATGCTAAAATACAGTTACAAATAATAAACTTTTGACTTCCTATTTTGTTTTGAACGTTGTGTAAAGTGACGAAACTATATGAATATTGTGTTAATAGCAAATTAACTGGTGTATGTGTTTCGAGTGCGTTTTTTAATTTAAAAAAAACGGATTTAATTTTGGATGCTTTCGGTTGTAATGTGAATTTGTTTTAATAAGGTAAGTTAGATATTTTAAATTATTTCCTCTCTTTTTTTTTGAATTATTTGAATAGGAAATCATGTTATTTTAACACGGTACACGTCTGACCTGTTGCTTGCAAAAATCTAAACTAGGGCTAACTTTTACGAAAGTGCTTCGAATCCAAGCCAAGAAAGTACTGGCAGTATAAAAAACAGCAGCTTTTCCGACACATTCAACTTGTATGTCACACTACGCGTGACCGAAAACTTTCTCATCGGTTGAAGTTCCGACGCAAAACTAAAAGATTACGATCTTGTTTTAATAGCTTCGAATCCAACTTGAGTTGCCAAAAACTACTATAGTCATTACGTAAAAAAACTGATCAAAGGCTCTTAGACATTTTAAAAGTCTATCTATCTGCTAAACTGCAAATAATTCTAGGAAAGTTGCATCCATTAGGTCACCTAAGAGAAACAGGTTTGATTTTCACATACGATATGCCTTATACACAATGCGCTATAATTTTCGCTATAAAACATGGTCTAAGTAATAGGAGCAAAAACCTAGATGTAGCAAAGTAGGCGTTTAAGGAGTTTTTGCGTGCGTGTGACTTCTTGTGCCAAGCACGAAATGGCCACGTTTTTACTTATACACGTTTTCTTAAGACCTACTTCGGAAAGATGTGACGATATGCAAAGTTTGAAGAATAATGTTGTGTTGCAGACCTTCGCAGTCGCACACAAAAGAGGATCTGTTTTGAAGCTTGCCGTTACTTTTACATTTTGATAGCAAGGTTATACGTTCAATTCTTTGAAAGTCTAAGACAATTCACGAACTTCACTTTTGTTATGACATACATTGGTATGTTACTCCCTTTCTCATGTTGAATCTAGTATCTGGGCGAACGGGCTTTGCTAAGCGTCTTTCGAGATTTTTCAGGAAAGACAACTTTTAAGATAATATTGACAAGCAATCCAAATTGTTAGAGCAGTTTACGAATACGAGTATTTCTTGTAGTCTTGTTATTCAACTTCAAACACTTGTTAAAAAATGCAAATGTAGTGTTTCCAGTCTCTCTGATTGTCACGTTTAAACTGCTTAACTGCTTTCGTTAAAATCCAGAAGGCAACAGGGGATACGAATAGCGTTCCTATGTAAGTAGTTTCAACAGCATTAAGCAAGATGCTACAGAAGCTTTAAGGCAAAAGTTAATATAAATATAAAAGTTTAGGAAGATAGATGTTATTAGTCTTTCCCAAAAAACTGATCAAAGAATTCGGGTGAAATTTGGCACACAGTTATTTTATAACCTGGATTAACACAGAACTTTTGGTCCCAGTAGGACCCAATTTAAAGTCCACGCTGACGGGCAGAAGCTAGTAACAAAATATACATTAATTAGTAAGTACAAAATTACTGACGACATTTTTCACAAGTGATTAGATACTCGACATTTTGATACAGATACATCGTATAGTACCTACTCGACAAAACAATAACTGGGTATATCACTGAAACACGTTACCGTATCGGAATTTGTATTGATAACTCGTGTTAACTGATTGCTTGAGGTTGAGCAATCAATTTCTGCGTCTCAATCAATGTTATCATTCAATTTATTTGTTAGAATACTTGCTGTTCCCGCAGTGTCACTTGTACCCATCTGCTACGTGATATCAATTATTTGAACTTTGCACAAACCAATTCTGCTATCCGTCCCTTCTAGATCTCATCACAGCATTAACTTACGCCCTGCTTTTTTCATTCAATCTATCTCATATAGTTGGTTTGTGTAAAAAATTCTATCTTTATCAAATATAATCTTTCCCTTCCTGTATTTCTGCTATCATATCCATCAATCTTTTCTAAGTGATGATGATGATACCTTTTGATTTTAATAAAGGTTTTTGTGTTGAAATCGTTCAACAGTTTATTCGTGATGACGCTAAAAATCTGAAAAAAATAATATCGTTTCTTTTTTGTCAATACTGGCGTATTTTTTTCAACAATTTTGTTTGACTAGTCAATCCATTTAGAGTTGGAGACGACGTGGATTCTAATCCATTAGATCAGACGGCTGACACATGACTTTTTTTCATATACGCCTATCATTGTTCAAATATCAACCTTCCTTAATTACACTCCTCTTTTGTTACCGTAGTAAATTCAGTTTCGATGTCAGAATATTACGTCCGTTTTGATTGAGGAGCCACTTCAGATTTTTCCACGAAACATTTGCCGATTACCAGCTAGCTGATTAGAGCTCCTTCACAAACGTTCATTGAGGAATGTATCCCAACAGAATCTTAACTATTTATTGTTAATGAAAAGAAGGAAAACGTTATATAGGTACGTAACGTATAAACAATCTTATCAATTTAAGAAATATGTTGCTGCATTCTATGCATAATAAAATCATAAAAATACACATTCTAAATTTGATTCGAATTAGTGTTTTGTTTCTTGCTATCGCTATAAAATTAATTTCGAATACTTTTTACTGGTACTTTTTACATTTCACTAACTTGGATTGGATTCAATTATCAAATAGAATTGCTAGGAAATTTAATTCAGAATTATCGTCAATTTTGCTTGTCCAAATGCAAAATTAGCCGCAAAGTGCAATATATCTAGTAATAATTGTGTAGTGGTACATACAGCAGACCACACGGAGTATAAATAAAAGGTTCCATACATATAGGAACCAATAACATCACCATTATGACATGAGAAATGATCTGTATACTAGGACTTATTCCATTTGAGCCTTCAGCGATCCATTTGAAGGAGTATTGTTATGAAGAAACAAAAGATGCTACGCACGGCACGACTATTGTTTAGAAAGTTATTCTTTAAAACAATAGCTTAAGATGTTAGTAGAAACTATGGATGCTAATGTTATAGAGATAATCTTTGCTAATTCCAACAGTTAGACGAAATCTCCAGTGAGATTCAAATATGAGGTTTCTTGTTGGAAAACTTTCTTAGAAGCATCTCCATTGTTTTTATAGCGCTTCAAAAGAGGAGGTTCTGTATTCGATCCTTATGTATACAAGTTTGCTACTGTTTCACTATTTTTAATAATGAACATTAAATCCTCCATTGATAGTATTTTATATTATTTATTGTATATAAGTTTCTTGCCGGTTCTTCTCCATAGGACCCACTACTTGGAACCGTGCAACTAATTTGACCTTTCATAAGTGCTTTATTTGGAGGCCTATGGGAAATAAAAATTTTGACTTGACTTTTTGAATACCTATGCTCATTTTTTTTTATGTCTCTTTATAAGAGTAATTATGTGTCTCTGTTACCAAACTGGATACATGACGTCATTCTAACAAGTTTATTTTAAATATTAGCCACCACGATCTAATTCAAAACACAAAGTTCAACAATAACAAAAGAGGAAAATCCAAAATTAGTCAAATTAATAAAATTATAACACTCACCGCTCATTTGTTACATACCTACATTTAGATTCGAATTGATAAAAATATTTCAGCATTTAAAACATATTTGGGTTTATATAGTATTAAAGGATGTGTGATACTAATCTTATCTAAAGCATTATTATGTTTAAAAAAAAGACAAATTGCCACCGAGTTGCCACGTCTAGCTATATTAACTCTGTGGTTACAGCACAAATAAACACACCTAAGCAAAAACTATTTTTATACAATAACTATACTAGAAAATGACCGCAACATGCTCCTAGGTCCTAGGGTATCGGTTTACTTATGTCATACGATCTGTCGCTACCTCAGAACACAGCTGGCCAGGAATTACACCCATACAGTATATAAAAAAGTATATTATGTATAATATATATGCCTAAAATAATACTACATATATCTGGTTTATTATTTCGTTAAAACCAAAATGGAAATTTTTTTTTTCACTCTCTCTAAGTTCGATTGCATATTGAATAGAAAATGACATATTATACACATATCTTAGATAACATATAAAAACTGTTTTCCACAATATTTCTAAAGCCATCTCCGTCTAAATGTCTTTCGTCTTTTTGAGAAAATGACCCAAAATTAAATTGCCCCAAACAAACTATAAGTCATGGCTACCCACTACTTGCAACTTCAGTACTTATTCTGTGGATCTTCAATAGGAATAAATTATTATTAAACCATAAGAAAAATAAATTCACTAAGTATAGGGTATTCCGGAGTGTGTCTCGTCGTCTCGCATTGACTCATCGTCTGTCAAAACTCTTGTCTTACAAAAAATATCTAATGTATCTGCAGACAACAAAGGGACCATCATTGATAAATATGTATCTACGTTATTTTCACATTATCTCGGGGTTCTATTTATTTCAATCTCAATGTTTACTAACAAAACAACGCTGTCTGTGTGTTAACATTGAAATACTCGTAAAAGTTACATAAACAAACAAAATTCCTTGTTGGTTTTTCCTTCCGAACAATATTTACATTTTGTAATGATGAAGGCCATCTTTCTAATTATGGCACCAACACCTCCTACATTGCTTTGAGTACAGAAAAATGTTCGTGTAAATAAATTAACTATGAATCATGCTGTGGATCCTTGCAATCGTCAGAGTACCTTCATGGCTTCAATTTTGTTGAAAACTAAGTCTCACAGCAGTTGAGAAGTCAAGTAATAAGGACTTAGGTGGATTAAGGTACATAAAGATACATAGTAAGCAACTCCAGAAAAAATGTAGTAACTGGGGGGCTAGACAAGTGGCAAAACGCTAACGCTATAGAATAGAAAACAAAATGTATGGGAATGACATATAGCTAGTCATAAACGAATGTCATTCCCATACATTTTGTTTTCTATTCTATAGCGTTAGCGTTAGCGTTTTGCCACTTGTCTAACCCCCCTGGTCAGTCTATTGTCTATCGCAGCATGGATACAAAAAATAATTCTTTTTCCAAATTAGGTCTTTAGAACCATTTTTGGTGACTGTACTTCAATATCTGATGGCCAACAAGCTCTTCAAAGAACGAAGGTAGCAAAGACTTTGGAATATAATCCAACAAATGTATCTACGAACCGTTTAAACTAATAAAAAGCAACAGCCTACAAAACAAGTTTCTCGGCGTTATTGCACTTTAATATCAAACCTATTCGAATGACTCACAATTTTCTCTAAACGGTAATCAACCGACCAGTTTATTGATTAGTTCCACTTAACATAGACATATAATTTTAGCCACCGGTTAGTATGAATGTGTGATTTTTTGCAACGTCTCGTCGGTTCGGAAATAACCCGTCTGGCTGGCGCGGCCTCGGCTCGCCCGACTGACACCACACTACGCTGCACATTGCTACCTACATTTTACTGAATTATATGAGTACTATCTTAATAGTAAGCCACGGTAACTGTCTTGGCTCCTATTTGAACTATGTCGAAATATAAACTTCAATGATTAAAGAATGTCTCTATTTTCTATTAATTGACTTCTACTTCATCATTTTGAAGTGCAAACGCATCGCTAAATCATTGACTTCCTTTGACAAACAAGTGGAAGAAGGTGAAGAGATTTTCAATTCCTCTGATCGTATAAAAGTTTTCCAAAAAGACTAAACAGGCTGATGACATATTGTAATATTCTTCTGCCCGACCTGTTCCAAATTTATGTGGGGTCTGCCTAGGGTTGCCAACTTTTTTTGGAAGAAATAGAGTATATCTGATATCAAAGAAGGTAAATAAAGAGTATGGACTTAAAAAAAAGAGTATCATTTATTTTATAGTTTTAAAAAGGTATATTTTTTTGTACTTTTTGCAGCACATAAAAATTTTTCATTGTTTTTAAAATAATTGTACGAGTCCAAACATTCTAACTCTAAATTTATGTAGATCAAGAGCTCATTCTTAATTAATTTCAATGAAGCTCTGTTTCTTTCTTCTCGCCACTTCACATTCATGACCGAAAAGACTCTCTCAGTAAATGCTGAAGTGGCGGGAACAGAGAGTATTATAACCAATATATTTTTTTAAACAATCAAATTCTCCAGGACAGTTCTTAAACCTCTCACTTCTTCTTAACTCCAAATTGGGGATACCAACATATTAACAGTTAATAGTCGTTTTTTTTTGGTTTTGATTATGGGTTTTTGCATAATATTATATGACTGGCACTAGTTTAGTAAAAATTGTGTAAAAAAGAGTATTTTAGCGTACTCTATTAGTGTTATAGATTATAGAGTACGGTTACATGATATAGAGTACAATACTCTATTTTAGAGTACGGTTGGCAACCCTAGGTCTGCCTTATATGGTTTTCTCCTCCATTCTTAATTCAATTCTTCAAAAATGAAATCAGTATTAAAAATCATAGTCAGGACAGTTTAGGCAATGTGACTCAGTATGACCCCTGTGACAGTAAAAGTTAAAATATGACTGAATCTTACAGCATTAAGAACCACCAATTAATTAAATATAACCCCTTGCTCCTTGAAATATGATCGATTATTACTCATTCCAAAACAATGATAATAACTGACTATCACTGCTCCGACTTCCAACATCGCTTAAACTTTTTCTTATATTTATCAATCTCCACACTGAGCTGTTTAAATGGCTCATTAAAGATGGTGGGATGATGGTGTCAGATGCTAGGTGAAATCATTGTGTGTGTGTTTTTGCGGATATGCGAGTGAAAGCCGATGAGGTTATCAGATCCACGAACTATAATGTCAACTGAGCGATCAATGAAACGACTTTTTTTAAAGGAAATCCTTTCAAAAGCATTACTTAGAAAGAAGTTGATTTCCTTGTACACTGTCATTTCTAATTATATTTGTGTTAGAAAGATACATCTTTACTTAATTGATTGCCTAATTAATTTCATCTATTTTCGCTTTCGCTGCAACTTTCCCAGAAATATTTCTAAATCTTTTGGAACCTCCTATAATTTGTCAGGTTCTTTAACAAGTCTTCTTGAGTTTATTACTGGAAACTTCCTTGGTCTTCCAAGCTCTGCCGTCATCAAACAATCCAAAAGTGTGTGCGCAATATTCCGTTGTGCCGTACAAGGTAGCTCACCATATCAGTCACCATTGTTGTGCATGTTTGCTAAATACCTATCGTTTTACGTCCTTGCAAATAAGAAGGAGGTTTATAATATACTAGCTGTTTCTTGCTGTTTCTCCCGCGTCCTAAGAGGACTATTTTACGCACCCGGATATCCTTAGGGCTTCCCCAGGTTTCGAATCTATTTCCATATCAAAGTTAATTTTAGTTGGTTTAACCGTTTTTCGAAGTTTTTTTAACTAGTAAGTTTTTAACTTTAGTTTTTTAAAGCGTAACATATAGACAAAGTTCCTTTCACAATTACTTCAATTAATTATGACACAATAAATTCAATAAGAATTTGGATAATGGAAAACTTGTGTTTAGGTGTTATTAATTTTGTGTTGATGAAGTAGATGTTATGTATAGGGTCTTTATATGTTTCGTGATTTTAGAATTATACTTGTACCTACAGTTAACTGAATTATCATCACTTAGACCCGAATTTAGTATTATACTTTTGTTCGGTTGGTAAAACGTTTGATAAACGAATATGCCTTATTAATTTTAATTGAATACCTGGGTATATTTTTTCTGAACGAATACTCATCATTGAACCAAAAAAATAATTATAAATTCCTGAACTTGAAAATGGACGCCAATGAAGAAAAACAACAGTTCTCCGAATATTTTTGTCCCTTTTAATTCCGCGCAGTTAATTAAAATTCACATTCTTGGCAAGCAACAAAAATTAACTGTTACGATAAACTTTATAATGATGTCGAGACAAAACAAACAGTTTTATACACTTCGCCTACACAGTCTTCTGAAGGGTTTTCCGGTTTTCAGTTAAATCTATATTGTGAAGAATGTGGCGATCCTCTCGTCTGAGACTCAAACTTCAAATTAATAATTATGTTTTTAAAAATAATCCGTTACTTTGTATTGAAGAAAAATTCATATAATAAATTTGGCAAGTAGTGCCTTTACATTGCAAATTATGATCCAATTTAGAAGATGGAAACCTTTTAGCTACCTGTAGCGTAGAAACTACCTAGCTAAGTTTTTTTTCGCCAAATGAAAGACAGTTTTTACAAATTGTGTGTCATACGACATTTCTGTTGGTCGCGGGCACATATGTAACGTGTTCCGTGTGAGCCTTTTATCAGAAACAAGTTTGGAAAGTTAATTCCGGTCGACGAACCCGTAAGCACTCTCCTATCGCTGTGTCGCGTCGAAATGGCGGGCTCTTCGACCGTTTGAAATTAATTTTCGAACTGAATATCACACGTGTTTGTTATATAACCTCTTTTAATCATTATCTTTTTCTTGCATTGAATTTATTTATGAATGCCTTTATTCAAAACGTTTTTCGCGCCTTATGTTGTCGTCTTAACGTGTAAGTTCTATAAGTTAAATTTCTCTAGCGTGTTTAAAGATAAATCCGATATTTACCACAAAGGTGAAGTAAGAATACTTGTTTCCTCAAAATACTTACATTTGGACGAGACTTCGTTCGCAGACTTCGTAAACATAAAAAAACAACAGTTTTGATATAGGTACTTACATAGTTATATAAATAATATAATCTTGTCAAAAAAAGTCGAACTTTGGTACGGATAAATTAAAATAAAATTCAGGATTGTCTTAAAAAATCTTATTATAATGAAGCCTATTAGAAGAACCTTCCTATTCGAAGGACATAAAAAAGGATAACCTCTTTTATCTGTTCATCCTATCTACCTTAGTTTGTGTAGTTGCTATAGTGATGTCTGTTTAAGAATTCAATAATAACTGATACGAATGCATCACGCGTCACAGACGTTGTTTAAACAATAGTAAACTGTGCCTTACGATCATGGAAGTCGTGACGTATACAAGCTGGGTGGAGGGAACAGTTGGCAGTAGGCCCCGTGACAGTTTTGCCAAATGTTCCTAAGTTATAGCTCTTTTTTTGTCATAATAATGGGTTTTATTGAGGCTGGATGAACTGTATTCTGTATTAATAGCCATTAAAATTTACGTTGAAATAGCTTTTTTCATTCGAAGATAATAATATGTACACTTTGAGAATAAAGCAGCCCTTTTCTCACAATTTAGTTTTTTTTTCTTCTTCATAAGTACAATAAGGGCTAAAGTTTAAAAAACATCATTCCGTATTCGTTCGTAGTAGGTAGGCCTACTGCATCCTTATTCTTTACTTTTCCTTACTAATATTATAAATGCGAAAGTAACTCTGTCTGTCTGTCTGTCTGTTACGCTTTCACGCCAAAACTACTGGACCGATATAAATGAAAATTGGTACAGAGATAGAATAGACCCTGAGGAACAACATAGGCTACTTTTTACCCAGGTGCGCTAAGTAGTTCCCTCGGGATGCGGGTGAAACCGCGGGAAATAGCTAGTATTAAATATCCCAAATACCAAACCAAACACATCCCTAGGTTCACAGGCTCATAGCTGTGTATCGCCTGTCATAGCCATACCTACATAAACTTATAAATGGATCACAAAAAACATTCAATTTAAACAATTAATAAATCATTTGTTTGCGTAACACAACCAACATTTGACAGCTCTACTTGCCCTAATATTAATTGTAGCCATCCATTAAAGTAATTAATGGCTCTTTATATTAAAAAGTACATAGCAATCTCTACACAGATGAAAATATATTAATAATGTCCCGTGCCGCCGACAATTGGCCGCTTCCCCTTACAATGGCGTCGATAGGCTACGAAACACATTCCATGTATGATGCCAATTGATCACCGACATATTATATCTCAGAAGACAATCTTCAATCAAATCAGTTAGTGTGTTCACTTCCTTAATCAAATGACTCGTGCATATCAAATCGAAAAAAAAAACTTTCATGTTCTGTGGTTTGAAAAATATATGATTTGACGTTTGGATTGGCGGTTGGCGGGAATTTTAGTGATGTGTTTGTGTTTTTTTTACATTGTTACGTAACAGTTGCGTTTACAAAAGCGTATAAAGTTCACTTTCAATTATTAACGAAAGAAAACATAAGTTGGTATAACAGTGGGCAATTTCAACGATTTTATGAATAATGGAATTAATGAAACCGCAAATAACCTTAATAACACGTGAGATCACAGAAGTAAATTAACCTGAAAGTTTAATAATAGTTTATTCGATGATACTCAGTAATTTTCTCTCTGTACGGATAAACAGTATCCATTACAAAGATCCACAAAAAAATTATTAATATGAGATTTAACGAGTATTTAAACTCGAACTAATGGAACTCATATTGGAAACTTTAAAAATATAGTGTTCCAATTTTGAATAATTCATGAAAGTCAATTTAGTGTTCAACAGTGCGTTCTCGATTACATTTTACGTTCCTATTTATTCGGTTGGAATTTAATCCGAGCAATGATAATATTGCGTTTGGTTCTACTATGGTGATGCCGCATGAACACACGTTTTAGTGAAATACAGAACGGATTTACTGAAAATGAGTCCATTAGCGACTTTCAGGAAAACTAAACGACAGATGTAAGTAATCGTGAACATTTAAGCTAAGTTATATTGTGTTATTATTATATTGGATTACTTAACTTTTAACGTTTATTACATTATGTAAATATAATTTCGAGACAACTACTCTAAAGCCATTCTTTTAAGCGTAATGCGAACAGGCTGCATGGCTTGAAAACGAAAAAAAAAACTTTATAATTTTAATTAAAACCTCTTTACTAATGAATTGTTCTCTCAAGTGTAAATGTGCATAAAATATTCAATTACCAGTCGATTAAACCTACATACTGGTTGTATAACACGGCACAAAAGAATTTCACCTTGGGTCGCGAAAGCTGTGTGCAGAAATGTTTTGTGACCCGGCACATACCCAGTGTCACTTAAGTCGCACCATCTCATTTAACTTCACACACGATTATAACACTTATTTGTTAATCTTGAAGGCTTTTATTCGTGTATCTAGATATTTCGTGTACTGTAATACCTGGGTTTTCAGTCGTACGCAAACAAAAACGATTGGCAGTTGGTATGAATACATAATATAAAGTAGCGATAAAAATGTTGTGAAATAAATACATAAGATGTCGAATGTTTTTAAATTAATTTAATTAAAAGTCTCTGTTTATAATCGCCCTTTCGTCAGTACAGCATGTTGAAATTGACCCATTCATATTGGATCTATGAGGACGCGCGCACGTCTGCGAGATTAAATAAATTAGTTAAAAAATATTCAAATAGTCTAATAAATCAATTAACAACGTAAATAAATATACAGACTAAAAGATACAAGAAATTATTAAACATACAATTGTAAAAAACCATTTTGTATCTAATTTATTTAACTATCTACCTTTATCTATAAAGATTAAGAGCATTAAAGTAATTAAAGCATGATTCAGGTTGGGTATAACTAAATTCAACCATAGATAAAATCTATTTATAATTTTATTGATATCGACATGATATCTTAAAGGTGGTTACACATTTGTAACACACCGTGACTGTGTCGGATACGCGTAACAAAGATAGAAGGGAACAATTTTCTAATACGTACAAAATTATTCGTCCCTTATAAGTCACATCCTTTCAGAGGCTTTATGAAATTATCCTTATCCTTACTAATATTATAAATGCGAAAGTAACTCTGTCTGTCTGTCTGTCTGTTACGCTTTCACGCCAAAACTACTGGACCGATATAAATGAAATTTGGTACATAGATAGAATAGACACTTTTCACTTTTTACCGGGGTGCGCTAAGTAGTTCCCTCGGGATGCGGGTGAAACCGCGGGAAACAGCTAGTATATAATAATCACAACCGTCTTTCAAATATTGAGCTCATCACACAACGTATAGTAAGATTTTTAACAAAATCGTCAAATTACCTTGCACGTTGAGGGTGGAGGGAGTGGGAGGAAAAGTCAGACTCTTACTGACTGAAACCCATCCATGTTTCTTCCTTCGCCCTTTGCATTCCAGGGGCCGCGGTAATTTTTTCGAACAATCTCGCAGAACGTAGGTACGTTAAAAAATATTTTAACTTTAGTCCATACTGTATACCTATGTCTATTAACCAAACTAAAATGTACCTAATGTCTTTATTAGGTGCAAGTAATATCCGGTAATAATACTGCAATCAGTACAGTGACAGAAATGGAAGTTTGCCTCACTGTTCACGGTAAAACAGCTCCGCTAATTACGTTCTAATTATTGTGGGGGTAATTTAATAAGATAATTAATATACAAAAAAATAATCTTAGGCGCGTTTTTCGAAGAGCTGAAACAAACCACTCAATAATAAAAAATATGAATCCGCTATCTATTTCTCGCTATTCATCTGCATCCTGGGGGCTGGAAGCAACCGGTTATCTCCCATATCCCCCCAAGTTATCCTGTGGCCTTAAATTTTATCGCAATCGTTTCAGCGGTTTCCGTGAAAGCGATACAAACAAATTGACAGAGTTTGTTTAACTAATAAATTTTTTAGGAATTGTTTATGGTTTACGTCAGCTATACTCTAAGTGTGTTCCGCGGAACCCTAGGGTTCCGTGATACCTCTGTCGGGGTTCCGTAAGAATTTAGAAAAAAAAATCAAAACACCTCTCTCTGGTCGCTCCGCGGCTGCGCGGACTCCGCGGCCGCGCGGAGACAAAACGCTATGAACGTTACTTATTTATTTATTTGTATTTGTAGAAACATGTGTTACAATAGCTGGTACAATATATCATAAGTTTGGTATCAACAATTTTATACTTGTACAACCCGTTCGCTCTAAGTTTGCCGTTCTGTGGAATGCGCGTACCCTCCCCCACGTGACAACAAAACTTATAATGTGTCATAGTTTTACCCAAATATTACAATTTTTATTGTTACAATTAAATAAAAAATATTTTTATATTAGGTTTGGTGACGCTACTTTTCGAACGTCATACCTATCGCCAGCGGCAAACTTAAAACGTGCGGGTAGTATACTTGTGAGCGCGTAGTCTCTTTGATAAAAGCCGCCTCTGAATTAGACGCTATAGTTGTCAACAAGCGACTTTCGACTCTAACTTCAAAGGATAAAGTCGATATTGTTTACAACGCAATTTTTAAATTTCTGTTTTTATTTTTGCTTTTTGTTTATCAAAGGTGCCGACTCGAGTATTTTCGAGAATATTTGAGATCGAGTCTAGGACTAAGTATAAAAGCGTCGCCCGTCGTCAGTTGACGATTAGCGTTCGGAGCGATAAGTTACTGCCTACTTACAAGCTCGCTAGCGAGAAACTAGTGTTCATTGTTTTACTGCCTGCTGTATTCTGTTGTCTCAGTTTTGTACATTTCTTCACCGTAGGTACTAAATTTAGTCTCTTATACGCAGTAACGATTGTGGATTATTTAAACCCCACTATCCTGACGTGTAACATTATAAATAAAGAAGAATGGAACGTTGGCTTAAAGGTGTTAAACGTGTTGCAACAACATCTTCTAATGACGCTGAATGTTCAAAAGCAGTGCGCGCGGAGAATATAGCAACCACCGATTCAGAAGATGATGCCACGACGTCAAGCTCGACGGTTTCAAAGACGAAAAGAAGGAAGTATGATGAATCTTATATCAGTTTCGGATTTGTTGATTCCAACGGCTCACCTCTCTGCATGCTCTGTAGTAAACTGCTTCCTAATAGTTCCATGGCACCTGCCAAATTGCGCCGACATTTAGAAACTGTACACCCCGAGTCTAAAGACAAGAATAAAGAATTTTTTGTTCGCAAAAAAGATCAGTTATTAGAAAGTCAAAAAAATATTATGCATGTAACACAAACTATCAACGAAAAGGCGACGGAGGCATCATATTTAGTTAGCTATCGCATTGCACAAGCAGGTGAAGCGCATACTATCGCTGAGAAATTAATAAAACCATGTGTATTAGACATAACAAAATGTATGCTCGATGAAAAATCTGCAAAGCATCTTTCTAATGTTCCGCTATCAAACGATACTGTTTCACGACGAATCCATGATCTGGCAAGCTACGTCAAACAAGAACTAGTTACACGTCTACAAAATACACGATTCGCCTTGCAAATGGACGAGTCGACTGATGTCGCTGGTTTGGCTATCCTGCTGGTTATTGTGAGATATCCATATAAAAGTTCTTTTGAAGAAGACATGCTTATGTGTTCATCGCTGCTTACAAACACTACCGGGGAAGAAATTTTTAATAAAATAAATATATTTTTTGAAGAAAATAATCTCAGTTGGAACAATTGCATTGACATTTGTACAGATGGGGCCAAGGCGATGACAGGTAAAACAGCAGGAGCAGTGTCACGAATTAAAAATAAAGCGCGTAATTGTAGTTCCAGTCATTGTATTCTGCATAGACAAGCACTTGCGATGAAGCAAATGCCGTCTAATCTAAAATTAGTTATGGATGAAGCGGTAAAAATAATTAATTTTATCAAATCACGACCACTACAATCCCGATTGTTCTCATTATTGTGTGAAGATTATGGCAGCAAACATAAAACACTGCTGCTCCATACAGAAGTGCGATGGCTGTCTCGGGGTAAAACTTTAACAAGGCTATTTGAACTTAGAGCCGAGTTACAAATGTTTCTTTCAGCAGATACTTCTTTTAATTTGAAGGACCGTTTGTATGATAAAACTTGGTTGTTCCGATTGTCTTTTATGGCGGATATCTTTCAAAAACTTAACGAATTGAATTTATCGTTGCAAGGTAAACAGACAACAGTGTTTCAGGCCTATAATAAAATAACTGCTTTTAAAAGAAAATTAGATTTTTGGATCATTTGCATTGGTAAGAAAGAAATAGAAAGCTTTACGTTACTCAGTGAGTTTGTTAGCGAAAACGACTCAGTAATGTTTGAAGATGATGTATTTGAATTGGTCCAATATCTCAGTTCGATGCGCGCATCTTTTGAAAAGTATTTTCCCGAAGAACACAATACAAAAATTAAAGTGAATTCATGGATTCATAATCCTTTTTTACCCAACTTGGAAAAGCCTGAAAACATGTCAAACGAGATATATGAATCTCTTTTAGAAATGTCATCAGACACAAGTATGGAGTCACTGTTCAAAACGACGCCTCTCAATGATTTTTGGTGCAGAATCCAAGATGAATATGCAATGCTTGGCCAAATAGCTCTGGATATTCTGCTCCCGTTCCCAACTACATATTTGTGCGAAACAGGATTCTCTACCTACGCAGCCACGAAAACAAAATATCGCAATAGACTGGACGCCGAAGCTGATATAAGACTCCAACTTTCTTCCATCAAACCTGATATCAACCAATTGATGAAAAATAAAAAACAGTTTCATACCTCCCACTAGTTAGATTTTTTCTTTTTTAATGTTTTCTATTGTTGTCGTTGCCAAGTGGTGAAGTAAATAATAATTAGTAACTGTTAGATTGTACTTTTATTATGCTGATTAATAAAAAATACACTTATAAAAACAATTGTTTTATTGTAGGGTTCCATCAAGTATTTTGCTTCCCAAAAGGGTTCCGTCATTTAAAAAGTTTGAGAACCACTGGTTTACGTGATTGACAGCTGATATTATTTCACCAGTTTCTTAATTAATCTATTTGGCTGTACGTATATAGGTAGGTAAAACATTTTAAAACAAATTAACCTGATTATTTTAAATAAACTGCAGTCAGGCATAAATCAAGCGAAGTGTGCAAAACCTTATCTGACCATCGGCCTCCTTTCCTCACTTGGAAATTAGGCAACATCCACGTACAAGCTGAAATTAACTTTAAACTGTTCACAACAAAACCTATTTTCGTGAAACATAAAAATAATAAGTTTATGTTTGTTGGATATCTTCGAATTGAGTTTAGTTTTAAAAACTTTAATTGGGAAATGTGGGGAAGTCGAATTGGGTATGCATGCAATGAGTATTACTACATGAATTTCGATCTAGATTTAAAGTAAACCATATCTTTAAGTAACTCTGTCTGTCTGTTACACTTTCACGTGAAAACGGCTGAACCGATTAAGATACAATTCAGTACAGAGATAAGTAAGGCGTAGTAAGGAGAGTTTTTATCCGGGTGCGTGAAATAATTATCTCAGAATGAGACGCACGGAAAAAAAAAGCATTATTAATATCTCATAGATCTAAGTATTGATAAAATCAATGACTGGGTACGAACTGCAAACTCCTCATAGGAATAAGAAGTAGCCACGTCATATCCCGTGACATAAGCTTCCTGTAGCAACGTCACTAGATATAAAACGAATTTGTTTGGTGAATACTTAAACATATAAGAAACTATATATAAGACTGGCAGTATAAACATGTGCAATGTTTATTTAGTAATTCACCAGCTTTCCGCGGCTTCGCACGCGTGAGCTATACGAATTCTAATTAAACATGACGGAATTTCATACAAATTATGCCCCCTTTTTCACTCCCTTAGGGGTAGAATTTCGGAAAATCCTTTGTTATCTGATGCCTACGTCATACAAAGAACACACTCTCCAAATGTCAGGTCTGTACGATCAGCGGTTTACGCTGTGCGTTGATCCGTCAGTCATTCAGAACAAAGCATTTTATACGTATAGGTACTCGTAAATGTGGAAAAGTAAAAGAACTATTATAGAAGATAGACATACTAATACTTGTATACAGAAAGACGTAGACGTAACTGGTCTACAAAATCAAGTTATTGGCTTGAATGTAAAGCTAGGTTTACACTACCACCCAACACATCTGTATGTAAACAGGTGTGGGACATTTTTGTGACTCGACGAAAATGTCACGACAGTAGCATCACAAAGAGAATGTTGAAGTCATCTGCCTAGCCTTTTCCCATCTATCTTGGGATCCGCTTCCAGTCTAACCGGATGCAGCCGAGTATCAGTATTTTACACGATGCGGAGACCTCTCGGGTACTTAAATCAAAATCTCAAAAGTCACAATTTTCAGCACAAAACAAGAAAGAAACCGCTAAATTTAATTGTTTAAAAAAACAAATGTAGATTGAAGTCAACCAATGAATTTAATTAATACTTTGGTGTTCAACGCAAGTAGGTCGGAATACCAAAGATCACTCGTTACACCAACCTTGCTCCATTTAAAAAAAGAATGTTTGGTTTTTATTTTTCAATGTTTTTGACGCCCCAATGAGCTGTTTACGATCCAAACTGAAAACTGGCTGAATGTAAAACGTTTGAACTTGTTTTTATTTATAAAAAAATGCTATTGTTATCCTAGTGGTTTGGCTGTCTTCTACATTTTAAACAAGTCAGTGATAAAAATGAAACATAATCTTGACTCAAATCATAATAAAGAAAAACTTTGTCACTAGAATAATCCATAACCATGAGTTCTGAAAACGAAAACCTTTATTCTTAATTTGTTCCAAAATTTTTCAGTAATAAAAAAAAACGTGACTTGGTATGCTGCATCTCTGAATACCTGTAATTTTTTACGAACCAATATAACAAAAATATACATAACATTTATCATGTTTGCAAACTAGCGTCAATGACAAATGCATATAAAACCTTTTGAAATGGCAACGGCGTGATTTAAATTATATGAAATATATTTTGTGTCTACGATCGACACGATATAATAATGGGCCACAAATGTTAGTTCATAAATAGACGACCCAAATCCGAGTGCACGGCTGGACTGCAGAATGTAGTCATCTGTTCCACGACACAAAATAGACAAATTGTTGTGTAGAAGTAAAGATGTGGGAGAGTTCTTTTTTTAAATGTAAATAGTATAAATTGTCCCATTACACAGATTATAAATTCGAATACAATAGTTTTTAAAACTGCCTCAAACCAGTTTTTCTTATGGTGAGATCAAGCAGTAAATCTTCCAATAAACAAAACGAAAAAAATATTTTGTTTCTCGCATTATTACATACACAATTACAAAACAAAACTAAATTGCCTGAACAATTTTCTTTGTTACATTGCCCTGAAGATGATTGTGAAATTTTCGGTAGAAACTAGTTTCAGAATCTTGGAAGCAAAACAATGTTAGATAATTAGTAGGTAAACAAATTACAATATTTACTAAACTTCCAACAAAAATACAGATTTAAAAATTGGCATACTATTGTTGCCATACAGCCGTACGTTCGATACACGTTTAGATCAATTTGGCACTAAGCCGGAATAGCTAAGCTAAGAACAAAATTTGTATGTACCTACTGGTAGTTTAAAAATAAAATAAAAACTCCAAAATAAAAGGCAGTCTGCTGCAAAAGTTCATGGTCGTCATTTGTTTTTTCAAATAAGTACCTACAATCACCGATGTACTTGGGACAAATTAAAACCCGACTAACGGCGCCGTGTATAATTAGGTACTAAATTGCTCGTTGAATGTTTAATATATATCATTTGTTGGACAAACATCCTTAATGTGTGCAAATGAATAATTCTGCACCAGTTTTCAGCGAAGCAATTTGCTTGTTACATGTTATTGTTAATGAAGAGTACTGAAAATTTTGTATTTTTGTTTCAGATCATCAGAAATGATCCACGTGGATGAAACCGATCCGGTTGGAGGTAATATATTATTTAAGTACTTTACTTTTTAATACGCTAAAGCAGACGCTGCCTGTAAGGTCATTTCAAATAAAGAATGCACATTCGAATAACGGATTTGAATACCGAAAGTATGACATCACAAAGCTTCGTTCTGTGGATTTTCTGTATTTTTATTTTTTCACATAAACGACAGTTAACGCCTACAGGGTCATACTTAAAACTATTTGTGCGTTTCAAACAAAACATGAAACCTCCCACAGATTATTTAAGACTATATGTGTGAACTAAAAATTAAACGCTCTAAACTCAGTATAAAATAAAAATCGTAAAAATTCTATGTCAACATCAATTACTATTAGCACTTAACGCCCATTCTATTAATTCCTCACATGTAGGTTAAATCTAAAGATAATTATCATTACTAGTAGTTAGCTAAACTGACGGTGGAATAAAATAAAGTAAACAAACACAATATTTGGCAGGCGAGTGGAATCCGTCTTTATTTTAGACTGGGCCGAATATTTGAAATCGTCCGCTCGATGACACGAATGACACGCTAGTCGTCATGTAGCTAACACATGCGGACGAGTGCTCTTCTCTCTGGTACCTATGACGAATATTGACTTGACGTCACGTCACGTTACGTCATATATTTTCATGTTATTATTTAAGGGTTTATGTTTTATTATAAACTAGCTTTCCGCCAGCAGCTTCGCCAGCGTGGTCTATACGAATTCAAATTTAAAGAGTTTCATACAAACTTTGCCCCCCTTCTTTGGCCCTTAGGGGTAGAATTTCGGATGCCTATATCATACAAAGAACACACTCTCCAAGTTTCAGGTCTCTACGATCAGCGGTTTAGGCTGTGCGTTGATCCGTCAGTCATTCAGAACAAAGCATTTTATATAAGTATAGATTCTTCTTTTCGTATCGTGTGGCAGGTTTTACCAACCTAACAAGCCGTACTGTCAGAGTTTTCTTAAATCCGCCAGACTGCCTCTGACATGGAATTGTAACAACAGCTGCCAGCTATCAAGGTAGCAGCCGGGGGATAGCTTCCGTCCCAGGCTCTCCCAGGCACGAGGGTTTCACACATCCAACTTCATGACTTTGGGCTGTTTTGTGACATTTTTCAAAATCCACAAAGCGATTTCAGTCCTACCCGTGAATTTACCCCGAGACCGCGTTTATTAAAATTATGCGTTACTTACCTGACTGTCCATTATTATATAGCGAAAATATAGGACTCCATGTCTCCTTGTATAGAGAATGTATTAGGATTTTCAACATAATTTGCAACTGAATCTTCTTCAAGGAAAATGATCTCATCAAAATTGATGCTTCAAAACACTAGTATGAATTCTAACCACAGATATAAGCCCACAATCAAGTCTTAGAAATGCAATCTGTGAATCTGCAACCATTCAATGAATTTCGGAAGCTTAGTCACTAGCACGGCAGGAATTCGGATATGACGGTACCGTACAAGCGATGATACTTGTCCGCTTATTGGGCCCAGTACCAGTACCCTTAGGCATCCAGACTTATAGAACCACATACTATAATCAAAGCATTCCTTGTATGACTCAGGCCTACATCCTGTAGAATTTACGTTTTTTTTTTTATTCAAAAGACTGGTTACTTTACTCATAGCATAGAAATGAAGGGCTTAGTGTAAAAAGTTTGACATATCGAACTGGAATTCTTTAATACACCTGCACCCTAAATATCATCAGCAATGCTTTCCATTTTGCAAGAAAATCTGCATGTCGTAGAGCAAATTTAACTCTTTAGAATCTGGGCTTTGGAACGGGCAAATAGCTTCTTATTCTTTTTTGACTAACTGACAGAGTCATCATCTTTTGATAATTCAAAAGCGTCTTTTTAAGGTTAATAAATGAATTGAATTTGTATTTATTTATAATTACCTGTATCTCTATACATATAAAATGCTTTGTCCTGAATGAATGACAGATCAGTTTAATGCGCTGACCGTAGACACCTGAAACTTGGAGGGTGTGTTCTTTGTATGACGTAGGCATCCGATAAGAAAAGATTTTCCAAAATTCTTTCCCTAAGGGAGTGAAAAAGGGGAGCAAGTTTGTATAGGTAAAACTGTCATTTTTAATTTGAATTCGTATTATTAGCGGCTACGCCCGCGTGGGCTACGCGGGCGTAGCCGCTGGCAGAAAGCTAGTTCAATTTTATAGTTAGTACTTATAAGCCAAATTCTCATTATTATTCCAAAAACACCCGTGTCAACATACACAGTACAAATGTACGTAAAATACATAATACGAGCATGCTTGACGACCATTTTATTGTGAAAGGTGAATGACATTGAAGACGAAAACACATTGCTACATATATATTACCGCATTTCTCTCACAATATAACAAATATTTTCACATTTAGTAAAATATTCCGGCTCGATGATTAAAACTGATATTAATATAATTGCGAATGTGACAGCCTGTCTGTCTGTTACGTTTACTTGTTGTTGGACCGATGTAGAGGAAATTTTGTATTGAGATAGATTGAAATCTAGGGAAGAACATTGAATAGTTTTTACCCGGGTCCCAGGTCCTAGTTCTTTCAGGGTGCGATTGAAACTGCGCAGAACAGCTAACTACCTACGTCTATAAATAAACACATGACGCAGATAAACAACAGAAAAAAAACATCCGATTATCCGCAATATTAATAATATATTTATCAATTTATAGTTTTTCTACAATACAATGGATTCCGCATTTAATTATCCTTCGCGTAACAATAGAAACAGGTTCAAATTAATTCGATATAGCACAAAGTTATTTCATCGCGGTCGAACATATCGGAACCAATCGAATTTTTCATCATATAGTATAATGAAATCATAAAATTCGCCGCGCATTTTATTTATTGAAGCCCAAACAAAACTGTGAACTGCCTGATAAAACGGAATCCTAATCCCAACCAATAGTATAAACCTTTGTCTTCTTCTAGTGCGGGCTGCAGGTTTTACTAACCTAACAAGCTCTAGTGTCAGAGTTTTCTCAAATCCGCCTGAAGCTGCTATCAAGATAGCATAGCTGGGGACGGCCCTCCTAGGCACGGGGGTATAACACCACCAACTTCCTGACTCCGGGCTGCTTTGTGAAATTTTCTAAAACTCACAAAGCGATTTCGGCCCGACCCGGGAATCGGACCCAAACCCCGTTTGCAGCAGTCGCGACCCCTAGACAAACGAGGCAGTATAAATACGAAACTGAGTTTGTTTATTTCGTTGTTACGTTGTCACGGTTAAACGATTTAAATGAAATTTGGCCCGAGGCACAGAATAAACCTCGGGAAATTACTAGCACCAAATATTTTTGTAATTAATCCGCTATTCCATTGCATCCGTCTCCGAGTGTAATATATAAATTTAAACATAATTCAGAGCTAGTTTAAAATCTAGAGTGAATAATAAAGTCGGTTAATAAAACACAACATAGAGAAACACGTGCCAATCAGGAGCCAAGTAAGTTTCCAACCGAGACGATGTTAGGTGTAGAAGGTCAACAGATCACAGATCTTTGCCCGTCGGCGCCCGCGCATCCATTCATATAGTACATTTTATTTTTAAAACTACATACTTGTATTACAACGCAATACAACTAGGTATTATGTTTTTAAATGTCAAGAGACAGCAGGCTTATTGAGTTACACATTCGTATTCACAATAACCCTGTATTTCATGACCAGGCAGACAGGGACGGACCTACAACACGACACCCTAAATCCACCTGTTATGTTACATTTTTGCCGCGTTTTACCTGGGTCCCGTGGTAACTGCTTCAGGCACCCGGATAATAACTACAATCTATCTCCATACCGAATCTCATCTGACTCAGTTCAGACAGACAAGATTGCACCAGAAGTCTCATCTAACAAATTATTGCCAATAACCGACTTTGGGCTCTACCACAAAGAAAGTCCAATAATAAAATGTCTTACCACGTAACCACAGAACTGCACCATGGATTCTGCGCCCAACCCATAATTATCAAGACACTCGGATTTGACTAATCATAGCTCGGGGTACTAAATTATTTAGAAAAATGGCATGATTCAAATCTTCATAGAATACTACGATGAACAAAAACAAACCTAAATTACCATTGCCAAAAAACAACATTTTTTTAAATGGCAAACCCATATAACATCAGCTGCTTTTATGGTAACCTTAACATAAAAACTACGATAAACACAATCAAGTTCTTTATTTACTACAAGAAACAGATCTGAGTAATACTAAATGATCTAATGATAAAGATCTGACTATATAAAATCGGTGAGTAATCAACTTCTCGTGGTAAAGGTGGATGAACGCTTCAAAGGCGCCTGCAGTGCGTTCAACCCGTGCACTATCCAACGTAGTAAGGTTAAACTAAATTAGTACTATTGTGTGCCTACTATTAATATTACTACAGGGGCGGATTTGGGGTGGGTGACGGGTGCAAATTTACTTGACGTGGTACATGGTAGTATTAGAATGTGCCATTCATTTGCCACCTTGCTAGGGAGGAGCATGTATGTCTGTAAATCTGACCCAAAAAACTGATGCTTTTCAGCGTAATTAGAATCATTTATTACCCATCGTTTAGACAAATTCACCAACTATACTAAAATATTAGAATATTTAAACGGAAACCCAAATGGAAAGTTTAAGTTAGACTTGATAATTGGCATAACAACAACAAATTGAGCCTATCCAAACACAAGGTTCGGGATTAAACAAATACCTAAATTTACATACAAAATAAGGTTGATTAGCATCGAAAATTAACTAAAACTGAAGCGGATACAACGATATGTAAACAAGTTACAACAAAAACGTTGAACACATGTCGGTCTGAACAGACTAAACAATAGATAGACACTCCTAAAATCGCAATGTCGTGCCCGACGCGTTTTTTACGTCTTGACTTGTTGCCAAAACGATGCAATGACGCATCAGTGGGTGCACTCTAAGTTTATTATTGTTTTTTTTATATATCTTCATAGAAGTATCGAGAATTATAATTAATTAAAATGAGAAATGTGTTGAAAACTATTTTTTGCTAGCTTAGCTATTTCCAACAGTGATTTGTTGGCTTGATAGAGCAAATTGCAGCGTTTACAGCAAACATTTATAGTGACGTACTATTGTCACGCCTAATTTACAACGATTAACTGGTTTATAAACATGGCGTATGACCTCATTGCTGTTATCGAATAGTTTTCCTTTTCTATTACCTTCCTACATAGTATGTATATTATCATACTAGGTAATATTATAAATGCGACATTTGGTTTGATGTTTATTTTATTATTTTACGCTAAAGCTTTTAATCGGATTTAAACAAAATTTTATACACACATAGTTTATCTGTATTTGGATGCTATTCAAAGTCTACGTCTCAAAGACGAAGTCGCAGGCAAAAGCTTGTAAAATACATCAGTAACGGACAAACTGCAACGTGAATTATCAAGAACAGAAAATGTAGATGTCTTACCTACAATTTCAGATATTTCTACGATTTTTACGTTAACACGCAACAAAGATAAAACCTCTTAAGGATGAAGCTAGAAGTGCAAGGCCTTCCTTTCTCCATATAAAATATTCGCTGACGTGACTACCATAGTAACAGTCAAAGCTTACGTGAGGCATACAAATAGACTTGTAGAATACCTATTTGCTGATACACCTGTGTCTGATATTCATCTATTTTTAATATAACAATGAGGATATAGCCATGTATTTTTATCGCGATAGGTTTTTTCATTCTGTATGGTGCATTTTTATCTGGTTATCAAAACACAGTACAAGCTAATCAGCGTAATGAAAGATAGAGTATCTGCAGTATCTTTAAGCCGAACGAACAAATTAATTAATTTGTGAAAATTACAAAATGATACCGATGACTTCTTTTTTGTTGTTTGTAACCACAAATCGTAAAGAACAACACCAATTTCCTTTTTAAAATCTATGTATTAAGTAAATTGTTATTGCAACCATAATCATTACATATTAATAAATAAAATTACAAAAACGATTACGTGCCTACAGAGCATTAAAATGATATTGATAT
Organism: Pyrrhia umbra; assembly: GCA_963891755.1. Lineage (NCBI taxonomy): Eukaryota > Metazoa > Arthropoda > Insecta > Lepidoptera > Noctuidae > Pyrrhia > Pyrrhia umbra. The sequence goes on from OY982935.1 coordinate 8,706,838, forward strand.
CAGATGTCGTATCTATCATGCATCATGTAATAATATGTAAAAGGAAACATACAAAGGTGACCATAGCACGACAGGCGATTCAGAGTGTGGTTAGCCACGTGTTCTATTAAGATAACGAACTTAATAAGGTCAGTAGTGCACGTGAAGTGATAATACTAACATCTAGCGCAGATAACAGATAAGCAATCTGGATTACGGCAGATGATACAATATTTCTTATTCAAGACGAATCTTAATCTTTAATAATCGTCTCCTTAATAAAAATCTTTCCTTTTCAATATATCTAATTTTTTATAGCCAAAAATGAGTATATCCCTAAAGGTCTTATTCCAAATTAAAATACCGGGTATTGTACTAATCTCAACATAAAGTTAGGTGGTCTGGAAAATATCACTATTAGATACGACCACCATTGTATCTTAAGTTTTAATATGTACTGAATCTTTCTAAATTTTATTTTTTTGGTGTACAATAAAGTTATTTATATTCTAAGTATATGTATATCGTTTCGCTCTTTCATAGACATTTAGTAATTTGATAAGTTGGATAAGAAGTAAGAAGTGGCTTCTATTCTTTAATTTTTTTTATTGTGTTGGCCCTAATAATCAACCTTGAGGAACTCCAGTTGTGTAAACAGCCCTATACTTTTTATTTATTTTAAAACATTTGCTGACTGATTGTATATCTTTACAGAGATCGAGCCACCATTCCCCTGTCGCGATGTCACCATCAAAAGGAGTACAGATGTCAATGAATTTTACGAAATGCTCTCTGAGATCGGCAGGTGAGCAATCTTGTATTACTCAGAGTAAGAATGTTTATTGAACACACATAAATGTGTTTAAACAATGATTATTATGATAAGCTATCGCAATTGTATCGGACATGTCAATTTACATGTAGTAAGTAGAAAGTATACAAAATCAACAAAGAACACTCAGGCGGTATGTGGGCTGTGAGTTGTTGAAATGTTGACTTTGAGATACCGATGCGATTTGATTATCGATAGTCTGTAGTGATTTTTAAGTAGACTTCCTTCTAAATAAACAAGGATGACTCATAATTTAGCTTTGTGCTGTCTTCGTATATCTTTCTTGAAAAAAGAAAGAAAATATAATTCGACTAAAGTAAGCACATTATTAGGAACACTAAATCTATTAAATTTTCTAAGACGTTGTCCACTAAACAGTTTAATTCCTTAATATAAAGAAACATGGCACAGTCATACAAAGACAATGCCAGGTGGCATACGTAATTGTCCTATAATTATATCCAACTAAATTTAATGTCGGAATCGATAGTCCAAACGCGTACATTAAAAGGTTCCCTGGTTACATGACTCATAACATGGCAGGTGGATACAATCATATGAACTAATACCACAAACGATTCACTTAATAGTTTATTAACATTCACTTATCGACTTGAATCCGTACAAGAACTTAATGTAAAATGTTCGTTACGCAACATTTCTTCATCTGAAAGGGTTTCGTTAGCAATGGTATTAATCTCACCATTGTAATGGCTTCCTTTATCAGACGTATACGTAATTCATTTTCTTAGATCAGCATTCGAATCTTTAGAGGCACTTTGTGGAGATAATTCCTTTCATAAATCTTCGAGATGCTTTTTGTATTAACTGTCATCCTCACAATTGTTGTCTGATTCGAGTCGATCTCAGGGTATTTAGAAAAACAGGTCAATTATAATAATACTCTCGTTTTTACTTATGGAAAATCGATACTATCTCTTATATGAACATATATAATCTATTACGACTTAGGTACAAAGATTTTAGATTACTTCCTTCTCAAAACTCGCCCTAACAAATCTTTGTTTTCTTCCAGAGGCAAATTCGGAACAGTATACCTCTGCCGAGAGAGAAGCACTGGCTTGGAACTTGCAGCCAAACTGGTATCAGTCAGCAGACGGGATGAGAGACGGAATGTGGAACGTGAAGTGGACGTGATGAGGAGACTCAGACACCCGAGGCTCATACAACTGTATGATGCTTACGAGTGGGGGAAATACATGTGTGTGGTGCTTGAACTGTAAGTACCTCTCAACTTAGTAATACTAGTACGATAAGAGAAGAATGTTGAAAACTACTGCTTATAAGTCACAAGTACTTCAACCAGAAGCCATTGCATGATGTTATACAAATGATAAAGACGTGGACGGTGTTTTGAATAATAGAAATATAAACTACGATTCAATTTTACAGTCGTTTTACGATAATTTGAACGTATGATTTTTGCAGTCTATTATTATTCTTATAACCTTGAGTTTATTAGCAAATAACTAACAATAATATTTCCGTGAGGCAATCTATTAAATCAGGGATAAGCGGATGTTAAACAGACTATATTTGATATTCTAATAAGAGTCGTAACAGCATGTTTCTTGATCATTTCGAAAGTCAACAATGCCAAGAAATCTACCCACGGCGGTCCATACAGCGTGGGATATACAGATGCGTTTTTAATTTTAATCTACGACCTTTCTTTTTATGCCGCACGTAAATAACAGACGGATCACACTACACACGACACTTCGGCTCGCGGAAAAACTAGAGAACGAGCGACCATTCTGAAGCTTCCGTCATACCAGTTTATTTGTACCGTCCACCGCCACTAGCTTTGCACATACGTTTATTTTTGTAATGGTTATTTATCATACACGCGTCGTAGGTGGTAGCAAATTCATTTGTACAAACATTCTTGCTGCATTTCGATTCTGCCAGTTCATTCAAACGGTAGCGCTCTGTGACTCATTCGCGCAAAAGCTGGACAATATCAGGTTATGTTTCACTCCAGCGATGTAGGTTAAGGACGGCCGTAATTTTGACGTGCCGGAATTCTAGGCCATTTGTTTCCATTTATCATTTTACTAAATGTTCTTAACTTTGCATTATTTATAACCACTTGCTGTCGCTCTTCAACTTATTCGTACAATGTCTTATTTTACTTCTGTTTGTCAGTTTGTAGATTAATGGAAGCATCTGTTCGCTCTGAAATCATCTTTGTTTTAAAATGTCTGAAGGGCACTAATGCCTACCTAAAAATATGCGCCCAAAAATGATCTCTCGCAAATATACTGACAAGATTTGTGAACCTACGCAAACTTTATTCTAAAGACATCGGATATTTTGTAAACAAAGCCAAAAAATACATCATTATCTCAGGGCTCCTCCGGCTTACAGGCGGCTGTCATCGTCACTTTTAATTAGAAAAAAATCGGTACCTTGGTATTACATTCCTGTACTTGACGAAGTGACCTATAAATAGTGATTATGAATAATCCAGGAGCCATTAGGTCGGTCGTTGACAGACCAAATATTCTAACAGGTGTGACACAGCCCATCATACATTCATTATGGAAATTTCACTTTTATACTGTGACGTCATCGTCATAGTAAATAGTTGAATACTAACTCATCTGGAATTATGAGCCTGTTCTATTTCTACAATTAATGTAAAATTAGACCACGGCTGGTGGTCATATTTCTATTTTGATGATTCTTAATTACGTAGAGTATGAACTATGACTAAAGTGTATTATTGTTTAATTGATTACACTAGCCACGCAGTCCCTCATTAGATGCAAATTTCTCTGGCATTCCCAAAACGACTTCCACCCACAAATGAAATCACGAGCGTAAATAACAGGAAAACATATGTCAAACGCTTTCATTTAAGACGGCGTTTTAGTATAAACTTTTTACACTTACACGCGTAAATCAGATCAGTGACATGTCAAAAAGGTGAAAGTCAGCCAAGTGATGAGTGATGAGTCACAAGAAACTGCAGAGTATTACTTTACTATTGGAAAGTAACACGACTGTACAGTTAAGCAAACATGAGGTGGTTTTCTTATCGCCAGTTGTGCGGTTAACCGCGATGAGTTCGGCAATTGCATCGCACTAGTCGTGAACTTTGTCAACGTCATTTTATTTGGAGATACCCATATCAAATATGGATCATTGAGGAAGGACACTTTTTGTACGATACCTAATGTATTTTTTTTTTGGTATGATGATCGAATTTCATATCCGTGAGTCAAGGCTGATTGGAAAGCTTTTAAATATCTCGTCTAAAACATAATGAGGGTACCGGCTTTGTTTCTATATCTATTGGAGTTTGGAACTATTGAAACCTAAAGGTTTTTTGGTCTCATTTACTTTTTTTTTCATCTGAGCGCACATTATGGTTCCTTTGCGGCCTCATTTAAACCCTCTTAACCTAATAAACAATCCTCGTAAATTAAACACCCAACCAAAAGCAGCCCTTTATCCGACCCTGCCTACAAAAAAAAAGTCGAACACTCGTAAATTTAAAAAAAAATGTAGTACCTACTCAATGCGTTTAAATGGCCTCTCTATCCTCAACTTTGAATCTCGAACCCTCAATTAACTTATCTTGAATATCGTCTTTGTCTTCCTCCGTGACGCATATCCTGATATTAAAGCGCGCCAAAGTGTAACCCGTAAATGGCGACGGGTACTCCACAGATACAGAATGAGTCGTGGCGTCAAACCGCGTCAGATGTTACGGCGCATAGTTGGCGCATGGCCACGCGACGCCATTCTATCGAAGCGAATAGGGCTGTCAGTTGTCATCGCTAATTTCTTTTATTAGTATGGGTATTTATAAGTTGGCATATGTATCGAAAGAAGAAAGCGCTTTAATTTAGTGACAGTATTTTAATTAACATTTTTTTCGTTTCATTAATTTATCAAAGCAACTTTTATAAAGGCTAGTTTAAATTTCCCAAATACTGATCCCCGTAATAGTTGCACGAGACTTATGGATCTGCGGTTTAATCTAATGAATGCGCAACGCCGGTAATTTTATTTTGCTAATTAATCATCATCATTTTTGCCAATTTATTAAGGTTATAAAACCACAAATCTAGAATTATCTTTTTACAACCCTATGTCAAACATTGAGCTAGTCTGCCAATCGGTCGTCGTACCCTACTGTTGACATGTCTATAACATGCCTTACCTACTCTATGTAATCTTCCTGTGTCTTCAAGTGCTCTGCCAAATGTCAATCTCCGCATCTACCATGTGACCCCATAAACAAAGTACCTTTATTCTAATTAATTACATAACATCCTTTTTGGCCACGTTTAGATTATTTTATTTTTAAAAGTTGGCAACCCTGTGTCAAGTGGATGCGTTCACTGAAAATGATTACCAATAAGACGGGGCATCGCTTAAATAACTTTTTATTTTATTTTTATTAAAATCTTATGACTTTTGGCTGACTCCATATAAAACTGTTAGAATGATTTTAGGAATGAAACGGATTATATTTTAATTTCGCTTGACGTTTACACGTGCCATGTGTAGGTTGATATTATTAAGCCGTCTCACACTAAAGCTCACATGATTTGTATGAAAACCTATGCCAAAATTTCTGGAACTCCTATTTAATTTAAATTAAAATCATTTATGTATAGTTATTCTAAGTAACTTCTCATACTGAAATGAGAAAGTATAGCGATCGTCGCAAAAAATCTTGATGTTAAACATAGATATTGGTGTTATGACTTTGATTGATCATCAAAGCCGTTAACTTTGTTTATAAACTATACTAACGTACATTAGTTGCCTCTTAATGACGTACAGCAAAAACGGACTTTCATACAATTTTGTTTATATACCCAGCAGCGCTTAAACTGCTTACTTATAAGAATATATTCCACCATGCGTCGTTCTTATTTACGTCACAACTGTTCACGAAGCAAGCAGTAAACACGAAAACCTTTAACACAACCAACCGTACAATGACGTCACTGCGAAATACAAAAATCTTGCACACAATCAGCTGTTGACGTTCCTCCCCATTCAAACATTCTAAATTTAAACGAAAAGATGACGTTAAACGTTTGAGAAGTAAACATAACGTGTTGGTAAAAACGGAAAAATCCGACGGTGATGATTCGTCAGTCGCGGACAGTCGGGCGGAGAGTCAGGGCCGTCGCAATCCCAACAAGAAAAAATAACATCTCAAGAATGCGTAAAGTTATGGGTCAAGGAAAGAATTTGCCAGTCTCGCCGGTTAGGTAGACGAATACATTAATTTATCCTTCACACTTATCAATCTGAATCTAAAATCTGTCTTGAATCGATAAAAAGCCCATGAAATCATCACAATTCACTAGTGTGAGCCATAATAAAATTGGGCATAACCGCCATTTGTTTCTCTTGGCATCAGACAACATTCCTTCACACTGTCTGTACGTTTGGAATGAAAAGCACTTGTGCAAATCACAGCTGAATCGTAACACGTAAATAATAATTAATGTCGTCGTTAAATAAATTTATTTCGAAGTCTCATAGCTTTCCAGACGATCTTATTGGGCTGTCAACTCGATTCTTAACATTATTTTATACATTTTCCGATACAATTGATATATGCTTCATTTTGTTTAGTGTTCGCCCATCCATTGACTGACTATAATATAAGCTTACTGCACTTCTTCTCCATATACTAAAAATATCCATATATAAATTTAAACTATGCCAAATCACACACTCCTCCGTATTTTTAAAAGAGATCCAAAGTTTTCGCTAAAGGTTACGGATAATAAAACTAAAGAATAACACTGATTGAAAGAGAAATTGTTATTTGTTAAAAAGGTACACCTGGGGACCAACATGTAAATGTAAATAGGAAACATTCTCCTGAATGGTTAAAGGAGAAGAAATTAAAGGAGTGGTTATATCTGCAATTCCAATAAATACCAAATGAAACGCTCCATAACTCTCTAAAATTCTCTCCTTCTTTCCCTCTTAAACCTTTAAACCGAAGCAGCTATTAAGTGCCTTGTATTATTTACTTCAGCTTCGATCAAATCCACGTGCATCATGTACCTAGCATGTGTTTATTTCTCGTATATTTTGCCGTTAAAACGCTTTGTTTGAAACCTGTCTGATTGGACACACAATAAATGGTCCGGCCATTTGTTACCCATAGTACGAAAATGGACGCATGCTTCACTATATTCGTACGAGGTGTTGTTCGTAATATGTTAGCAGTATCTAGTATATTATTTTTAAGCATGATAGAAATTCGTCTATGTAGAAAAAAAACATTTTTACTATCAAATGTCCCTTTGAAAACGTATATAAAAATCATTGTAAGTGATATTGGTTAAACTAGTACTTAGCAGTGAGAAGTGGTGTGGCAATTGTGAAGGGAGAACCGTAGTCTAAATCGGTAGATAGTGATGATCACTGACATTTGGAGTCTGACAGACGGTACTGATTAGGACAATTTGACAAATAGATGTACATATTTGCTTTCATTCTGCTAAAGTTGCTTAGTCTGATACTATTGACAATATGACACCCACGACCAGAGACCGTCCAATCTATTCTTAGAAGAAGCCAATGCACTATTTACAAGCATTAGATCAAACATTCCTGGTACCAGCACATCACGTTTCATAGCCACTGGATCCGACAACCTTGTTCAACGTGACCGAATTACTGAATGTTTGAACAGCATGGATTTATGTGGATCCTGGCTCCAGATCGCTTGTATAACTTATTGTCTTGCGTTTCCGATTACGCACGTAACGTTCATATATTTTGCACAACTAAAACCACAAATGTTTATGTTTCGTCGTCTAGCTGTTGCCAGCGATTTTTCCGCTCATTCAATGAGATCTTCCGTTTAATCTTCATCTTTACCTGGATAAATAATATCCTGTATAAATAATATAGGACTGCTATGTTGATTTGACATATACGCTGTATACATATTCTAGATCCCTTTTTAGGGGATTATTCTTTTGTCATTGTTCAAGTGTGTTTTCAATTTTATAACAAAATACCTGATTCTGCAATATCAGTGAATTTTAGAAACTAAAGCACCGAATTTCTCCGAGTAGTGTCTTTATCATGCACAGTTATTACTTCAGTACCTATACTTTTTAAAACTCTCGTAAAGTTTTAGCATCTTCCTCCAACATTCAAGTTGACCATAAACATAAACAGTAGTCATAAAACATTTGACCTCTAAAGAGCCGTGAAGGCGTGAACCAATATTGCATTACAAAAAGCTCTAACCAGGACTTGAGTGAAAGTGTGCCAACGTGAAGCTGTTTATACGCTTCAAAAGCCGTTGAATTTTATCGCTAATTTCGCGGTTTACGACCATTGTTTGAATTATATTGTGTAGATAAACAAAGAAAACTAGATGACATTAGATATACATGTGGCTTTGAACGCCTACAAGCACTTACACTTTGAGTTTTCCGCAGATGCCATTGACCACTTGATAATTTAATTTGCCAAAAATCTTGGTAAAATGTTCATCATAAACAGTCTCTTAAAGAACATTAATGCAGCATTTTAAAATAAGTGTACAAGCACAAAACAGCCACGTCCAAAAATTTAATTGCCTTTTAAAAAAATCTTGATATATTCAAAATTCCTGACTCTTTTTAACAGCTCACACAAAGAGATTCGGTCATCGCTAAAATAAAGAACAGTTAGCCGCCAGCCTTTCCGAGACTTTACTAAAACACTATTAACGTATTCGTGCACGTGTATTCAAAGGACGTGGTCGAAATAGCGTCGTGGCGACCTATACGGAACTATGGCACACCATTTTGAAGTAAAAACGTTACGACCAAGTAAAGGAAGATTACAGACTGGTTTTCGGTTCAGGAATGTGGTCCCAAGAATGCATTAAGGCAGCTTAGGGCGATTTAATGGTCATTCTGGATTTGGAGTTTGAAACGTCGGGGTTTCTGAGATATCTTCCAAAAAGAGATAATGGACGTACTTGCCTTCGGGTTGGTGACCGCAGAAATGCCTCCTACACCGGTGGCTTTATGGACTTTTCAATCTGACAACAATTCCACGGATATCGAAAATATCACATTTTATACTCCTCAGGAACAGCTAACGACGTTTTAAAGCCAGTACATCGATAAACACGAAATAAACGGCCTGACATCAACCTTCAACACCTCTATTTAAGTTTATTTTGGCGCCAACGCACACGTCGATGCTAATTTCGATCATCTTATTTTTTTGGCAACCTTACCCAAAGCACGCTTCGGTCGTACAATTTGTAGTTTATCTATATTAACAAAAAAAGTATTTTTGTGTTTCGTCTATTTAGAAGAGCCATTATTTGAGGATTTGCGTAGGTATTTATTATTGTTTGTTAAAAAACAAATAGCTAATTTACAATCGGCACCTATCATTTATTTTAAAGATAATCTTATTACATGATTCAGTTTTAGATATCTTGAATTCTAAAGCTTAGCCGGCCATTCCGGCCTTGTGATAACAAATGCACTTTGTATTGATAATGCATAAATACCCGCTTCCTTTCGTGGACAGCTTCAACGTGCATTCCAAGCAATGAGCATTACTAATTTGGAAGTACTATCTTTAGAATTATCTTTCGCTAATGCGGAAGGCGGAAAACCTGGTAGTATAGTCAAATTGGGAGAGGTCCAGAGGTGACTAATAGTACACTGAATGACTAATGGACCTCTCGTAGGTGTTGAAGACCGTCCAATAAAGAAACAGTCATATCCCCGTCTTGTAGCAACCGACCACAGCAAGGCCGTGTCAATCGCTTTGACTTTGTCTGAATGAGAAACTTTTTCGGATAAGCCAAAAAGTTTTGAGGTGGGTCATCTGGCATTATGCCTTACTTACGTACTTACGGCAAGCATTACACTCAGACTCGTATGCTGGAACGACACCTACTCAAAGCCTTCGCGAGATTTACACCTGTAGTTGTTAATGGCAAGCTTTTCTATTCAGAAACCATGCCCAAGCTCTTTAACGTCTCATACGATCTGTGATTGATTCATTTTGTGGTGATCTCTGGTACGTCGTAAATTCCTAGCTAAAAATATGTTGTACTTGTGTCAGACTTGAAGATCGATACGAACCAATCTAATGGCTCAAAATCGACTCTTGAAAAGATTCAGCTTGAGTATTAGATTTTAGATCTTCGTGTAAGCAGTTAAATGTTTTGCTTCATCTACGTTTTACGCACAAATTTTGCTATCACCTGTTCTTTCGTTTGTGATGTTATAACCCGTAGTTTGTGACGGTTTTACGAGGCTAAGGTGTTCAACGTCGGCTAATAGCAGTCATAGTCGTTAGGTTTATTTGTCCATCCACGCCATCGTAATTGTGTTCACGCGGATATTCCGGGTTACGTGCAGATGACGTTGTAGGTAATACGCAGATGCTTGCATGATGTGCCTATTACATATAATTTACATCTATCCTGAGAAATTGTAAATTAGTGTATGTGTTACATTACATACAATTTATGGTATCTATCTAAGTACTTCAGTTATGATTTACTTTATCTAATTTTAGACGAAGAGAAAATATCACGCATATTTTCCGCAAAAGGTAGATAGAGTTACCAACGGTTTAGGGCCCGTGTAACAGTAGGCGAGCCTATTTCCTGATTGCCTTCAACCGGACACAAATTCAGACTTTTGGCTACTACTGAGAAATTCTTTATGGATAAATACAATAACACCTTGCCTGAATCTGAATTGCAGTTGCAACTAACGAGGCAAACACCAATGCTATCGAGAAATTTGATTTCATTCTCTATAAATAAATTCTAACATAATCTCTGCGAGGTTTCAGAAAAAATATCCTAGCACCACACAACAATCATCAAAGTATGACACATTTTCAAATGTTATCTCTTTTATTTTCAGCATTACTGGCGGAGAGTTGTTCGAACGCGTCATAGATGAGGACTTCGTGCTGACGGAGCGTGCATGCACGGTATTCATGCGACAGATATGCGAAGGCATTGAATTCGTGCACCGACAGAATATCCTGCATCTGGACATGAAGGTATGTAGAACTTAAGAGTCCTCATACCCAGTAGGTAACTTGATTTAGTAACAATGTTTTGAGACCCAAGGCGGTGCCGTGTTTTTGTTCTCACGCGCCTCTCTATGATGTCATCGGGAATTTTACATCTGATCTGGGTCTGTTTAATATCTCCCCCCTTGACCAGATGGAAAAAAAATACATTAATTTCAACATAGATTTTGTGTTGCAAATAGACTTACTAAGTAAGAGCTAAAAATAAAACCACTTATAAGTCGTGTTATGTAGGTACGTGATCTTCTAAACGTTTAAGGTGACGTATCTAAATAATTGCAAGTAGAATGGAGAGGATTTTGTAATTGCATGACTAAGGTCCTAAATAGTGTAATGATGTCATGTAAGAAGGATCTTTCGATATTTCGTCATCTGCAAATAAATACAGTAGGTATCTATATTACCAGGTACATTTACAAATTGGTAAATACATACTAAACATTTATTTCATTTGTCAAATATATGATTTTGTTCAAGAAGCTTTCTTTCAGAAAAAATTAAACTGTCAAAATATTGAATGTGAAATTATAATTATAAAAAGTTCGTGTCCCTTTGCTTGGCAAAGTCTTTCCTTTTTTTGTTCCATACTTATCTTTCTTTTGCAATCTATGGCCATGTCTTTCCCTCAAACATTTTCGGCTCGACATACCTTCACCGCGGTCAACGAAATGATGATGATGTCCTAGATAGATGCAAATATTAGTAACAATACCGATTGGACACCCGTAGGTTATTAGAATGGGTGTGTGGCATTTTATAAACAGCTTTAAGAAATATACATCCAGTAAAGAGAAAGGCATTCAAAATGTACAGTTTGACAGTTCAATGAGAACAAATAAGTCGTGAAGTAATCAAATAAAAGACCAATTTTAAAGTCTCGAGAAAACGCGAAATCGCTTCACCCTTGACTCCAACAATAAATACAGACGTAACTCAGTTTGTACATACAATAAAGTAAATAAAGAAACGATTACATTGTTCAGCTGTTGCGGTCCCGCCATCTTGGTTCGCGGCCAACTAATAAATCAAAATGGCGGAAAAAAGCGCGCGACTTTTATTATTACCGGCCAGTTCGTCGTTTATTTGAAGTTGTCGTTGTATTTTGAATATTCGTATTTCTGTCATCTGTCGGAAACATTGCTGAAATATCTTTTTTTTTATTTTTGCTCTTGAAGTTTTCGATCCGGTATTAGTCCACTACAATTCTATGATTAGGTATAGGTATGCTTAATGCTTTATTTACTTTGAAGCCCCCTTTGTTTACGTAAGGCAGTTGTGAGGAGAGTATGTAGATCAAAGTTGGCACATGTTTATTATCATCAATGTATACCTAGCTACATGATGCTTATGTATATGTAACTATAAATTAATTAAATAATTAATAACTGGCATGCACCGAAGTAGACACGACATGCCATCGGCTTAAAAAATCCAACTTACTCTGTATCTTTCCTGTCAGGCATCAATCACATCTCAGTTTCTGCAATCCTCGGTACTTCATCTCTTCAATCCATTTACTTCGGCACTAAATAGACCTTAGGAAGTGATTCCAAGAAACCTGGAACGAAAATTTTATGAACATCCCACGCAATTAAGTGTTAGTTGTTTGCCCCTTGAAAACTTGATAGAAATTCACATGTCGTCCTATTCAGTTTAGCAATCACTCAACTGAAAAAACCAAGCGGGTCATTACGTAATGTAACACTTACGTTCATAAACAGTCAGCAGTGTAAATAAGTTTCAATCAGTCTTCAGACACAACTTCTGATATCGATCCTTATTCCTAATTTCTCTTGCAGCCAGAAAATATTCTCTGTCTAACAAAACAAGGCAACCGCATCAAGATCATTGACTTCGGTCTAGCGAGGTTCTACGACCCTGAGAAGAAGCTGCAGGTGTTGTTCGGTACTCCCGAATTCGTGGCTCCAGAAGTGGTGAACTTCGATCAGATTGGCTATGGGACCGACATGTGGTCTGTGGGCGTGATCTGTTATGTGCTGTAAGTCTGTTATGTGTTTTGGTCTTTTGGTACAGACATAAAAAAATGCGTTAAAGATTTAAAAAGCATACTTTTTAACAACCAGCAAAAATTAAAAGGTTCACATTTTTTTATATCTTTAATCACTTGGATAAGTACAAGGTAGCCGTGTGCAATATACGCACGGCAACAGTAGTGTAATAGAAGGTGTCTTCAGTAATTTCGCTAAGAACACCAAAGTTTTCCACTTTTGCGATTGCATGAAACAAATCGCGTCAAAATCGTAGATGCTTTCTAGAATCAACACAAAGCTGCTGGAAATCGCAATACAGAGTAATAAAATATCTTCTGTCTCTTTTCAGCTTATCAGGTCTATCACCATTCATGGGCGAGACAGATATAGAAACAATGGCTAACGTCACCGTGGCTAAATACGACTTCGACGACGAAGCCTTCAATGAGATCTCGGACGACGCCAAGGATTTCATCCAGAAACTCCTCGTCAAAGACAAAGAGTAAGTGTCTTGCCTCAGTACTATCTGTTGTGAATATTTCTAGGGCTTTAAGCCCCTTAAGGCCTGATCTTTTTGTGAATAACTCAATCTAAGTTTGTTTGTTGTAAATTGCATGGATACCTAGATGATTTTACGATAAAAAAGCTTGCGAAAGGTTCAGGCCTCAAGTAAACCTGTACAAATTATAATGTTATACTTTTCTAAAGAACCTTAGTTCAAAATGCGTGTAAAAATACCTTTACCTTCAATAAAAATACCTTATTTGAAATACCTCGCAACCTTTCAAATCCGTTACGATTTAAATAATCGCGGTTATTCTAAAGCTGTATAAATACCAGCCTGACGATAAAGAACCCTTGTTACTCGTTTTATCCAACACTAGTAACTAACACTACATAAAAATTGCACGAAGTAGAATGTTCTAACTATTATAATTTTCTATTCTAACCCTATACATACTAGTCATGTAGATGTAGATCAGTATCGTGTAGCCCATCAGTAACCGCTATCCTTCTGAATTTGGCCCAAATTCTGGCACAATCTCTCACATCTGTAACCTAACATATTAATCCTTTCTGAAACTCCTCCCACTATATACTATGCACGCATTTCCACTTGCACCCCACATCGACGTAGCTGAGTCCTACCAAACTCTTGTCTAAGACCGCTTCCGTAGTATAGTGACGCCATCCTGTCCTGTAACCGTTGTGTCGGTGTTGGGCGCTAGTAACAAGGGTCTTTGTCGCAGGTCGCGGCCGGGCGCCACCGAGTGCCTCCGGCACGCCTGGCTGCAGCGCCGCCCGCCCACCTCGCCCCTCGCGCCGCACCTCGCGCCCCTCCTCGCGCCGCACCTCGCCCCGCACCTCGCGCAGCCCGCACCTCGCCCGGACGCCAAGAACGCGCTCGACGTCGCCAAGGACAACCTGCGGCTCTTCGTCGAGCGCTGGAGCGAACACCCCAACTCACCATACGTATTTGACAACCAAGCGCACGAAATCACAAGCCTCGCCAACGGCAACTGTGAGCGATCCTCCATCGGAGGATGCTCGCCTTCCCCTAGAAGTTCCCTCAGCAGCTCCCCCGACGTAGTATTCGATGAAGACGACCTCGACCCACCCCCACTTAGAGAACACAATTTCTTATCTGCACCTAAATACAACCCCGTCGAAAGGCGAGCCTCCGACAGCACCTGCTTCTTGCACAAGAAACAAGATGTCCTCGTTAGGAAAAACTTAGCGGAAGAAATAAAGAAACTGTCCGACCACTTGTACATGCTATCCACAATGAACACTGATCTCGCAAATAACAACAGTTTGAATGAAGTGGACAAAAATGTCACGGAAACTAAGTCGACCAAAGAAGAAAAACTACCGAACGGATTCAAAAAGGAAACAAGGCACACGAAGATAATAACGAATGGTGACGCGACAGGCAAGGAGAAGAGACTGTTCACTTCTAAGTCAACCACCAAAATATCCTCAACATTCTTAACGGAGAGAGAACCAGAGAAACCAATGACGAGTAAAATGCCATGGGTCAAATCGAATAGGTCGAAACGAGTGACGAACATGAGTCGAGACGTCCCAGACCAGCCCGTAGATGTGCGGAACAGCTTCTTCCAGGAATTCGACAGACGAAGGGAGAAGATAGACAAGCTAGTGAATGGGTCAGAGAACGGTAGACAGATGCCATACAGAAGAGGTGACGAGAACAATGCCCATCGGACGAAAGACCTCCTCCTACACCTTTTAGAAAAATGGGGGGAAACTGAGGAAGTCGAGGCGGAGAGATCGGCTGGTGGAACCTCAAATGGGGGGAGACACCAGTCGATATCTCTAGAGTGGTCACCTTCCAACCAGTTGGGACAAACTTCCATGTCGAGTCTCCACGCCTTCTTCCAAAGACAGACTTCAGATGAGAAGACGCAAAGGAAGAAAGTGACCACGAATGTAGCGAAATGACTCCGGTTGTAAGACTAAGTGCCATGACACTATGTTACCAAAGTAAGGTATGAGATTAGTATGTTCTTATAAGAGCTTAGCGCATACAAAACGAGTTTAACTCGATACATAAATTAAGTACAGGGTAACGATATACGTAGTTTTCTTAGTTGTGTAGTAAATACGACGAATCGATATTCAAGAAAATAATCGATATTTTTCTGCCTTGCAAGATTCTTTTTTTACATTTTATTTTCTAATGGAAATTATGATTAATACCCAAGTTAAGAGGTATCTTTTCAAACAAGATAGCTTCGAGTATATTTATTTACTCTTGACTTTTGAACAAATTAAAATCAGTAATTAAGATAATTTAGTAGGAAATATCAACTTTTGTATGCGCTATGTCTTAAAAGGCAGTTAAAATGACAATACTAAAAATCTAGTCTTCAAAATTTTACGAACAGATTTAGATTCAAGACTGAGAACGAGTTATATCAACATATTGAACACAATTTGGTAATTTTTATATATTTTTTTCTGTGTAAATAAGACATGTTTTTGAACAGTAGAAGGGTATAAACTTAAATTATGATTGTTCCTTATCTGTACTTATGTATAACTTAAATGTAATTTATTGTTATTACGATACGTATGTTGTTAAAATATAAGGCTTTATTAAAAATCTTTTGTTTTATTCCAAACCGCTGTCCAATTTTTTACTTATTTTTTTCGAATGTTTAATTGAGTAGATCACACCAAAAACAATTAATTCTTAGACACCACTTTCCTAGACATACACCCATGCATTAAATTTTCAGCCATGACAAAATTACTTATTTTCAATTTGCTATAAAATTTGATTTTTAGATGCTTTGGAATCAATAAAAAGGAGTTGAGTTGACGTCACAGTTTGGTAATCCAATAAAAAATCAATGCGGTGTCAAAACGTGTTTTGACATAAAAAGTATGTCAAGTGATAGGTGGTGTCATCTACTTATTGCAGCAATTTATATTATTCCTAACTCCGAAAATAACATTCAACCTTCCACAGCGACCGTCTGTCAGCATCTTCGACCCTGACCCACCCCTGGCTGATCCAGTCAGCGCTCTGCACAGAGCTCCATGTAACTAAGTCGAAGCTCAAACGTTACGTCATCAAGAAACGATGGGCCAAAGCAGTATCGGCCGTCATAGCCCTCAAAAGAATGGGCGCCAAATTTGAAGACCACCACGACGAAAAAGTTGAAAAGAAAAATGGAGAAAAATAATTGTCGAGTCGAGTTGTATTTTTAGTTGGAAGTTGGTTGGGCGGTGTTATTTTAAATATAGGGTAAAATAATGGGTAAATTGTTGTGAGGGTAATTCGTATCTTTCTTTACCCGGGTACGTAGTAATTTCAGCTGAACTAATAGTGGTTTAAAATTTCATGCATATTATGATTTGGTTTAATAACCGTGACATTTTACCTTATCTTCCGTAAAAACATTAGGTAACAAACATGTTGGAGACATTTTTAGTAGATATTATGCGTCTGAGGCGGACTAACCTAAATATTGTTTGGACTTCTCGCGGCCGTCTGAAGACTTTTTGACTAAACGTCACGAGATCTCCTACTTTGAAAAGAGGCTATTTTTTTTTAAATAACACTGCCCGATCTGTAAGTAATCTAGGTAGGCAGATAATATAGTTATTAAAAAAGCTGATAAAACACACATAATTCGAAAAAAAATGCACTTAATTAAGCATATCCGACAAATAGTAAAAATCTGTTAATTCATAGACATACCTTATTATGTCAAAGACATATTTAAATTCTATAGGACGTTGACCTTGCCTGTATTCTTTCTGTTAATACACTTCTCATCAAAAAAATCGAAACACCTCGCAGTTTATGATTTGATAAGGATTATCAGAAAAATGTGTATATTTAGGAATAAATGTAAAATGTCATTTAATAGTGAGTAGTATGAGGTTTTTAAATCCTAATGTTATTGTTCTAAATTCAAATTAAGTCTTCATAGATTTCGTATTTTGTATAATGAGTAATTTTTACCCTGTATGGAATATGAAGGAAATGGGTAAAACAACACGCGTAAATGAAAAAAAAAATTAAGAAACGTTTATTTAATAACTTGTATTCCCTCCGCGAGCTCTTATTACTGCTTCCATACGGTTCTTCATCGATCGGATGAGAGTCACGATCACATGTTGTGGTATATTATCCCATTCCTCTTGGATTGCATTTTGCAGCTGGCTAAGTGTTTCTGGGGCTGGATCTCTTGCTCGAATTCGTCTCTTTAATTCATCCCATAGATGTTCAATGGGATTCATGTCCGGGCTTCTTGCTGGCCATACCATAATGGAGATACCGACTTCGGTAAGATAATCTCGTACGACGCCCGCGGTGTGAGCTCTAGCATTGTCGTGCATGAATATGAAGTCGTTGCCAATAAAATGTGCATAGGGCATCACATGAGGTTCAAGACACTGTTCGATGTACCGATGAGAGTTTAGTGCAGGCAGCCGTGGCCCAGACACAAAGGCAAGTTCTGTCTTACCGTCGGCGCTGATTCCTCCCCAAACCGTCCACGAACCGCCACCATAGCTGACCTTTTCTTCAATGCAGCATTGTGCAAAGCGTTCTCCATCTCTTCTGTAGACCTTGTTCCTTCCGTCGTTACCATACAGCATAATTTTACACTCATCAGAAAACAGTACTTTGCTCCACTGAAGGTATGACCAAGTTAGGTGCTCGCGTGCAAAGTTAAGGCGCGCTCTTCGATGGTCTGCAGTTAATTTCGGCCCATTCGCTGGCTTATGCGGTGCCAATCCGCGTTCCTTCAACCTTCTTCTTATTGTAGAGTCACTTACAGCTACTCTTCGTACAACGCGAAGCTGCTGCTGCAGTTGAAAAGCGTTAAGGCGTCGATTTCGTAAAGAAGTTGTTACAATAAATCGATCATCTCGCTCAGAAGTGACCCGATTCCTGCCAGATCCTGAACGGCGCGTGAACGAACCAGTCTCCCGATAGCGTTTGTAGACTCTATGAACAGATGATAAGCTTAGATGCAATCTTGCAGCCACAACACGCTGACTAAGTCCAGAATCCAGCAATGCCACCACTTGGGCGGCTTCTGCGGGCGAAGTATCCATATGTTTTAGAAAAAAAAGTTTTTTCAGACGTCCCAAAGTCACAGTAAATGAAATAAGAAACAAAAAGTTTAAAGACAAGCGCTAATTTTTAGTTTTTAAACGAGAAACGTACTCCAACCCTAAATACACATTTGTCTCAAAACAGTGATTAATTTCATTTTAGGATAAACAAATGAAATTCTAATTTCGAATTTTGATTTTTTTCTTCTTACTGTAATGACCAAACTGCCAGCTACACAATAATGTTTTTTTTTTCATGGAATTAATTCTCTTTTGTAAAAAATTAGGACAAAAACAATAAAAACGAAAGTGTTTCGATTTTTTTGATGAGAAGTGTATATCTGTTGATTTTTTGTTTTCCTCATTAACCACTTGTTAATTCGCTAGAGTTCAATGTTGTTTTAGTTAATACGAAGTAAATAATAATGCATAATAGCCTTACAGAAGTATAGGTATAAACTTAGGTACTTACCCACTATTTAGGTAGGTTGGTACTTCAAGATAACCAACAAGCATAATACATTTTGGTTTAAAAATAATTATTTTAGGAAAATTTGAAATAAATAAAATTGATATTATTATTTAGACAAAATTCAGTATTAAATAAGTCATTATTTTTCTGACGCTTGTACTTATTGCTATTAGGCATCTAAGCATGTTGTTTGCCGTTCTTGTACAACGAAAAGTTAAAAAAAATTGTTACATTTTGTATCTATTTGAATTCTTACGTTTCTCAAGCTATTAGAGGCAGAAAACCTTTGGTTTTAAATGACTAAAATGGTGCCAAAATATTTACTAACTAGTAACACTAGGTGTAATGCAGTGCCTATAATAAAAATAATATTTAATGTAATCTAATAATCTCATTAAGATCTGTATATCAGAAGTATTCTATACAAATTATTTTTTATGTAACTATTGTTAAGTAAATAATTGGAAAGTCCCAGGCGACGATACTTAAGTGACTACTTAACCCATAAGAAGTCCAGCCGTCAGTCTTTGTTAAGATGAAGAAAAAAGATATTATGAATAGAAAATGGAAAACAAGAGCTTTAAGCCCGTAGAGGGACTTGGCTTTATGGGACAACATGGGACAAAAATGAAAAAAAATATACTATCTAAGTAAATAATGAAAGACATTAACTTCTAACCTTAATTATAAGTTTTGTGCTAATTTAAATTAAATATTAACTGCAAACTCCTCATAAGGAACACACTAATGGCACGAGAGTCTTCATATATTTGTCTATCAGAGATATTTATTTTGGAAACTAAAATTGAGTTGAAGTCGTATGTTATAAGAAAAAACTTATTGCATTTAATTATCCAAGAAGATGACTAATAAAGACATTGGAATGTAAAAAAAAATTTTTGTGTAATAATAAATTTTGTTGCATCAAAGGCGTATTTTTTCTTACCTACCCTTTTATTTTCAATCACCTCGCTAGTATCAGTATCTAATCTAAAACACTTTACACTACACTGAATCAGGGTCTCCACTAATAACACTGACTGACTGCGAGTTTCTCTTATTACACTACCCTTTTTTAGGGTTTGGGACCCTGGGGCCATGCATGCATCCATGATGTGCCAAATTAGGAAGTTTCGTCGTGAAAGAGACGGTACTATATGACGTTTGTAGCGGTGTCTCGCTCTCACACCTGAATAATGATAGCAAATACACGTGGTGGTACGGCCACAGTATAACGATATCTCCCTGCAGTAGCACAACGCCTTTAAAGACGCGCGATGCCGCATGCCGCCGCCGGCGTATACGCTAGGGTTGTTACAAAATGGAAAATAAAATAACTGAGATTATAATTGTAATGTAGGTATCATTTATTTATATTATACGTGCCAAATACATGCTTATTATGATAATACAGGGATGATATTTTAGTCACCGGCAAAAACTAAGTAACTTTTATATACCACTCAGACCACGAAACTGAACAACTTTCTCGTATAATAGGTCGAAACATGAAAAAGAAATTTGGACTTCCCGGTAGTGAAATACTAAATCTATGGGACTTCCCAAACTAACTTCGATCACGTGATCAGCAGTTTTGTATGGGAAATCAAAATTATTTTTTAAACAAAACGTACATTCCCTTTCATAAGGTGATAGCTGTTTAATGGCCTGAGACAAAACTCCTCTGTACGCTGTAACTTCGCCCAAGTACGTTTAGAGGGCAAACATAAGGTTTTTGATAAAACTTATACGCATGAGGCCTTGAGTAATAAATATTAACACAAAATATTTTAAATTGTTTACAATATCAGTCACTTTCCGATTGAGGTTTTAAGTTGACCTGTGCTTTGACAATTTTACTTAGATGAGGTGATAAGAACTTATCACATCCTTGTAAGAACTGTTGCAGGGTGACGTCCGTTGGCTTAGCATCTTCCATCAATTTCAACTTTTTGCCACAACTTGCTTCTTGTCTTCGAAG
Source organism: Pyrrhia umbra (assembly GCA_963891755.1). Taxonomy (NCBI): domain Eukaryota; kingdom Metazoa; phylum Arthropoda; class Insecta; order Lepidoptera; family Noctuidae; genus Pyrrhia; species Pyrrhia umbra. The sequence continues at coordinate 8,727,783 of OY982935.1, forward strand.
TTTTCTCTTGCTTGGAGTATGATCTGTCAAATTTGTTGTAGTCTGCGATGCGTGGTCGCCAGTGGACGGCACAACAGATACGCCTACCGAAGCAATGTCGATCTGTTCTTGAACACCTCTGTCAGTCAATTCTTTTTTAACCTCTATTTTTGTAGCTTCAGTTTGTGTACTCATGTCATGTAGTGAAACAGACGGTAGGTTTATTCGGGGGATAGCAGTGTCTTTTAATTTCTTTTTCATATACATCCAGCTATCAAAGTGTAAGCCGCAAACGTATAAATTATATAATTGTTCAGTGGTTTTATCTTTCAAGTCAGGTCTTTGACATGCTTCTATCCATAGCTGGCGCCTGAAAAGAATAGCCAATAAATAAACATATCTACAAAACGACTAGATACGCACATATCGTTACATTAGTGAACCTTTAGGCGCAATCCACACATTTCCGGGTCAGTGCTATCCAAAGTTTCTCTATGGTGCTATCCGTGTTCCGAGTTGTCCGTTTCAGTGTCCCTATCAGGGACGTGCCATCCGTCACCCGTATTCGAACACGATGTCTAATCGGATAGCACTGTCAGAGCGTCTATGCGTCTGAGCGTGCACCGGGACACTGACGAGACGAGTGACGTGACGATCCGGATGCGCCTGACACGGAGATGTGTGAACGAGTTTGCACAAGTTGTATGTAACCGTTTTTTTCCCCGTCCCTGACGGTATACGGCAGGGACTTTGACACCGTTGTATTGTTTTTAGTGTCATTTGATAGGATTATTTCTAAAACGGATAGGGCACAATTTCTTGTGTAAATGGGTAATCGGATTATAAGTAATTAGGGATTTTTGATAGTAAAAATTGACAATAATAATTGTGAAATTTTATGTTTTTGTTTTGTAAACTTTTTGTATTGCAATAGTATATTTCATTCTTAAGAATAAATTCTCAAACAACTAAATACGAGTGTTACTACTACGATAGTTTTTTGTGAATAAGCCAAAGTAAAAAGCCCTAGAGCACCCCTAGCGCGACCGCCGAGCGTAGGTGCAATGAAAAGTAAAGTAGGTACATGTCTAATAAAAGTAAAGTACCTACATACAACATGTGATTGACTTCTGTACTCTCTATATTTTGTGGCCTAATGTAAATGCTACTTTGATAGTACCTACAGGTCGCGCGGCGGTATAAGATCGCTCGGCGAGTGAGTGAGCGAAAGATAGTGCCGCGCTCACGGTCATATCGTTCTTTATTCGCCGTGTGACATGTAAACAACGGCATGTATTTAACACTCTGATTTAAATAATCTGATTTATATGGTCTTAACCAGCCTGTCCCTTGCTGTCCTCCCCCAGCGACGCCCTAAGCAGAGGCCCGTACCCCACTAGGGGGTGCCCTTAGCGTGTAGTCGCTTAGTTTTGTAAGTTAAGCCCTGGCTGGAGGCCCTAAATTCATTTAAGGCACTTCACAGGCAAGCCCGGTTAAGCAGTCGACAACCTTCTAGGTTGACGTGCGAGATGCCATACAAAAAAAATATGGTTTTAAAAATAATTAAAATAGGTAGCAAAAATAATAGGTGAAGTAGCATTTTAAATAACTATAAAATAGCAGCTTTATATTGAGTTGTAAGCTTTGTTTAAATGTAAATTGGCAATATTTTTTTGGTGTGGCAACTGAATTTATTGTTAGGCGACAACTTGACGGCGGATAAAAAATCTAACCTAACCTCATTATTTTTAATACCTCACCAGGCCTCACCTATTATTTCATTAGCCCTGTTTAATATATTTGCTATCTTATAGAAGCATCCGTTATTTAGTTTTAATAGATCCTTGCCTTTTGTAACTCATAAAACTAATTGATTTTATGAAAAATGTAGGTAAACAAAGTCGTAACCTATTTGATTCTAATTCTGCCCCAGAAATTAACGAAATGGCGTAAGGATGGCGGATTTATGTTAATTTCATGATCTAAACATCATCATTCATCATTTAATGCCATTTTATTTATCTGTGGGAAAATAAGAACAAAATAGGTTATGATTTTGTTTACATTCTTGGTAGGATCAATTGGTACAGACTATCGTACCTAATTATTACCTATTCTTATTTTTTCTGACGAAATTTGTAAGGTTTTCCTTGTTACTTACGTAGTATTGTATTCTCTTTGCTTGTTACGATTAGGTACGGACCTACATGTAGCTGTCACTCAATAAATAGTAATAACTACTAGACAGATAATACGTATCTGCTTACTTAATACGAAAGTATAGAAAAACCAACCTGTCATCACGGGGAAATCTATGAAACTTTAAATCCTTGTTGGCTTTCGATGTCAAAAAACATCCGTACACAGAACAGGTTGTGTGCACCATTATAACTATGTGTTAGTTACAGCTAATGTGCGATGTTCGAAGCGAAACAACAAAACACGAACGCGTCTGCTCCCTGGCGCCCCGTCCCGCAAACTAAGCGTGCTTGCGGGACGCGGTTGACACCGCCCGCCTCCCCGCGAGCCCCGCCGTCGCTCCGAGGGCCCCGTAAACGGAACGATCCGTCGTTACGTACTTATATCACGCAAAATACGCGCTTTGTCGTGGAGTTGCGGAAAACGGCCCGCCTAAACCTACGTACGATACGATCGATCTGAAACGATCGGTCGCTCAAACCTTACCAACGCTATCCACCATCTTGAAATGTCATTTTTGGTGGTAGCGGCAAAGGGATTTTTTACCCAATTATAATTAAAAATATAGCTGTATTCGATCATAGTAGGTTTTGTCCTCTAACTAGGAAAGGGCAATGTTGATCTGCGATGCTTCTGGTGTTGTAGATATCCATTGGCGACTACTAATAATCTGGGTGGGTCTCGGCTTGTGAGCCTACTAACATCGAAATGTGTTAATGTTTAAATATTACATTTTATTGTTTCCATTTTGTGACGTAAATTATGAACTAATAAATTGCTACTTATCATGTCATGATTTTCTTAAAAAATTGGAAATTTCCATCAATTGGTTTCATCAAGTGTCATTACAAGATTACAATGTTAGTTCGTTTTCACCACGTTCTTATAGATCCATGTCGGACTATAAAATGTGAACGCATAATTTTTTGGTGCAAGCGGCTGTTAGTACTACACTACTAATCAGTGCCGGATTTATATTTTTTATGAGTGTAGGCCACTTTATTTCCGCCGCCCATGTACCTTCCTAAAATAATAACTTTACATTTGTAGTAAGGAAAACACTAAAGTTAAATAAAAAAACCGGCCAAGTGCGAGTCGCGATCTTGTTTTTTTTCGACCGCATAATTAAGTTTGTTTACAATTACATATTTAGAAAGCATATTAATTATATAGAGCGAGCAGGATAGTAAAATATATAGACGAAACGCGACCGAAGCGAGCGCGAACTTTTTGTAACATGATAATATTTTTCAATAAATAGTGAGAAAAACAGAGTTTGAAGACAAATACCTGCGTAATCGGTAGCGCGAGCGAAGCGAGCGCAAATTTTTTTTAGCATGTTTATAATTGAGAATAATTTTGTTGAAATAAATGGTAACTAAAACAGAGTTTGCAAAGAAACACAAAGATCCACGTAATCGAAAGCGCGAGCGAAGCGAGCGCGAATTTTTTTTAACATGATTATTATAGGGAATAATATTTTGAAATAAATGGTAACTAAAACAGAGTTTGCAAAAAAACACAAAGATCCACGCAAACGAAAGCGCGAGCGAAGCGAGCGCGATTTTTTTTTAGCATGATATGGAACATGTTTCAATAAATTGTATCAAACAGAACAGAATTTGAAAATTAAAATGTACGTAATCAGAAGCGCGGGCGCGAACTTTTTTTTTTACCATGATAATTATTTTTTTCAATAAATTGTTACGAAAACAGACTCTGAAAGGAAATAAGAATATATAATTGAAAACGCGAGCGAAGCGAGCGCGAATTTTCTTTTTTAGCAAGATAACTAAGGAGAATAATATTTTTTTTGTGGGTTGCCATGATTATTGATGTTGCAACCAATTTTATTTAGTTAACGAAGATAGGAGAATTTTTCGCTAGTTCAATAAGGTTAAGTTCAGTGAGGTTGCTTAATCAGGTTTTGGGGGCCCTCCGCTCTCATCCAAAACTCACACAGTAATATAGATACAATAGGTACAATAATATAATAGTAGGTACCTAGGATTAATAATTTTCGATAGGAATGAGTTTCTTTAGGGATTTAACGTATTAGTATAAAAAATATGAGAAAACCAGTGAACTTGTTTGACTTTTACCCTCTGAAATCGAGTGAGCGTCCTCTGAAATCTGCCGCCCCCTAGGACGCTGCCGCCCCTAGGCCGCGGCCTATACGGCCTATTGACAAATCCAGGACTGCTACTAATAAATAAGGCAATGACATCAACTACAAATAAAACAAACAAAAACTTTTTATGCTTTTTTATTTTTTTAAAACGCGCAATGGTATTGTATTCCAGAATACACAGCAATACAATACCACACCGCGGAACCAAGGATGGTATTAACGGTAAGATTTCTGGTAGCGGGCGCGGGCGCCTGGACCACCGAACTTCTTGGGCTCGCAGCGACGGGGATCCGCGACCAGCAAACTCCTATCGTATTGGACGAGAATGTCTTTGATTTCCTTCTTTGACGCCTCGTCTACATCTGTAAAACAATAAAAAAACATATTTAAAAGCCTGCGCAAACATTTGATTAAAGAAATTACCCCACTTAAATAAACAGTTCTAGTAATTTATATCAGTTCATTTTAATATGACTAATTGAAAAGGTAGGAAAAATATGATGAATCAAATATTTTTTTGGTAATGTTAGCAATGTTGTGTACATTTCAAACTAGCAAGATATAGATATCATTGCTGCTTGGTAAATGTCACCGTTGTTCTGCCCTCCCTGAAATGACTGAGTTACATTTGGGCAACACAGCTTTGGAAGAAGGGGTATTCATATATTACTGGCAATGATTCTATCTTTAGTTACAGTGTACTTACATTTCTGGTAGAAAGCAATGAGTGCCTTAGAGATGGCTTGTCTGATAGCATACACCTGGGCGACGTGACCACCACCCTTAACGGTGACTCTGATGTCGACACCGGAGAACTTCTCCTGCAAAATAAAAACACAACTGTTAGTCTTGTAGGATAAAAGCTTATGTGAGAATTAAAAATACATAATGATGATCAGATTGGATCTTTACTACACATCCAAAGATGCTCAGGTTCGGAATAAGAGTATTCATCATTCAAAATAGTTAATATTTTATAGTTTTAAATTTCAGACAAGTCCTTTTCATTAGCTGGTATTGTCTAGCTTGGTCCTCACATTGCTGAGGTTGGGTCTATAGTTTTGGACTCATAAAAATATTGTGCCAGAAATAGTCAAATTAGTAATAACATCACAAAGTTATGAAAGTTTAAAACCAGATAGATTGTGTGAAAAATATTAGTGAGTTAAAAAACAAACAACAAAATCTACTATGTAAATTAGTCATGCAGTTGACGAGCATTCAAATATTACATACTACAAACATGAGCAAACTAAAGAATGTGAAATAAATATGCAATTAATGAAAATTATGTGAATGAATTATGGTGAAGCTATGAAAATAAATGCTAGTCAAACAATACATAAAAATAAATCACACTTTAATTATTTCAAATTTGAAATAAACTAGTTCTGCAAAGTATTCAAGAGGTATTTTTAAAAACATGCAGTTCCCGCTACTCATAATATATTATGTTCAATGCACAACTAAATGCAGTACAAAACACACATAAATTGATTATAATGTCATATTGAACTATAAATTAAATTTATGGTTTTATAATTGGCGGCAACTTGTAGATTCTGTTCACGAGTTGTTGAGAACAATGAAAATGATGCTTTTTTTAGGTGCTTCAAGTATAAATTGTATATTACCTTGCCGAGCAGTAGGATGGGCTCCTGCAGTTTGTACTGCAGCAGGCGGGGCTCCACCAGGTCGAGGGGGCGTCCGTTTACGCGCAACACTCCATGTCCGCGTTTACAGTACGCCACGGCCGTGGCGGTTTTCTAAAATCATACACGACCATTACAATTGAAGTCAACCCATAAAAATATTGCAGGAAATTCTATAAACACGTTGTGTATGTTCAAACATCACATTTGGGTGTAAATTATTGTCAAATAGTAATTATTATAAAAACTTTGAGGTTATGTTGAATACATAAATAAAAGTTGCAACTAAGCAACTTAGATCGAAGTTATGCTGAAGTATTTTGGTCAAAGCTGTTATTTAGCACTAGGTCAACAACAAATAACCTCACTGAGACCATCAACTTTACAGAAACTGAGATGCATTCAATGAAATATCGGTTGCACTTTCCCACATACGAGATGCCACATTGAAAGGAGGGATCGGAAATTATATGTTTACGTATTTTACCACCAATCCCAACTTGGTCAAGCAATATTGGTCCAAAATATAGGCAAAATTATAAAAAATATCACTTAGAAATCGGTACAAACACGTGGATGGAACAAACACTAACCTTACGGCCGAATACTTGGACGGCCTGGATAGGTTCACGTCGCGCCTGAAAAACACGTAAAAAGGAATGAGAATCAAATCAATTAGCGAGGTTTGGTAAAGAAAGTACTAGTAAAATAAAATAATTACAGAGCGCAAATCGTCACGCACCTCTTGAGGGGCAGCCATTTTGACAGAGAAAGACGGAGTGAATGATTTACCAAGACTATAAAATTGCTGACCGAATGGTTCTAAAAAAAACCGTAACTTGTCAAAGTGTGGCTGACATTCTCGTAAAACTAATTGAACAACACTACCCTGACATCTGTTGGCCAATAGCATCAACTAAATTTCCAGTTCAAAATATTTCATTCTAGATGGCGCCACTTAATGTTAATTAACATAATTGTCACTAGATGGCACTAACACACATTTTCACTACACTAGCGTTCACGGTGGGTGAGTCAAGTTATCAAGTAGCCAATCCATCACGCATAGCATAGCACCGCGCCGGTCCCAGCTTGTTTTGTATTCGTCGAACGTAATTGTTGAAGTGGAGTCGTGCGGAATGTGCGACAGTAGTGCACGATCACGACAATGCGCCGCGAAAAACGCTAAGTTGCTAACATTCCCGCGCTAGTGCATTATAACTTGAAACAAAACAGTGAGAATTAGTTATTGTACAAGAGAAATTTGTGTATATTGTTTTGTTTATGTAATGAACAGTTTGTGTATTATTTGAACTGGATTTATTGTGATTTACCTGTTGAAGTAACTGAAAATTTGGAGGTGAGAGTGAATATATTTTAACTTTATAAATAAATATTATCTTAGTTTAATAACCACGTGCGTATTATTGGTTTGATCATTTTTTGTGGGTTTTTTAGTAATAAATAAGACCACGGATAACTTCTTGACAGCTGTTAATAAATCAAAATCGTGTAATTTAATTTTAATAAAAAATAAATAAAATTCTGTGTTAGTGTTCATAATATTATCTAAGTAATGACTTATGTCATAAACCCAAATTATAATAAAAGGAATGCGGCTATCTTCGTATTTCTGTAAAGCAAATCTGAATTATTGAAGGTAGCTAGCTGGTAGGTGGTAACTTAATTGAAGTGAATTAAAATACCTACCTACCTACCTCAAAAACAGTACTATGTAGTACCTAGATCCATTTATTTACACCAAAAAGTGGAGCTTCCACTTTCAATAAGGCGGCCTGTGAGAATAGTTTTAAGCGTTTCTTCGTACTTTTTTTTTTAATAATAAAATAGTAAACTAACTAGAAATATCTATTTTTATGCTAACTCACAACAAGACAAGTGTTCCATGAGTTTAAATTTTTTTATCACCGACTTTTTGTGTTTTGTTGACTCAATGCGTCATAAAAAAATAATATGAATCATTCAAGAATGTGGCCACGACTTACGTATGGGTATCAAGTAGGATATCCAGGAAAAAATTAAAAAGGGAATTAAAGTCGAGGTGTAATTCATTGAGTAGATGGTAAAACCAATGCGTAGGTTGGATGTTTTGCAAAATACATTAATGACGGTGCTGAACGAAAGACGTAATTACAAATCTATGTAGGTATTTATTTAGCCACGGACCCGCGGTTAAACTTACATGGTAAGCCCAGGTCGAAAGAATAATGTAGTCCCATCCGTAGTAGAATCTTTGACCAAATAAGTTAAGGACCTACTGAGATATATTTTCTTATCAGAAAAAGAAAGCACCCCTACCCATCGAACCTAGGATTACGCGTTAATTTTTATTGTGGTAGATTAGTAGCTAAACCGATTTAAAATTCGAATTGAATGTGATCAATTTTTTTCGCAAAACAATTTTGATTAATGACTTAGTCAACTTCATTTATTACGACATATGAGTTAGTACATTTTTAATATGTTTGTTGTTGCCATAAAATCTATACTAATATAATAAAGTTGAAGAGTTTGTTTGTTTCAACGCGCCAATCTCAGGAACTACTGGTATGATTTGAAAAATTATTTCAGTACTATAGCCCATTTATTGAGGGAGGCTCTAGGCTATATATCATCACGCTAAAACCAATAGGAGCGGAGCACCACTATTCCACGCAGACGAAGTCGCGGGCAGAAGCTAGTTGTTTATATTGAGGTAATAAAAAAACAATGGCTTAACAGTTACCCTTAATAATAATATTTAACCAATTTAATAACAATTTCAAACTAAAATATCGGTCAATGGGTTTTGTACGTGATTCCTTTATTTTACCGTAAAAGCGGTCGTTGACCGCAATATAATTTTTTTTGTAAATTTTTCCTCTATGGCTTAACCATAACCAATCAGTCACAGCTTTTCATGTCTACTCAAAGTTAACATTTGATAGACCTTAGATACTTTTACATTTTATGTAAATGACACATTGTGAAGTTAATAAGGCTTGTCTATATATAATATTATCTAGAAAAAATAATGTTCTTAGAAATCCTTGACTGCTAATCTGTTTATCCTCGAAAATGCTTAAGAATTTGCAATAAAAATGCTCACGCAAAGGAAGTCTCAATCAAAAACTTGTTGACTCGAACTGTTACGATTTAAGGTAGGTAGGTACCAACATTAACATATATTTACATATGTAAAATAGAACAATTATCGTGTTCACGTCTCAATTAGTGCCCCTATCCACGTCACTGTTATGCAACGAAACTAGTCCAATATTCGCGAACGTAGAAACAATAATTACCATATTAAAAATTACGTAATAATTATTATAAGATGTCGAAATATATTAATTAAGAAGATACGGTTCCGAGTCTCTGGGCTTATCAAAAATCGTCTGTTTATTGAGATTTCGAAAGTGTCATAAATTCAATAATTTATTTACTTCCCAATGTAGTATAGCTTTAACGATTATTTGGGTAATGTAAAACGGCACATCCTTAATCTTAACTAATACTCGTATTATAAATGCGAAAGTCAGTTTGTTATTTTTACGCTTTCACGGTAAAGCGACAGAACCGATTTCGATGAAATTTGGTATAGGGTAGATAAGACGATTATAATAACCCATTTTAATCCGCAGCGTTAAATAGTTCTCTCAGGACGAGTGTGAATCCGCGGGGAACAACTAGGTACTCTTACAGATATTAAAATTCCGAAAGTAACCCTGTCTATGCTAACACGGTCAAACGGCACGGCCTAAAGTTAGATGGCAGCTTCAAGACGGTTATGCTAGGCCAGGTATTTTTTATCTGGTTACGCGAGTGACACCGCGGAAAACAACTAGCTAGTAACAGTGGCGGAAAATAATTGTAATTACGCATTGGTAGGTCATTAATCGTAATAGATCGTTCAATTTAGGATCTTGGTTGAAACCTTCGGCTTCGGCCAATACTTCGTTGTTGATGACCCACGGCCAATTGTAGTTGGTGACATCGACCTGGGTGATGACTCCCCCCTAAAATATTTGGCTGCAACCGCGCCTGGCTAGTAAGAAACTAAGTTTTTGATAATGCTCGGATGTAAGGCGTCGGGTTTATCGGGCAACCGTTGTGTGACCGAGAACATGTCGATACGGCTTCCTGCCATCGCACACTTACCGTAATACGGTCACGGCTAATCCATTTTAGGATTAAATAGGTCTGAGTTTGTACATACAAAAACGATAGACATATATTACTACCTAATAGTATCTATTATAAACGCGAAATTTTGTATGGATGTATGTTTGTTACTCTTTCAGGCAAAAACTACTGAACAGATTTGGATGAAATTTGGTACACACATAGTTTATAACCTGGATTAACATATAGGATACTTTTTACCCGGGTGCGTAGTAGTTCCCTCGGGATGCGGGTGAAACCGCGGGAAACATCTAGTACTACATAATTTCTACATCCAAGTAGGTACCTTGGCTGATAGGTTGGCTGGGGGCCTTAATTTAATTAATTAAATTAGGACCTCGCCACATTGTCCGGTTAAGCAGGTCGAATGCTGTTAGAAGCACCCTGCAAGAGGTCATGTAGAAAAAAAAATATTGTCTGATAGGTGACTACTTCTTCCCTTTTATCTATCTATCTTCTAGACCGAAATGCATAACTTCTGAACGACTGCACCAAATTGGATAAATTCATTCGTGTTCGTTATTGTCAAGACGAGGATTGTGTAAAACAACAATTAAAAAATCGAACTGGAAATAAAAGGCTGTTGTACGAAATTCACCGGGCCAGCTAGTAGAGAATCCTACTAATATTATAAACGCGAAAGTTTGTAAGAATGGATGTATGGATGTTTGTTACTCTTTCACGCAAAAACTACTGAACGGATTTGGATGAAATTTGGTACACATATAGCTTTTAACCTAGATTAACATATAGGATACTTTTTACCCGGGTACGCGAAGAAGTTCCCTCGGGATGCGGGTGAAACCGCGGGAAACAGCTATAATTAATATTTTTTTTACAAATACACAAACACTAATCCTCAAGTTATTTTAATTGCGAACATAAAAAAGCTTTAAACACGCAATTAAACACAGGTGAACTTAAAAAAAATGTTAAATGCCAAAACTTGGTATGTAAATGTGTACGTGGTTCTCAGAAGACAATACGCGTCCAATAATAGTACAATTACAAGGAAAATTTCATAAATAATTAACTTGTTATTTTCTGTTGACTTTATTATGTACTATATAACTATTTAACTATGGATGTTATTAACTCAAACTTTATAACTTAAATAGCAACCTATTTGCCCTTTTTACGAAAATGACAAACATAATCTTTATATAACTAGTAAGTATTATTATGGTAATTTATTTAACAAAATATGCCTTAAATTAGCTATCTTACGTTTATGACTTACCTAGAATTTACCTTAGAATATATACAATTGATATCAATTTAAAATTTTAATACAACTCAAAATCACTACATAGTATAAAACAAAGTCGCTTCCCGCTGTCCCTATGTATGCTTAGATCTTTAAAACTGCGGAATGGATTTTGATGCGGTTTTTATTAATAGATAGAGTGATTCACGAGGAAGGTTTTTGTGTATAATTTGTCAAGTTTTTGTATCCATTGGCTAAAATATAGCGGGCGAAGCCGCTGGCGGAAAGCTAGTAATGTATAATAATAATGTTCTGTTCTATTGTAGCCTCAAACAAAACAATTTCAAAGAACGTCTATATTTTCTGCTAACCATGTTAAAAGAAAGCACTCATTCACTACACACTACAGGTTCAATTTTCTACCCTACTCCGAAGTAAATACGGCATAAAATCAAGTAAATACGTTACGCAATGGGCTGCATAGTAGTTAAAAGTACTAGGGCTTCATAAGATCATATAATATGGTTAGTAGATTAGCGATGCACGCCGCACGCAATGCGGGAGCTGTGAAGCCTTATATTGCAGATTTTTGCAGAATGCGTTGAAACAAGGGCTATTGGCAGGAAGCTTTATATTTGTGTAATTCAATTTGTTGTATATGTTGACAAATTGTTGTTACGTTTGTTTGTTATTTAAGGTTTTGTCACTTTCGGAATGTACCTACGTGCAAATATCTTATCGGTTCTCAAAACAAATGATGACTAGTCAAAGCCGATGATAACACAAGAATATCAATGTAACGTTAGGTTATTATAACTATGTTTTTTTTTCTAGAGATAAAATTAAAACGAATGCTCTTCGTGCCTGCGAACGAATACTTGCTTGAAGATTGGAAAATGTTCCTGAAAATATTTTCCCGGGAACAAAGTTTTGGAATGAGCCAAAAAATATAACATTGCATAACATTTTTTTGTTAAAAAATAAATAGAAATGAGTTTGTATTTTTTATTATTATAGTCACATTTCTCATGCCATTTTCTGAAGGGGAATACTTTACCGTCTCTGTCTCAATGAATATTCTAGAATTTCCCTTTCAAACACAAGCCATATGATTGGTATTGAGGGCACAACAAGTAGTTCCAGTTCCTAATCAGATAAGATAAACAATATTTTGGGAAAAAAGCAAAAGTGTTAGTCTATATTTGATATCGATAACTCCTTGTTTACTGACGATAGTTTTATCAATAAAAAGAATGCTGTTACTGATAACAAATGTTTACTTAGTCTATTTCCATTTCGTTAAATGGATTACTTAATCTCAGTTATTGATCAATAAGTGGTGTAGTTAAGCTCACGGACAGCTAAGTGAATACTTATTAGTAACAGTTATTATGTCCAAACCTTTAGAGAGTTGGCGCCGCCAAAAGAGAAATTGTCGTAAAGTTTATATAAGTTTAGTGTTCTTGGTATGTGTTATCTATGGGATAGAAGGAATAATAATAAAAAATGGTAACGGGGAAGGGTTTAATTGTCCATAGAATACAAAACTGGCAACTTACATTTAAGTAATGTTAGGTTAATCTGAAATGAACTGTATAATCTTTTAATAAGCTTTTCTATTGAGTGTAAAATATACTCCAGTGCTTAAGTCATTTTGTTATTCTATAGCAAACGACTTCAGGATTTCTCAGTTTTTTTTTATTGGAAATAATTTTAAACATTTACTTCAAATGTTTGTGCTGGATTTATCTAGCAGCTTCGTCCACGTGTTTAATAAGGCTTGAAGATAACTTTCCGCTATATCTGCTAGCTAATCAAATTACTTGCTGATAAACATAATTATCATCTTCTCAAGCATTAATATACGTTATACATATTATGAACATGTTATACGTATCTTGTTCGCCAACTAACGGTGAACAAAAACGTAAAAAAGTGTTATCAATGCTCGTGCCTTCTCTGTACGAGAAGATGCATATGCTCAGCAGTGAGCTAAGTACCAGTATTTTACATGGAGCAACTGCCTATCTGACCTCCACAACCCAGTTACCGGGTAACGCGGTACCCCTTGGTAAGACTGGTTGTCAGACTTTCTGGTTTCTGACTACCCGTAACGATTGTCAAAGATCTACAAACGACAACCGGGACCAACAGCTTAACGTGCTTTCCGAGGCACAGAGGAGTCTCGCTATGACATAGATGGTCACCCATCCACGGACCGACCGCGCCAAGCGCAGCTTAACCTTTGATCGGTCGAGCCGTGCGGCTGTTACTTAGCCACGAGCTCCAGGGACAGTAAATATGCTGACTGATAAATGTAGTAATTCTATTACCTTACGTGTATGACACATGTTTCTTTGAATAACATCAAGATCTTATCGACTAACGGCGACATAAGATTATTTCAAGACTGTATATATTTTATTGGATACGATATGATATTATATGACATTTAAGTAGATATGCTGATGGGGTTAACAACTGGTTCCTCCAAGGCGGGTTTACATACCGTATTAGTTATATAATAAGTACCTATAAAATCAGTCCATCGGTTTGTCTACTCTTGCTTGGTAAAAGCTCTTCTTGTTATTTTTTATTTATGTACTTTATTTGTAAGCAATTTGTGGCATTACTTATATACAATACAGAAATTTGAACTAAATTTGAAAAAAAAAACTAATAAACAAAAAACTATTCTCAATTTTATCTAGGCATTCCCAATCAACTAAAGTATAGTGTAGATTTATCAGTTTGTGTGTTTGTTTAATAGCTCATATAAGATTTATTAGAAACTTGTAATAGCATAAGATGTGAAAATTAGGTACTTTGTCTGTCTGTTACTCACCTAGGTACCGTAATCGATTTTGATAGACTGTGTTACTGATGATCACTCAACCTACTTTTTATCTACGTACGAACTATTTATCTAAGATGCCAGATGCTAGAGATGCCAGACGCTGAAGATGCCAGACGCTAAAGATGCCAGACGCTAAAGATTCCAACTTGCAAGTGGGAATTCGAATACAACGTTTTTTATTTTAAGTTTAATTAATATAAGAAAGAAAATCCCCGTTGCATAGCTAGCATGTTTGAATCAGATGAAATCAAGAGTATCCGGAAGTTAAACATATTATTACACGAACGGGTTCATATGTATAATAAATAGCCGTGAACGTCTGAGGACAGGTTTTTGATACATTTCGATGCATATAAACAAGATATTTTTTTATGAAGCACTTTTTACGTAACTCTAGATTATTTATAACTCAATCGTCATGGAAACTTTAATTTTTAAATTAAACTTTTACTAAATAACTTCGGTTTCGTTGTTTATGATGGGATTTAAAAACTCATGACAATACTACACAAAATATTTGTTCACGGCATAAATGACATACGGACGGATAGACAATCGAATAGCAGAGTAATATTGAGCGCTTTTTCGCTTTTGGATAGGGAACCTCAAAATTACATTCAAATTTATTTTTTTATATTTCCTGCATAGCACTGTATTTCTCATACATCCATATTAAATCTCCTTTTTATCTATTTGCAAAATTTTAATTAATCGCAATTAACCGCTATCGCTCTACATATAATCAGTTCGTAGACCGTCCTATCATTATAAAAACTCAACATCTCCCAACAATAGTACCTAATAATATTTTATCACTTATTCTCCAAGCTCCCATATAAGTCCTGACACGGGTGTCGAACCAACGATCTCGCGTTACGATACATAAACAATTGCCGCCCAGCATTCCCCAGCTCCGCGCCATATTCGTGATCATGACTTATTAAACGAGATGTTTTGCTGACTCCGCACTATAAATTAAATCTGATAAGTAAGCGAAGGGAGCAATGTATGAAGAATTGTGATATTTTATCGCTGGGTTGTCGTATTGAAGCGTAGTTGCAGTAGTTTAGTTGGAAATAAAAGATCGCTTTTCAGAGCTTAAGCTGCTTGATTCTCAAGATTTTTTTTCAAGTTCAGCAATTTTTTTGGCGTTATACTTATTCTGCCGTCATAAGAAAAAAGGGCGTTACTTAATTTTTTTTTCGATATTTTGTTATTAAATACAATATTCGTAATCAGATTTTTTTCCTGATTCCAAATTAGAATGTTTTTAACTCAATGTAGAAAAAAAAGTTAGTTGCATCCTTTTTTCTTACGCCATCCTTCTTAGTATTATGAACAACTTGATCATTTAGCAAAGTACTATCATCGTACGTAGTTCCTTCTAGAAGGTTTAAAACATTTCTCGCTGGCTCCGTTTATAGTGTACTAGCTGTTTCCCGCGGTTTCACCCGCATCCCGAGGAAACTACTTAGCGCACCCGGGTAAAAAGTAGCCTATGTTGTTTCTCAGGGTCAATTCTATCTCTGTACCAAATTTCATTTATATTGGTCCAGTAGTTTTGGCGTGAAAGCATAACAGACAGACAGACAGAGTTACTTTCGCATTTATAATATTAGTAAGGATGAAGATGCTTATTATTCAAGGAATCCCGATTATGCTAACAATATCTAGGTGTGGTCTAAATCCGCTGGATATCAGCTGCGCAGGACCGGTCGATCTAACTATGATTCGAATAAAACTCATCCATGATCAGTCATTGTCAGTATTTTCAGTCTGTTACAATAATTTCTCTTTTCTATGCAATACTAATAAATAGTGGACTCAAGTATTCCATATTCTTAAAAACCTTACATCATCATATGTCTAGCCTTTTCCCAACTATGTTGGGGTCGGCTTCCAGTCGAATAGGAGGCAGCTAAGTACTCCAGTCTTTTACAGCGACTGCTTATCTGACCTCCACAACCTAGTTACCAGGTAATACGATACCCCTTAGTAAGACTGGTTGTCAGACTTTCTGGCTTCTGACTACGCGCAACGACTGTCAAAGATCTACAAATGACAGCCGGGACCAACGGCTTAACGTGCTTTTAGTGCAGCTTAACCTTTGATCAACCGACCCGTGCGGCTGTTACTTAGCTTACTTAGCCCTTCAAAAACCTTATGAATAAATAAATTGAATACTGGCAAGGTTTTATCTCACAATTGAAGTTTATACCTAGTTAATCTTCTGAATGTTACCTGTTGTACAACTTGTCACGTTCGTAATCCGAGCAATATTAAATTTCACCGTGCCAAAGTTTAAGTTACAAGTAAGCGCTAATCTGTATTGTGTGTGGTCATTGACTACTGACTCCTGTCCTTATCACAGACGCTCATCCGGTCTAGATACTGGTAAATATAAAAAAGTTAAAGCGTATTTAGACGACCTATTCACATTTGGTCTAAAACGCTGAGACTTTTGAGTTCTATGGAATCAATCTTACTAATATTATAAAAGCGAAAGTTTGTGCGAAATGTTGGTATGTTTGTTACACTTTCACGCAAAAACTACTGAATGGATTTGGATGAAATTTGATACACATATAGTTTATAACCTGGATTAACACATAGGATACTTTTTATCCGGGTGTGCGAAGTACTTTCCTCAGGATGCGGAAGAAACCGCGGGCAATAATTAGTCATACATAAATATGGTACTTAATTTTAAGAAGAATGTATTTCTTTGGACAGCGGGGCAAACTAATTAAATTGTACCACGAGATTGGACAAATTAAAGATGCCCTTCGAATGAAAACAAGCGCCATTCGCTCCATGTTAAACTGATGATTGCAGGTGTGCATTTTACAAAATAATTATGTGAAAAACAATTTCACATCAAAAATGTACCTATTAAATTACACAGCTGCATATATGAAAAGGTTGAAAATATAATTTTACTAGTTTGTAAAGTAATAAAATTATGTTTCTAAATATGGTAGAAACTAGCATTTTATGTATTAAAACTACTAATTTGGTAGTTTTAATTGACTGGCCAGTATTCTTTCGAAAAGGGATAACAATACAATTGTGTTTTACTGAATCAAATTCCTGTGTGGCTTTTTGTCCATAATTTGTTTCTCTATAGTCAGGTTTCTAACCTCTAAAGGAAATAATGCGTATTATAACTATTTTATTGTTTTTTTGTTCAGATTAACCTATCTTTATCGTGTATGATAAAAAGTTAGTTATCTATGACATTCTTATCCACACTACTCGTTCTTGAAGTTTCCCTTCAACAAATTCCATCTCTCTGCACAATAGACACTACGTAACAAGTAAGCTATAGTTAGGGTTACCATCCTTCCGAATTTGTCAGGATGTCCAGCTCTATACTTTGTCCTAATTCTGAACTGGGATGAAAAAGTTACAATGAAGCAATTATTTTAAACTATTTTTTATATATTTTTTAGTAAGTATAAAATCATAATTCCATCTTTATCTAAAGAAATACATAATGTACATTTAGTGATCAAAATATCCGGAATTTTAATTTAAGAGTTTCATTTCTGTATAATTCCTAACGTCCTGCCAGAACTTTCTAAGCGATGTGGTAACCCTAGCTTTAGTCAAATATGAATGTATAATGTGTCTGGTATTGTCACCAAGTTGTCAGTGAGTCAGATAAGTAACGAAATAACTGAACACGCCCGACTTAACTTACTTTGCATACAATCACTGCATTAAAATACTCATTATAACGACGTTGTATGGTGAAAATGTACTGTTTTGGTGAAATTAGGAAATGTTAGGCAGGCTATGGCCGTTCCTTATACCAATAACAAAAAAAACTTTTTACAAAAAATAAAACCGACTTCCAAAAAAAAAACTGAAAAGTAAAAAATAATTTTTATTTAAACGCTTTACGACCAAAACATCGCTCTAGAAGTCGGTGTCTTGTAAGTTACTATTGTTAGTATTTCGCCACCGACTTCGAAAGCGATGTTTTGGTCGTAAAGCGTTTAAATAAAAATTATTTTTTACTTTTCAGTTTTTTTTTTTGGAAGTCGGTTTTATTTTTTGTAAAAAGTTTTTTTAATTTTTCGCTTTTCAGTGTCTCGGTCTTTATATCTTAACAAAATAAACATACCACTTTTTTTGGGTTGTAATAAGCGTAAATAACCAAATCATCTAAGTATTTGGCATATCAGCAGCATATGAAAATCGGTTCACCCAGTCACAAGTTATGAGGTAACAAACATAAAAAAATAAATAAAAAAATACAGTCGAATTGATAACCTCCTCCTTTTTTTGAAGTCGGTTAAAAAATAAATATATACAAAGAAGATATTAGCAGCCAGTTGCACCAAAAAATAAACAAAAACATCACCAAGGCATTTTTTTACCATCGATTTTAACAGCAATGGAATGCGTTTATGAACTCTGTAACATCATAGATTTTGGTTCAAGCGGCTGTATTATTTATTTTTAATAAAATTATGTCTTCAACTTCTATTAAAGTAGGTATACTGTAATCATTACACAATCGATAAACAAATATTTATTTTTAAAATCGATTATGGCTTCGTTGTCTAAAGAATCGATATTTATTTAACAAATCTGTAGAAAGTACTGGTTAAATAAAGGAGGAAAAGTATTGATGGCCTGATGTACTCGATACGAGGATTATGCGTTACATAATGTTTTGTGTTAGCAAGTTTTATTGCATAACTCATTACATTTGCCAATTTGTTTTGAGTGAATCAATTATCATTTTTTTGCCTTCTCATCATCATGACCAGGGTATATCTTTTCTTTTACCATTCTCAATAGACAATTCTTTCAACTGTCACTTCCCATAGACCATACTTAAAATGACCTTTTTCTGAACTAAATTGCTTAGTCGCAAAACAGACCAAACCGTTTACGCCATCGGCCTGATACAGAAGCTGATATAAAAAGTTCTACAAGACCAAACGGGGTAGTAAAATACTAGACCAATAAAATGTTATCCACCAATGTTTCCAAGGAACAATCAATTGATCTGCAATTATTGCAACTATTAATCGAACCAGGCCAATACTCTGTGCAAATAAATTGAACGCACAGTCCTCTCCGCTTTTCTGCGCTAAATCATCGTGAAATATGCTGAACATTCACTCACAGCCATTATAACCACGCTAATAGCTTGTGAAACGGTAAACTGCACACTGGACCATCTGAATCGACGTATAAGCGGTTAACATCGGTGTTACTACAGTTTATTGATTATGTGGATGTTTGTCATGAAATTACTACTTACACATTTCACAAATGCCGTGAAAATGGTAATTCCATTTATGAATAAAAAGGAAAATAAAAACGTATTTCGAAAAGTGACGTTAGTTGTCTAAATATGGCCAGTATGTTTGCAATAAAGAAAAACTTTTGTGTTTTAATCGCCTAGTTAAACATTATCAGTTAACAGTTAATGCGGAAACTCTTTCGTACATCCCGCTAAAGAAATACATCTATAAAAAGACACATATTAATGAATACCGTTACTCGTAGAATCTATTAATTAACAAAGGCTTAGAAATCCTTTTGATTAGTACATTACAATTCTTTGAATCTACGGTACCTCCAATCTCCCACTATATATGAACTAAGAATTAACTGTTAATCACAGTAAGAAAAATAAGTTCTCATAACACAAATCAAAGAGTGCTATCTGGTGCTATCCCATTTCTTGCTGATGCTGTCTCTGATACAATATGAAGCCCATCAGTCAGTTGTCAGACTCCAACTGATAAAGACGTCCCGATAAATCATGACATATTTGTCCCGATCTATAATCAAAGTCCATTAATTTGCCACCAAGAAAAATTGTGGCAAAAACTCTCGAAGAATGGTTTGAGTTTGTACAGGGAACATATTTCATAGGCGTTGTTGTTATCATTGAATATTTATAATAGGTTTACTGTTGAATTATCAGATTGGTGTGAATTAATTATTAGCATTCCAGCTTAAAGATTTATTGTTAATCAAAGTTCTTTTGTCACTTGTATTCTAGCGTAAATTAGAATTATGAATAGTAATTTCAATAGTCTGTCTATATCTAGAAATGTCAAATTTTTGTGCAATTATTTTTTACTGACACAAAGGTATTCTTTATAATTTCCCCATCGTTTCTATATAATAACTACGTAATTTTCGTGTAAGTAGTTTCAACTGTTCTAGTCGACTGTTATCCCTTTAGTACTAAATCAAATACCGGAACGAAACCTAACACGATATGCATTCTAGATGATTTATTGTAACAGTCCCTTTCATTTCCTTCGCAGGTCTGAGTAGCGACGTGATATCTTTTCCGGCAACAGTGCGTCATCTGACTGAGGTAAGAATAGAAACGAAAAATCGTTATTATCTTCTATACATATAAAATGCTTTGTCCTGAATGACTGACGGATCAACGCACAGCCTAAACCGCTGATCGTAGAAACCTGAAACTTGGAGGATGTCTTCTTTATATGACGAAGGCATCTGATAAGAAAGGATTTTCCAAAATTCTACCCCTAAAGGGCTGAAAGGGGTAGGCAAAGTTTGTATGAAACTCTGTAATTTTTAATTTGAATTAAAATAGCCCACGGGGACGAAGCCGCTGCTGGAAAGCTAGTCTAGTAGTTATAAAGTTTTGTTTTTACTTTTAAACGTAACATATAAATTATGCTAAAAGAACACATAAATATAAGAGTTAACTTTTAGAGAAATCAATCCGCTAAACCCATAAATAATTCGTTTAAAAGTTTTATTAATGTATTTAGGTTAATTGAAGACGTCACACGTCTTTAAAAAAACATTTTCGCGTTGCATAATTTTATATTATGTAGTCACAGATTGGTTAAAGATTAAAGCGAAAAGCTGCTAAATTGGCAACGCAAAACAAAATTATTGTTCCTAATTATGCACGCTAGAGGAATTACTCAATAAAATAAGATACGTACGGTTGTACATGGTACGATTTGTACGCTTTCTTTAACATTGCAATAAACTATACACTACCATTAGATATAAGTGGGTTATGTTAAATTGTGATTATTCAGTGGGCCGCAACGCGAGTGGCCTTAACGGCATTATCTATCATCAACACAAAGAGTGAGTAAAGAGATTGGCCACCATTAAACATGGAAGGAAACCTCTTGATAAAGATCTAATTCAACTTAATATTGTGATTAAGTTGATAATTACACCTATTCACAATAAAAACTCCTTCAAATACATCAATATCTCAACAATAGGTTCAACAAATCGACTTTTTTATCACCTTTGAAATAAGCACAGGACATTATTCATACAGCCTTATTTTGTTTGTGTATTTTATTGTGTGCCATCACAGCGTTTTCTCGATCAAGACATTACATTTTTATTAAAACAGTAGTGAGCTTTTTTTCGTCTTAACACGTGGGAATCTTCGCCCAGTGAGTCATTAGAAAGTAATAAAATATATTTTAAGTACCTGGTTGCAAGTGGAATGTTACGTAATGCATTTGTTTATGAGGTTTCTAATAATAATGGTGCTTTCATTGCATTTGGAAGGTAGAAGGTAGTTTGTTTTTCTTTCATTATTTTATCAGTTGCGTGGAAATATTCATATTCGACACATATGTTTTCAAACTTTTGCTGGTAGTGTCAATATATCAAGTTCATGATAATTATGCTACTATATTTGCAATTGGTATAGCTTACAAGGTATGTCTTTACCATTCACAGTGAAGTGAATGAGTTTCTCTCCAGAAATCCCAGTCTTTTTGGGACATTCCATAACTTGTTTACGTATTACAGGTGATTGCTGAAATAAATATTATTCGATTTTCCGTAAAAACCCAGCAATAATTAAATAATATGATTCACAAAATAGTCGCAGTTCAAAAAATATTTGGATCAGAAGCGCATCTGGGATTTCCAGGTCAATTACCTTTTAAGGACTAGGGAGACTACAATGACTAAGGAGTTTTAATTTATTTCAAGCAATACTTAATAAAGTACCTACCTAGATCATTTTGACAGACTGATCATCATCTGCCTAGCGTTTTCCCAACTATGTTGCGGTCGGCTTCCAGTCTAAACCAGATGCAGCTGAGTACCAGTGTTTTACATGGAGCGACTGCGTATCTGACCTCCACAACCCAGTTACCGGGTAACACGGTACCCCTTGGTAAGACTGGTTGTCAGACTTTCTGGCTTCTGACTACCCGTAAAGACTGTCAAAGATGTACAAATGACAACCGGGACCAACAGCTTAACGTGCTTTCCGAGGCACGGAGGATCTCGCTATGACATAGATGGTCACCCATCCACGGACCGACCGCGCCAAACGCAGCTTAACCTTTGATCGTTCGAACCGTGCGGCTGTTACTTAGCCACGAGCTGACAGACTGATAAGGTCCATAAATAAAACTATTCACTGCTAAAACCAAAAAAGAAAGTTGTATACTTCGCGCGCTTTAGTAAATAGAGTGTAATGACAATAATTATAATTATCGATGAAGGCGCCATTTCTAATATATTTTTAGCAATCAAATTATTTTTTATCGTCCATCCGACAATAATCCTTTTACTAAGCCGGACGCTCGCTATGGACGTAAATATTCTTGATGCGGATTTATCAGTATTATGCCTACTTAATTACCATATTTATCTATATTAATGTAAAGATTAATATTGACATTAATAGCAATGATTATTGTAAACCATACTTTTTCTCCGGAGACTTTTCTGTAAGCCTATCAAGCTTCAAGTTTGGTCCTCATCATAGCTATGCTATGGTCATCAATTTTCTCAGCTTATAATACGGACGCATCTTGCCTTCAAAGTTTAAATAATTAATTACATATCTTTATTAAAAATCTTTACTTTTTATTAATGTTTTCGTTATGAGATAACATGGGAGTTGGGGAACTGGTTTATTTAACTTTGGACCGACATTGAACTTAGTACAAGGTTATTGAGGAAAAAAATCAATTACTGGTTTTCAGACTTGACGCAATTTATATAAAAATATGTTATTGTTTTTGTCGAAAAATTCCAGTACAAAAAGAGGTAATACTCTTTTTGCCGTCGTCAAGGTTTTCATAAACAAAATTCTATTTTCAAACCTTGAAAAAGATATCCTAAAATCTTCATTCATTAACACGAAACGGCCAGTATTAGATTTTCAACTCAGCATTAAGACGCTAACTATTCGATTTTCAAAGTATGCTAAATGACTCAGTAGGTATGTACCTGGTGAACTTTAGTTCCGAGACAACAGAGTTCTCGGAACAAATCTGACATTCTCGACCACCTTACTTTATGAATGGGCTGCGTCATCAGTGAGTCATTACAACTTTTACGTTCAATATTTTTTGCGTTTTTGAATCTGGAACTCGTTTTTCAAGACCTTTGAGGTAGGTATCATTTGATTTAGATATTGTTTTAAGCAATTTGTTTTGTCCTATTCTGTCGGATCTTATAAATAAATAAAAGATTTAATCCAAAGCATAGATGAGTAAATATTATCAAATGATAATACACAGTTCCAAATTACACATACAATACAGTTCCAAATTGCTAGTAAATACTAGCAATTTTGAAGTGTGGAAAATTTTAAACTTCCGTTCCAAAACGTAGATTTCTATTGAGAAGAACGGACAAGAAAGTCTTTTGTAACTCCACTAAAAGTGATCTTAGATTAGACCTTCACAATTTCTTCAGTTTGTAAATTAATATGCTTTTATTTTAATATTGAAATCTTAAACTTATGACATAGGGACACATGTATAGATATTTACAAAGAAGCTTTACAAACTAGTAAAACATTTGGCTATCCATACTACTACCTACTTGAAAAACTCACAATTCCGAGCTTGCCAAAAGCCAAAAAAATAAGCAAACAAAAGAAATAACCACACACCAGTGATTTCCTTTTTAATTAACTGTTACAAATTTAATTAACTACAATATTAGGTCTCCGTTATACTCCACATTGAACATGTTCTCATTTAAATGCTAAATTAACCGGATGAGATACAATCTGTCACAATAGAACTTTGTCATTCTCATTGAATCTGTGCCATTGTGTGGCTTACTGGCATAAAATTATTGTGCCAGTATGACACTGGCATTATGTGACGATACTAGAGCAGCTGGGATGTGGCACTGCCACTTTCAAGTCGCTGAATTTTCTTTGTTATAACTCGTACCCAATATAATAGCTGGCTCGATTCCTCCACCCTTCTTACTATATAATGGTCCTGATTCTTCCATCAATATTCCCAAAATTTTGATATAAATCACTTAATTTTCTTTATTATACCCAATATGGATTTGAGATTTAAGATCGCTAGTCTTGATTCTTCCACCTTCCATAGTAAAAAATGGTCATAATTCTTCACACACACTAAAGATATATTGTGTAGATTTCGGGGAAAAGAATTCAGGATTTGCGACATATTAAAACCCGTCAAATTGTATGAAGTGACTCTGTTTATCTTGTTGCTACAGCAGCGAGT